>CM059217.1:24534398-25734398 GCA_030347435.1 Clarias fuscus
TAGGAAGTCAACAAATAGTACTCTATCCTATGTGACATTTTAATCACCCTACTTGTCATTAGATATAACTGTACTTGTCATATATATATATATATATATTGTCATAGATATATAATCTATATATATATATATATATATATATATTGTCATAGATATATATATATATATATATATATATATATATACAGATATACAGAGGGGCCAAAAAAATTTATACACACTTGATAGGATCAAGAATGGTGAGACTACTGACATCTTTAGAGGAAACATAATTCTACACACTAACAGATAACAGATAGAAAGATGCATAGATAGATAGATACTTTATTGATCCTGACAGAAGTTTCCAAAATCCATTGGCAAGGATAGTAACAGAATAGAAAATAAATTACAGATCATCAGTCATGTATAGTGTAGTCAATAACAAAAACAAAACAACAACAACAACAAAAACCCCTGTTTTTCAAAAATGACACTGCTGCCATAATTAAATTTGGGTATTAAAAAAGGGCAGATCTTTCACATTTTTGGGTGAAAAATAGTGCAGTAGTTTCGCAACTGGAGGGTTGGGGATTCGATCCTCGCTTTCAGGACTGTGTTGAGTTCGCAAGTTCTCCCCGTGTTTGGTGGGTTTCCTCCGGGTACTCACATACACACAGGGTGTACTGTACCCCATCTAATGCTCCAAGTCTCCTGGAATAGGCTCCTGGCCACTGCGATCCTAAAGTACAGTATATAAGGTATATAAGATGAATTATTATATACTGTACATATATCCTGGCAACCACCAAACCCAGGCTAGGCAACGGTTTGCCAGACAGAGAAGCGTGTTGCGTCACTCCAGAGAACACATCTCCACCGCTCTAGAGTAAACTTACAAGTTTGCTGGTCTGTAGCTATTGACTCTGCAGAAAATCGGCAACCTCTGTGCTCTATGCGTCTCAGCATCCGCTGAGCCCGCTCTGTGATTTTACATGGCCTACCACTTCGCCGCTGAGTTGCCGTCGTTCCCAACACTGTAGAACACTAACAGCTGACTGTGGAATATTTAGTAGCGACAAAATTTCATGACTGGACTTGGATTGCACAGATGGCATCCTATCACAGTAACATGCTGGAACTCACCGAGCTCCTGAGAACGACGCATTCTTTCACAAATTTTTGGGAGCCGTCAGAATTTCTAGGTGCTTGATTTTATACACCTGCTGTAACCATGAAAGTTATTGGTACACTTGAATTCAATGAATACTTTTGGGAATATAGTGTGCGTGTGTGTGTGTGTGTGTGTATGTGTATATATATATATATATATATATATATATATATATATATATATATATATATATATATATATATATATATATTAAAGCTAGTAACACAACCTGCTAGATATTCACCAGCCACCCACTCCTCATCAATAACATTCTATTTGAAGTAAGTCTCTGTACAATGTGCTTGAATGGAGAGAAGGACTCAGAGACAGACAAGAGCCTATGTGTGTTTGTGTCTAGATGAATGCGTGTGGCTGAGCACATGAAATGGCAATTAAGCCATGCTGACCCTGTCGCCCCCTCAGGTCACTTACTGTCACAGCGACAAGTTCAAGCACTGGAGCAAAAGGACAGAGAAATGAGAGAGTGTGTTTGTGTGCAAATATAACTCTCTCTCTCTCTCTCTCTCTCTCTCTCTCTCTCTCACTGTGTGTGTGTGTGGGCAGCTGAGTCGAAGCATGATACAATGTGTTTTTCCAGCTTTTTCCTCCATGACAAACCTTTGTTTCGTGGATATGTGAGAAAATGTGGGGTCCCTTTGTAACGAAATCATTCTCGTAGGAAATTTTTTTTTTTACGTTTTGACCCGGACTTGAGGGTCAAGCGCGCAATCACAGCTCGGTTCCACCTGTGTGTGTAAACACAGGGCCGTCACCAGGGAAGCCGAACGTGTCGGGACACACAGGTCTGCTAACGGCGCCTCACACCCCTCTTTAAGCTGTACAACAAGCATTTAGCATGACGAGTCGCTGACAAGGCTTAATGGTGAGAAGGCCCTGCCTAAGGTGTGTTTGCTCCGGTCCATGAGGAACCTGGACGTTGAAAGCAAAGCTTTACGTTTTAATGCGGCCTGGACACAAGAAGCCAAGAATCGAATAGTGGCCGATTGTATTATATTCAACTAAGATGGAATTTTACTTACTGTATAATAGTGTACACATCTCGAGGGCTGCTTTAGCAGTGGGGTAAAAATCACACAGGAGCTTATGTAGAATTACAAGAGAGATTTGCGGATGCCTGACTTTGAGAGATGTGAATTGTGTTTCAGACTTGCAGAGGAACAAGAAGCTTGTAGTTACAGTAACATGGATATAAGTCTTAAAGCTCGGGAATGGTGTCTTTTGAACCGATCATTACATATGAAATAAAACACAGTGGCATTGCTGTTTAAGGAAAAGAATCAATGTTGTCATGCGGACCCATTTCCAAAAGAAGCACATCCAGAAGAATTCTGTTTTCTCATACCACAGACTAAATTGCCAGCAATTACAATTTTGCTGAACAAATTCAGACTAATCATAGGTTTAAACTCAGAAAGTCATGGAACATTTGTCTTATGGAACATCTGTGAAGCAAATGGTTACTTTGCTATAAACAGTCCCTCCCTCATCAGCATCTGTCTTAAAGGTAATAAGACATACAGATCCACCATCGCTCCATGTTAGAAAACTCAAAGTTAAAGTCTTAGCCTATGTTTTAAAGAGTTGAAACTGGAGACTCCTTCCTACTGTACAAACGTCTAACCATAGTTGTAATAGTACTTTATTCGGGATTTAAGTTGTGTCAATTGATTTTAAAGCACAATACCCATATGAGTACAAAGGCTCTTCAAAGCAAATTCAAAGTCAATCCCATTCATCATGTGTACGGCTTTATCCAGGATACAGGGTCACAGTTGGCCTGAGACTTAAGGAAAAAGGTGGGGTACACACACACACACATACACACTGGGTTGATTTGGGAGCGCCAAATGATTATTATTTTTTTGACTGTGGAAGGAAACTGATTACCCCGAGGAAACCCACCAAGCACGTTGAGAACATGCAAACCCCACACACACACACAGCCCTGAGGTGGGAGTCGAACCCTCGACCCTGGAGGTACGAGGTTAATTTACATTTACAGAATTTGGCAGATGTTCTTATCCAGGGCGACTTACTTTTTTTTTTTTTATCTCATTCTACATCTGAGCAGTTGATGGTTAAGGGCATCACTCAAGGGTCCAACAGTGGTGGTCATGGGTCATACAAAATGAACACTTCGTGAAAACAGCAAGAAAGCAAGAAAAAGACACCAGGCACAAAATTTGACACTTATTTGTTAGTGGTGAAAATTTTTTTTTTCACCTTTTTTGTTTGGTTGGAAAACACCTTCGGGGTTTTAATACAACTGTTTAACTGAAGAAATAAGCCATAAAAAAATCATTTCACCTTCGGTGCTGTGTGTGTGTGTGTGTGTGTGTGTGTGTGTGTGTGTGCATGAAGAAAAGAAAAGATGACAATAATTTAAAAAGCGCTTTAACATTTCTGTGTGAAAAACATTCATTTATGTTGCTGTTTCTATGTTACACTATGTATATAAAGTACATATTGAATTCCTTTGAAAATTTTCAAGGGAACGGCAACAAAATGCCACAAATGCCAAAGAATGAGGGATTAATCATGATCCATGACCCTAATGACCCACAGGTGGTTTTTCAAAATTGACAAAATGCTGCCGAGCACGTTGACAGGCTGCCTCGTTACCGCACACCCCTGTCACTTATTAAATTATTCCCTCAAATCTGTTGGATGATTTTTTTTTTATTATTATATTCACACCATACTGAAATATTAACCCTGGAAAGCCCACTGTTGCAGAATTACAACATCACTTTTAACACTTCTAAAAAAGGGTCAGCAAATATATTTTTTTTTCTCAAAACCACATTTCCATATGTAATGGGTCCTATTGTTTGTCCTCACGATGCTGTTGGATAGAAAAAGTTTTTATAGGTCTGGTCATCTTGCCATGAACTTACTCTATCTGAAAACTTCGCATTGAGCTGATCTCCTTTTTTTTTGCATGACTGGATTTGTCAAGATTTAAGTAAGTAAAATTCCTTAAATATTTTTTTGTGTGTTTATTACAATGTTTATAGCACATACATATATAGTTATTTTAGAAAACATTAACCAAATTTGATTTAGAGGTTATTATTTTTATGTTGTAATTCTACAACGTTGGGTCAGAGTGGTAGCCTGTTGCATTGTTCAGGGACAGGTGTGAATGGCCTTGAATGTGAACCTGTTAGTGCTCTTGCGGGATGCATATGTCCCGTTTAGTATGATAAGTAGAGAGCATAACAGGCCACTCAGATAGTATTGTTTGAATGTAGTTGAATTTTGATTTAGCATTTGCATTGAAATTGAAATTGTAATACTTTGATACTTAAATCTCTACCCTTGACACATGGTACCCACCCTGTCTATTCTTTGTTTATCTGCTACAAGATAAGACCTATATGTGTTATTCACATATTTAATAAAATTGTTCGAAACTTTTTCAGTTTCAGAATGCCACCAGTACAGAAAGGTCATCTATTCAGTGTGCTGGATGTGATTGCTGCAGTCCAAAATGGAGAGAGCGATTTTGAAATGGACTCAGATTATACTGATGCAAGTGACTCAGAGAATGAAGATGCAGGTGAAATGGACAAAGAAAACCACCAACCCATTGACTGCCCAGCCAATGATGATGTGGACATCAAGCCCCAACAACAACAACAAAAAAAACACACACATTGTGACAGGTTTCACTGGTTGAAAAAGGAGTTTATCAGTCCCAATACTGATTTTTCTGGTTCAGAAATCACCAATGATGCCACCTCCCTCCCCACCCCATTGGAGAACTTCCAAAAGTTTGTGACAGAAGATATGATTGAGGCTCTGACAAGAAACACAAATGAGTACAGCTTGCAAAAAAATGGAACATCTGTAAACCCCAATAATAAGGAAATTGACAAGATGCTTGGCATGTACCTGAAGATGAGCCCAATGCAAAAGTCTGGAGTCTGTATGTATTGGGAGACAGACACACGGTACACCCCTGTTTCTGATGTGATGTCCCGCAATGGATTCCAATCTCTGTTGACTTCATTACACTTTATAAACAACGTAACTGTGTCAGAGATGGAAAAGAAGGACAAACTCTGGAAACTCAGACCATGGCTAAATTCATTTACGGAGAGACGCCCGGATGTACGCAAAGATATTATTACACATTTCCCAGTAAAGACGAAGAGAGGACGCTGCAGATACTGCAATAATGGATACACAAGCGCACTGTGTAGCAAGTGCAATGTTCGCCTGTGCTTCTCAGATGAAAAGAACTGTCTTAGGGACCATCACTGCAAGTAAACAGAGACTTCATTCAAACCACACTGAATGTGACCAAATATTTTTTTCAAAATATTTTTTATTAATAAATGCTTATTCAAAAAAATATGATTGTTGTGTAATTATTACTTATGATATATACTGCTATGGAGCTAAGTAAGTGAACAATCCTGGAAATAAATGCTTAAATGTTCTGTATACCTGTTCAGACAAAGTGAGAACAAATACAGACATTCTGCTCACAACTAGGCCCAATGTTGCAATATTACATTAACATTTCCCTAAAAACCTACTAAAATGTAAAAAATGTAAAAAAAATCTTTAATTTCTACATCAGAGGCCTCATAAAACAATATCTGAGAGGTCAAAAAAATTTTTTTTTGCTTATTTTTTCTATATTTGGGTCTTACAGGGTTAAGGCCTTGAGAAATCCTTTCGCGGTACTTCAAAAGCCAAGGAAAAAAGTCCGAAACGACTTTGCCGAAACAGGCCGTGAACTTTGGAGTCTGGAATTCACCGGTAAATTACATTTGAGAAATTGTTTGTAAAAAAAGTGAGGACAGTTTAACATAGTTGAAAAATATATATGTCATTTCAATCAAAAAATGCAATTTTAATAATATTAATGTCCACACGCATATGAATAGGAATAACTAAATATACTGTAACAGCTGCAAGTGGTTAAAGCAATGGACTCCTGACCGGAAGGTTTCAGGTTCAAACCACCACCACTATTGGGCCCTTGAACAAGGCCCCTAACTCTCATCTGATCAGACATATATTGAGATGAAAATGTAAGTCGCTCTGGATAAGGGCGTCCGCCAAATGCCGTAAACGTAATTAAACAGTTACTGACGCCCTTTAGCACCACTAGTACTGGAAGTGTAAATGTAGCGAGACTTTAGTATTATCTAAGGTACATAATTCAACTTTAAGAACCGCTATTTTTACCCATTGTAGTACATTTCCTTTTTTTTTTTTTCTTCACCAAACTTCTACCTGTACAGTAGGGTTTTCACTGACAATGTACAATTAACATAGTTCACTTCATTTTGACAGAGGTGGCCTGATGTCTTAAAGTGGTGCGTTGACTTAAAATGTCTTACGCCATCACTTCCGTATTGACAGTGTTAACTACAGAACATTTAAATGTGACAGGCGCTGAACAAGAGCAAATTCAATTTGTGGCACATTCAAAGAGTCAGGCCTTCAGGGTTGCAAAGCTTTTATTGTGTCTTTCCTCAAGGTAAAAGGGAAAATGAATCTCAACGGCCCCTTTCCCCCTTTCTCTCTCTCTCTCTCTCTCTCTCTCTCTCTCTCTCTCTCTCTCTCTCTCTGAGGAATTGAATGAATCATCCCTAGTCTTCTTTCAGCAATTATTTTCTCCTCCTGTTCCATTGTCTCTATGTTTCCCACTTAACAGAGTCTCAGCCATGCCCCCCCACTCACCCCCCACATCCCCATCCCCATCCCATCCCAGTGGCTCTCTCAATCGTAATCCCCCAAGGCGTAATTCAGCATTAAAACATGTCCAGCGGTCAAATCTGCCAAACAAACAAAATGCCAGAAAAGACATGAGGCAGGATTAGTACAGGACCCAGGGATTCGCATGCATCATTTATATTTAGAATACGAGTCAGGAGGTTATATTACTATATCCCCACCCCTAAACTAAAATAAACACAGATAATTCATCAAGTCATACTGAAGACCAAATAAGGGTCAAATTTAAAATAATATTATTCCATTCACAAGCCCAGAGAGGATAGTGGCCAATTGTATTGTATTCTACTGAGAATAGAGTAACATGACATAATATCTGGCACCATTCACTCACAAAGAAATCAATTTTCTTTTATAGATTTATAGGCAGTGTGTCTGTAGAGGGAATTAAAAAATGATATAATAACTTACAGAACCGTTGTGCTTTATGCTGATGGATAATATCATAATCATCCGATTAAATCATGTAAATAAAGTATATTTAATAAGCATGGAGAAGTCATTTTTCTGATTTGTTTTATCGGGTTTTATGGAGCTCAGGTATCTGGCCGAGTATTAAATAGAGGTTTACATTTTCTGATTTTAAAGTACAAAGCAATGCATTATCTCTTAGGAACAGCAGTTATCAGGATATATTTACTAAGCCAGAATCCGCATGTTTGTCAGAAGGTTACGTTAGTACAGTAATCTACCTATAATCTACCTATATGTATTATACCTATTATACCTATGTATAATAATAACAACAACAACAACAATTTTTTTTCCCTACATCATAGCTAGCTTAGAACATGGGGTCTGAGGCTCAAGGTTTCCAGGACCATGTCAACTTCTAATCTAGGTTGGTTGATCCAATTGCATGGAGATTATTTGCTGAAATCACCAACAGTGTTAAAATCTTATCCTCAACAAATTATTTGCCTCTTAAAATGAGTTGACCCACACAATGAGCTATGAAGAGTTGAATTAGAGCTGCATAATTAATTGCATAAAATTAAACGAAATCGCAATATAGACTTGCGAAATTGTAAAACTGGCATTTTCTTAAAATAAAAATGTCCAAGACTATATATATATATATATATTTTATCATATATATTATTATACATAGTATAGTTTATTATATATAGTTATGTATCTATATATTAAAGGTTTTAATTGCAAAATGCAAAAATATTTTACAGGTCATATACTCATAGTTAATAATATATGTATATAGAGTTTGTCGATAATGTAAGTATTAGTTGTTGTTGTTGTTTTTTTTTTAGATTTTTGGAGTAACTGAATAAATATTAGGAAACATCCACTTAATGAGATCATTTAGCAAATTATTTGCTGTAAGCATAGATAAGTATACTATGTGAATACAAAATGATATATTTAATAGTTATATATCCCAATTTAAAAAATATATATATTTTGATTATATTGTGCAGTCCTACATCAAATGTAAAGCTAATCACTGATCTGTAGTATAACACACTATACTACAGTATATGACTATGCTACTCAGTCAAGAACAAGTTGCAAGTTAAGCTGCTCTTTTTTATGTAATCACTTGTCATTTTATCGTTTACCTTAAAGTGCGTCCCCGCTGTTGGAGTGGAAAAAGGGGAATTAAGGTATGCCTATTACCTGCCTATTATTGCCTATTATAAAATGCATTTAGATTTTTTTTTCTCTGACATGACAGGACAAGAACAACCAGTCGAAAATTTAACCATTTAACATTTAATAATAATAATAATAATAATAATAATAATAGCTGATCAGTAATAATTTGTATACATGCTCCATAATAGATTATGCATAGTCACGTAATAATAATTAAGTGATTCTCAAGCTAATGATAATTGCTTTTTTTTTTTTTTTTTTAGCCCTCAGGGTTCATCAGAATGATTTTTATGCACAAAAAAAGGGAGAATGAGACACACTGATACAGGTCACTGAATTCCCTAAAAGGACATGCATTCGAACATTCTTTTCTGATGTTTAAAATAGTAACAAAATTCTATGCCCAGTTGTGTTGTATCCTCTGAAGGTTCTTAAAAAACCAGTTACGAAACCATTACCATTTTGTAATAACGTATATACTGTGGTATATCGAAAACCAGTACAGCGTCGTACCATGGCTTTATCATTCCATTCCATCATTAAAAGCAAGTACTGTAATTGTTTGGATTACACCCTCGTGTAGGTCCTTTGTGGGCCTTCTGGTGTTCAGCTTCCTGCTCTGATTATTAATGCCATGGAAAGAGACGATATGTTAAGAATGAAGCGGATTGACAGGCAAACTGGTGGATCTACACCAGCATCATGCACACAATGGCCCAGTCAAGCATCCACTCAAGGCACTGTTATCCATGGCCGTACTGTCGATTAGCGAGAGTTCCATCTCGAATACCCCACTTGTGTGCTAAAGGTCACTCTTGTGCTCATTGTAGTGAGGAATATTTCACCTAAGTGGAAATCTCAGAGAAACTTAAACTTGAACAACAAAACCAGAGAGGACATAATAGGACAGAAACAAGCTTTTCTTTGTTGTTTTGTTTTTAAATGAGAGAGTAGGATCTAGAAGTATATCTATCAAATCAGTTACTGAACCTTTACTAGTTATATATGATTTTGAAATTAAGACAGATCTGTTTGAGACATCTTTGTAGCCTATTCACACCCTAATCCCTCCAATTTAAAGTCGATTCAGTGTTTAAATATTGTTTGACTAACTAAAGTCATATAATACATAGACATATAAACAAGTGCAAGCTCTTAAGTCATTGTGTTTGTTATACATTAGTTAGTTCACTGCACTGGTACAATGATTCGCTGTACAGCCATACATTGTGGTTATACTACATAGAATAACAATTCTAGCAATAGTTTGTTACCCTGAAGATATTACATCACTTACTACAGACTGTCAGTCAGGACATTTACATCATGTTGTGTTATTCTGACTAATTGTGTTAGACCAACTTACACTGAACTTACTAATTAACTAAATAAATGATGATGATAATAATAATAATAATAATAATAATAATAATAATAATAATAAACATATTAGTCCAACTGATATCCCACACAGTGAATTCTCCAGTGTCGATTTAACATTCAACACTGGGGAATTTGCTGTGCACTAACTCAAACTCCTCAACCTTGCACTAGGACCCACCACCCAGATCATGCTGTTGGGAGTCAAGATCCTCCTTGCACAAACAACAGTATTGGCCAATACTTGGCCAAACCTGCAATGACACTGCATCTAAATACATATACTTTAATATAGAGTTGGTCCTTCTTTTGCAGCTACTGTATAACAGCGTCCACTCTTTCCACTCAAGTGTTTCTGTGGGAATTTGTGCTGTAGATCATTTATGAGATCTACAGCACTGATGTTGGATGAGAAGGCCTGGCTTGCAACCTCTGTTCCAGTTCATCCCAAAGGGGCTCGATGGGGTTGAGGTCAGGGGTCTTCATCAAACCATGTGTTTATAGTTCTTGCTTTGTGCACTGGGGCACAGTCATGTTGGAATAGAAAAAGGGTCTTCCCCAAACTGTTGCTGCCAACTTGGAAGAATAGCATTGTCCAAGATGTCTTGGTTTACTGAAGCATTAAGATTGCCCTTCACCGAGGATAAGGGGCCGAATTGAAACACCTGAATTCAATAATTAAAACATGTTTAGCCAAATACTTTTTTGAAAGTACAATACAGAAATCAGTCCATGCTCACTGCCCCATGCTTCACAGTTCCTGCCCCGGCATTTGTTTGACCCAGAAGGTGAACAAATGTGGAGGAAGAAGACGCTAAAAATACAGAGATGTTGTCGCCCTTCGGAGAAAACTATAAACACACATATAAGACATCACATGTACAAATGTAGAGCGCTGGCCACGTTTTCACTGTTCGACATGCTACCTGTTTGCCTACAGGTCAACTGGTCAACTGGTAGTACAATACTAATAAGCTGAAAGGAGGCATATCGCCACCTGCAGTAGCAGAGGTGGACATACTGTACCTTTGTGAATAAACCGATTCCCCTGCCGCGATTGAGTAATGGGACAAGAACAGTAGTCCAATTAAGTGGCCTAGTCCAGCTATAACCATGAGCACGTAAACCTACCGAGTCATCTGTTGCACGTAAGGCTTCAGCTATCCAGCTGGAAAATTGCATAAAACATTTGGCCAAATTGTGACTGAAATGTCAGTTACTTGATATGAATCTCTTGGTTTATTGGTCAAATGCTCCACATAAGGTAATTAAATATATATATTTTTAAATGTGTGCAATTATTGATATAATGAAGTCTTCTGCATAAAAAGCTGCATATTCTTTCTTCAATAGGAAGTAAAAGAAATGCTGTTGAAGGAGAGAATCTTACTGTATGTCTGAAATCCCACTATTTACAGCATTTCAGCAAATTTCGACACTTGTGTCGAAATTCTTTGTTAGTATCAGTGTGTGAGCTCATGTATGTGATTTACAGTCTCACACCGCATTCGTTGCTCAGATATTTAATTTTTTCAGCCAAATTCCTGAACGCTTCTTTACACAAGCAATAACAAGAAAACACCACACCTCAAACTGCGTACTAAATGTGCATATTTATTACTCCCCGCTGTCTCTCTTTCACCGCGAACTCCTCACAATATGCGGCATGTTGTTCGGCGCTTATCTTTTGTTGCGCCATGAGGCGATGCCCCCAGAAGTCAAAGTCGATTTAGTCCTTCTCCCAGACAGATACAATCTTGACTAGCCCATTCAGACGGAGCAGCATGGGCCACTCTATTATAACGCCTTAATGTGCCCTCTGGCAACATCATCACTGCCGAATCACAAAGGCAATCGTCAGAATTGAATGAAGAGATGGGCTTTTATGCTTTCTTACTCAAACATAATTCTCTTCTCTTGCCATTTTCGCCACTGTCACTCGTTCATCTGCCCTGTCCTGTTTCTCTTTTCTCTCCCTTTCACACTCACTCACACTATAACAATAACTATTTATTTCTTTACCTGCTCCAACACACAGTATTCAATTTAAACCTCTCCTTTACGTATACCTCTCTTGCCTCTCTCTCTTCTCTGCCCCCCCCCCCCCCCCCCCCCCGCCACCCCCACCCCAACCAAACTTCAAGGTCAAACAGAACAAACAATGCCACTGGTGTCAGCTCGAATCCCAAATACCATTGGCGACCATCACCTTGGTCTCCTAGGCAACGGACTAACCATTAATTTTCAATTAAAGCAGACAAAAGAGATGACAGCTCAGGCTCTTTGGAAGATGTCAAGAATCTGTATTAATATACGACAAGTGAGCATAATTGTGTCCTCCCCCCTACATCAGTAAAATGTGAATGCCGTGGATAATTTGAGGGGCTCGCTGCCGTTCAGTGCGTTTCTTTTAACGATCGAGAGTTTGATGTATCCTTGCAAAATAATAGTCACGATTATTTCCTCTCAGAACTGTTTAATAATTTTGAATGTAATTTTTCTAACCCCCCCCCCCCCCCCCCCCCGTATCCAAAGGTATGCCGTATCTGTCCATCTATCAATATATACACGCATGGAAAATAGGAACACTATGAATAACAATCTGTGAACGGATGTCTAGGTGTGACAGATGGGGAAGGTGGCTGGATAGATAGGTTCGGAAGTAGTGGTTTTGAAAGTGCTGGCGATTGATAAGCAGGAACAACAGGTAAGTAACGTCAATGCAATCATGACTACATAATGAAATAAGATATTTTCGATAGGAAAATTGTCTAACTGCTTTCCTCGACACATACTGCTCTTAGAATGGATATTTTAATTCAAGCACTAAGCAGACAATGTTCTCAAACATCTGTGAAGTATTTCAATGACCCAAATTAGTTGAAATTTCTAGTAGCACTTTGGTGTAAGCGTGACCACTGGCACCTTTAATAATGTTCCAAACATTTACTCCTATTGGAAGTTCTGGAGTTTTTTTTCTACAAAAATTGTACTGTATAATAAGTACAGCTTTAGGCAAATGGTATATAACATTTTTGATAGAGTTGCTGCTGCTTAAAGCTTGATCCTGAGTTTAAGTTTAAGTACTGAAAATTGCCATTATACTTCCAAAAATAAAAACAAACTATACTGATGTGGTGGAGCCATCAGAAGTGGTGGAAAAATGGGTCCATCTGGCACACTGGATGATGGACACACCACACCCTGGAGATGTATCTGGTGGTGGCTATTCGATTGCCTGATTGTATCTGAGCACTTGGTGTTGGTGTAGGACCTTGCTCAAGGGTCCAACATGGGCAGCCCTGTGGTGTTGGGGCTCGAACGGGGGACCTACTGGTCAGCAGTCCACACCTTATCCAACCAAGCTACCCCTGCCCCGGCATAAAAAAAAAAAAAAACAGTTAAGTTAACGGTTGCAATTTTCCATGTCTTGCCAACCACATGAAAAATTGCTTCAAATACAACCTTAAAATACCAGAATATCAGCATTTATTGATAGCATTTATGCCACTTAACTTCCATTTCTATTTACAATGTCCTCGTGCATATACATTCGTGATCACTTAAATTTATAACAAAGTTCACAAACCTTCATTGGAGAATAGGATGTACCAGACAGCAGCCCAAATGATATAGATGTGGCAAACGCAATCACTTTTCATGTATCTCATGCCTCTTGTGTGCTTAGGCGTCTTTTAAGTGTTGTAGCATTATCTCTCTGCCTATTTTTTTTTTTAAAGAAAAAAAAAATTATCATAAAGGGCATGATGGCTTCCAACGCAGCAGAAACAAGTGGTAGCAATACTAGAAGCAAGATGCGAAGAAATAACATTGTCTGGAAGTCAAACAAAAAAGTTGATAAACAGCACAGGGGTGGAAAATCAGTGAATGATATACGTAGCTCATGATATACAGTAGGCATATCCCAGGCATACACTTCAACTACAATGCAGTATCACATATAGCTTTGGAAAGTATCTACAGCAGATTAACATAATAGGGTGTTTTATATATATATATATATACGTGCCATTACATCACAGCATCTTCAGCAGTAGTTTCCCTGGTGGACAAGTGACAGCATTCAGCAATGTCCCTGTCCAGATCTAATCATTGGTCATCTGCAAAAAATAAAGATAAAAATCATACAGTAAATCATTATAATGACAGCTGTAGGAGAATTTCCAGGATGTATTTCAGCTGAGAGGTAAAAGTGAAAACTATATAACTAATGCTTTGTTTGTGCGTTGAAGTCAATTTTATCCAAACATCATGCAATCATTGACGGTTCAATGGCATTTAATTAAAGTACTTGTAACTTTTTAAAAGAGTTGAATACTACCCCATAACCAGTGTCTGTATCATTGCCCAAATAATGTGGCTACAAAGTCTTTTATAACCAAGATTCAGGATTAAACTGGGAAATTTCAAGTGAATGAAGCCATTGAAGACATTTACAGAAGACTTTAAGCGCAGCATTGTGACGAGACTCTTAGCTGCAGTAAAATATTAGAATGGTGCAAACATTTTAAAGAAGTAGCTCAGTGGTTAAGGCATTGGACTACGGTTCAGAAGATCCCAGGTTCAAACCTCACAACCACCAAGTTGCCACTGTTGGGCCCTTGAGCAAGGCCCTTAACTCTCAATTGCTCAGATGTAATGAGATAAAAAAAAAAAAAAAAAATGTAAGTCGCTCTGGATAAGGGCGTCTACCAAATGCCTAGATGTAGATGTACGTAGATGAAGTCCATACAGTACATCTGTAAATGACTATCCTGCCTGAGGTGGCTCGGAGCCCATAGTGTTTTACCCAGATCTACTACACACCCTCACAAGGTGAATGCATGAAAGAAAGAAATTAATTGCTCATTTGAGAGCATTATTTCTCTTTCACATGTGCAATTTCTTACCATTTTTCTAACAGACTATATAACAGAAGGCCATAGGGACGCAATCCAACTCCTTCAAAAAAAACTGTATATGTACAGCAAAAAGAGCATGCCATTGTGAAACCATGTCTTCGCATTCAGAGAAACTGAAGGACGTTATCCGGACCTTTCACTGCGTTCTTCAGAAGCACATTTTTACTGCCTTTATCAGGGATATTGGGCTTTCTTACAGCTTTCAGGATCATAATGGGTGTCTACTTAATGGCGAAAACAAACTACAGTGGGATGGATCTACACAGAACCTTCAGCTCATCAGGATTTTAGATTCATTTAAAAAAAAAATTTTTTTTTTTACAAGTGTTCATACCAGTGAAAAAAGCAGCACTGTTAGAAAAGTCTGTAACTGCAGATGACTAGGGAATTGACATGGTGAAACAAATACATGCATACTGTACTGTAGGTCGTACTACTGAAGGTCTAAGGGTCAATAATTGAGACTACAGAGCAGGTCTGTCTGGGTTATTGTCTAAAAATAGATAGAGAGATACTCATAGATTCATAATGGGAAATTAATTATGAAATTTGCTAGAAGGGACTCAGCCATAGTGAGATCTCAAAAACTGGTAGCTTCATCTTAATCCCAAGAACAGATTTCCAACTAAAAAACAAACAAAACAAAAACAAACAGAAAGCCTTACAATTTAAATAGCTCTGAAATTGTTAACACAAAAAGAAAAGAAATAATATATCTTTGAATATTCTTTGGTGATATTGTATTAAATGCAGCCATGGCAATCACTATCCTGGAATGGAACTAAATTAATAAAGCAGAAACAAAGCATTACAGAGTCAACCTTTTCCCTTTGCTCCAACTCCCTAAACTCACAATGCTCTACTAAATCAAACAGTCTCTAAACTAGGCCTGTAAAAGGCACCTCCCTCCGCCTTGCCACATTAATGCTTTTAATTAAGGTAATTACTTTCAAAGCACTCGTAATAGGATTCTTTTTTCTCCCACCGTTGCCTGCTACGGTAAATACACTTTAATATGCATCCAGCAAACCGCACATGACCCACTTTCCTCAGCCACGTGTGGGATGCAAGGCCGTGAGTTTACCGGCCTATAGCGAACACCTATTCGATTGAAGGACAGAATTTTTTATTCTAATTCTGATAGAAGGCTAAAATGTATGCACATGAGAATGTCTGAATTATTAATATTCCAAAAAAAAAAAAAAAAGAAGCTAAATGAACAAAGGTTTGATAATGGGAGTCTAGACTGAAGTCCCTCAGAACGGTTAATAATTAATCACCTATTAGCTCCTCTGCTGCTGTCTAATTCATTTTATATATAAATGTTGTAAATTCATATAATTAATTTCTTTTGATGTACCATTTCATTTAGTCTATTAGTAGTACCTAGGAATTAGACCAGCAAGCATTAGAAATAGAGAGGATAGCTGGAGTCTTTGTTTACAGACCAGTAGTGGTAGTCGTCGTTTTTTTTTTGTCTCGCTATTCTCTCCTTCTCTGAACATACAAATAACTGCTTCAAGTCATTATATACTGTATATTGTACCAGTCCTGTTCTTAGTGCCACACCAATAAACCCATGTCAGCCTGTTGAACGAGTGTGTTTTTTTTAAACTTAAATTTAGAACCGCTTAGTAACAGGTGGAAAATTCAGTTTGAAAAATATTTTAAAGACATAGAAGCAGAAAGAAACAGAAAAGAAAAAAAAGTTTGACCTAGACCACTGTGAAAGATCTAGTATACTAGAATAAACCTTTTTAAAAAGCTTACAGTAAATATAAGATCTGCAACTAACAGATCCTCCTTAACCACTTGCCTTGCCTATAACTAAGCTTCACACTTTTTTCTAGTCTCTCTCTCTCTCTCTCTCTCTCTCTCTCTCTCTCTCTCTCTCTGCTGTCAGTAGGGACTCCAGCTATCCTCTGATTTGCATGCAGGGCTCAGCGCTTGACGAAAGTGCCGGCAGGCCACAAAGGCACCTTGGCAGATAATGAGTGGCGTATTCCAGGTATGGCCCTGGAGTATCGGCCCTCATCAGGGGAATTTTCAATTAAGGCGATGCAGATTAATAAAGAGTAATTGTGCAGCTCAATCTGCAAAAAGAGAGAAAAAGAGAGAGCGAGACAGAGACAGAGAGAGAGAGAGAGAGAGAGAGACCATAGTGTGTGGTCCCCCCTCCCACCATAATAATAATAATAATAATAATAATAATAATCACTGTTCTAATAAACCTACAGTGGAAAGGGATGTACACATACAGTATATACATGCATACATATACTCATATACAGATGTATAATAAATTATGGGGAACTGTATCATTAGTGGTACCAATCATTTCTTTTCTTTTTCAGAAGAAATCCCCATAATTAAATTAAGGGCAGAATTTTCACTCTTACTTAGGTAAAATAAGTAGGTTGAACAAAAATAAATCATGGTAAATAATGCTGTGTTTAGGTTAAAGTATAATTAAGAATGGAGAATTACGTATGTAAAACCTACGGACGGCCAGCTATTTTTTGATTGCACTAACGATAGCGGTTTTTATTTCAACACAAAATATGTGCACTTTGTACATATATGTTGGTATTTACTATCACTTAATCCCAGAGTAATATTACACCAGTTAATGTTGGTCAAAACATGAGTTTACCCAAACATACCTATAAGTTCTTAAAATAAATTTACAAAAAAACAAATGTAAAATTATTAAACTTATTTCTGGTCAAATGTTGCTAAAATTGCAAGCAAAAACGTTTTTTTTTTTGTTCTATTAGTTTAGTTTCGCTTCTTTCAAAAAAATACATAGCAAAATGATCTGCCTATACAAATTTCTCTTGACACTTTAATATCATATAATTAGAAATTAAAGTTTCAATTAGAAATGAAATGAATAATGTTGTATTTGGTTTGTTGTAATCTTATTTTAAGAAAGAATAGATAATTTAGATAATAGATAATATCTATTTAAAGATATTTTAAATTGTTAAGATATCATTTATTTGCAGTGTGTTCTTTTTTAATGAACGTAGAGAACGATGCTTTAAATTAGTTTAACAAAATGTAATGTAATTTTTCAAACCTGAGACAATTTTTATTGATACAACATTGAGACAATATTTCAGCAAGTGAATTTCTTGAATCTAGCCAAAACTATCTATAATTTCTTAAAATAAGTTTACAACAAAGCAAATATAAGATTATTAAACTTAATTCTAGCCATTTGTTACCAAAGTTAATTAAGAAATACATTTGTATAAATTAGCAATAGCATCTGCTGATTATATGATTTTCTTTTGCAATTTTATTAACATTTGACTACAACTAACTTCAATGATCTTCTATTTTTTTAAAATAAATAATCTTTGTTGTAATCTTATTTTAACAATGTGTAGATGAAATAACTATATTTAAACTATATTGTAACTTGCAAAGACATTTTCCCCCATGTGTATTCTTTTGGCATTGACATATACAGTACCAAGCATAATGCTATAGACTATAGTTATACAAAATGTAAAGTAATTTAGCTTCTTTCAAGGAATAAATTCCTAAAAACTAGAAAAATCTTTTGAATGCAATTTTAGTAACCATTGGCTAGAAATAAGTTTAATAGTCTTATATTTGGTTTGTTTTAATTATATTTTAAGAAAGGGTAGATAAATGTAACTATATATTATACTGAATTTCATTTGACTTCGTAGATCATGATTTTAACCCATAAATAGTCAAGTATTGCTACAATACTGCTAAGAACCATTATAGTACTGCTGCCAAATGCTAGAAACATCGCATGATCATGTGGCGCTAGTCAGTGCTAGCTAACTACCAGTCTCAGTGGCTGCATCGAGAGTGGAAGGGTGGTAGAATGCCTTATTGTCACCAACAAGGTAGACTGTTTAAATTGAAAGTCTTTTTGAAGTTGGGGCTTAGAAAGTGCTTTTTTTTTCACTTGCCATGCTGAGGTAGATGACATCTGGATATAATTTTGCAATTCAAAAGTAGATCCAGGTCGTTGTTAGCAGGTGAGCTGACAGGACATGAATGACTTTTGTATGGGTAATTCCCCAAAAATGCATAGCAAGTCTTGACAAATTGAGGGGATCAAGAGAAATAGTAGGTGTTCCTGACATAGTAAATTGTCAGGTGATACCATGTAGTTTGTATACAGTTTGGTTTGAGTTTGGCACAGTTCAAAGCAGAGGCAAAAGTTAATCATAGGTAATATGGGAGCACTTTATAAGATTTCATGGCTAGTTATGTGGGCAGTTTATAGGATATAAACACACTCTATGTGATGTCATAGAGTTGAGCAAACATGAACCTTTCTCAATTAAGGAAAAATTCAATGCACTCTAGTGAAACGTTCACGAATGTTGGAAATCCATGTGAATTGTGTATCTTACATACTGTATACCTACACTTACTAGTTACTTTATTAAGAACACCAATACACCAGGTTCGTTCTGTTGACAGTCCATTATGTGGCACCAACAATTTTACCAAGCAATGAGTAACATCATGTACAATAGACACACGCAGGAACATTAGGTAATGTTAAAGTCAAACATCAGAATGGGGACAATCATGTGATCTATGGACCTTGATTTGTGCTCAGGGATGTTGTCATGTTTGAAGAGGTTTGCTCCCAGTAACGGGAACGCTTATGCTACAGTAGTGGTGTCAAATCTTCTCCAGAAAGGACCTATGTGTGTGTGTGTGTGTGTGTGTGTGTGTGTGTTTTCATTCCAACCAAGCAGAAGCCACACCTGATAGTCCATTGAAAGACAAGAACCACTAATTGAACAGGTGGAATGTGGTCTGGCTTCTGCTTGGATGGAATGAAATTATGACCATTTCTGGTCATAATTATGACCACAGACCATTTTTAAAAGATTGGACACCAACAATTTGGGTGCAATGGTGAGGTGTCCAAATATATTTGAAAATGCTAGAAGGGGGCCTCCGAGTGGCGCAGTGGTTAAAGCGCTGGCCCTATCATCCGGAGATCGCTAGTTCGAATCCCGGGTGGTGCTGTAACCTCTCGCAGCCGGAGGTCTAGAGAGAGCTGATTGGCCGAGCTCTCTCAGTGGGGAGGGATGAGAGGTACTTAGTGCTCCCACATTAATCACGGCTCTACAGCCAGTCAGGGGCGTCTGTGAGCTCGCGCAACGGAGGGAGCGGATAGCGCTGTCCTCCGAGTGTGTTACGCCGCCCCCAACGGTGCGCGAGCGAGCAGTTCGAAAAGATGCGGTCGGCTGGCGTCACGTGGTTCGGAGGAAACACTTCGGCCCTCCCGGCTGAGTGGTAGTAGTAGCCTTAATGTGGGAGCCCCCTAGTGACGGGGAGGAATTGGACACGACTAAATTAGGGAGAAAATCGGGGAAAAATCCAAAAAGAAAATGCTAGAAGGAGCAATATTTATTCCTGACAAATACAGTATGGAGGGGGCATGTACATGTGAAGCCTACTTTTGAGAAAGAACTGGGAGGCAGCTAAAACAGTAATAATAATAATAATAATAATAATTGTTAGGAGACCTATGAACCAAGTTGAAGCCTGATCAACCTTAGATGGGTCACCTGAGCAAGGGTGTCTGGTGAACAACCCCAAAACGCCAAGGACTCCATGTTCCCTTTCTGATCATGTGGTTTGCATATTGTTGTTTCTCTGGCAGCAACTCACAGGGTTGATTTGCCAGCTTGACGCCCGATTGTAGCTGAGATCTTGCTCAAGTGTCGATCAAAAGCAACCCAGCGGCATTGAGGCTCGAACCGGGAACCTCCTCATCAGCAGTCCAACACCTTAACCACTGATCTACCTCTGACCCTGTGGTTTGCATTAGAGGATTTGAATTATAGAAGACGTTTATCTAACTGTACATCTACTGTAGCTGATAGCTGTTTTTGTCCGAACAGATATCTACAGTAATCAGTGTGCCACAGCCTGTTCAGTTGTTTCAGATAAATGCTGAAGCATAAACAGCTGAAGATAGATATCAGGCACTGAGTGATGACCATGAATCATATAGTCTGGATTTGGAAAGACAATACAGTATTGTTTGCAAAGGGTTGGGATTAGTACTTACAGTTTTATGGTGCGGTTTGCAGCAACATGACAAGAGCAATTAGTAACTGAGGACGCTTTGTTCGACACAGATATGTGCTGTGGGAATTTATGCGTGCGTGCGTGTGTGTGTGTGTGTGTGTGTGTGTGCATGCACAAATGACGTGCAAATGCACACATACAAAATTTACCTACTGCATGTCCTGGCCTGACTATGGCATTTTAAAACAAACCATTTCATTAGCTTCTGTCTCTCTCTTTTTGTAGATGTTTCATGGAGGGGGGGGGGGGGGGGATTCAAAGCAGTTTGTGTGTGTGTGTGTGTGTGTGTGTGTGTGTGTGTGTGTGTATGTGTGTGTGTGTGTGTGTGTGTGCGTGCAATGAAATCATAACCACTGAGAGAAACAAATATCACTACATTACATCACACACACACACACACACACACACACACACACACACACACACACACACACACACACACACACACACACACACACACACACCATTAAGTATGCAACCTGGAACTGAAGTCATCAATTTGGTCATAAGAAGTGAAGTAAGATCATTATCTTGAACAGCTGGATTTTTGCTTCCAAAATCATTCATTTCCATTACACACTGAGGCACATTGAAGTAACAGTGTTAAAAAGAAACCGAGCAGCTCCACCTAAAGCTTTTTTTTCTTCTTCTCTTTTTCTTTTTCTGTGAGGCTTGAGCGAGATGATATACAAAATCAGGAATGGTTCCTTGGTCAAGTTCACAGTCTGTCTGCACATAATTTGGGATTTGAGGTGGAGATGAAAACCTATCTTCATATCAAATTGGTGTTAATGCAGACTTTTTTTTTAAATCTTCTTCTTCTTTTTTTTTTATATTTAAGATAATGCAGTGAGCTCATATGCCGTTCCCCTCTTCCAAAAATATGACTGACACTGATATATCTTTCCCGGTGCTGCCACCTACTTACACACTTACACAATGTGAGAATTATGGGCGAAGGTGTTCATCTTTTGGAAACTGGAGGAAATTGAAAGAAGAAAAGTTACAACAAAAAAAAAAAAAGCAGATGAAATTGTGCGAAAAATAAATATTGAACGGGAGAAGAACGGGAAGAGGAGGAGGAGGAGGAGGAGGAGGAGGAGGGCTCTCCATCAATCCGCGTCTAAGGCGAGCTCTCAATTACAAATTCCTGAGCATCCTCCATCATTGTTAGTGTTTAATTAATTTGTAATACTAAAACAAATTACCTTTGCATGGAGGAAAATTACACCTAAATGTAGCATGGCATTTGGCATTCAGTGATTAAATATTCCCATAAGCATCAGGGGATGTTTGATAAAGCAAAAGGCTTGATGATGAACTTGTGTAACGATATTAAGTTTGCATGAACAACTGCCTAATTTTCCAGCGCAAATGTTTGTTGAAAATGAATAAGCAAGACCGAATGTGACACACGAAGTACATCAATAAATACTCCGGAGAGCTGGTAAAGGGGAACGCGTGCGAGGTGTGAGAACGGAAAGGAAAAAGGAAAGACCAATTCTCTTTCGAATCCTAATCTCTTGCCGCAGCTTTAGCGTGCCTGTCTCGGGCATGCCGAGTCTTCGGCTGACATCTCAATCGTCCCTGGTGAAGTTTCATACATGACTGCATGTCTCATTGCCTGTCACGGCTGATTTTGTTGACTTAACCGCTGCTGATTGATACAATCAGGGAAAACAGTCTGGGGAAAGGTGCTTATGAAAAGCTCGCAACGGTAGGAAACAATCGTCTTGCTTTCCCCCAGAGATCATTCACCATGGCAGAGAATAAATAAATCAGGGAAATATCTCGGAGTCAAATAAAGTGCTCTGTTAGAACAGATAAAAGAGGAGGACGGATATAGCCAGGTGCTTTTGTTCCCGCCCGAGCAGAAGCAGTGGAGTTAGATTATAATAATAAGTTAGCTGGGTCTGAATGCCTTTGTGCCTCCACAGTGTGACTTAAGAAAAGGTTTAACTCGCAGTTTTTACATAAGACATCAACCGTCACGTTCTACAGTGCAGCACTTTGTTTTACTCCTGGAGATGAGAGAAGATATCAACAGGTCTTTAAAAGAGGAGTAAGCTTACAGTAGGTATTGCGAAAGGATTTTATGCACGATGCATTCAACGAATAAGGTGGCATTTTAGTCATTGCAACTTTTTTTTTAAAAACAAAAATTGTACTTAAAAAAAAAAAAAAAAATTCTAAACCCTGATGCAAAAAAACATGCATTCTCCATTCAAAATGTATTAACCCATCTCAGGGAGCAATCGCAGGTTTCTTTACTGTGATGTAAAATGGCTGCATTAAGAGAATAACTCAAGCACATGCAGAAAAAAAAAGTCACAACGGCATTAATTAAACGACATGATTTAGGATCATAGCCATAGATTTAATAGGAAAATACAAAATAAGTACAAAACTTTTCTTGTTTTCTTGTGTTTTATAGGGGTGTGTGTTAACAGGGCTGATTAAATATTTTATATAATATATATATATATAGTGGTTGCTTGTACCTCCAGGGTTAAGGGTTCGATTCCTCTCTCGGGTCTGTGTTTGCATGAAGATAGAAAATGAATAAGCCAGTATATTTCATGAACCATAATGAATTACTCACAAGAAGGAAAAAAAAAGGTTGTTTTTTTTATCATGAGATGTTAAACGGATTCACAGATTAATGCATGGAAAAAAATGTTGATTTAAATATTTGAATGTTCAAGGGCAAATGAAGCTGTAATGGAGGACTGTGGAAAGTTTTTTTTTTTATTAATGTTTTCAATTATGTATCTGAAACTTGCACATATATTGTTAAGCATATTTTTCAGACTAATTGCATATGCACTAGAATTGTACAAAAATGACAACAATGAGTATGTGGTAAATGTACGCTGCCTGGTCAAACTGAAGAAGAAAAAAAAAGCCGCCGCTTCAGAAGAGGTGAACTCATCGGCTTGCATCAAACAAAGAAAGCGACTGAGGAGACTGTTGAAATGACTGGAATTACTGGAATTAAGAACTGTCCAACACTTTATTAAAACCTGGATAGTGTTGAACTCTGAAATGTGGATCAACATCAGAAATCTCAGCTATGTGTAGTCGTGAAAGTAAAAGCATTTCCTCACACGATGTGATGAGAGCTCATTACCAGCTGTGTGGCCGCGACAAAGCCACTGGTTAGTGGGGATAATCAGTAAAAGGCTTCAGTTTGCTAGGGGGCATAAAGATTGGACTTTGGAGCAATGGAGAAAGGAAATGTGATCTGATAAGTTCAGATTGATCCTATTCCAGAGTGATGTCAGGATAAGAAGGGAAGCGCACGACATGAGGAACCAGTCATGCATAGTGGCCACCGTACAAGCCCCAGTGCTTCTGTTGCTCAGGTCCAGCTGAAGTCAGCTGACGACCTGAATGTACTGAATGTACTGATGGCATGGTCATATTCCGGGACTCAAATTGTGAAAGAGTGGTTCTGGGAGCATGATGAATCATTTTCACACCACATTGTGCTCAGTAATCAAAGCTAAAGTCGGTCAAACAGATTATTAGAGTGTGCGTCCAGGGAGTGTAAGGATAGAGCTAATCAATCAACTGATGGCAAACTGAAAACGAAAGCTGCATAGTCTCATTTGTCCAAAACGTGCTCGGAAAACTGGAGTTCAAAAGACTTTTGCCAAGCCGAAATGCTCCCTGACGGCCGGTAGTGCAGAGTTTATTTTCTCCAGCAGGAAGGCATTACGAGGGGGAGCCCTTCACTGAAACGGGAGCATCCGTGTCAATTATTTCCCCCTGATCCCGGCGCGCTATTTACAAGCTTGCTTGAAAGCTACAGCAGGCGTAATGGGATCGCTTCACACAGCCGATGATAAGCCATACTTTCAGTGTCACCTCAAATTGAGGCACAACACGGTTGCTGCGGAAGAAGATTAAGGGCAAGGGGGGGGGGGGAGGGGGGGGAAAAAATCTTTCCCAACAGGGAATTTGAATATGAAACAAAAAAAAAATGGGCTCCCATTGGCAGGAGCTGACAGGTATTAAAAGCCCCATGGCAGGCATTGTTACAGCGTCGAGAGGAACACAGAAAATAAGGGGGTTATAGCCTAATAAACAGCGGCACAAATACAACAGGCCGCTTTGTGGGGAGGAAGAAAACAGCGACGGGGAGGGGGGGGGAACGAGAGGAGAGATATGTAGAGACTGTCAACACTGTCAAGGAAAATGGCCCTCAAATTAAGCGGCGCGCACGCAGCAGTGCAGGAGAAGCGGGAAATTGCCTTTTATCACCTCGCCAAACAATGGGCAGGCTGACAGCGCTTAGCCTGATAACTTAGCATCCTTTTATTTACATTCTTAGGCCTCCCCCATTTTCTCTCCCTCGCTCTCCTTCTCTCTCTCTCTCTCTCTCTCTTCATATCTGCTTTTCTCTTCATGCCGTTGACTTCTCCCCATCCTCGATTTCCATTCGCTTTCAAGTGTTTAATATCATGCAAAATGGCTGTCTCTTTTCCCAGCAACTAATGCCCTCCTCCGAAAGCTGCACTACAAAGCCGCTTGTTATCTGCTGTCCTGTTTATTATTTTCATTATCATCATCCCTCTCCTTCAATACCGTTTAGCTGGAGAGAGAAACATAGAGGCAAGGGGAAACAGAGGAACGCTCTTCTTCCCACTGGATTTCGCTAAATAAACTGCCCATTTACAGCACTGTAGTAGAAATGAGATTATTTACAAACACTATTACAAGCAATGCTTTATCATTTCACGGGTTCTGCTTCTTCGCAAAGCCTTCGGGATGAGGACTTGGTTAGAATTCAAAAAGAGCCAGTCGAATGTCAACAAATATAGAACGTCTCTTTATTACAAACTGCTTCATTACACGTTTAAACAAAATATTCAAAAACGACATGGACAGTCGCAGCATGTGAGTGTAGGTCACTCGTTACCATTAATATTTATTCCTAGGAAGGAGACTTTATCCAAAACAACGTACAGTTTAAAGAAACAGAATCAACAAGGGTACAATAGGATCGATGGGATACCCAAACACATTTTTCCTTCTGTGGTATGTAGAATCCTAAAACAGGATTTCCACTGAGAACATTTTGAGAACTAGTTAACCTTCGTTTCTCATCTCATCTCATCTCATCTCATCTCATCTCATCTCATCGTCTCTATCCCGTATACAGGGTCACGGGGGGCCTGGAGCATATCCCAGGGCACAAGGCGGGGTACACCCTGGACGCGATGCCAATACATTGTAGGGCATACACACGCACACACACACACTCACATGCTCATTCACACACCACAGGCAATTTGGCAATGCCAGTTAACCTAATCTACATGCCTTTAGACTGTGGGAGGAAACCGGAGTACCCAGACGAAACCAACCTGAACATGCAAATAAATAAATAAATAAATAAATAAATATACAGTATAACAAAATCACAGGCCAAAAAAGTGATATCATTACAATATTCCCCTTTACAGCAGTTACACTTGTTATGTACTGTATGTCTCTGTATTGTCTCCTCCCCATATTAGGTTTCTTCTACTGTACAGAATCGGTTTCTTCTGCATACTGCTGCCTCACAGCTTCAGGGTCCAAGGTTCGATCCTAATCATGGGTTACTCTCTGTCCATTTGGGTTTCCTCCAGTTTCCTCCGCAGATGCATTACCTTTGGTGTAAAAGTGTGTGAGTGTGTGTGTGTGTGCATGGTGTCCTAACATGACCTGCCATCCCATCCAGTGTGTGTTGCCATCTATTTCCCGGGGTAGGCTCCGGGGATTAACACAAACCTGACCAAGATAAAGTGCTTATTGATAACGAATTAATTATTTTTTTGTTGAACATGAATCCAGATTATGATGATGTGCCAAAATTGGTTCTTCTATGACATCACTCTGTAACTTTTTTTTTTAAGTTCAATGAAAGTACCCTCTGTGATCGGGAAAGCTTCATGGTTCTACATAGAATCTTTAACATTTTACTCAGAGATCTCCCTCAGATCCCTGTTAAGAACTCTAGATTTAACCATAGACTGTATAACAAAGAACTGGTCAAACCCTCTGTGCTGTCACCTGTAGGTTTTCGGAAGAGCCTAGCTTAGCCTAAAATGATGAGGTGCATAACGTCCTTTTGCATTTGATTGAACTCCTTCATCCATACCCTACAAGTTGTCCTGTGTCACCTACAACTACACTGTCGCCTTGCACCTCCAGGGTCAGGGTTCGATTCCCACTTCGGATCTCTGTGCATGAAGTTTGCATGCTCTCCTTGGTCCTTGGTGGGTTTCCTCCGGTTACACCGGTTTTCCCCCACAGTCCAAAGACATGCAGATTAGATAACTGTCATTCCTGAATTGAATGTAGTGTGTGAATGAGAGTGTGAGTGTGTGTGTGTGTGTGTGTGTCTGTGTGTGTCTGTGTGCCTGCATTGGATTGGCACCCCGTCCAAGGGTACGCTTGTACTCTATATCTCCTGGGACAGGTTCCAGGCTCCAGCAACCCTGTATACAGGACAAAGTGGTATAGACGATGAGTGAGTGAGTGAGTCGGCCTCTTGGATTTAACCAGGAATAAAAGGTATAGCTGAGCAGAACCCTGATATCAACCATAAACAGAAGTACATACAATAAATTCAGTTTTTAACTATTACCTAACTGGGACTTCATAAAATGCACTTTTAGCTAAACTGTTGTGGTATTAAGACAATGTACAGAATAAGTTTGATTTCCTGCTCCATTCTTAGCTATAGGCAAGGACTACCTAAAGTCGAAGCCCCCATAACTTGCCCCAGTGTGTCTCAGAATTAAGCTGAATGCTGCTCTAAGGGCAAAAAAAACCTGCTGCGGGAGTCTTTTTCTCAGGAAAGTTAGATTGCATTAATAAGAGAGAGATCCTCTGAGACTGCATTAAGGCATGAAGACTTGTCAATCTTTATTGGCCAGGTTGATGCTAAAGGCTTAGACAGACAAAGAGGCAATCTAATCTATTACACCGTGTGCTGAAAATAGACTTTTCCATGTGTGTGACTGTGAATTGGCGAGTCCTCTGAGCATAAGGATGCCATCACTGTAATTAATATTCGAGTTTTAGGTGGTCTGTCTCATTTGTTTGAATAATGGCTGTTTCAGAAACAGGTCATTTAGCTCCCTATGTTCGAAATTTCGCAAAGTCTCTTGGTGGCCAATTTCTTCCTGGTGTCTTTGTCATTTTGAAAACAGAGATCAGAACAGAAAAAAGCCCGACAGAACGAACGTGTGCTTCCTGCCACCTATGGACTCCATGTAATCTAAACGTGAAATTCGAAACTTTGACTCTGAACCATCAAGCTATTAGAATGCACAGCCTTCGGTTATATACTAACCTCCACTACATACGCATGCTCCTGGGACTAAACATCGCACACTCAGAGGCAAGACAAACCCACTTCTCAACCTTTTCTTGTTCATCCATTCTTTATCCCCCCTTTCATTGGAGAGTCAATTATAATCATCTTCATTTGTGGAGAATGGGGGAGGCAATCCCCAGCTGACTGCACACTCACTCACACCTAATGAGCACATGTTAAATGGCTCCTGTGTTTCTCTGTGGCTACATGTGTATGCAAATGCGCTATTCATCCACGCTTTGCGTTTGTGACCCATAGCCGTTGGATTTGATTAAAGCCGCTGTTTAATATTTATACCCCACCCTGTAAACCTGGCGGCCACCCCAATTTTCTCTTCAAGCCCATGAACGGGCCGCTGGGATGTTCTGTTTTGACAATGCGCTTGAATCTTGGCGGTCCCTACAAATTGTTAGTCTCTACAGAGTCAACCGCAAAGTAAAGGGGAAGACGGGTTGAATATGGACAAGACTCCTGGGTTTATTCTTGACATCGGACAGGGAACCGTGCATGTGTTTGTTGGGAAAAGGAAGGATGGGGGTGCAAAGTTGATGAGTATCTGACAGCCAGCTATGACCTTCCTACAGAAGCCAGGGTGTTTGTACACACTCAAGCATGCTGAGCTTTCTCATGACCGACATACAAATAAAATACACAGACTTTTTTTCATTCAGAAGGCTTAGTTTGGATTTAAGGTGGATTTTTTTTTTTTCCTCACATGTTTGGGTGCATTGGATATAAATGCGGGTTATGGTGTAAATTCTGGCTGTTTGTGAAGCTGTATTTGTTAAACAGATGTTCTACCCTGGTTGTTTGCTCTTCAGAGCATTTGGAGTTGAAAGCAGGGCATAGGAGACATGTAAGTCTCTGTGGGATTGCGCAATATATATACTGACCCAGCTAGCCTTATAGTACTAGTGTTAAATAAAAATTTTAAATGAAAAGCCTGCAGATGTGTCAGGAAGTAAGAGTATTACTTAAGAAGAAGAAGAAAAAAAAATCATTAAGAGTTCCTTAACCGTGACCATCTGTGTTTTGAGTCATCGCAGCCCCACCCAGGAAGATGAGGTGAGGTGATTTTGCCTCATGACTAAAACGCTGACCTGTGTCTCACCTTACCATAAACATAACCACAACCCCCCACAAACCCAGCAACACAGCATAGTGTGTGTGTTTGTGTGTGTGGGGGGTACACATCTATCTGAATCACTTTTCGCCCCTTCTTTCTCTAAGTGTGTGTACGTGTGTGAATATGTGTCAGGCGGTCTCTTTTAAAACATGGCCTTCCATCAATACGACTCTCTGGTGTTTAGTCAACAGTCAAACCAAAGGCTCGGGGGAGTAGCTCAGACCTTATCAATCTCACACTGTGCAAACACAGGCTGCTTCGATCTTATCGGTGCTCTAACCCTGAGCACACAAGCATATAAACACACACACACACACACACACACACCGGAGCTGGTTCCATGGTCCATCCTGTGCTTTACCTGACAGTATTTCTGCCCGTGGTGTACACCTGTAGATGAATCATGTTCTAGATTTCGATTTTTAATTAGATTCAAAACAAAAACATGCTTCACAAAAATCTAGCTAATCGCTCATTTGCTAGCTAACCAGACTCCAATTTAGCATTGTTTGTTTACACATTTATCACCATCACAGATCTTCAAAATTCTTATTCCTCCAAAATGTAACACAACAATATCCTGATTATTTTAGGACTTTTATTAGTTTAGCTTGTATATCTGGCAACAAATCCTTCGCTATCTTAGCTATCTTAGTTAGCAGAGTTCGTTTTATCTCGCTAGCTTGTGTACAAACGTTGTTATCTACACTTATCTAGCATTACATAAACTTCTGAAGGTGGTTTATCCAGAGTCTTAGCTGACTCCATGATGAATCAGAATCAACTTTCTTTCAGCATGAAAGGTGAGCGCTAGCCGAAATATTTTGGCAGTTTATAGCAAAGGAGGGCTAGTACTGTACGTCAGCCAGATTCCTCCATTTTTCCAAAAAAAAGAAAGAAAAAAAAAAAACCCTTTGACAGATTATTTTCCATCTTTTAGATCAATTTCATATTTAAAAAAAAAAAAAGTTTCATTCAGAATTAATACAATTTTTGCAACATGTTTATTGTGAATTAGTTTCATGGCCACATCAGTCCAGATCAGAAAATTTAGTGTATATGAAAAAAAAACATGAATTCTATTTATTTATTTACTGCATGTATTATATGTCACTTGAATACACACTAAAGAAATAGGAATGGTCAGTTTTTAAGGATTCCCAACATTCTTCAGAGGTAGCGTTTTCCTCACCTCTCTTTCAGGGCTTCCTAAAACATCATAGAGCTGTTTAACACCTTTTTTTTTTTTTTTTTACATCTCGTGGACCTTATTCTGTTTTTTTTTTTTTTTTGGAAAAGCTTTCTTCGGCCTTCCAAATAACATCTGCATAGTTCAGGGCTATAGTGGTAAAAAAAAAATATATATATATTGTATATATTAGGACTACATAAAATTTTCTATATTGCTTTTCATTGTCTATTGATAAGCGGTTTTTATAATAATCTGCTTTTTTGCCGCATTGAAATGCATGATGAATTGTTTGGTTCTTTGAATTGTGGCTGATGTTTTAACAAAAACTTCCCTACTGTCTTTCACTTTTTTTTTTATTCTTGTTTGTGATTAATAAACTACAGGAGACCTGGAACCTATCCCAGGGACTTTGGGCATGAGGCAGGGTACACCCTAAGGTGCCAATCCTCATTTGGAAATTTTGAAACGCCAGGCTTCACGACAGGAAACCGGACTACCTGGAAGAAATTACACCAAGGATTGGGACAACATGCAAATGCCACACACACACACACACGGATCCAAGGTGGGAATCAAACCCTCAACCCTGGAGGTGCGAGGCCACAGTGCTATCCACTACACAACCACGTTGCCTAAAAAAATTTAGATTTAGATTTCAGATTAAAGCTGAAATTCATTGCTAAATGACAGCGTGAAAAGAATAAACATAGATGAAGTCCATGAAGTTTATTAATCACGAATAAGAACAAAAAACAGTGAAAGACAGTAGAGAAGTTTTTTTTTTAATTCAAAGAACTGAACAATTCATCAATGCGGGAAAAAGCAGATTATTCTAAAAACTGTAAATAAACCTTGCTCTCTAAAAAATACCAAATTCATGAGCAAATAAGGGATCCTAAGTAGTGCACCACATTACTCATGTTCACACTATCATCCCCAGATCACAAGTTTGATTCCTGGGTAATGCCACAACCATGCCAACAGAGCAGAGTGGCATATGCTGTCTTGCTGTCTTCGGGGCTCTCACATCAATCACATCAACCAAGCGCAGGTGGAAATAGTGGATAGCTCTTTCCTCAGACTGTGTTACGCCATTCCCAGTTTGAAAAGATGCAGTCACCTGACTAGACCATGTATGCTTTCGCTCTTGAATGAGGAGGTGAGAATTGGCAGAACCCGAACTTGCTAAAAATATATATGTAAAAAAAAAAAAAAAAACATAATACAAATGTTATTAAATGGATATTGTTCTGGCTTAGTTGTTAATACCACTGGAGCTGGAAGTTCTCACCTCGGTACTGTGTGCATGTGTGCATGTTCTCCCTCTGCTTGGGGGTTTCTCCAGGTACAGTACTCAGGTTTCCTCCTACAGTTAAAAGACATGCACTGCACTGTAGGCTGATTGACATTTCCAAAACACCCGTGATATATGATTGTGGGTATGAGTATGTGTGTGTGTGTGTGTGTGTGTGTGTGTGTGTGTGTGTGTGTGTGTGTGTGTGTGTGTATGTTTGTGTGTGTGCTACCCATTCAGATTATTCCCCACCTTGCACCCTATGCTCCCAGGTATAGACTCTGTAGCCTCCTGTGGTCCTACAATAGAGGGATTGATGGTCGGACACTATTCTCAGCTTCAGATACCGATATTTTGTGCACTAAACAGATACTGCAATTACATTATGCTTGTGTCAATAACTTTATTCCTCAGTACTACAGTGGCTTGTTAAAAAGGTTTTGTCTCATTAAAACTGAGAACATACACACGTGGACAAAATTGTTGGTACCCTTCGGGCAATGAAAGAAAAACTCACAATGGTCACATAAATAACTTTAATCTGACAAAAGTAATAATTTTTAAAAATTCTATGAATGTTAACCAATGAAAGTCGGACATTGCTTTTCAACCATGCTTCAACAGAATGATTTAAAATAATAAACTCATGGAACAGGCCTGGACAAAAATGATGGTACCCCTAGAAAATACTGAAAATAATGTGACCAAAGGGACATGTTAATTCAAGGTGTGTCCACTAATTAGCATCACAGGTGTCTACAATCTTGTAATCAGTCAGTGAGCCTATATATAGGGCTCCAGGTAGTCACTGTGTTGTTTGGTGACATGGTATGTACCACACTCAACATGGACCAGAGGAAGCGAAGGAAAGAGTTGTCTCAGGAGATTCGAAAGAAAATTATAGACAAGCATGTTAAAGGTAAAGGCTATAAGACCATTTCCAAGCAGCTAGATGTTCCTGTGACTACATATTATTATTATTATTCAGAAATTATTCAGAAATATTATTATTCAGAAATTTAAGATCCACACATATTATTCAGAAATTTAAGATCCATGGGACTGTAGCCAACCTCCCTGGACGTGGCCGCAGGAGGAAAATCGATGACAAATCAAAGAGACGGATAATTCGAATGGTAACAAAAGAGCCCAGAAAGACTTCTAAAGAGATCCAAGGTGAACTTCATGCTCAAGGAACATCAGTGACAGATCGCACCATCCGTCGTTGTTTGAGCCAAAGTGGACTACATGGGAGACGACCAAGGAGGACACCATTGTTGAAAACAAATCATAAAAAAGCCAGACTGGAATATGCCAAACTACATGTTGACAAGCCACAAAGCTTCTGGGAGAATGTCCTATGGACAGATGAGACAAAAATGGAACTTTTTGCCAAGGCACATCAGCTCTATGTTCACAGACGGAAAAATGAAGCATATCAAGAAAAGAACACTGTCCCTACTGTGAAACATGGAGGAGGCTCTGTTATGTTCTGGGGCTGCTTTGCTGCATCTGGCACAGGGTGTCTTGAATCTGTGCAGGGTACAATGAAATCTCAAGACTATCAAGGGATTCTAGAGAGAAATGTGCTGGCCAGTGTCAGAAAGCTGGGTCTCAGTCGCAGGTCATGGGTCTTGCAACAGGACAATGACCCAAAACACACAGCTAAAATCACCCAAGAATGGCTAAGAGGAAAACATTGGACTATTCTAAAGTGGCCTTCTATGAGCCCTGACCTCAATCCTATTGAGCATCTTTGGAAGGAGCTGAAACATGCTGTCTGGAAAAGGCACCCTTCAAACCGGAAACAACTGGAGCAGCTTGCTCATGAGGAGTGGGCCAAAATACCTGCAGAGAGGTGCAGAAGTCTCACTGACAGTTACAGGAATCGTTTGATTGCAGTGATTGCCTCAAAAGGTTGTGGAACAAACTATTAAGTTAGGGGTACCATCATTTTTGTCCAGGCCTGTTCCATGAACTTCAATGAGTTAATTTTTTTTTATAATTCCGTTGAAGCATGGTTGAAAAGCAATGTCTGACTTTCATTGGTTAACATTCATAGAATTCTTATTTATTATTACTTTTGTCAGATTAAAGTTATTTCTGTGACCATTGTGAGTTTTTCTTTCATTGACCGAAGGGTACCAACAATTTTGTCCACGTGTGTAATTGTGCTACCCGTTAATGTTCAGCAAAAGTGGATTCTTTTTCAGAGCTCATACTGGGAGTTTCAAGGATTCCAGAAGGGTCATGTGGGAAAGTGGGTGTGGAGGAGTGGGAGCCTCCTCAACGGACAAAATAAACACTGACGTGATAAACACTGAGATCATGCTTCAATGTACCTTCCATACACGCACATCAAGCACACACAGAGACACATTTAGCATCTGTGCAAGTAGTTAGTTCATGCAAAGGCAGTGAACTGTGTGATGCTATTGATTACAGTTCTTTTGAAAGGGGCCAAAATTTTGGAGTGATATAATCAAATATTTGTATGTATGTCTATCTTGATGAGAACCTTAATTTAACACAAGCGATTCAGCGCACACACGCACACACACACGCACACACACACACACACACACACAAGATTATCCCGTCAGTGGAAAATCCCTCTTTCACTCTTTCTCGCATATCCCTTAGGAAGTGAGTCATTGTGAGCTGTAGACGTACCCTTGGTAAACAAAATTCATATCACTTAGTGTTTATTATTCAAGCTCGAACACAGAATGTATTAAACTGCGTTTGCTAAAAGTTACATTCTCATTTTCCCATCCAATGTACAGAATGTTTTGTAAGAAAAAATCATATACACTTGCTCACTCGTTGATTTTAACTCTTTTCCTGTACAGGGTCGCAGAAAGCCTGGAGTCTATCCCAGGGAGCTCAGGCCATGAGGTGGAGTATACCCTGGACGGGGTGCGAATCCATCAGAGCGCAAGTCATATACAGCTACGTATAAAAAAAAAAAAAGGTTCTGAGTGGTTTAGGTCAATAATTGTAGTATGCCATAAAGGACAGAATTTGTTACATTATTAATATGATGTATATTATACGGTTTACATTTACGCCATTTGGCAGACAACCTTATCCAGAGCGACTTACATTATTAAGTAAGGGGGAGGGGGGGGGGGGCGTTGAATCTGGGACCATCTGAATTGTAGTCTAATGCCTTAACCACTGAGCTACAGTACCCCTGCCCCTGGCATTGAAGTATTACAATCATTAAAGCAAAATGTGAGCTGTTACAGTTACATGGATAAACTGGTCCTTCACCGAACTGCTGACTGGCAATTTAGAAACAAATACAACAGTGTGGGTGGACAAACATTTGTCTTTGAGAGTGCTGCATTGGAGACTCTGAGCATGACATGAACAAAAACCCATAAGCCCAAAGCCACTGTCAAAGCATCAGAGGGTAGGACTGGATTTCAGCTGGAGACCCAACAAACAAGCCTTGGGCTACTGTCCACACTGTATAAAGAGGAACAGGAGGAGAGTTTCTGAAACAGCGCAAAAGAAAGGCATGCCAGGTGAAGCCGCTCTGACATTAACTCACCATCAGGAGCTCAATGAACGTAGCTGCTGGGAAGTAATGAAAACCGTATGAGCAACCGCACAAAGGTAGGGTGTGGAAAGCAGAGAACTCTGATCTTTAAAAACCCGATCTTTGTTTTCTTTTCAAAGCAGCCAAACAAACCACTCACTCGCAAGGCACCTGGACACACTCACAAACTAGGCAGACATTACAGAGGATAGTGATAAACAAGCCAGAGTACTGTATGTGGTCTGTGGGGACATAAAGAGATGGAAAACAGAATACTAAATACATACACAGTAATCACAACAACCATGAGGTCACGGGATAGTAGGAAAGCGTGTAGTGTTAAAATCATTTTACACACGAAAACTATTCATTTAGTTGTCAGGTTACAGAAGCACAGACAGAAAGGAAACCGTGCCTGGAAAATACTATAGCAGAAATGCTTCAATGTAAAAAAAAAAAAAAAGGGGAAAAAAACTTTTGTATTTTTTGTGTGTTTAAACATAAACCATTATGGCTGCTGTAGCCAATCATGTGTATTTATTTATCTATAATATTTAACTGAGGACAGAAACAGAATTAATTTCCACTGAATTTTACTGACTATAAAGTTTTACTATAAAGACTTACATACACTGGAAAAAATTATTATATCTTAGCAAGTGAAAATATGTGGAATCAAGTCAGATGTCTTAATAAGATATTTAAAAAAACAAAAATAATATTATTAATGATATTTCTAGATTGATTTTAAAACTTAATATATTTAAAAAATCATAAAATTCATTACATAAAATTTTGTAAAATTTGTCTCGTAATATGCTTAATAATTGTATATTTGATTCGTTTTTTCTTATCTTAAGATATTTTAGATACACTTGACTAGATTTAAGATATTTATTGGCAGTGTGTGCAAAATATAAAAAAAAATACAAATAAAATACAAATAAATGTTTTTTGATTGTTTATTATTTCTGATAATAAGAAATATTAGGACATATGACTACTTGCTTAGATGTCATTTTTGCAGTGTGGTATGTTACTAGATAGTATGGTAATCTTATAATATATAATTTGCATAATCTACAATGTGTATATATATTAATGTATATATTAATGTATATATAAAGTATAATGTATAAAGCATATACAATGTATATTATTGTACACTAATATATAATAATAATAATAATAATAATAATTTATATATATATATATAAAGATTTAAAGATTTATAAATCCATATGATAATGTATAACATGCAGAATCCCAGAGGCTTCCTGTTTATTTTGTGTTTCCTGTCTCAGCACTTTGCATTTCCAGCTCTACCAGCTCTGACCACTAAAACTACTATACTGTATAATCATTTATACCATGAATCTTGCACATCTTTATATTGAAATCTCATTGTATTATATGTTAAACAATTCTCAAATTTCCTAGTCCTTTGAATTATTGCATATTACTGGTACCTTGGTCTTTGTCTAATACTGACCTTAGCATGTCTAGTTGTTTTATGAGAAAGTCTATGGATTTTCCCACTATGGGTTCTGAGCAAGTTCACGGGAAATGCCTGAATAAATAGACTTGGGACATGACATCCCACTGAGTGTGGCTCACAAACATTACAAAAAGCTATTTATTACTTGGTTCCTCCACTTAAATAAAAGTCAATTAAACAGCATTCAATACTGCACAAAAAATGATGATAATATAAAAAGAGCTTTCCTACTAGGACACCCAACAGGAAGGACAGTACCACATGCAAGCCACATTGTCACTTGAAGAAGGTTGTCTTAGCCTGTATTTTTAGAATGAGTTATTATTTTTTTTTTTTTGGTGTGTAACAGTGCATCTCTAAATCTGTTTGGGGTTCCAAATATTTGCATTTATACCCAAAATGGAAATGGTCCCAAAAGGAATGGAAGATAAAAATTGCTGTAATAATGGTTTTAAAATCCATATTTATAAATGTCAGCACTATCAGCATGGTGTGCAAATTGTAATTTTGATGGTTCCTCAATTCAATCATGTGAATTCTTATTTGGTATATCAATTAGAAATGTTGCTTTGAAATAATCAGACTTGCACCTCTTTCTATCTGTACATGACTTTGATATGACTTTCATTTAAACCATCACAACTCCTAACAGAAAGTAAAAAAGGATCAATGAATGAACATTGTACAGTGGTGGCCAAAATTATTGAGGAAAAAGAAAAAATCAATGTTTCAATGGCATCTTTTAAATAATGATAATTCTGATAATAATAATAATAATAATAATAATAATAATAATAATAATAATAATAATAATAATAAAATGTGAAGTTATGCAATAAAATTGCTATACAACAATCAATATTTGGGTTGAAATCATTATAACAGGGCGTGAATATGATGACCTCATCAGAATCACCTAGTTATCACTGCAAACTAATGGTTTTGTTATAAATGACCATTTAGACATTTCTTAAAATTTGTTTTTCTTTCATTTTATACAGTTTTCTTTGATTGGGTGTATGTGCTTTTGTCATGTCCCACATTTGGTGACTCCCTAAGTAGTTAAATGGCACAAAATTAAAATACTTCTCATATGACCTCATTGTTCTCAACAAATTATTTAAGAAAACAGGTCATTTTGATGTTGATATTTATTTTTATAATAATAATAATAATAATAATAATAATAATAATAATACACTTGTATGTGTCCCTGAAATTGTCCCTGAAAACATAAAATGTGTTAAAATACATGTGATAAACAGTACAGTCGTCTTCAACAGTGAATCACTTTGCTAACTGAAGGTCAACCATGTGCTCATTAAATGCTAACTTGGTTGTGGTCCACCCTGTCATCAATAATTCCATGACAGGGTGGACATGTGTGCATAGTTTTTTGCCACATTTTAGATTGATTTTAATATTATCAACAGACTTTTCCCATTAACTAAATATATTGTTGGGAAATGGACAATATATCTTTCTAAAAATGTACATTTTATAATCACTGTGCGATGAAAATGTATTTACTCTACTTTGAATTTGTCATTGATAGGGTGGACATATTTATTTAAAAAAAAAAAAGAAGAAGAAAGAAAAAAGTGCTGGATCTTGACCAACTTGCATTTCTTACAGCCTAAGGTCTACTTAATAACATTAATATGAAGTTACATGGAAAAGCTCAGATTTATTTTTGGGAAATTACCAAGTCTCAATGGTACTTTATCGTGATATTGACCCAATTAGGATGAACTCCCTTATTCTTCAAAACCTGCTGGATCCGACTGGGCACAGGGTCAAAAAGATGTCTACAGTTCTCTGGTGTCACTCGCTCAATCCTTGCCTGCTTGATTGCTTCCTGAAGATCATATACAGAGATTTGGCTAGTTTTAGCCATTTTTGTGCAGAGGTGGACTCAGTAGTAAAAGTAAACACCCTGCCATATATTAGTTCCATCCATTAAATAAACCAGCTGATTCTAATGAGCCCAACTGGATAGGCAAGATGTAATTAGTGAAAAATCACCAGTTTTCTGTACAGGGAGATCTATAATACATGTATACAAAATACATATGTTGTTTTAATACTTTATTAAAAATATGTAACACTGAATGCTGTATTTGTGTGTTAATAAAAATGGTCTTTCTTTCTCAAACAGCCTACACACATGGTTTCATTCAGAAGTCTGGTAAACCATTCTGGTGAATTTAAAATACTCCTGGTTGAGTAATGCACCTCCTGTTTACTGTATATGTAATTGCATATTCGCCATGTATGTCCATGGTGGCTATGAATAACATTTTAAATACAAAATAGTATTGCTAAAAATATTTAATCGTTAAAAAAAACAAAACAAGTAATTTTTTTCTTCAAAATATTGCATGTCCCCTTTTCAGTTGGGGCTTTGATAGTTTTATTGTGCATTATGGACTGCGCTGTTTTTAACTGAACTCATTGTCTCAATCCATGTTGCATGTTGTTGGAGATACAAACCATATTCAGGGATCTCAGACCCAAGTGCTTCTATTACCAGTAAAACAACCATGAGTGTTAACCTTCCACATTATCTCGACTTTCTTTTTCAGTCTCTGATATTTGTTCAGACTCTCATATTCCTTCCTTTCCTGATGTTCCTGTCACTGGAGTTGTCACTGCTGCTGTTTTCTCCTTCTTATCTTGTATTGCACTGTCTGCTTGGCTTGCTATTACTTGTTTATCTGTTCATATCTGGAGGGCCCACAGGGACCTAGCTTTATTGTTTTTATTACTCTATGTGTACCGTTTGGACCACAGACTGCGTAATGCATATTATTAACTGTGTCTCTCAGTGTGTGCAGTTCCTGCCTGTATCCTGCACCATGATGACTTGTCTCACAAGCTACTAGTGCACACTGATGTGATATTCCCTAGCTTTAACTGATCTAAAATTGTGCTGCTATAGTTGCTGTTATCCTACAACGTTGTCTTTTCCACTGCTGGTAGGATTTCTCCATTTCATCCAACCCTGATAAGAGCTGTCCATTTTACAGTCCCTGTCTCCATGTAATCCACATCCGCCATCCATTTGAGGTGTTCTCTAAGCAGCTCATCCTTAGGGGGTTACTGCTTAGATGTTCTTCTGATTTCTTCTTACTGGCTCCCATCTGATTGGAGGATGGCATATGGTCTATTGTCTTAGCTCAATTTAATCTCTTCTGATCACCAAACTTCTCCAGCCTGAATCTCATCCTAAAGTCGTGCTGTAGATGCTGGTCAGGTGGAACGGTAAGCCAATGTATTTCATTGTTTCTATAAAGTTGGGAGCATACACTTGTCTGGAATTGATGAGCACAGCCCAAACCTGTTCCGGTATCACAATCATCCTGAACATAATGCAACGTCCATAAACACACATGTGTGGAAGAACTCCAGGAACCTGAACAGAACCCTGATCTCAACTCCTCTGAACACCTATAGCATAAACTGGAATGGCAACTGCACAGCAGAGATATTTGTCCAATAGTAATAATAATTGAATGGCCAGAAATGTATGTATTACAGACCTAAAACCTTTCCAAAGGGCTGAAGGCTGGTTGACAAACTCTGGAACGGAATGCAAATGTCGCTCAATGGGGGCTCTTTCATGACCAGAACGGCCCTGCCTCTCAGACATTGTCCTAACATCATTTTTAACATTTCATTCACCGCTGAGCAGTGGTGTTACGCACTAAATATAACACGGATATATTGTTTTCAATTAGTTTCTGGTTAAAGATATGGATATATAGTTGACGTTTTGCCATAACTGAGAGTTTTCATGTATGTTGGATGAGTCTTTGTCAAATAGATGTTACCCTCTGCTTCTTCCATACTGTATATCAAAGTTGATTCCAGAATCTCACTCCACTGGCAACCCGTTGTACTTTTTTTGTAACCAGACTCTATACTGGGTTATCAGTGCATGGTTCCATAACGACGTGGATGCCACGTAAACTATGTAGATTTCTAAAACGAAGAGTGTTTAGACTCTTGAGTTGCGTAAATGAATAGAATTTGGTAGCACTTCACCTAGGTTGGTAACATATTGAAAGCACATGTTAATGGAGGAAACTAACATACAAGTTGCTGTTGATGGAAATGACCAAGCTCTGGAAAGTCCCAACAAATATGTAAGAGGAGTTCTTGCTCATAATATACTATAGTATAATAGTATCTCAATTAACCACAACTCTGTATGAATGATTTTTCTACAAGATAAACCACAACAACATGACCATTACGGTGGATCTCATATAGCAGCCACTTAAGGAGGGATTTGAAGGCACAGGTTTTAAACTTGCACTTTGAAATTTGACTTTGTTACGAAGCTAATTAAGTTTTTAGAGTTACGGTTTGTTTAGGGTCAGGTTTAGTAGTAGTAGTAGTAGTAGTAGTAGTAGTTTGGCTTAATTTATACAAAAATACTACCATTCTGCAAAAGAATTCTTGTGATTTGTAAAGAGAGTGTGTGTGTGAGTGTGGCTGAGATATAGACTCTGATGGGGAGTGAGGGAATGTGAGCCATAATGAAAGAGAGCAGTGGCGTGGTATGGTGACCTCTATGAAAAGACTCTTCAAACCTGTCCATTCTGTCTCTCCCCTCCACTGGCCTGTCTATCAGTGGAATAAAATCAGAGATGAATGTTGAGGGCCTTGGGTTCAAACCAGCAGGTTTAATTTCAGATTCTATAATTTGGACCAGTCTGTAGAGGTTGTCAGCCACCACACCTGCCCTTTTTTAGACGCTGCCCGGCTGCTAAATAGCGCTCATCCCCCTGTGCCTGGGTCAACTCCCGGCTCCCGGCTCCCGCTTTCACACTCTCCCCCTCTCTCTCTCTTTGTCCTTGTCGCATGCTTGTGCTCAATTGCTTTCTCTCACATTTCATCACTGGCCCATTACTACGATTCCTCTCGGGTTTCCATTTCAAAACTAGTTTTTTTTTTCTTTTTTTCGCCGCTGATCTCCATCCTCCCCCAATTTTTGTGGTAACGGGAACACAGCATGGCCCATGGTGCTTAGGTGGTAATGGAGAGGAATAATGCTACTACTGGGTTCTTCAAAGTGAAAGAGAGAAGCTTTAGACCTCCTAAGTACTGAAACTGATTAACAGCAATTTGCATCACAAATGCTTTAAAAAGGCCTCACACAGCAGAACTATTTTTTTTTTTTTTCATCTCGATTTAGCAATGTCCCCAGATTTATACATCGATTAACAAACTCTGGCCGTATCAAGGTGTGAACATTAATGTGAAGCAGTAAAACGTGTCCTAGACAAAGCTGTCCAAATGCCACTGGTACCAGTTGAACGTGCTGCAGAAAAACAGGACTTATATTCATACAAACATTAAAACTAATGTCGATCTACAGAAAAGAAAGCAGCTTTTGATTAGGCAATAAAAAAAAAAAGTCATAAACTTTTTATGCGCCATTCACTGACCAAGGACAAGGACATAGTTGAAAAGAAAACATGCAGCAACCTCCTTTAGCCCCATATAAAATAATTTCTATTGCTTTCTACAAGTGTTTTTCTCAACATGTTGCTCTGTGCCAGAATATAAAGACTTGGTGATGAATGGCAACATTATGAACTGTGTCTCTCTCTCTTTCACTACTTCTTTTTTCCCCTCGTTTTATTTTTGCTTTGATGAGAACACAGCATTGACCTGAGGAACGAGTGTGGGATGCTTTATGTCATACACAAGAAGAAGAAGAAGAAAAAAAAAAACAGGGGGAAAAATCAATATCTTCAGCCCAATAGGTTTCACGCTGCAATTACCGAAAAAGAAAAGGAAGAAAAAAGTGACAATTGTCGATCTTTGTTGACATAAGTTACTCACACAAAAGAGAAATATAAGGGCAAGACAAGGGCAGACAACATATACCGCGAAGCTACAATGTAAGCGCACAAAATAAGACCCGGGGAAAAAAACTGATTGCTGGTCACTGGACACCAAATTCTATTGTTCCTGTTGATCTCATAACTGGTAGGATAGCAACAGAGCAGATGCTTTTGCCTGGAAAAAGTCCAGTTTTTATAGGAATAGCGCCAATATATATATATATATATATATATATATATATATATATATATATATATATATATATATATATATATATATATATATTTTGTATATATAAAATATTTACATTACTTTTCAATGTACCCTCTATTCATAAAGCATTATACCAGTGCTTGGTGTTTAGTGAAGCCTTTCTATAAGGATTTTTATAAACTCTAATAAACGCTCATAAGTCTCTATTAAGTAAGGACGTAAAGATGAGAAAGCATGCAGGTCTAGAAAAATATGCCTAGTAGCTCAACATTAAACAGGGTTATGGGTACCACCCTGAACTGGATCATTTTTTGCTAGTGGAAATGATAAATCCTGTGATGTTTTATTCCTTTTGAAAAGACAACAACTTTATACTCCGTGTCAAATGTTTATAGTCACGTTATAATGTGGAATGTCAACAGCTGCATCTACATGGACAAAATTCTGGGAATCTGACTGAAATAATTCCGATTAGAGATTCCAACTGTTTACATAGACGCTCATCCAATAAGGAGTGTGTTTAGATGATGTAATCAGGGCAACATTTTTTTGGACACAGTGGTTCTGACTGGTGTAAAGTCTTGTAAAGCTGCCAGAAATGTCACAGAAGAAGAAGTTTTTCACCTCCAAATTCGAAGCTTCCCCTCTTTTCAGATAAATCCCGCCTGCTTCTGCCTTCTGCCCGATTGGTTACAAGAAATCAGGGTCATTGTTCTTGATTAGGCGCTTGCTTAGTGGTAAGAAGCACTGTCGGTTTGACTCCTACCTCAGAGTAGGTAGTGAGCATGGAGTTGGCCTGTCCTCTCCCTGTGCTTGGTGGGTTTCCTCCGTGTACTACGGTTTCCTCTCCCAGTCCACAGACATGCAGATTAGGCTAAAGTAGAATTGACCTTCCCAAAATTGCCCGTAGTGTATGAATGAGTGTTTGAGTGCGATGGATTGGCACCCCATCCAGGGTGCACGCTGCTTTGTGCCCTAAGTCTCCTGGGATAGGCTCCAAGCCTCCAGCCGGACCTGAATACAAGATAAAGCGGTCTAGACGATTTAGTGAGTGAGTTAGATGCTTCTACTACATGTGAAATGGGAAGCCAAATAGTGCTTCTTCCTCCACCAATGACCCAACGGAAACTTGTGAACATGCACAGAAAGAGAATTTTAACACCCGCATGAAAAAAAAAAATATTTACAAAGGAAAAGACTATAATACAAAATCTCATTTTAGTGATGCTGGATGTATAAGAACAAGGTCTCTGAGACCAAAACAAAACAGAATAGGAATGAACTGATTGTAACTGATTTCCTCTACTGGATGGAAAGGTTTACACCACCCCATTTCATTCCCATCAGGCCAGAATCTATTGACTGAGGTGTTCACATGATGCATTTTTATTCTGATTGGGCAATTTTCCCGATTATTACTGAGATATTAGAATCCACGTCAACAATCCTAATGAGAAAAGCATACTCTGGTATCTGGTATTTATGTTATAGCAGTTACATACGTATACTGTATACATACCTGCCATCCTCTCACACAGGTTTCTTTTTTCCTCGCTTCAATAATAATAATAATAATAATAATAATAATAATACAAAAAAATCCAAAAATGACAAGGACACCCACAATCTGTATGTATCACCTACTGTATGTAACCTTGCCGGTGTGTCTTTGATACACACGTGTGTCCTTGTCATTTTCAATCCTTCTGATATTTTATTATAATAATCATCAATAAATATTCAGTTTGCTTAATAATTATCCTCAGGTCATCATTAGTTATGAAGGTTGTGCATGTGCAGCCCAGCACGTGGCATTATAATGAATAATGACATTTGCATGGAAACATGATTATAAGTTATAAAGGACTTATTTATAGTGCATTATTACAGCTTTATCAGGCAGTCTGTAGGAGTCAGGAGCCATCCCTGACTTAAGCTATCATTATCTCTGAATATTGGCTTCATCAAAGGCTTTTTTTTTTTTTCATCCTTTCTTTTTTCTTTTTTTTAAAACATCTCTTACAGGTCTTCAGTATATAAAAAAAGAAAAGAAAGGGGGAAAAAGAAACAGACGCTTATGGTTGCATGACTCTGCAGCGAGAAGCGTCTGAAGATATGCGAGTGCACTGACATTCAGTAGTGTAGTCAGTAATCGTATGCGAACGGTTCCAGGTTCCATTCATGCTGCACACATGCTGGATAAAATCACAGTGGCAATAAACACACAGAGGGTCATATTTGCAAATCGAGGGCAGGCCTTGTTCTCCTAAACTGGAGGAGCTGGAGTGTACCTGGGAGATGCTCAACATGACAGCTGTGTTATTTGTGTTGCCACTGAGCAAGTCCAGACCACCATCTAACTACAGATGAGAGGAAGGGAAGAGGAAACTGCTTTTCACTATTCATTTCCAAATGGGACACATGGACGTTCTCACATAGGCCATATTTCTCTCTCTCTCTCTCTCACTCACTCTCTCTTTCCACACACACACACGCACACACACACACACACACACACACACACACACACACACACACACACACACACACACACACACACACAAGTATGGGTTAAAAACTATTTATATATAATTATTTCTTATTTTGATTGCAGCCCCTGTAGGCTAGAAATACCTTTTTGATGAGGCCCGAGCCAAAGTGAAACTCTAGTCAAGTGCTGAGACTTGGCACTAGCATGGCGGAGACCGACAAAAAAAAAAAAAAGGGGCCAGTTTAATTTTCTCTGCTTCATTAGTTAGCTAGACCTCTGTAAGCCCTCCCTGAGAGCCAACTTGACGCCACACACACACACACACACACACCCACACACACACACACACACACACACACACACACACACACACACACACACACACACACACACACACACACACACACACACACACACACACATATTCCAATGGTACTTGTCTCTGAGTCTGTTGACTTGCCAAGATTAATACACACACACACACACACACACACACACACACACACACACACACACACACACACACACACACACACACACACACTCAAACACACACAGTCAGGTGTGGCTTCAGGCAACATGCATGTCTCGGCTCAATTGGTTATTATCAGGTTTCATCACAGGACCATTACCCCCCCCCCCCCCCCCCCCCCTCTCTTTCTGTTACTCAGCCTTTTTTGTCCTGCTGGGTGCGCACACCGAGGCATACATGTTTAACCATATACATTGTACAAGGTGAAAAGGTTAACTATATAACGTTAACCTCCCCTGGCTAGTTCCAATTTGGTAGAATTGCCCTTAACATTATATGTAGACATTCAATTTCACCTCTCTTTAGCAATCAGCTCACTCATTCATGCCAAATCTGATTCAGTTACACCTGGTAATAAGAAGCAAGTGTAAGATGTTGGGTGGCGGTGGTGAGGACGGGGGTGGGGCTTGCGGGTGTTCTTACCCTGCTAACGGAGGAGGTTTGGTATGTACAGTACAGTAACTGAAATGTGCTGTAATGGTAAGGCTGTTGTATTTGAACAAAAATAAGACCCTGAAATATTTCCAGCAAATGAACTAGAAATATGTGGGAATGTTGCGGCATCAAATAAACCTTATTAACTTATAAGAAAACCTAGAAGGAAACCGCAGAATGCTGATGATGACATGCTTTAATAAATAAAATGCAACAGGTTATGGTGTGTATGTTTTTACTCCTTCTATAAGAGCAGGACCTGATCTTGCTTAATGAATTGCCTTTCTTTAATTTATTGATTGTTACAAATTTTTCACAGACCAACTTAACTCCTCTTATCACTTATGTTCTCGTTGCTATAAATGATGATTTCCTCTCTATTAGTCTCTATTTGTATTTTCTTTCTTACGGAAGTTGAAAAGACGAAAATGCACGCTAGCATGTTACTGGAAAAACTGTTCCGAAATCTTTTCTAGAAAATAATACATATCCCGACACTGGAGACTCCTTCTGTAACCTCCTTACGCCTCACCAAATCAGCAATTTTAAAGTTTTATTTCTTAAATAACAGCATTATGGCAGCCTGGTGGTGTAATTGTAAGCACTGTGGCCCTGCACCTCCAGGGTTGAGGGTTCGATTCCCCCCGTTCTTCTGGGTTTCCTCCTGGTACTCCAGTCCTCCAGTAACATGCAGATTATGCTAATTGGCATTCCCAAATTGCCCGTTGTGTGTGTGTTTATGTGCCCTGCGATGGACTGGAACCCTGTCCATCTTCTGAGCGGAGGGTCCTAAGTCCTAAGTCTTCTGAGATATGCTCCAGGCCCTCTGTATGGAGGATAAAATGGTACAGAAGATGAATGAATGAATGAATGACACCTTGTTCATGCTTTTACATCAAAAAACTGAGTGTTTTTTTGGTGTACTACGTACAATGGTGAATGAAAGCAGAGGATTCAAAGAAGAAGAAGAAGGTTCACAAAGCTTTGAGTCTCAAGTGCTTAAGAACCCATCTCGAACCAATATCAATATCTAACCCAGTAAGAGACCTATCAGTGAAGAGCTTAGCGACTGAAATATACTGACTTAATTTACTTGCATCAAGCCCTGCAGAGAAAATTACTGCGTTAATACCGAGCTAAAGAGCCTGAACCACTTCTGAACAGCTAGAAGATTTGCACGTACTCTAATAAGGAGATAAACACTGGGGTAGTGTGGGTTTGGGCGGGCGTTCAACTGTCAAAAGAGACCGTCGTGTCAGTGATGGATATGGGTGTCTTTTCTACAACAGGCTGCTTAATGCCTTCGGGATAATCTCTTAATAAATAGTTCCTTTCTCCAAGCGTAATGCCATGGACTCGCACTGGTCTGCGTTATTCTGTGTGAGGTTTGTTGGCCAGTGAGAAGAAGAAGAAGGAGATGAACAAGAACAAGAAAGGCATCGGAAGCAGTTACAGTGAAGGACGGCTCCTTATGAAATGAGTCTGGAAGAGAGAGGGATTATGGGAAGGAGAGAGATAAAAAGGGAGAGAAAGAGGTCAATTTCATTTATAGTTCAGTGACTGTACATATTACTCACAGGCCACATCAGTGCATGTCTATTTGATTAGGACCTTTTATACATCATACATACATTATCCCTTTTAAATATCAAACTGACATATTAATAACCTGTCAACAAAATGCCTCCTCACTGTCAATAAGCTTTCATAAACTGTCCCTTGAGCATTCATTAATTTGCTGTAATACAATCTACTGTATATGCAATCCCTTCACCATCTACGGTATGTCAATAATATTGTAGATGCTGGTCCACACTGGTGATTTGTTAATCACAGTCAAGATGGTATCATGTACTATATGGCTTCTTTAAACATGATGAATGTGAAAAAATGCAATAGCATTTTGTGAATTAAAAGTTGTTAAAACCACACAACTTGGCACAGGTTTTTACCATTTTACCCCATTTTATCTGGGTGGGCTTGGGACCAGGACTGGCGTTTGGCTGGGGTTTGGGTATTGAACCCAAACCTTCATGGCACACAAGAAACCTACCAATGAGCCACCACTGCCCATTTTGTGAATTAAAGTATGACTAACAGAGCAAGCAAGAGGCAAGGGTAACATTATGATATGGTGCTACCACAACCATGCTTCTCAGAAATAATGATAATTTAATTATCTTATTCACCCCTTAGTTTCGACCAAGTAATCTGATTGGACAAGAGGCATCCCACAAATTATGGTATTGAGCATAACATCAGTGGGACATTTAACTATACTGTATGTATTGGTTCACATAGCAGGTGTCCTAACAAGTGGTAATTACACTGTCGGTTGCCAGCATGACTGAAAGTAGGTCTCGAGTACTGAGGAGAGAGGAGCTAATTCCCAAACCCCACATTCAAAACCAGTCACAGAAGCACTTCCAGCAAGAAAACACATCTGATAGCGTGATGTCATCTTAAACAGCACTTTGTGTCTGTAGTAATTGCTTCTAATTCTGCTTCTAAACATTCCATGTTGTTTTATTTATGGATACAAAGCTAACTGGCTTCTAAGACAAGGCTGAATCCCAAATCCCTTTCTAACCCCTGATCAAGGAAACTACTTGGTGTGAGAAAACAAAACAAATTCCTACAAAATCGTGACTTTTCTCTTTTCAGCTTGGTGATAATACAGCCAGATGCCACTCCAGTGTGTAATTCACACAGATCGTTTTCATGAGACACTTAATCTTCCTTACCTGCCAGCTGTTTTCTTGACCACAAGTTCTTATTCCCATACAAAGATTGTATAGTGCCTCCACAAGGCATGCATTTATCTCCTCTTCAAGGAAGGGGCATGGGAATGCTTGCAACACACACACACACACACACACACACACACACACACACACACACACACACACACACACACACACACACACATATTTGCTCATATGTCTTGGTACACACTTGCTAAAACACACACACACACACACACACACACACACACACACACACACACACACACACACACACACACACACACACACACACACACACACAGGCTCATACATTCACATTTCTCCCCGTCACACACTATTTATGTGTGTGTGCATATGTGTGTGTGAGGTGCTTATGTGTGGCTTGTTTGGAGCGGATATGAGCCTGGTCTCTGACCTAGACTGTGGGCCTCAGGGGAAGGTCAGATCCTCTTGACCTCCACGTTCCACAGGCTGTGGTGAGCAACCACAAAATGCCTCCCAGGCACTCTCTCTCTCTCTCTCTCTCTCTCTCTACAACGGCTTATTGTCATCTAAGCCAAAATAAGACAGTTACGATGCCCCTTGCAGCAAAACCAAAACCAAAAGGGGAGGAGTTTGACCTGATCCAACTGCTTCCATCTGGGCGGAGACAAACTTAAAGTCAAAGCAAAAAAAAAAAAAAATTAAGAAGAAGTGTTTTTGGTTGGACACACACGTGGACAAAATTGTTGGTACCCTTCGGTCAATGAAAGAAAAACCCACAATGGTCACATAAATAACTTTAATCTGACAAAAGTAATAATTTAAAAAAATTCTATGAATGTTAACCAATGAAAGTCAGACATTGCTTTTCAACCATGCTTCAACAGAATTATTTAAAAAAATAAACTCAACAGGCCAACACGCCAACAGGCCTGGACAAAAATGATGGTACCCCTAGAAAATACTGAAAATAATGTGACCAAAGGGACATGTTAATTCAAGGTGTGTCCACTAATTAGTATCACAGGTGTCTACAATCTATAATCAGTCAGTGGGCCTATATATAGGGCTCCAGGTAGTCACTGTGTTGTTTGGTGACATGGTATGTACCACACTCAACATGGACCAGAGGAAGCAAAGGAAAGAGTTGTCTCAGGAGATTCAAAAGAAAATTATAGACACGCATGTTAAAGGTAAAGGCTATAAGACCATTTCCAAGCAGCTAGATGTTCCTGTGACTACAGTTGCACATATTATTCAGAAATTTAAGATCCATGGGACTGTAGCAAACCTCCCTGGACGTGGCCGCAGGAGGAAAATTTATGACAAATCAAAGAGACGGATAATCCGAATGGTAACAAAAGAGCCCAGAAAGACTTCTAAAGAGATCCAAGGTGAACTTCATGCTCAAGGAACATCAGTGTCAGATCGCACCATCCGTCAAGGAGGACACCATTGTTGAAAACAAATCATAAAAAATTCAGACTGGAATATGCCAAACTACATGTTGACAAGGCACAAAGCTTCTGGGAGAATGTCCTATGGACAGATGAGGCAAAAATTGAACTTTTTGCCAAGGCACATCAGCTCTATGTTCACAGATGGAAAAATGAAGCATATCAAGAAAAGAACACTGTCCCTACTGTGAAACATGGAATAGGCTCTGTTATGTTCTGGGGCTGCTTTGCTGCATCTGGCACAGGGTGTCTTGAATCTGTGCAGGGTACAATGAAATCTCAAGAATATCAAGGGATTCTAGAGAGAAATGTGCTGGCCAGTGTCAGAAAGCTGGGTCTCAGTCGCAGGTCATGGGTCTTGCAACAGGACAATGACCCAAAACACACAGCTAAAAACACCCAAGAATGGCTAAGAGGAAAACATTGGACTATTCTAAAGTGGCCTTCTATGAGCCCTGACCTCAATGCTATTGAGCATCTTTGGAAGGAGCTGAAACATGCTGTCTGGAAAAGGCACCCTTCAAACCGGAAACAACTGGAGCAGCTTGCTCATGAGGAGTGGGCCAAAATACCTGCAGAGAGGTGCAGAAGTCTCGTTGACAGTTACAGGAATCGTTTGATTGCAGTGATTGCCTCAAAAGGTTGTGCAACAAACTATTAAGTTAGGGGTACCATCATTTTTGTCCAGGCCTGTTCCATGAACTTCAATGAGTTAATTTTTTTTTATAATTCCGTTGAAGCATGGTTGAAAAGCAATGTCTGACTTTCATTGGTTAACATTCATAGAATTCTTATTTATTATTACTTTTGTCAGATTAAAGTTATTTCTGTGACCGTTGTGAGTTTGTCTTTCATTGAAAAAAGAAAAACTCCATCTTGCTCCGCAGCTTCCTCAATTTTAGGATGTATTAGTCTGCATCGTAACACATATTCAAGCGACACTGGCTCCCCAAAGCATTTGGAGCATTTATTCATTCTTAGTTACTGCCTGGTCAGGATCATTTTAGTTTAAATTAGGCTATGGGTTTGTTAAAATTTTGGGAATAGAACCAGAATAATATTGACTTCAAATACAGAAAGAAAGAAAAACCCATTGTAATTTGGGTCACACTGACTTTGCGTTATGCATATGGAGTATATGATGCACCTTCTGACCAATCAGATTTGAGAATTCAATCACATTGTGGTATAAAGTTCTATTTTATTGTGTTACATGCCTAATATATAAAATTGTATAACAAAAAATTATACAAAAAAAAAAAATATATATATATTTTTATGACTATGTAGTCTTCCATGAGAAGCTCTGAACTATCAATAGTTTTCTGCATTTAGGAGCCATGATGCACTTATGAAAACAACGGAATACCAAGAGCAATCCCAAAAGTATACACATACAGCAACGGTGAGATTTGAGCCCCCAGTCCTGGAAGAGAGAGACAACCACTAAGCTACTGTGCTACCCGAAAAGAATTGACTTTTTCAAGTCAATCATAATTTTATTCAATACAAAAACTGTACAGTTTGTGTATTTGCTGTCATGAATAATGATACAGAATGTAGGCGTGAGCCTAATATAACTTAGAGTCAAGGTCTGTGACACATTTGGTGCCCTGGCCTGATTTATTAACCCGGGTCAATTCTAAATCAGTTTTGATCAGTAGCTTAGTTCCTCCATTAGACCACTGTGCAGGAAGGATCTGATCTGGATACTGCTGTATGTTTCTGCACATGGTAGCAGAGTGAAAGAGATGATTTGTTCTGTTTGTTGAGTTGGGGTAGCTGTTAGCATGTGCAAGTGTTGATTTAAAGTGTTTGCACAGTGTGTCAGAGACAGAGGGTTATGTTGACCCAAACTTCACCAGATGTCCGGTTTACTTCTGCACTTACTGCACAAACTCCATCAAGCAAGGCACCACTGAAACGACACATACCGTACTGTATGAATGCACGTCTCGCATTTGTCATCAGACCTGTACACAGGGACGTGGTGTCCCAATACATTTTCCCTCATTCTGCACATCCAGCTTATCCTCACTGCCCAAACATGCTGTACTCATTTCAGACTAAACAATTGTGACTTGGCTGGGAATTGAGCTTTGAATCCAGATGCTACTCCTCTGGATGCCCCCCCTCCCTCCTCTTTGTTGCCCCCCCCCCCCCCCCACAACTATCTCTCTCTCTCTTACAAACCAAACACACACACATACACATACACATATACACACACCTCCTCGCGCTTAGGCTGTGAGTTCTTTAATTAGAGTGGCAGTCACAGACGCTCTTTCAACAAATGCAATGCATGGGGGAGTTCCCGCTCCTGGCAGAGGCTGTCCATTAGTGGTCCAAATAAAAGAAAGTTGAGAGCTATGTTTCAGGTGTTTATTGCTAAATCAGCTTCGGGCAGCTGTCTCCAGTCCACTTCCCACCCCACTCACTCTAGGCCTGCCTAGATTGGCACGAAATAAAAAAATGGAATGGAAAAAAAAAAATAAATTACAGCAGATGTTTGGTGGCTGAAGGTGGTGGAGCTGATTTTAATCACAATTTTCAGTATTTTCTCCTTTTCACTTGAATGTTTATCTGCAGCACATAATTTGTAGAGCGTCACTCATTTGGAAAAGCATACTATAGACAGAGCGTTTCAGAGGTGGTTAGCTGTTTACTTTTATTAGCCGGTGTAATACGAACTGCAGATCTTTCAACAACTCAGTCTTGTTTTATTCTCAGAAAGGCTTAGCCACCTGTGGAGGCCAAGACCAACTCTCGTAACTCAATTCGTGTTCCTGTCGCCTCAAAGCGAGTATGACTTCCTGCCAAAACAGCCTCGGAATCTATTACTGAGCAGCACCAAGTACTGTAGGTGAGACCCAGGTAACAATTTTAGGTGCAATAATTCCAAGAAGTTTTGGCTCCAGGAAAGTATCTGAATCTGGGTGTACTGGGAATGTTTTTATATTGCTATGACATCTTTAGTTTGCAGAATGAAAACGTGGCATAAAATCGACAATAATAAAATAATAATGCCAGACTTTCCATAATGATACTTTATATTATAATGATATATTTTTATAACATTGCAGGGTGCTATTTCTAAAAGGTTACGGTCGGAATTTCTTACAACCCGACGGCCACTTGGTGGATGTTCTCATAACGTACCAATAACAAGTGAATGTCAATGAAACCAAAATATGAAAGCACAAGGTCTTTCTGTTCCTCTCACCTTTTACACAAATTCAAAAAGCCTTTACGTTTTACATCATGTCCCATAGGCCTACAACGCTATAAAGACTTAATGAACATTTCCTCCGTTTTAGTTTACTCACTACCGCTCAATCTGCTCAGGAATAAATCAAGTTTATATAATTAAAAAAAAAAAAAAAAACGTTAAGGAAAAGACCACCAAATTTTTTCCAGGAATCAGGAGCTCGAGTGCGATCTCGCCGTAGCCAGCTGTGAAGATGACTGTTTGACCCTTTCCATTTAGGAGCCCCGACTTCCTCCTCATTATCTCCTATATGTTTATAGGAGCTTAAAAAGAGCCCCTGTGTCTTTCACAGGCAAGGTGGGGAATTCAGGCAAATCCCCCAACTCCACTCAATCTTGGCCTTTTCAGCACATTTCGACCAGCATCTCGCGAGTTCTTTTCCGAAATAAAACAAAATATGGAAAGAAAAACAAGAAAGCAGCGCGAAAAAGGCGGAAATGTTATTTAAAAGGTACCAGACCGCATCATTTTCCACTGATATTATATACTCCCCTGCTGTATTCCAAAATATATACGGGCCTCAGGCCAAGAATGTCATACTAAAACACATAGACTCAACATCTGGACAGAGGCTGAACAAAACATCCATTTAATCAAAGCTGAATGAAGCGGTTTCCCGTTTACCCCTGAATCCATCGTTTGTTGCATTCGCTTCTGATCGTGCCACTGGCTTACCTTTCAGCCACTTTAGCCACGACTCTGAGCAAGCTGTTCTTTTTCATTAGAGCTAGCCACATTGTGTGTTCTGAACAGAGAAGGCAGTGTGCTCCACGAGCATACCTACAGCACCGATGGTCCAACATCCACTTCTGAAAGTTGCTGTTGGCTAAACAGGCTGGAAGACTTTTGGAAGGGTGGCGGAAGGTAAGAGTTGTTTGAGTTGCGGGTTCGAGGCCTGCTCCCAGAGCTGCATGGCAGGCTTCCAGTGCTTTGGCTGAACAGGAAATATTTACTCCTTTAATGAACTGACTGGGTGGACCAAGATTCCTGGCAATTAAGGAGTGAATGATTTGTGCAAGGTGTCTGTAACAATGTGGTTTGGCATCAAAAAGTCTCTAGACAGCACTTCATTCACAGATGCTCTTGTAATGTTTGTCTGTGTCACTGCATTCGGCATTTAATTGACATAAAAGCACAACGGGAGACACTATGTACCACTTAATGCCGTACGGACTCCTGTACGGATTGTAGAGAAGGAAAAGAAATCGGTAGGAAGTGAATCGGCCTTGCACTGAACCCAACGCCCAAGATGCCTTTTCTAGGAAAGGTACAATTAATGAGCCTCATTCATCAGTCTTGCAGTGTGTAAATGTTTTGGTAGGTCCACCTAATCTAAACAATCTGGCCAGATATGCAAAGGTTTCAGTAACATTGATTTTCTTCCTACTTGTGCATTGGTAAAAAAAAAAAAAAAAAACACTTAAATTTACTGATTCTGATGTTATACAGGGGTGAAAATGACAATCAGATGTGTAAACAATGAAAAGAGCACTTCCTACGGCAGCCTGTCAGCTACCACATTAACTCTTTACTCTTTAATAAAATTGTCTTTTCCTTTGTTAATCTGAATAGTAACTCTTATTTATCTTAATTTATGTTTTCATTTTTTTTTTTAAAGTTGCTTATATAAAATGATTGACATCACATTTCCACTGTCTTCAGCACCCTGTGTTTTAGTACAAACGTTTTATAGAAACATCAGTATTCCACCATAAAATGTATAACTCCATAAAAAGTTACAGAAAATATTTGTATGCCAGAAAAGAAAGCAGCAAGTTATAAAAGTTTTGTCCACTTTGTAGACAAAAACAAAATGGATGCTGCTGAGCTGCTTGTTTGCATGCAAAAAAGAAGCAGGTGCAACAGTCAAAGTCCTCAGAAGAACTGTGGGTGGTTCTGCAGGATGTTAGTAGCTAATTTCCTTATTAAACTGCAGAAATTGTACTAAAGAATGCTCAAAGTTTTGTCACACCAAATACTGACTTTGTTTCATTAATTACTGTTTATTTACTTATTTATTGAAGGTATCTTGGGGGAACTGATGGTTCAGTGGTAGATGTTTCACCTACCATATCGAAGGCCTGGGTTCGATTCACAGCCATTGGATGAAGTGCCGGTCCCAAGCATACATAAAATGGGAAGGTTGGGTCAGGAAGGTCATCCGCTGTAAAAACCTGTGCCAAGCTTCTACAGTATGTGCGGACTAGATGGTCCGCTGCTGTGACCCCTTGTCGGGAGCAATTGAAAGACCAACAACATTGAAGGCATCCTTGCTCTACATTATTTATTTGCAGTGCTGATGGTAGCACTCACCCTTTCTTCTCCGGACAAGCTTTTTTCTAAATGCCCCAAACAATTGGGAAGGGGGTTGATTAAAGAAAATGACTTTACCCCAGTCCTCAGCAGTCCAAAAATGCACCTTTTGTAGAATATTTGTCCCTGATGTTTGGAAATGTATAAAGCTGAGAGCTACCATCAGTCCAGTGTCATGCCAGCAGTAAAACATCCTGAGAACGTTCATGTGGCAGGTTGCTTCTCAGCCAAGAGAGTGGGCTCACTCACAATTTTGCCTAAGAACGCAGCCATGAATAAAGAACGGTGTAAAACTTTTCCCAACCAGCCAAGTACAGTGTGGTGACCAACAATTCCTTTTCCAGCATGATGGAGCACGTTGGCATAAGGAAAAAGTGATGACTAAGTGACTCGGGGAAGAAAACATCAAAATGGCCAGGAAACTCCCCAGACCAATCCTCAAGAGGCAGATGGGCAAACAAAAAATTACCAAAATTCTGACAAACTTCAAGCACTGATTATGTAAGAATGGGCTGCAATCAGTCGGGATGTGGCCCAGAATTTGATTGACAGCATGTCAGAGCGAATTGGAAAGGTCTTGAAAAAGAAGGGACAACACTGTAAATATGGTCTCTTTGCACAAACTTCAATGTAATTGTCAATGAAATCCTTTGACGATTATGAAATGCTTGTAATTAAACGTTAGTATACCATAGTAACATCTGACGAAAAGATCTTAAACACTGAAGCAACAGACTAAGTGAAAATTACTAATTGTGTCATTCTCAAAACCTTGGGCCACAGATGCGTACTGATGTGGAGAGCGGGTATGTCATCTCTGAGAGAGGGGATCCAATCTGCTGTATCTAGGCTCCCGGCTGTGGATGTCTATTGATGGTTATTGCATCACCCAGGAATTTCACTCATGATCTGGGCCATTTATATGGATACACCTTAATAAAATGGGAATGGTTGGTGATATTAACATCCTGTTTGTGGCACATTAGTATATGTGAGGGGGCAAACTTTTCAAGATGGGTGGTGACCATGGTGGCCATTTGGAAGTCGGCCATCTTGGATCCAACGTTTGTTTTTTCAATAGGAAGAGGGTCATGTGACACATCAAACTTATTGGGAATTTCACAAGAAAAACAATGGTGTGCTTGGTTTTAACGTAACTTTATTCGTTCATGAGATATTTACAAGTTTCTCTTTGCTCACAGCCATTGACATGTCGAAGAGGTTAACACGTGATGAGCGGCTCGAAATTGTGTTGATATCTGGTGAACGCAGTAACCGGGTCATTGCAGCAGATTTCAATGCAAGACACCCTACGAGACCACCCATCTCCCATGCTACAGTTAGCAAACTGCTTGCTAAGTTTCGTGAAACTGGTTCAGTGTTGCATTTGCCAAAATGTATCCATATAAATGGCCCACCCTGTACTGTACATACAGTCGCTCTAATATGATTTGAAGGCTAGTCACATTACTGAAAATATAAGTCAATTGAAACTTTTTGCCAACTTTTTCGGGCTTGTTTTATGGGTAAATGCTCATGCAAACCATTTTGGAAATCAATGAACGTTGACAAATATGGCCCACCAAGTGTAAAATGTCTTCTGTTAAATACAATCACAATGCAGAGAAGCTTTACAATGTTACCGCTTCAACGCTTACAAACCAGCACACGAGTATTTATCTCCAGGGAGATAGACAGTGAGAGAATCCAGGATGTTTGCTGTTGTCTGTTTGTATTCCCCCCTTGCGTGGTAGACACACTCTCTGATGCATCTATCGCTTCTGGTTGCATTAAGCCAGGCACAGATAGAGCTGTCAAGAGGGGACAGGTAAGAGGAGGCGATGCCCAATAGGAACTTATCACAGTAACACACACACAGTTCTTTAGGTTCAGTGCAGGCCTCATTCCTGCACCTCATTCCTGGAAGACTTTCAGGTGAAAATATTTTTCAAATTAGAAGGACGAAGAAATTACTCAGGCGAAGGTCCAGCCCTTTTATGCACATAACCTTCCGTGATCATCGCTATAGGCTAACTCGATGCTCTGACAGGCCGAATCGGAGATGGGGCTCAGCTGACAGGCTTTTACATGCCTCACAGGCTTCTTCACACAACTTATCCAAATGGCACATTAATGTCACCTGCACAAGCCCTCATATGATAAGCAGATGAATATCAATGCAGCTCAGTGGAGACACACAAATACACACGCCATTGCATAATGCCGGCTGTTACCCATCATGTTGATACTCTGACTAATACATATTCAACACCTATCTCATCTCGTTTCCGCTCTCTCGCTCTCTCTCTCTCTCTCTCTCTCTCTCTCTCACACACACACACACACACACACACACACACACACACACACACACACACACACACACACACACACACACACACAGACACACAGACACACACTGCACTGAAATTGCTTAAGTAGCATTGAGTTTCGTATTTGTTGTAATCAGTGAGAGATTCAACCAAGCGAAAAGTTATAATACTACAAATAAAATGATGAATTGCCAAATCATGTCTTTGTTTGTTTGTTGTCCCTTATCATATTGTATACAAATTATATTAATTACTTAAAAAGGCCAAACCCAAAAAGGACAAACTGTCAGAAAGTCAAGTGCAGCAAATTTTGCCTCATTGTAAACAGTGCCACTTTAATAAAGAAAACACATTCATCCACACTTTCAGAAAGGTCACATTCTTGGGCTGCATCAAGCAAAGAAAACAACTAAGGGGATTTAAAATGGGACTTGGAACTGGGTTAAGTACTTTCTCACACATTATTAAAACCTGAAGCAATAGTGCTGAATCATTAACGTTGTGGAAAAAAAAAAATCACGAATGAGATCACATGGTGATGTTGCAAAATCTTAGAATAGAAGATAGAATAGAAGAGCATGCACAATGCAACAAGAACTCACAGGATCAGGACTAAACACCTGTGAGGACATAATACATCAACTTGTTAGTAAGACTGGCCAGTTTTCATTTTGCTAGGAAGTATAAAGATTGGTCTTTGGAGCAATGGAAATAGACTGTGTGCCCTGATGAGTTCGGATTGACCCTATTCCGGAGTGATGGGTGTATCAGGAAAGGAGTCACCCAGCATGCATAGTGGGCAATATATAAGCCTGTGGAGGCAGTGTTATGATCTGGGATTGCTTCAGTTGATCCTAACTCAGCAACGTTATGTGGCAATAAAATGAAATCAGCTGATGACCTGAAACTACTGAATGACCAGATTATCAGATCAATGGAATTTTTCTTTCCTGATCGCACAGGCATATTCCAGGCCTCACAATGTGAAAGAGTGGTTCTGGGACCATAAAGAATCAGTGTAATGTAAAAGCAGTATGTACAGTAAATCAGGCAGTGTAAATTCAGTAAATGCAGCATAAAATAAAACCTGCTGCTGAAATGAAGCGTGCTGGTGGTAGCATACGGTACTTAAGGCTTATTAACCAGTCTAAAGTCTAAAGTTAAGGCTAACACTATGAGCACTAGGCTCCCTCTTTTTACTAATTTAAACAAATCAAATACCCTAAAAATATATATATTTCAAACAGGGGGAGCTATTGAGAAAAAAAAAACATCGACCCTGTTTGGATCATTTTCAAAATGTAAAAAAAATTAAAACCGGTCATTCTTGTGATATCATTTTACATGGACGACAAACACCTAGTGGTGAAACCATAAAGCACAAATGATGCATATAATGGAATTTTCACCCTACAATTCTTACACAAAGCTTAACATACTGTATGAAGATATAGTAATAAGGCATCATGTTCAGTGTTTCCTTTAGCCACTTTGTTGATGCATGCTTTATTCAGTCACAAACATTTGATGGATGTCATGTTGGCAGATTCAAAGCCTTCTAGGTATCCTGCCACATTTGTTTGTTGCTCTAGAATAAGTCATCCATAAACATTTTTCTATTTTTCTATTATCTATTATGCTACATCGCTCCATATGTCTGCTTTCAAGAGTTTAAGAAAAATCCTATAACACAGGGTTTCCTTTTAAGCAAGGGTTCTAATTAAACCATTTTAGGAAGCCAATAACTCAACTATCTGAAGAACCCTTCACCAAATTAAACACCAATTTTCCTAATCCTCTTTCGCACTAATGAACTGCTGTTCTTCATCTCTACAGAGAAAATCTCCAGACCATGCATGAGTCTGTTAAAATGTGTGAATGTTTACAAGGCTACTTCACCCCATGGGTCCCCAGTATTCTCGCTTCAGATCTAGGGTGAGGTAGGCATGCATTATATGCCTTGCATTTTAAGGTATGCATTCTACATGACACTCTTCCTGGAGCATTAATCACCATTCATTTATTCATTCATTCATCTGCAGGGTTCAGAAGGTTGAACAGTGTTGGCACTCTAGTCCCCCTGATTTTACTGAATTCTTAAGAAACACTTAAGTTCACTGACTCAGTCCTTAAATACAGTATGTTCCATGATGCAAGCATTGTGCAGACCGAGCTTCTGCACACGTTGATGAATAATAAAACATTCCTGGATGTGTAAATAAGAGCAATGATAAATCACATCCTGGCTTGTTTATGGTTCTTCACTGCTATTTGTAGTTTGATATGAATGCCATATAAATGGCTTAAGATAAAAATTTAATAGCTGTTATTCATCAAGTTTGCAGAGAAACAAGCCCAGAGACAAGCCTAGATCTGAGCACACGCAATGACGTACATATGAATCAGCATCTGATTCATGAAACTGTCATTCAACATTGAAATGAGCAGCAGCCTGGAAATGACCTCTACAAACTTTATACTTTTCAGTAAAATGCGTGTATTATTATTTATAATGTATTATTGTATTATATGTATTTTTATTATTAAAAATATATAATTTTGTTTGTTTGTCACATTTTCTCACAATATCACAATTGTTACCTGGAGTTAATATGAAATTATATAAGAGTTAGTTTTGGAACACTATTTTAAATTATCAAGTGGTGTTCCAAGACTGGCCATATTTTCTATAACCATTCTATTGTCATGTGTATCATTTTACTCATCTGAGTTTGACATGTAAAGGTCCTCTTACAAATTCAAAATGGTTTAGATACATCATCATTGGAAATGGCAGATAAAAAGGTCACCTTTAACACAAAAGAGCAAATTAATACAAGTTTGCCATGCGCACTCCTAACGCGACCGGCACGAGGACCTGGAAGTAGTACGGTCGCGTCAAGTCAAGTCAAGTAGGCTTTTATTGTCATTCCAACCATATACAGTTAGTACACAGTGAAACGAAACAACGTTCCTCCAGGACCAAGGTGCTACATACATGCAACAACATAAATTTACAACACACATTTTTAAATTTTTAAGTTAATCTAAAAGAACTATCAAATTTCTATACAAAAATACACAATAGACAAAGTGCACGTGCAAATGTGCAAACAAAGAGGTACATGACAGACACAACAATGTAACACATAACAGTACTTTTTTTGATGAAGTATGAGTTGAGGTAGTGGGAAGAGCAGCAGGAAACAGTTTACATTTTGACAAGAGTATCGTGTGCAAATAGCAGTCAAATAAATATTGTGCAAAAAATTGCGAAGAGCAGCACTATGGGTGTACATCAGTGTGATTGTGCATGTGTGTTTATCAGTTCAGTCCAGATGTTATTTAGTTCGTCTGAGTGATTTGTGTGTGTGTGTGTGTGTGTGTGTGTGTGTGTGTGTGTGTGTGTGTGTGTGTGTGTGTGTGTGTTTATCCGTCCAGTCTCTTTGTGTTGAGGAGACGGATGGCTTGTGGGTAAAAACTGTTTCTCAGTCTGGATGTGAGTGCCCGAATACTTCGGTACCATTTTCCAGATGGCAGGAGGGTGAAGAGTGAGTGTGAGGGGTGTGTCCGGTCAGCCACAATGCTGGTGGCTTTGCGGATTCAGCGTGTGATGTAAATGTCTTCGATAGAAGTGAGAGAGACCCCGATAATCTTCTCAGCTGTCCTCACTATCCGCTGTAGGGTCTTGCGGTCTGATATGGTACAATTCCCAAACCAGACAGTGATGCAGCTGCTCAGGATGCTCTCAATAGTTCCTCTATAGAAGGTGGTGAGGATCGGTGGTGGAAGCTGTGTCTTTCTCAGCCTTCTCAGAAAGAAAAGACGTTGTTGGGCTTTCTTATGCAGAGAGCTGGTGTTGAGGGACCAGGAGAGGTTCTCCTCCAGGTGGACGCCCAGGAATTTTGTACTCTTGACGATCTCCACAGAAGAGCTGTCGATGCTGAGCGGAGAGTAATCGCTCCGTGTCCTCCTGAAGTCAACAACCATCTCTTTTGTCTTTTCGACGTTCAGAGCCAGGTTGTTGTCTTTACACCAGTCCGTTAGCCTCTGCACTTCCTCTCTGTACGCTGACTCGTCGTTCTTGCTGATGAGACCCACCACGGTCGTGTCATCAGCGAACTTGATGATATGATTGGAGCTGTGTGTCGCTACACAATCATGAGTCAGCAGTGTGAACAGCAGGGGACTGAGCACGCAGTCCTGGGGGGCCCCAGTACTCAGTGTGGTGGTGCTGGAGGTGTAGCTCCCGATCCGCACTGCTTGAGGTCTTTCGGTCAGAAAGTCCAGGATCCAGTTACAGAGGGAGGTGTTCAGGCCCAACAAGCTCAGCTTCCCGATCAGGTGTTGGGGGATGACTGTGTTGAATGCTGAACTGAAGTCTATGTACAGCATTCTGACATAAGTGTCAAGATGTGACAGTGCCAGGTGGAGTGTGGTGGAGATGGCGTCGTCCGTTGAACGGTTTGGACGATATGCGAACTGCAGGGGGTCTAGTGAGGGGGGCAGCAGGGTCTTGATTTGTCTCATGACGAGCCGCTCGAAGCACTTCATGATGATGGGTGTGAGTGCAACAGGGCGGTAGTCATTGAGACAGGACACAGAAGACTTCTTCGGCACGGGGACGATGGTGGTGGACTTGAAGCACGTGGGAACGACGGCGCTGCTCAGAGAGATGTTGAATATGTCGGTGAGAACACCTGCCAGCTGTTCTGCACATTCTCTGAGCACTCTGCTTGTGATGTTGTCTGGTCCAGCAGCTTTACGTGGGTTGACTCTGCATAGAGTTTTCCTCACATCAGCCGTGGTGAGACACAGCACCTGGTCGTTCGGCGGAGGGGTGGTCTTCCTCGCCATCACGTCGTTCTGCATGTCGAACCGTGCGTAGAAGTTGTTCAGCGCATCTGGAAGGGAGCCGTCACTGTCACAGGTAGGTGATGTCGTCCTGTAGTTAGTGATGCCTTGTATACCCTGCCACATGCGCTGTGTGTCACCGCTGTCCCTGAAATGATTGTGGATTCTCTGGGCGTGTGCGCGCTTCGCCTCTCTGATGGCCCTGGACAGTTTGACCCTTGCTGTTCTTAGGGCCGCCTTGTCCCCCGCTTTGACGGCAGAGTCTCTGGTTCTCAGAAGTGTACGCACCTCCGCAGTAATCCACAGTTTCTGGTTGGGTCGTGAGATGATGTTCTTGGAGACAGTGATGTCATCGGTGCACTTGTTGATGTAGCTGGTCACTGATGACGTGTACTCCTCCAAGTCGGTGTAGTCGCCGTAAGTTGCAGCCTCCCTAAACATGTTCCAGTCAGTGTTCTCGAAACAGTCCTGAAGAGCAGAGATGGCTCCTGCTGGCCAGGCTTTCACCTGCTTCAGAACCGGTTTTGAACACCTGACGAGTGGTCTGTATGCTGGAATTAGCATAACAGAGATGTGGTCTGAGTAGCCAAGGTGGGGACGGGGCTCTGCCCGATATGCGCCAGGGATGTTTGTGTAAACAAGATCCAGCGTGTTTTCCCCTCTCGTTGCAAAGCCCACATACTGATGGAATTTAGGAAGCACTGACTTGAGATTTGCATGGTTGAAATCTCCAGCAACAATAAACAGTCCATCCGGGTGTGTGTTCTGCAGATTACTGATCTTAGCATACAGTTCACAGAGCGCTTCCTTAGCATTAGCGCTAGGTGGAATGTACACTCCGATAATGAAAACGGTGGTGAATTCCCACTGTAAATAAAAAGGTCTACATCTAACAGTCACAATGTCCACCAGCGATGAGCAAAAGCTAGAAACTAGCACAGAGTTCTTACACCATTTCGTGGTGCCGCCGCGAGTCTTACCGCACAGAGCTGCGTTTCTGTCGGCGCGAAACAAGGCTAGTTCGTCTAGCTGAATGCCGGTGTCTGGAACTCTGTCGCTGAGCCATGTCTCCGTGAAAACAAATACACAGCAGTCCCTAACCTCACGCTGTGTAGCCTGTTGCAGTCGGATGTAGTCCAGTTTATTTTCCGGGGAGCAGACGTTAGATAAGATGATGGGCGGAAGAGCCGGCCGGCTAGGGTTTGTTTTTAGCCTAGCACAGACTCCCGCCCGCTTGCCGCGCTTCCGCTTCCTCGCGCACCGCTTACGATGTCCCCTCCTCCGGCCACCGGCATCAGGCAACGCCGAGGACTGGAGGCCTGGTTCCCGAAGCAAGCCGAGGTCGCGTAGCTTCTCCCGCAGCTCATCTTGAATGAAATATGCCTGTTTATTGAGTTGCAAAAGTGTCTGGCGGTGGTAAGTATGAACACCGTTTGCGCCGGTGTCCATAAACTATGTAAAATAAACGCGCTACGACACGACGTAAACAATGTAGCACCATTTTGGCTCCGGAGTGGCCGCTGCGTGCTACTGCAGCGGATGATGGTCTTAGGAAGCATAAAAGGAGACAAGAAGGTGCTTTACACTCGCTCAGTCGTTGAGTTTTGCCCATGCTATCGCCAACGCTTCACTCGTCTAATCGTGAGTACTCACTTTCTTGGGTTATCGCTTCCGATTGGGTGTGTGTATTTAGAATGCTGGTTTATTTGTGTAAACAACATTCATGACAGAATGACTGAGCCATCAGCAGTAAACCCAGCGGAGTTTGCTCACCTCTGCGATGTGGTTGACCAGCATGCTAAGTTGATCGATCAGCTCTGTGGTGAAGTTGTGTCTCTCCGCAAGGACCTCCAAGACGTCGCAGAGGTATGACAGGAGCTACGACAGGAGAACGCGACCCTCCACGGGGCGGCCGCTCAGCCGGCTGTTGCCACGCCCATCGCAGCGGCTGCTGCACCGCCATCCCCCTCCCCCTCTTCTGATATTTTTCTAGCTTTACCGGATAAATGGGATGGCACGGATGGGAAGTGCAGTGTTTTTCTAACCACGTTGGATCTCATGTTTGAGTTTAATTCCACCAGATACTCCACAGCCCGACTGCGCATTGCTCTTCTCATCTCCTTGCTATCTGGGCAGGCAGCTGAGTGGGCCACGGCGGTTCTTCGTTCAGATTCAGACGTTGCCTACTCGTACACAGAATTCACCTGTCAGCATAAACTCACCTTTGAGCATCCGGCTGCTGAGGTGGAGACCGACTCTAAGCCATACCATCTACGGCAGGGCAGACCGACTGGGGAGACTCCGCCCTCCAGACGACTTACTACGATGGACTGGCTTTGCGCATAAAGGATGAGCTTGCCGGACGAGAGCTCCCAGCGACCTTGGAGGGCTTAATCCAACTCGCCCTCTGGATCGACCAACATCTGCTCGCTCGCCCCAAGCCAGCTCCCCGTACCCTGCCAACCATCTGACGTCACTACCTCATACCACCCCCTTCTTCTCCCACGCTCCAGTTCCAGAAGTCCACTCCTCATTCACTGCAGCACCTACCAGAACCGTCGGTACTCCACCTCCCGCCGTGGTTGACACAGGAGCCGGGGAACCCATGCAATTAGGGCGCGCCTCCTTAACTGCTGCAGAACGGGAACAACGTTTTAGGGAGGGGCTCCGCGCGTATTGTGGACCTGCCGACCAGTATCATCAACCAGTATCAGGAGCAGATTCAGTTTTACACCACCACCATTTCATCACCACCCATCATCCTCGGACACCTTTGGCTGCTACGTCATGACCCACTCATATCATGGACCCAAAACCGGATTCTACAGTGGGGGGCCGACCTGCACCGAGCTCTGCCTACGGAGCCCGAGGCCCCCGATGTCGACACATTTGCCGGTTTCCAAAGGAAAAGACACCATCCTCACCATTGTCGACTGGTTCTCCAAAGCTGTTCACCTGGTGGCCCTCTCCGGTCTCCCGTAAGCTAAAAGGACAAAGCTGATATTAGAGCACGTAGTCCGCCTGCATGGGTTCCCAAAGGACATCGTCTCGGACAGGGGGCCCCAGTTCACATCCCGGTTCTGGAAGGCCTTCTGCCGTCTGATCAATTCCACCTGCAGTCTGTCCTCCGGTTATAACCCACAGACTAAGGGTCAGACGGAGCGGACCAACCAACAACTGCAGTGCTACCTGAGATGCTTTATTGCTGATCGCCAGTGCTCCTGGGCCCGCTACCTCATTTGGGCTGAGCTGTCCCACAAACTCCACACCTCCTCTGCCACCAACCTAAGCCCATTCGAGGTATGCTACGGCTTCCAACCTCCGATGTTCGACCATCAAGAACTGGAGGTGGGGAAGCCCAATAATTGGTTAGCTGGTGTCGACGGCTCTGGAGACAAGCAAACAATGCCATTCAACAGGCTAACACCCGCTACACTCTGCAACATCGCCTTCGACACCCACGGGGACGAATGTACCAAGTACGTGACAAGGTATGGCTATCAACAAAAAACCTACACCTGCAGACAGAATCAAGAAAGTTGTCACCAAGATTCATCAGACCATACCGCGTCAACCTCCGGATTAACCCTGCCACGTACCGGCTCCAGCTGCCTGCGGCACTCCGGATCCATCCGGTATTCCACACATCTCAACTCAAACCCTTCACTACTTCACCCACATACTTCATCTCCGGTTAGTTCGTGACGAAGCTAGCCAGCAAGCAAGCTCACGTGCCATACAGTATCATGAGTGTTGCATCTTTGGTCTCTGTTTCTGCTACTGGAGCAAAAATGAGCCATATTGTATCTGAAAAGTCAGTTATTAATTCATCGCACTCGCAATCTGTGCCAATATTCAGCACCGATGCTCATGAGCTATTGCTTTAACTGACCTACTGTCAGTTACAGTACATCTTCTGAACTAGTTTCAGGCTTCCCTAAGGTGTGAATTGTGGGCAGGGCTTAGATACATATAGTAAGAGTTAATCTAGCTCCAACTTTAGTGTGCTTTAAAGTTTCCTATATTGGATTCTTCTCCACTGGTGAGGTAGGTTTTTAACTTTTGTACTATTTTTGAAAGACGGTTGGTTCTTACTACAAACCTAGTTTTTGCTGCTTGGTAGTGTTGATTGCAGTGTGATTGAAGTAGGTCTAAAGTAATTTGTTCTCAGGTAATTAATCAAGAATAGTTTCAGGCCTTCCTAAGGTGTGAATTTAAGGTGTCTAGTAAATAAGCATATCCTGCACCAAAGCTAGTCAGAAATCAAGATACCAAGTGTAGAATCAACACACCAACACAACTCTTGTTTAGCCAGGAATTACAAGTTTTATGGACAATGACATCAGTCTGTTAAGTATGTATGTTCAACCTATCTCTGTTGTAAATTCTCACAGACAAAGATGCTTTTACTCACACAGTAGATGCAGATTTCAGAGAAACCGCATCTACCCTCCAGTGCTGTCTCATTCCCCAGCACTGGTGGTAGGTGGGCTCTGGAACTGCCAATCTGATGTAAAGAGAGCAGATTTTATCTCAGCCCTAGCTACCCACTACTCTTTAGATTTTCTGGTACTGAGACCTGGATATCTCCTCAGAACTCAGCTACACCACCTGCCCTATCCTCTGCCTATGCATTCTCTTACTCTCCATGAGAACCTGGCAGAGGTGGTGGTACAGGCCTGCTGTTGTCTAAGAGATGGGCCTTCTCGTCTATCCCCTTGTCTCATCCCAGTTTTTCATCATTTGAATTTCATGCATTCAAGGTAACCTCTTCGATTGACCTCCACATCCTTGTTATCTACCATCCTCCTGGCCCTCTAGGAAACTTTCTGGATGAAAAAGGGATGCTTCTTTTTTTTCCTTCTGATAATACTCCTCTCACTGTTCTAGGAGATTTCAACCTCCCCTCTAACAAACTACAATCCTCTTTCCTTCTCCCTGTTCTTAACTCCTTCTTTTTAACTCTTAACAGTTACCCTCCAACACACAAGGGAGGGAATTCTCTTGACCTCATTCTCTGTTGCCCTTCCACAGTCACAGATATCACTACTATTCCTCTTCATAAATCTGATCATTACCTGCTATCCTTCACCATCACCCTTCCTATTCTGTCTAAAGCTAACCACCAAAATTTCTCTTTTACATGCAGAAACCTTCACTCTGTCTCTCCTTCCTCTGTATCTTCATGCCCCCTATCATCCCTCCCAGACCCAGACTACTCGTGACTGAAACGTTTCTCTCCTCTCTCTCCTCATCCATGGATCTCCCTTGTCTATCCAATGTATTGCAACAACAGGAGAGAATTAAGAACTGCAGAGAGAAGATGGAAGAAATCACAGCTTGATGCAGATCTTGTCTCTTACTGGACTCTTCTCTCCAAATTCTCATCTTCTGTTCTCCCTCTATGCCCTGTCTTTTGTTAAGTTCATATCATCGCATTCATGACACCCAACTTATTCTCTCCATTCCTCCTCACGTTTCCACCCAGATCTCAGCATGTCTGGCAGACATCTCATCCTGAATGACAGCTCATCAGCTGATGCTCAATCTGAGTAAAACTGAACTGCTATTCATCCCTGGTGATTCATCCCCTGGTCAAGAACTTGTGATCTCCCTGGACAACAATCAGATCACTCCTTCAGTCACTTCCCGCAATCTTGGGATAACTGTGGACAATCATCTGTCATTTTCCCCACACATAGCTAACCTTACTCACTCTTGTCAATCAGAAGAATCCAATATCAGAAGAATCCGCCCACTTCTTTCTTCATAGACTTTGCTTGTAACCCTGTTCCTTGAAAAAGCGGGAACAAGATGCTACGTGAAAACGCTATGGGAACGTCCCATTGTTCACCAGTTGTGAAGCATGTTTGTGTCAAACACGCCAAACTTTTGGCATATATAACCTTGGCCAGGTGACGTCATCTGGTGAGGTGCACCTCCAGGTTATAAATAGATCTGAACCGGAAACATCCTCAGGTCAATTTTTGTCTGAAAGGACGTCCAGTCACGCCCACAGTCCAGCATTGGAGCACAGCATCTTGTTCCCGCTTTTTCAGGGAACAGGGTTACAGCAAAGTAGCCCGAGATGTTCCCTTTCAAAAGCTACACTCGATGCTGTGTGAAAACGCTATGGGAACGAGAATACCAACGCCGCCGCACTGCAAGTGTCTGGACCCCCAGGGTTGTGTAGTGTGCACACAGTCACCAAAGAGGTCTCAGACATAATTCTGGGATGCTGACTCGACGACCCACAAGCCTGGAGTAGCATGGACATCCAAAATAAGGGGACACCTATTGCCAGAGCAATTGATGAGGCGAGCCCCCTGGTCGAATGGACCCTAATTCCTAGAGGCGAAGTCTGACCACGCGCCTCGTAGGCTAGGGAAATAGCATCTCTCACCCAACGTGCAATGTTTGTCTAGTGGTGGCCGCCCCCCCCCTGGCTGCGGCCCTCATAGCATATAAAAAGCTGCTCTGATTCACACCACTGGCTAGTGCGGTGAATGTAAATCTTAAGAGCACAAACTGGACACAGTAAGTGAAGTCTTTCTTGCTCCCGAGGTGAAAATGGCGGAGGACAGAGGCTTCGAGAACAACTGGGTGCATAGTCGAGAATGGAACGTTCAGAAGATAGTTCGGGTGAGGATGCAGAATAGCTTTGACTTGCCCAGAGGCAAAGTCTAAACAAGATGGGGAGGCTGACAAAGCCTGCAAATCTCCACTTCTCTTCAAAGAAGTAATGGCCATGAGAAAAACCATCTTAAGGGTCAGAAGCCTGACAGGCACTGACTCTAGTGGTTCAAAATGGGTGTCAATATTAGATCTGAGAACCACACTCTGGTCGGCCAGCGGGGCGCTATTAATAAGAGATGCAAGCCCTGTTGACGGACCTTCACCAGGACTCCCGGGTAGAGAAAGTAGTAAAGGGGACATTGTGCTGTTTCATGCGAGGCAAAGAGGTCCACCTCTGCTACATGAACTCTCTTCCAGATTTGATTGACTACTTCAGGGTGGAGTTTCCATTCCCTATGTGTCATAGTTTGTTTGGATATTAAATCCGCTCTCACATTTGAATGTCCCAGAATGTAAATCGCCCTGAGGAACAGGAACTTGTCCTGTGCCCAAAGCAGAACCTGGTGCGCTAGCCTGTTCAAGCAGCGCGAGCACAGTCCGCCCTGGCGGTTTATTTTACGAGACCACCGTAGTGTTGTCCACCCGCATTAGGACATGGTACCCTCTCAACTGCTGGAGGAAATATTTCAGGGCCAGAAATAGAGCCATCATTTCGAGGCAATTGATGTGCCACGCAAGATGACCTCTCCAGATCCCTTGGGCTGGATGGTCATCTAAGAACGCTCCCCAGCCCATGAGGGAAGCGTCTGTCTTTACCCTTGCAATGACAACACGTACCTAGAGTGGGACCCAAAGTCAAAGACCAGTGTCTGAACCACATATAAAGGGTACAAAGCCCTCGGCGCGTAACCCTTATTTGCCTCTGGGGATTGGCCCTTGGATGAAATCCCCTGGCTTTTAGCCACATCTCATGTGAAACAATCCCATGTGCAGATATTCCAAGGGTATCACCGTGGATGCAGTTGCCTTGAGACCTAGCACTTTTTGAAAGTAGTGAAAAGTTACTTTCTGGCCTAGCTTGATCTCCTTTAGGGTATTGAGAATGGATTTGACACACGCAGGAGACAGCTGTGCCCGCATTGCGGTCGAATCCCATGTGACACCCGAATTTGTCGTACTTTAAGCAGGAAAGAAAACGCTTTTCGTGGCACTGAGTCTCAATCCTAAAAAGTCGAGATGAGCTAGGACAAGATCTCGATGTCGAAGCGCTAGCTCCTGAGACTGAGCCAGAATCAGCCAGTCGTCTATGTAATTCAAGATACGGATCCCCTAGAGTTATAAAGGAGCCAGGGCTGCATCCATACATTCTGTAAATGTGCGGGGTGACAGGGCTAGGCCAAATGGAAGGACCCGATGCTGGTAAGCCTCGCCCCCGAAAGCGAACCTCAGAAACTTCCTGTGTTGTGTTAATATTTCTATATGAAAATATGCGTCCTTCAGGTCGATTGTCACCAACCAATACTCTGGAAACAATCATATTGACTGTCAACATTTTGAGATGGCGGTTCAACCCGGGAAGATCCAAAATTGGACTCTCTTTCTGGGAGGGGAACATGTTCTATGGCCCCTTTCCCCAGCAAAGTCTGTAATTCCTGACTCAACAAAGGTGCTCGTTCCGGTTTCACGGAATTTGTACCCAAGGTGACACGCCTGGCCCAATCACCCAATCTCAACGAGGGGGTGCACGGCTTGTGGGAACCAGACCTGGTTGGAAATGGGTGGCTCACGGTCCTGACTGTTGAGCACGGCGGGGAAGAAACCTCACATGAAGTTTCGCCTCCCAAAACCTATTGATATTAATGGCGTCACTGAACAGGCCGGAAGGCGAGATGGGGGCATCAAGGAGGAAAGTGCGATTCTTGCCCTTGATGCCTGTAAGATTAAGCCACAGATGTCGCTCTGTAGACACCATGGCAGCCATAGAGCAGCCGATAGCGCGGGCCATCTGCTTGGTTGCACGAAGGGACTGGCTTGGCGTAACTCTAAAAACACCCTTTCATCGATAACCCCGCCGGTGCCCAAGTCATTCAGCAGGTCAGCCTGGTATGCCTGTAAAACCGCCATGGTGTGCAAAGCAGCACCAGCCTGACCCGCTGCCTGAAAAGCTTTTCCCACCAATGAAGATGTTAGTCTACATGGCTTGGTGGACAGTGTGGGCTTTTTCAGGGAGGATGACGTCCCAGGGGAGAGATAGCCTGCAAGTCTCTTATATCTGGGACATCATCATATAACCCTGCACCTTTGCATCCATGACATTAGAATGAATCAATGTCGATGGCACAAAGACACAGGATGAATAAGGCATCTTCCAGGAATGAGTTAATTTGTCATGGAGATCGCCAAAGAAAAAGTGGAGGGTCCACTATTGAGCCCCCCCCCCCCCCCCCCCCTTTTTTGGCCCCCTGACAGAAACCTGTTGTCTAAACCTGTTGAGCGCTTGGGGGACTCCTGCTCCTGCAGCCAATCGAGGTGTAAGCGTCCAACTGCGCATGTCACCACCTCTAATAACTCGCTCATCACTAGCGGAGAGCTCTGAAGTGACAGTTTCCATCTCCGCCGAAGCAAGAGAGGACGTTTCTTCCGCCCCTTCACAAGAAGCGCCGGAGCGTGCTTGAGTAGTAGACGGCAAAGGACTTTAATAGGGAGGAGATTGCAATGCTCAAGCCCGAGTAAAGTGTGCTCTTTCCCCAAACACTTAAAACAGTAGGCGTGGAGATTGCCCTCGGATAGATATCTTTCACACGGAGGCATGCATCTCATGTCTAACTCTGCCAACTTTTCTGGTGAGTAGCGTAACGCTTTCTATTTTAGTTTTATAAAGTGCTTGCACACACGCCCACACACAATGCGGTCCTTGAAGACAAAAAGACATGAGGATGTTTCCTGGTTCAGTCCTATTTATAACCTGCAGGTGCACCTCATCAGATGACATCACCTGACCAAGGTTATATATGCCAAAAGCTTGGCGTGTTTGACACACACGTGCTTCATAACCGGTGAACAAAGGGACGTTCCCATAGTGTTTTCACGCAGCATCAAGTGTAGCTTTTGAAAGGGAACTCAGGTGCTTATTCAGTCAAGTCAAGCCAATTTTATTTACATAGCGCTTTTAAAAATTGACATTGGCGCAAAGCAGCTTTACACAATAAAATAAGTAAGTTTGTATGAAATGTGTATGAATCAAAATGATAAGATTGTCCCTGATGAGCAAGCCGAGGGCGACGGTGGCAAGGAAAAACTCCCTGAGATGGTAATAGGAAGAAACCTTGAGAGGAACCAGACTCAACAGGGAACCCATCCTCATCTGGGTGATAACGGATAGCAGGGATTGATCAGCATAATAATGTGTACTGGAAGTTCAGTATAACAGGAGATGTGTTTAATATTAAAAGGAGTCCAGTTTGTTCCTGGAGGCTCAGGTAGACTGTAGGAGATTCCAGTCCTGAGCTATCGAACAACTGAAGTCACAGGTCCCCAGAGCATCAATCGATGACAGGACAGTCTTCATGGAAACCATCCCCAGCCACCACACGAATCCAGGCAGACCACACGGGGCATCCATGTGACGAGATCTCCAACCAGAAGCAGGACTCCAGGACGGGTTAGACGGGTCCAGAGGGCAGAGGGGTCTGGATCACTGGCAACTCAGGAGTGACATGTATAGCTCGACAGAGAGACAGAGAGAGGGAAAGGAGAGAGGGAGAGAGAGAGAGAGGAGAGAGCAGAAGAGGAGAGAACAGAAAATAAGGAGAGATGGCAGTTAGGTATGGTCATAGTCAACATGTATAAGGTGATTGTATATTTAGTGCAAAGTGCAAGCAGGGACTCCGGCAGGACTAACTATAACAGCATAACTAAAAGGGAGAGGCAGAAGGAAACACAGACATGAGGGCTCCCTGTGATGTAAAGCAACCAATCACCTCACCGTCAACAAACCTGAGTGATCAATGAGAGTGGGGAAGACAGCATCTAAACATACCAGTTCACCAGAATACTCTACGTCCATGAGTCCCCCAGATCTGCTCCTTTACCTAAGGTTAATCTATTTACAAAAATGCTTGGCTAAATAAATAGGTTTTTAGCCTAGACTTAAACACTGAGACTGTGTCTGAGTCCCGAACATTAATAGGAAGACTATTCCATAACTTTGGGGCTTTGTAAGAAAAAGATCTGCCCCCCTGCTGTAGTTTTAATAATACGTGGTACTGACAGGCAGCCTGCATTCTTTGATCAAAGTAGGCGTGGCGGATCGTAAGACACTAGCAGTTCACTCAAATACTGTGGCGCGAGACCATTTAGTGCTTTAAATGTCAAAAGTAGAATCTTAAAATCGATGCAAAATTTCACAGGGAGCCAATGCAGTGTAGATAAGATAGGGGACATGTGCTCGTATCTTCTGGTTTTAGTGAGGACTCTCGCTGCTGCATTCTGTACTAACTGAAGCTTGGTTATACACCTAGTTGAACAACCAGACAGTAAGGCGTTACAATAGTCCAACCTAGAGGCATGAACTAGTTTTTCTGCATCATTTAGTGACAATATGTTTCTAATCTTGGCAATATTTCTAAGGTGAAAGAAAGCTATCCTGGTGATATTATCTACATGTGCTTCAAACGAAAGATTGGAATCTATAATCACACCAAGGTCTTTTACTGTTGCATTTGATGGAACAGAAAGGCCATCTAAAGTTACAGTGTGATCAGAAAGCTTACTTCTAGCTACTTGTGGTCCTATGACCAGAACTTCTGTCTTATCAGGATTAAGCAGAAGAAAATTAATTAACATCCAATCTCTTATGTCCTGCACACACTGCTCAATTTTAGCAAACTGGTTTTTCTCATCTGGTTTTGCTGAGACATATAATTGTGTGTCATCAGCATAACAATGAAAACTAATACCATGTTTACGAATTATGTTGCCCAGAGGAAGCATGTAAAAGGGAAAAAAGCAGTGGGCCTAAAACTGAACCCTGTGGAACACCAAACTCCACTTGAGAACATGAGGAATGGTCACCATCTAAATCTACAAACTGATAACGATCAGTCAAATAGGATCTGAGCCACAAGAGGGCAGTTCCCTTAATTCCTACTACCTTTTCTAATCTGTGAAGAAGAATACTATGATCAGTGGTGTCAAAAGCTGCACTGAGGTCCAGTAACACAAGTATAGTGACGCAACCCTGATCAGAGGTCAATAGGAGGTCGTTTACTACTTTAACAAGTGCTGTCTCTGTGCTGTGATGAGGCCTAAATCCTGACTGATACAGTTAATTTATGCTATTTCTGTGTAGATGTGAACATAGCTGCTGTGATAGTACCTTTTCCAGAATCTTGGAGATAAAGGGAAGGTTTGATATCGGCCTGTAATTAGAAAGCTGACTGGGGTCAAGGTCAGGTTTCTTGATTAGCGGTTTAATAACGGCTAATTTAAAGGATTTGGGGACATACCCACTACTGAGTGAACAGTTAATTACTTTCAACAGGGGTTCTATTATTGCTGGTACTATCTGTTTGAGAAAATGTGTCGGTATAGGATCTAATATACAGGTTGACGATTTTGAAGAAGAGATGAGTGAAATTAGTTCCCTTGCTTCAAGGGGAGTAAAGTATTCTAAGTTCTGATGTAATGTGGTTAGTTCATCTGAATTATTTAAATTTTCTGGTTTCAAAGCCTGAATTTTTTGCCTAATATTTATGATTTTGTTATTGAAAAAGTTCATGAAATCCTCACTACTGCATGATGTTGTTGTGGAGATTTCTGCAGTGGTCTTGTTTTTAGTTCATTTAGCTACGGTATTAAATAAAAATCTCGGGTTGTTTTTGTTATTTTCTATAAGAGTGGAGAGAAACGTTGATCTAGCATCACTGAGAGCTTTTTTATAGTTCACGATGCTCTCCTTCCAAGGTATTTTGAATACTAACAATTTAGTTTGGCGCCATTTACTTTCAAATTTTCGAGCAGTTTGTTTTAAAGCACGTGTGTGGTCATTATATCAAAGAGCGAGTTTCTTATCTCTAATCATTTTCCTTTTAACTGGAGCTACATTATCTAAGCTATAACGAAGTGCTGACTCTAGATATTCATTCGCCTGTTCGAGTTCTGTGAAGTCAGATGGCGATCCAATCAAAGTTTAAGGTGGAAGCGCGGTGCTGTGCATACATTATTACTATGACACGCTTTAATCGAGACAAGGTAGTGATCTGAGATAACTTCAGACTGTGGAATTGTGATTATATTTCCTATACTTAATCCGAAGGATAATATTAAACCTAAAGTGTGACCTGCTTTATGAGTGGGTCCTACTACACACTGATTTACTCCTACTGAGTCCAGTATGGACAAGAATGCTGTTCTCAGAGGGTTTTCTGGATTCTCAAAATGAATATTAAAGTCTCCAGCAATTAACGCTTTGTCTACAGAAACAACAAGGTTTGAGAGGAAATCTGCAAATTCGCAGAGAAACTCAGAGTACGGCCCTGGGGGTCTGTAAATGATGATTAGCGGGATCGACTGAGCTGACTTTATGTTACTATAGAGAACTTCAAATGCATTAAATTTAAAACTGTGTTTTTGTACGAGAGACAGATTATCGTTATAAATAACTGCGACTCCTCCTCCTCTACCAGTTAGCCGAGGCTGGTGTATGTAGCTGTATCCAGGAGGACTAGCTTCATTTAGAGCTACATACTCGTCCTGTTTAATCCAGGTTTCTGTTAAACATAATATATCAAACTCCTGATCTGTGATAATTGCATTAATAATAACTGCTTTAGATGCGAGAGACCTAATATTTAACAGTCCTAGCTTCAGATCAGAGGTGCTGGCTGCGAATTCAGTGTACTCTGAGTTTGTGGTATCTATGTTAATATGTCTTTCTAAATTTATGTTTAGCTCGGGGAACAGACACAGTCTCAATATGATGAACCCTGAGTGACGACTCTCTGCAGCTAGCAGACGGTTGGTTTAGCCTGTCTGTCTGCTTCCTGGCCTGGGCTCTGGATTGTCACCGATTAACTAGGCCTCTTCTGAGACTATGTGCTATACTGCAAGAAATGAGAGCAGCACCTTCCCGAGTGGGATGGACCCCGTCCCGCCCTAACAGGCCAGTTTTGCCCTCAAAGGTCTTCCAATTGTCTATGTAGCCCACGTTGTTTTCGGAGCACCACCTGGACATCCAGCGGTTCAGCGACCATAACCTGCTGTAAGCTATGTCACCACGTCTCATTGGGATGGGACCAGAGCAAACTACTTCTTCGGACATCGCCTTCGCTATTTTGTCCCTTGTTATTTCAAGACTGGACTACTGCGACTGACTCCTGGCAGGTCTGCCTCTGTCCACCATTCCTCCTCTGCAGCTGATCCAGAATGCAGCAGCACATCTCGTTTTCAACCTTCCCAAGTTCTCCCACACCACCCCACTTCTCCGCTCCCTGCACTGGCTTCCTGTACTGTAGCTATAACTGTATCAAATTCAAAACCCTGATGATTGCCTACAAAGCTAAAAATGGCCCAGCACCCACTTCCCTCTTTGCTCTAATCACACCACGCATTGCATCATGTTCCCTTCAATCCACCAGCACTGCTCGCCTCGTTCCACCATCTCTCAGGGATCGAGGAAGATGTTCATCCAGACTCTTTTCTATTCTGGCACCTAGGTGGTGGAATGAACTTCCTCTAGATGTCCGTACAGCAGAGCCTTTGACAATCTTAAAAGACAATTCAAGACGTATCTGTGTCTTCAATATTTGGACTAATCCCTCCCAGCCCAAAAATGTAATTAATTAAATTAAATAAGTCGCAAATGCCTAAATGTAAATGAACTTGTTAAATCTTATAATCCAAACAGGATGAAGGTCACAACATAGTATTTCTTCACCAGCTTCTTCCAGTTTGTTATTCAGAAAGCATCATGCTTAAGCACTCAATGATATTTTTCTGGCTATCTATGAATTTTTGACATTTGTAGGAAATTTTACTAATGCAATATTTTAGAAGTAAATGGTTAAATATAAGATTTGTATCGACTTTTTCTTGATAACACAAGATGAACTGATTACTAGATTTTTGTAGGCCAAGACCTTGAGTTCTGCATTTGTAACATAGAGAAATATAATATTAGCAGACAACCTCAATTTCACTTTTAGTCAAAACTTTTTCATAATTTTTGGCAGGGAAAGCCAGCAGATTTCACAAACGCAAGAAAAGCAAGGCTCTAAAGGTACTCTATAAAGTACATTGACATTTCCATGCACTCAGATCAAACAAATCGGTGGTACAAATATGCCCAATACATCAGAAAGGAAACTATGTGTGGAATATGTGTATGCACTTTAACAAAACCTGATACTATATACAGTACATAATGTATATTGTGTCCAGTTATTCCAAAACAATTTCACTGTACCCAGTTTGCACCTTTAATGCTTCCTTAATGCTTCATTACCTCTGTTCTGCTTGTTTCCCAGAATGCCTTCGCACAGAATTTGCACCAGTTTTGTTCTCATTTAAAGACAGTCTAGAATGCTATTTTGTTGCAGCGCAGCCTCAAGGGTCACAGGGGCCATTTTAATCCAGGGGCCCAGAAGGTGGCAGTTGATTAATCAATTTGCTGACTTGTTTTACGTTAATCACTATCATTTGCAGTTGTCTGAAAGAACGAATGAGGAGAGAGAACAGAGATGGAGGAGCAGTAGAGGATGATTAGACAGGGGAGTAGAAGGGTAAGAAACAGCAGCCTGCGGTTGTTTAACCCGCTGAATGTATTTCACATGACCAGTTTCACTTTATCTGAAAAAAAAAACATGATAACTTTCCAACGAAAGAGGTAAGAAGGAAAATTGGGTCTTATCAAAGTGTGTAGTTTGCATTTCCTGTGGTCAAAGAGTAGGAGGAAGGAGAAAAATGTTTGTGTGGATCTTTAATGATGATTACAGCAGATAGAACAGGTGTGAGACTGAGAAAGAGACAAAGTCTTCTGATCCTCAAGTGCTTTCAAGGCAGTCATTGAAAAACAATTCAACACTGTGAACAAAACATTACATTGTACTGATAGAGTTAAACATTCAATATTATTAGCTTTAGTTAAAAAATGGCAATGAAGCATTTTTGAACAAAAGTTACTAATGCAATGGTGTCTGCCTATTATTATTATTATTATTATTATTATTATAATAGTAAAAAGTCATAAACATTTTGCTTAAAATATTCTATGCAGCAGGTACTTGGCAAAGGGTATTTGAAATTCAAATATTATTGCAAATCTTGCTAAGTTTTTTTTTCATAATTTCTTTACAATTTAGCTCACTGAATCCACTGGTTTTGGTTATTTTTCATTTTAGCAGTTTTGTATTACATGTACAGTGGAACCTCGGATAGTTATATAGCCACCAATACAATATTACTGTAATGATGCAGTACAATGTATGATTACGTCAAAAAGTACAAAATGCTGTAAAATATCACAATAACCACAATAAGAACTTCCTGCCAGAACGTTACTCTGCATCTACAAGGTCATTTTTGCATCATACTACAATTATTATCCAGAAAATGAGAAACAATAAATTGTAAGAAGATATTTAAATAAAATGGTTTGTACTTTTATAATACAGGAGATTTTTCATTTTGCAATTTCTTGATCATGTCTTCGACTGAAATGAGGTTAAAAATATTGCATATTTATGAAAGTACTTTAAATGAAAAAAGAAATGTATGTGCATGCTTTTAAAAAAATATAAGATAGATGAATGTGAATTTGATTATTTGCGAGATGGAGAAAATACTCAGGAATTAGCTGACAATAACATGGCCATTGTTAATTCATTTAGAGCTTGGTGATTGAGCATTAATAATTCATAGCACCTTTCCCCTATGACTCATTAAAAAGCATGTTGGAGGCGGCCTTCCTCGGAATAGAAATAATAAAAGTGACTGATTTAAATGGATGGCTTTATAAATTTTCAGCACACGGGCAAAGAGAGATGGAGAGAAACAAGAAAAACACGTTCTTTTCTAGAGCCTGTCTTCAATAGGGTGTTTTGCACAGTGGTCCAAGATTAACCTGCGAGCTATAGAAAAGGAAAAGAAATAAAGAAAAAAAAAAGAAGAAGGGAGGGGGCTCAGGACAATAACAGACATTAGAACATTAATGCTAATTTGAGATTGTGTTAATGAGTAGCATGGCACTCTCACATAATGAGAGTGCAGCTTAAGAGAAAAGAGAGCAGTGTTGTCTTATAGTGTTCAAGCACATATCATATGTTTTTCAAGTGTGTACATATGTGTATGAATTAATAGTGAGCACATAAAATATGTGAAGGTGCAGTCTATCATGGTACGTCCTGAAATGGTGCAACGTGAACTCAAGTATATGTGACATTGTAAAACAAATAAAGAAACAAATAAAACATAAACACTACATGAGGTGTAATAACTTTTTTTTTTCTTGCACGTTCATCATGTTTTTTTTTTTTTTTCAAATTTCAGTATTTGGAATCTCTCCTGGTGAAGATGACAGCATTCAGACTCTTTCTGTAGTGTTTAACAATGTTGGAGAACACTTGTGGAAAGACCTCAGCCTGCTCTTCCATGCAGAACATTTCCAACTCATTGAGATTCTTGAGGTTTCTCTTGCAAACTGCCCTCTTCACCAGAGACCCCAGATTTTCAATTGGGATCAAGTCTGGAGCCCGAGAGGGCCATTGTAAAAAATCTTGATTTTGTGGTGCTGAAATCAGATCTTTGTCGACTTTGACATGTGCTTCTGGTCACTGTCTTGATAGAAGGCCCAACCAAGACCAGGTTTCATCCTTTTGGCAACCAGATTTCTGGCTAAAAGATTCTATTATAAACTTTAAATTATTATACCACTGCCATTAACACGGATCCCTGGAGAAATGGCAGCAGAATAACCCCAAATCATCAAATGGAATTGGCACCTAGGGGTCATGATAATATTGTATCGGCTCGTCTCTGGTGATTGCCATCCCCATCAAATAGCCACAACCGTATTTTTCTGTAGGTATGAAGACCACAACACACATCTCCAGGTGCAAATCCAATGATGTTTGGGATGTTGGGATGTGTGTCTTGGTCTTAGGAAGGTCTTCTTTCTTGGCACTCTTCCACAAAGCTTCTGTTAAGAATGAAGACATCTCAGTCTTGATTTTAAATCAGTAACTCCCCAAGATGCAGTTCTAAACTTTTGATCTTTGGGCTCCTTTTTTGATCTCTTAACATCCTCCTTACTGTGTGTGTGTGTAGGGGAGTACTCTTCTTCCTGGCATTCAACTGTTCTATGCTTTCCAAACTTCTGTACTATGGCTATGATAGGGTTCACTTGTAATGTTAACAAAATCTTCTCTTTTTTTTTAAGTTTGCTTTTATTTATTTATTTTTGTATTATTTGAATAGATTTCTGTTTGGTTTTACCCAATTTGTTGGATGACAAATTTCCTCTGTGTGTTACCCCATATGTACAGTATACCCCTGTGAAAAAGGAAATGGTTTTATATATATATATATATATATATATATATATATATATATATATATATAATTACCCCAAATATACACTTTCCAATGTTTTTATTTATATTATTTTGAGGGACGCCAATAATTTTGCCACCTTTGTCTTTTGCAGGAAGCATTTTATTGACTAAATAGTCCATCCCACCACTGTTTATTTTTGCATAGGTGCTTGCTCAATCCTGCTGCCTGAGAATCGCATGGTAACAAATAAAGTCTGTGTGAGGAGTAAGGAGTCTACTCCCAGACTGGATTCTTATCAGCATACACAGAGAACTGAGAAACTGACAGCAGAGAAAAGACAGACCACCTCTCACTGTCTATGTCTCTCTCTCTCTCTCTCTCTCTCTCCCTCTCACACACTCTTTTTCATACACACGCACACATTATTATACGAGTGTTGTTTTTGCATTTTTGAGTGTGATGTTGAACTTTACTTTTTTATTGAGTGGGGCTTGTAGAGTTGTTTTTTTTTTTTATCTGTGTATGAGAGCACATCCCATAATTTATGGTCATTACTGCAGAAGCAATGCAATGAATAAAAATACAAGGGATGTTCAAGTCAAACTAAGTCTTTTGATTGTGCAGAATAATAGAAGAGTTTATGAAAGTGAAAACTACCTTTATTTCTCTACATAATCTCCTGTTACACTAATGCACATACAGTGATGTGAAAAAGTGTTTGCCCCCTTACTGATTTATATATATATATATATATATATATATATATATATATATATATTTTTTTTTTTTTTTTTTAAACATTTTTAAACATTTTAAACAGGGCTACAGTAAGTAGTTTTGAATGTCATTTTCTCTTAATAATAATAAAAAAAAAACCTTCATTTAAAATCTGCATGATGCATTTACTTGTGTTATCTTTGACTAATATTTAAGTTTGCTTAATGATCTGAAACATTAAAGTGTGACAAACATGCAAAAAAAAAAAGATATCAGTAAGGGGGCAAACACTTTTTCACACCACTGTATCACTGTGCCATGATCAGACTGCCTGCATAATGCCTGAGACGCTGGCCTCCCAGGAACTCCTTCAATAGCCCAAACATGTGGAAATCAGTTGGAGAGAGTCAGGACTATACAGGGGGGTGTAGCAATAGCCGAGTTCCTGTAATGTGCAAGTAGTGTTCCTGAATTATTGTGTGTACAGTTCCTACAGGCAGATGTGTCTCTTTTTCAAGTTGACAACAAGTTATTCAAGGATCAGGCGTTCCACTCGCTTAACTAAATGTTCACAGGAAAGCCTGCAATGGACGCTGAACCACCTCAGTCGGGATAGTCATTCACAGACATATGGGTTTTACGCATTCAATCATGAGACATTTCATCACAAGGCCCTGTTTAACTTGAATGCCTCTCATATATAGTCACATCAAATTGCAGGTTTATGTAAAAAAAAAAAGTAGTAGCCAGAGTAATTAGGTCCAGAGGCAAAATTAGACAGCAAACAGATCAAGCAACTGCTTGGAGCTCCAGTCAAACATGCCCCAAGGCAGTAAATGTCCAGCTGGGAATATGGTCCATGAACACCCTTAACTCCACTAGGCTTTGTTAATTGAAGAAGCCACAGCAAAGATTGTCTACAGTTTATATTTTATTGTTAGCAATTTCATATTTTAACATAATTAACATCCTCCTGAGCATATGCTAGGGTAGCTAGAGCTACAGTATATGTTTACATCATGTAAGTGAGGAAGCTTTTTAGGTTATTACTGATTGGTTTAAATACGTCAATAATTAAACAAGCTTAACAATGTATTAATAATAATAATAATAATAATAATAATAATAATAATAATAATGTTAATGTTAGATGTTAGATCATTTTTACTCAGAAGAAAATTATATCTGTATATATATATCTGTAAAAAAAAATTGTGCACGCATCATTTAAAAACTACAGTATAATTAAAATATCTACCATGGAAAAATAATTAGTTCATCTCAAAATTCAGCAGATGGCACTTTTCATTTTTTAATACGCGCTTATGAGTGTGCTATTGAAATCTACTAATTAAACGCAATCTTACATGTTCATTCTGCACACTTCACAGTAACGCGTAGCAGTTTTAGTTCATGGCACTGTACATGGCACTGTACATTTTGTAAAATATATACAAAGCGGCATTCTGATCATGTAGATTACTTGCACATTATTTGAAAAAAAACAAAAACAATCTTATCTAAGACTGGGTTTATATCACTGACCTGATATATAGGTCAGTTAAACACACTTAAACACAAGCTCCTTTAACCTGCTGCCCCCAGACAAAAATCAGCAGTAGAAATTCAGTCCTTGAGATAAGGAATGTCTATAATTTCGGTGACTTTGGATACAAAACCCTCTTAATACTGTTAATTAATTAATAGTGTCATATTTATGTATGTAACATTGGCCTTGAATGGAATTCCGCATTATTTAAGTGTGTATTCACAGGCTAAAACATGAACTTTCCCATGGCATGATGCAGTTACATTAAATTACACTGTATTTTCAGACAGCGGCACTGGACTAAATAGTGTATCGCATTTAAGCTGATATTGTGCAAGACATGTGGCCAGAAGTCCAAGGTGAGAAGCATACCTCTGTTTTTCAGGAAATTCCATCCCTTGTGTGCAGCTCTGAATTTTTGAATACGACCAGAAAAAGTGATAAGCTATGCATTTGTATGAACATGTGGATGTTGAAACTATGATGTTGGCATTGGACGTCTGATGCTCAACAGTGCACAATTTAGATTTTTCTTCTGAGCCAAAGACCTCAGGAAAATAACATGTATTCTGTCAAGTTTTAGAAGAAATCTCAATAACGTCAAATACCTCCGTAGACTTACTAGTAGAGTTACTGGTAGTTGTTCTCTTGCTGGTTTAGGACCGGTGCCTGTAACCAGAAGATTGGGAGTTTAAGTTGCAAGGCTGGTGGAGGTTGATGGGATTAAGTCTGAAGTTGGATATTTAATCTCAGAAGTATCTCATACCTCCAAGAAATTTTAGAAGAAATGTCTCTGACCAAAATGATTCCTTAATGAAATATACTGTAATTAAGCATCACCATGTATAATAATAAGAGTTGAGTACACAGTTATTTTAAACTAAATTAATACTGAATCAGTTTTCTGACCTGGCAGCAGTGCTGTGCCTTAGTTGGTTAATGCGCCGGCCTAGTAAACAGAACATCCTGGGTTCAAATCCCAGCAGTATGTTGTGCAATACCCAGGAGCTGGTGGCAGCTCAAATGGTTCTTGCTTTCAGCAGTAACACCCTACACTGGTGGTTAAGCTGCTGAGCCCTTGACCAAGACTGTTAACCCTTTCTGTTCCATGCGTGTGGTATCCAGGCTAATGTTATGTTCTGACCCCAGTTTCCTAACTGGGATATACAAAAGAATTATTTAATTACGGTGTAAGGCTTGTTGAATCAATGCAATATTAATTCCAGTGTCACACTGTAACCAACAGATGTGAAATATAACCTCAAAAACTATGGAATGCGATTAAAGAGAAATATTGAATATATAATCACGACACTTACAGTATAATTAAAAGTCCCATTTGATGACTCAGTGGTACTGTAGGTTCCTCCTCTGCCATGTGGAAGGCCTGGGTTCAGTTCCCACCCAATGCCCAAACACCAATGGATGCAGTGCCGGGCCCCAATATCAGACACAAGGGTTGCATAAAGAAGGGCATCTGGAGTAAAACCTGTGCCATGTTGTGTACAAATCGGATGGTCTGCTGTGGCAACCCCTCAATGGGACAAACAATCTCTTTGTCCATTTAAGGCCCACAAACAACTTTTACTTTGTACACAATATATCTGGGATATATCCAGATATTTTTTAATGACTTAAGTTATAAATACTACTTCATTAAAGTGAGCTGTAGAAAAGAGGTGCTTGGTCTGTTTAATACAAACTGACTTAACAAAAGCCATTGACATTATTCCATTAATGTGACCACTCAGAAAAGCAAATTAAAAGTTACCCCCCCCCCCCCACCCGCATTTAAATTTCATAATTTATTTTTAGCATAGACCCTAGACCCTATTCCAGAATGAAAAACGTTTCATGCTAAATCCATGCTAAATTGTGCATTTATACTGTACAGTGTACTGTATTTTTTTTTATTAAGCAGACCCTCACAATAGTATGTTCATTCATCTTCAGTAAGCATTTTATCTGTTGAGAACACTTCCAAGATGTACAGTAGTCACTCGCATTTTAGAGTTGCCAGTCCACTTACCTGCATGATCACCAAGCAGAAAGCATAACAGTAAAAAAAAAAAAAAAAAGTTGTACTGTATATAAGCTTATTTTCTAAGATATTTTTTGCCTATATATATAGTAATTTTTTATATTCTCAACGAAAAAATCTAAAGTACACCTTGTATGCTTGTCTACATCATCTGTCCATCACTGAAACAGAAATACATATATCTCAATATGAAATTTAGACAAGCTGCATCCATTGTGACTGACTCCTTTTTCTCTCTTTTCCTCCATTAGCTGCCCACCCTCACCCCCGTGTAGGCCAATTAGCATGTACCAGAGGCTAACACCTTAAGAACTCAAAGGTGGCAAGGAAATCGATGGAAGTTAAAGCTTAAGTTCAGATATAAACAGCTGGATAAGTTGAGATCAATAGAGTTGGATCCTGGAGCAACTGGTCAATATTTCATCACTTTAGATGCAGGGGAAGCCAGATCTCATGAACAGACAGTGCTAGCAGGAGCGGATGGTCCTATGGCACAGCGAGGAAATGTTAATGACCGCTGCACAGCGACCTCAAACCGATAAACTGATAGCAGCTCCGGCGCTGATTCAATAGCCTCAGCCGTAATGAAAAAGTACTACTTTGTCCGTATCGATTTTCCTCCCTGTCCTTTGATTCTTTCCGGGAGCTAATTCACTTGTTGCTGGCTAACACAGACATCATGAGTCAGCCTAGGAAGGCATGGCAATACTTTCAGCTTCCTGAAGACAAGATATTTATTACTCTCCTCTCATTTATTCCTCCTTGTTCCATTTCTTTTAGCTTTTTTGTTTTATTACTGATGAACTGGTTTCACGTTTGCACTCTCTCTTTTTCCCCATCTCCTCCACACACACACACACACACACACACACACACACACACACACACACACACACACACACACACACACACACACACACACACACAAACACAGACCCAGGTCCAGGTCCAGGTCCAGATGGAAGCATGCTTGTTCAAGACATTTGTGTAAATTATTTACATGAACACAGATTCACATACTGTTCCATGGTCTGAGCAGGGGAGAGAATTTATTAGTATTTGACAGATGATTCACGCTGAGCTTCTGCCTGAGCGCTATTGTTATACTAGGAGGAAAATAATAAGTCTGGCCACTTACTATAAACAATTAATATATCCAAAAATAAACAACGAAGGGCCTGTTCCATCTCTCAGGAAAATGCAACCATTCTTTTTTTTCCCCCTTTACGCCACCTACACATAAATAAAATACATGGCTTTATTGACTCTAGAGTGTACTGTATAAATTAAAATTTTATTGGTCACATACACTTACACAGTACGATATGCAGTGAAATGCTTATACAACCACCCGTGACCTTACACTAAAAACAAAGAGAATAAACAGTCAGTAGAAAAGATAAGTTATGAAATAAAGTAAGAACTTAAATAAAGAAAACTCTAGATAAAGAAGAAAATAAAAAATGTAATATAAAAATATAGGAAAAAAATATACTATATACACGGGTTGGACAATGAAACTGAAATGCCTTGTTTTAGACCACAATAATTCCTTAGTATGGTGTAGGGCCTCGTTTTGTGGCCAATACAGCATCAATTCATCTTGGGAATGACAGATACAAGTCCTGCACAGTGGCCAGAGGGATTTTGAGTCATTCTTCTTGCAGAATAGTGGTCAGGTCACTACAGTACATGATGCTGGTGGAGGAAAACGTTTCGTGACTCGCTCCTCCAAAATACCCCAAAGTGACTCAATATTATTTAGATCTGGTGACTGTGCAGGCCATGGGAGATGTTCAGCTTCACTTTCATGTTCATCAAACCACTCTGTCACCAGTCTGTTACCAGTCTTGCTGTGTGTATTCGTGCATTATCATCCTGATACACGGCACCGTCTTCAGGATACAATGTTTGAACTGGGTGCACATGGTCCTCCAGAATGGTTCGGTAGTCCTTGGCAGTGACGCGCCCATCTAGCACAAGTATTGGACCTAGGGAATGCCATGATATTGCAGCTCAAACCATCTCTGATCCACCCCCATGCTTCACTCTGGGCAGGCAACAGTCTGGGTGGTACGCTTCTTTGGGGCTTCTCTACACTGTAACTCTCCCGGATGTGGGAAAGACAGTGAAGGTGGACTCATTAGAGAACAATACATGTTTCACATTGTCCACAGCCCAAGATTTTTGCTGCTGGCACCATTGAAACTGGTTCGGCATTGGCACGAGTGACCAAAGGTTTGGCTATAGCAGCCCTTCCATGTACATTGACCCAGGAGCTCCGGACGACTAGTTTTGGTGGAAACAGGAGCGTTGAGGTGCACATTTGTTTATGCAGTGAGTTGGGCAGCTGTGGTTTTATGTTTTTTGGATACAACCTGGGTCAGCACCCAGACGTCCCTTTCACACGGCTTCCTCTTGCACCCACTGTCACTCCTGTTATTTCGTCCTTCTTGGTGGTGATATGTCATCCATAATATTGTGTGCATTGCAATATTTTAAGCAAAACTGTGCAAATACCTCTTACTGATGAAATGTGCAATAAATGAAGATAGGCCACCAATCTGTGTGTGTGTGTGTGTATATATATATATATATATATATATATATATATATATACAGTATGTACAGTGCCCTCCATAATTATTGGCACCCCTGGTTAAAATATGGTTAAAATTCTTTAGCTTCTAAACAAAAATCAGTTTTGTTCTAAATAACATAGGGCCACAATGGAAAAAAAGAGGACATTCCAACCTATAACTCAAGTGCATTTATTTAGTGAAAAAAAATCCCACATTAAGAAATAATTCTTTTACATCAAATGTGCCACAAATATTAGCACCCCTGATGTTTAATACTTTGCACAACCCCTTTTGCCAACAAAACAGCACCTAATCTTCTCCTATAATGTTTCACAAGATTAGAGAACACAGAAAGAGGGATCTTCGACCATTCCTCTTTGCACAATGTCTCTAAATCATCCAGTGACCTGACTCCTCTCATTTGCACTCTCCTCTTCAGCTCACTCCACAGGTTTTCAATGGGGTTGACGTCTGGGGAGATACTGTGATCAACTTTGTAAACTACTGTAGAAATTACAAAAATACTTCAATTACATTCATTTTCTAGGAATTGTTAGGGGTGGCAATAATTGTGGAACAGGTTATTTTATGAACAACAATTATTTGTTAGTCAGGGATTTTTATTTCCCCTTAAAATTCACTTTATATTCACATTATATTTTTCTACAATTTTCAGTGTGACAAAATGCTTCTGCAATAAAAACTGAATTTACTTTAAGGCTTTTAACACATCTTAACCAGAGGTGACAATAATTATGGAGGGCACTATATATATATTTAATATCTAAAAAGCCTATAAAAATATAGAAACTAGCAGAAAAACGGCATAGTTTACATTATGTACAACAGACAGATCTGAATAGAAATGATTGGAATGGAATTTAAATGTCCCATATGGTGAATGTGTGAACAGAGAACAGTTAGTCCTCACTGTGCAGAGTGTAGGGTGTATGCATATCAATTCTTATGAAATGTAATAATAATAATAATAATAATAATAATAATAATAATAATAATAATACATCCTTAGATGTTATGACCGGGACTAAACAGCTGCATGGCCATAAGAAAACCAATTATTCGTACCAACAGAAAAAGGTCAATAGGTTTGATGAGTCCAGGTTGAATTCCAGAGTAATGGGTGCATCAGAGTAAGAAGCAAATGAAGTGATGCACCCATCATAAATGTGCCTACTGTACAAGTCTAGAAGTAATGTTAAGATCTGAGGTTGCTTTAGTTGGTCAGGTCTATAGATTCGGCAACGTTATGTGGCAATAAAATAAAATAGAAGTCAGCTGACCTGATTGTACTAAATGACCACGTTATTACATCAATACATTTTCTTTTCATTTCTTAATGGCTTGGTCATATTCCAGGACTGAAAATTGTGAATTGTGAAAAAGTGGTTCTGGAAGCATGGGAAATTATTTTCACACATGAATTGGCCTCCACATTGCTGGCTGTAATCAAAACTGTTTTTTGGGCCAGGAAGTGTAAGTGCAGTTACAGCATTTAAACAAAAGTGCAAATTGTGGTAAAAATAAATAGTAGTGTAGAGTGTGCCAGGGTTCTTAACAGTGTACACAGGAAACAGCAGCGTGTTGATGGAGTTGAAAAATGCTGGTCAAATGAATCAAAACTTTTAGATGCCATGCTGTGGATAAATCAGAATGTCAATTTCTTTCCCAGCAGCCCATCGTGTACCAATGGAACACTGGAACAGCTGTCCTTATTCTTCCTACCCACTTTGCGACAGGTCAAGTTGATGTCATGTTCAGTGTTCAGTGATTTTAATATACTAATTAACTAATTCATGCATTCCTCTTCCTCCTGTGGGATGGGACTGCTCAAGCTATCCATAAAATGTCCAGTATATACAGTACGTAATCTCTTAATAGCAGTAATACGAAACACACTAAGGGCCAGAAAATATCTAGCGAACACTGTTGGCAATAAAAAATAAATGTCACCTTTGGAAAATCTTAAAAGTAACAGTATGCACAAGCAGGTTTTCCTGTAGATTTTATTTCCACCAAGTGCTGAGTTCAGGAGACGCTGCAGCGTATCTTAACGACACTTGGCATGCAACTTCACATTCACACCATTATGTGTTTCCAGAAGTACACTGAGCTGCAAAGTCAGTTGTCATGACATTTTATACGTTCTTTTTTCCCCTCATTTCCTTTTTTCCCCCTTTCCCCCCTTAAAACCCAAGCTGCACAGATCAGCAGCACAACACCGGTTGATAAAAAAAATATATATATATATATATATATATATATATATATATATATATATATATATATATATATATATATATATATATATATATATATGTGTGTGTGTGTGCTTACAGTATGTGGGAGCCTTGCTGGTGTGTGTAAATGAGGAGGCTTCAGACATCACAATGTTTATTTTAATTTTCGAAAATTACCATTAACTTGATAAAGGGTAAATTTTTACCAATACTGGAATATGGGAATGATGTCACAAAAATGATCATATTATTATTATTTTGGTCATAGAAGCAACCGAAAACAACCAGAAAAACACATGATCATGTGTATCTGTGCTATTTTTTGCCTATGTGACCCAATTTTTTATTTATTTTTTGCTCAGTCATGTTTGTATAGTTGGGTAAAATTAAATAAAATTCCATTCATCATATTGCCTAGGTTGTGCTGAAAAAAAAGGATATGTTGCACAATTATGACCACCATATATGTTTATTAAAAAAAAACAAAAAAACAGACAACAACGCTCTGAGTTATAAGGGCTACATCCACTCCTGGATGAGTTTGATTGTGTTTTAGAATGGTGCTCAGTGAAGTACTGGTGTCCTATACAGAGTGTATCTGAGTTCACCCAAATAGTCACACTAAAGATAGTTGGATGAAAGAAAGAAATCCACAACAGCTTTAAAAACTTAGGAATCACAGAACGACAGATGTGTTAAAAAAAAAAAAAAAAAAGCAGCAATTGTTTACACTGCCTAGATTAAGTCTTTGCTGAAAGCCTGTTAGAAAAAAAAAGAATGTAAAACAAAGAACACACTAAGTAAATTGGCCATTACAGTAAAATGACAGCTATAGTCACTATTGAATCTTAATTTGGATTTCGACATGCTACACTAACATTGCTGTAATTTTCCATTAATGATACTATAATAATTAATAATATGATTATCACCATGTGTCAAACAAACAGGCAAACTCTCAGGAAACTGAGGTCATTTATAATCATTCAGATCCAAGGGTTTTACCATAGAAGAGATGATTTATTGCAGACGGCAACTCTGACAAACCTCTCCAGTGGTGCAGAGGCTACTAATGTCTCCAGCATCATCAGATCAATCACTGTGTGGAGTTTCTCATCTTCGGCTTGTATCTATGTGGGTTAAAGTTTCCCTGTTTCCTCCAAACTTCCAAAACTCTCCTGAGCTGGGAAATTGTTTCAAGGTGTGAAAGAGTGGTCTTCATGGTGTCTTATTTATTGTGTGTTTCCAGGCAGGTCACTTCAAACCTGAGCGCAATAATGAGTAAATTATTAATAACTGTCAATAATTATGATTAGTTCCACACATGATGATCTAAGCGCCTTTCTTACAGATGTGTTTCCATGCTGAAGGCAAATTTTCTAGACAAAAATGAATATAGTTCATAAGTCATTATTTAGTAATATAACATGATACTTTTCATTATAGTCCTGCATTAATATAATAAAATGTGCATGACATTTACCATTTACAGTATGAAAGCCATTTTTCATATTATCTGACCAAAATCATCAGTCTATCATTCATTATGTTGAAAAACAAACAAAAACACAAACAAAAAAACACTTATTATTTAAGTATTTGTTTCCAAAACCAAAATAAAAACAAAACAAAAAAACAAATAATGGGTCATTTTTAGATTTCTAATTTTGATCTCAAATCAAAGATGAAAAAAAAAGGATAAAAAGGGAAAATAACCATTTTAATTTCAAGTCAAATAAGGTCCTGTTTTTCTTTTCTTTTCTAAACAAAAATGTAAAATGGCCCTTTTCATTTTTCTCATCAGACAGAAGTGGCATGACCCAGAAACACTTACTTCTTTCTTCGAATGTTGTGCTTTAATTAATAAATGTATTTATTTTAAATTATTATTATTCCTTCTTTTTTTTTTTTTTTTACCTAAGGTGCAGGACAAGTTTTGTCCTATTCAAGATAGCAGAACATGCAGCCCTGAAGTGCCACACTTCTGTTTCGTGGTGTTCAAGTTATGGCTGATCAGTGTATTATTACTGTTATAGAAAAGTAATAAGTAAAAGTAAAATATTATTCTGACTGAAAATTTAGTAGTAACAGTAACTTATTACCTTTTTAGTAACTAAGACAACACTGGTCTCCATCCTTACCTGCTCCTCCAGGCACAGCTTTAGCGCCAGTATAATTCTTTTTTTATTTGGGTATAATTAAGGTTTAAGACAAAAAAAAAATAAATGAAAATTGAAAAAGAAAAATGGAGAAACATTAAAAGTGGTGGGTGGTGGTTTGGAGTTGGCTAATAAGTAAAAAAGCATACGCATGCCACACACACACACACACACACACACACATATATATATATATATATATATATATATATATATACAGTACATACGAACAGGAAAAATAAACATTTTTAGCCACCGTGCCTGGTGGCCAAAGCAAAGGGGATACAAAGAAAACCCAAACAGAGATGGACACCATATGCCCACTGTTTGCTGTCCAGGAGGAAATGGGTAAATGGAAAATGCACAGTCAGGTTTACTAAGGTATCCTCTGTGGTTATCTGCTGTTAAGACCTATTTAAACCCTTATGGAGTTCAGAGAGCCTTTTAAAATCATGTCATTATAGGCTGTTGTGACTAAAACCTCATATTCCAATATAAAAAATGTCAAAGACTGTAATAACAATAGGAAAACATTTTTGGTTGGATATTACTCGTTTATTAATTTTCAAATAAAACTGCAGGGAATCTAATTGATTGACTGACTTGTTAAAATGTCACTTAAAGAGGTTATCAGAGTAACATTTACCATCCATCAGACCTAAATTGCCCTTTAAACACTACACCCGAATCACTGGATCCTTTTTTTTTTTTTTTTTTTTAGCCCTTAAGGCAACACGGCATACGGAGATGGAAGGACACATGGACCTGACTTCTGTTCTCTCCACTATGCACGTGCTGTCCCTCTGTCACACAGACAACCCCCACTCGACAGTGCAAGGGAACAATTAATATGCACTCATACATTTTTAACGCTAAACTCAATTAGAGGGGGAATGGTAAAATACGGCCATGGCAGAGGCGTCTGTTTCAGTGCCAGGGGTGACATTTTCACTAATGAAGTTGGGCTGAGACTCGAGGTGCATCAATCACCAACGCAACCGTTAAAACATGTACAACAAAAGGAATATAAAGAAGAGGACATGTACTGCAGATGGTCAACCATGCTAGCATCTTCTAGTCAGGCTACCTTGGCATGGGACTTAGGGATGTTTTACTAAATGATCATTTTCAGCTGGACCATTGGGTGGCCTGTTATAATAATCAAACCTGAGGATAAGCTCCTTAAAGCATTGGAAATAATTACTTATCAAGTTTTGCCTTTTCCAAAAATACCCCAGATTAGCATAGCTTTAAAGCTCTGGACAAGGATGACCTTCTCGGGATCTTTGGTGTGCCAGTAAATCCTCTCCACAGAAGGCGTAGCTCCCGCTGTTTGTCTAATTGTTTCTAGCTCTGCATTACATTTGTCGAATAAAGCTAGTTCCATTTAGAGAATTCTTGGGTGATAGAGGTTGTAATTTGCTGGCGCTGTTAAAATCTGACACCTTTCTATGGATATTACCAGACACATGCATAAGCCTAATTAAATGATCGCGTGTGTTCAGCAGGGAGCATTTGTTTTCACCGTCCTAAGATGGGGGTGGACGAAAGTGTTGGACTGGGGATGACGGGGCTCTGGGCAAGCACATGAAGGGGGTGGTGAAGTCGTTAATTACCACATAAGAAGCATTAATGACTTACTTCACCTCCATCTTTTTGAGAAAAGGTCACACAAACAGTATTTGCCATTAATCTTTCGGAACGTGGACACAGGGACCATTGTGGCATACAAGAAATATTGAATGGCCTCTGCAAAGGTGTTCAAAAATCTAAACTTTAAAGCAGATTACTGCTGTATGTACTTACGTACTCAGATGACGGTGATTGAAAAATCAGTGAATTGAGCTTGTTACAGTAAACTGTACACGACGAGTCACTGACTAGATTGTAGACCTGCATGTATTAAAACAAGACAGTTCTGAAATCCCAGAAACATCACAGCATAACCTGTTTAAACTTTCCTAAAGCGCTTAGAAATACTTGGAAATACTTAGAATACTTACAATTTTTGTTTAACTTTGTGTTTTTTTTTTATTAATTAATTGCCATTATAATTAATTGCCGTTATAATTATTATATTAATTTAAAAAATTTGATAGTTATTATAGAATTTTTATTTTGCAAATAAACGTCAGTGAAGTTACCATATATCCCTTAATTTGCCAAAGAACCACATTTGGTAACTTCTATGGGATTTCTGTATTTTTGTATATTTTATTATTTTTATTATTATTATCGAGTATATGTTTAGATAATGTGTCTTTAACTTTAGCTGTGTTTTAAACAGACACACAGTACACACACACACACACACACACACACACACACACACACACACACACACACACACACACACACACACACACACATTTTGTGAAGAACCCTGGTCACTATTGTTGGCAGGCAACCATTTATGGTAACTTTACTGACCTTGATCTGTAAATAAAAACAATGACAACAACGAAACAATTAAAAGCAAAATTTCACAAGTAAAAGCTAACCAAAAAATATGAGCGATATGGGTCTTCATCCATCTAGGGTAATATTTTTTACAAAAACATGCAAACCTTAAAAAAAAAAAAATCATCATCATAAAACACAGATCAATTTAAAGCCCCATTTATTTAAACAAAAATATCCAAAAATAAAAAACAAACAAACAAACAAACAAACAAACAAACAAACAAATAGATAATCCAATAGATGTTACCAAATGTTGTTCTTTACCTGATTAAGAATTAACAAAGAAACTGACACAAGATTTGATACTGAAGCTATATTTTGTCCACGTCATTATAAAAAGCCTGCAGAAAGCCTGAATATAGGCTAGTGGACGTTGAAATCTTGTTGGGAACTATTCAGTCATGGACAAACTTGCAACAATCTAGGGGCGGAACCTAAGTACTAAGATCTCTTCACCCAGAATTGATGACAAGGTATTCATCAGAATTGTTTCAGTATGCTGACATTTATTTTGTTCAAAATCGGACATTACAATAATCCAGTACAAAAAGACAGAAATCGCTACCATCACATTAAGCATCTAATATCTGAATATTCACAGTATTTTAGCTAGATTTATATTATACCAATGTTCTTGTACTGACACTTGTTATATAAATCAATGTTATATAAATGTCTATTGGTCTGTTGCCTTATTTCCATTCATGGAAATGTAAAGAATGGGGTTTGAATAAGGCTGGTGATTTGCAGAGAGAATTACTTTTTTCTTTTTTTTGAAATGCCAAAAAAGCGAGGTAAGTAAAGCATAATAAAAAAAAAAAGGTATGAAAGCCTGCAGATATTTTGGAAGAATTTGAAAGAACTCTGTTTATCGTTCAAACTATAGAAAAAAATATCCTTACAGGAGAGCACATCAAAACAGCAACAATACTGGTGTTATTTTATACATTTGAAAAATAACCTTTAAAATAAAATGGCATACATTATGCACACACATTACTTCAATAATAGTATCTCACGACCACATGAAATTATCAGCCCCTCCTAGCAGTTACCCCTGCCGAAGCTTCATGCTTTCTGCTCCTGTACTTGAAGTTAATAATAGGATGTGCTGGATCAAGTGCAATTTTCGAAGCTGCTCAATGAAGATGATGCACAGAATATTGTAAAATTAAACCACATTTGCCGTGATTAATGTGATAATTTAAGCTAGGACTCACTTTGCAAGCATATATATTGGAAATACAGCTTTCCATCTGCTTGTTCATTATACTGTACATAATACTGTATAAGATATTTAACTGGCGAATAGGGGCACCTGCACTATTTCTGCTAACTATGTAATCGGTAATTATGTCACACCTGCTCTATATTAAATAGAAAATTGACACAAATAAAAATCACTGGTATATTTTTGCAGTGAAACCCAAAGCTTTTATTTTTCCTCAAATCTAGATAATTGCATGCAATATACACGGTATAATTCTGCTATATGACTCCTATTGCATATTCAAGAGCATCCAGCATTGCTCATTAAGTCTTACTTGAGGTCTGGGGTGATGACACAGACCCCACAGCTTTGCAGCCATTTGTTTACAGTAAGAAATTATGCACATATCACAGACCATGGCTTTTAATGAGAAAGAAATAGGAATAATTAATTCAAAACATTTCTTGCTTTAAACTTTAAATACTGGTTGGTTTTTAAAGGTTTATAGAGCAACAACAACAACAAAAAAAAATGCTCGGCAAAGCAGAAGGAAAAAAAAAGGCTGTTCTGTACCCCTATAAGCACTTTGAAAGTGGCTGCTGAATTATTAATCTTTAGTTACTTAAGGCAAGGTTGGCAGTTTGCTTACAATCTTGTAATGCATCTTGGATTCATGAAATAACCAAGTTCAGGTTTATCCCCACTTCAAATAAGGGGGTGAAACCGAGGAGAGATGTGGGACAGTCAGATGAAATAGCTACCCAAATAATATTTTTAAAAAGCCCTGACCCCTTCAATTCCCTGTCTATTCACAGCCACTTGTTACGTGCATGTGTAGTGCCCATGTTCACAGAGCATTAATTATGGCTGCACATTAATCTGCTGCTTAATAACAAAATCACAATTCTCACGTTTCAGAAATTTGACATTTTATGACATTTTTCTGTTCTGCCTTATCACCATGTTTTAACATTATTTAGATACATTATTCCTTATGTATATTAATGAGCGATACTGGGAAATCTATTGTGTGAGGTGAGAGTGGTGACAAGGGGGGGGGGGGGGAGGGGGGGGGGTATGGGGCGAGCTGGATAGGGGTGTGAAGGGATGGATGGAAAGGATGGTCTGTTCATGTATAATTTGGTGTAAGATACAACAGTAGTAACAGAATAGAATAGAATAAGGCAGGTTAATTTATATATATATATATATATATATATATATATATATATATATATATATATATATATATATATATAACTCAACAGCAAAACAACAACAAAACCTAAAACTGCAAAGCCTGATAGGAAAATGAAAAACAAGATGGAAGAACTCACAATTTGGCATCAAAACCAAAAACATTTCAGCACCAACAAAATCTAAAAACATAGGATATCTAAATATTTAATAATAAACAGGAACAACAGCAACAGAAATTAAAAGCACAACATGACTAAATACACAGCAGCAAAAATAAAACACGACAACAGCAAATCTAAAAATACAAACAAACAACCAAAAAACCTAAACACAAACAAACATTTTTTAAAAACCCTCTAAAATTATGGACACAAAAAAACAAACAAACAAACCGAAAAACATGACAATAAATCTAACAGGGGAAACAAACAACCAAAACGAAACAAACAAAACAAAGCAAAACAAAAAAATCCACAAACAATTAAACAAAAGAAACAGGGAAAATAAATTAAAAAAGTACAATAAATAAACCATTTACACAGTATATAGAAACTTCTAGCAATAAATTTAGTATACTTTTTTTTTTTTTTACAAGTTTTTCTTTTCCTGAAGTGTGTATACATTTCTGGCAGACTTTGTTTAACTTATAAGTACAAAAACCTTAAAATTAACTTTAGTCTACATTGTACACAGCCTGAAAGGTGAATATTTTACTAGGCTATACCTTTTGTCCTGTCAGCAATAAACATGTGAAATTCAGTTAGGACCTACATATTCTATTTTCCAGTTTCATAATTGCCTTTCCTAAATTCCTTTAAAAATATTTTTATGCTTTTGCATTCCAGCAACAGTTTTCATGTTTTTGTTTATTTGTTGTTGTGCTTCCAAATTTCCAGTTTCTCACATTATTGAATTGTTTTTTAATTTGCTTTTCCAATATTGCTGTTTATTGCTTGTTTTCCTTTTGCATTTCTGTAGTGAGTTAACTACCCCCACATACAAAAAAAATACAAAAAACAAACACACACGCACACATACTGTACACAGAAAAGACGATAGCAGTGTGTGTGAGCCCAGAAAATCTGCCTCCCTAAACCCTTTCTGTCACCCTTGCTTTAATTACATGCTTACTGAGGTCACCTAACAGAAGTGTTTATCTTATAAAATGACCGCGTGAAGTCACGGCACACACTGAGTCATATGTAAGCGCTTGTTGTTATTTCGGTTTTTGCCATGATTTAGCCTTGCTCTAAAGCTTGCAGTAAGCAGGGTCATTCGGCACAAGCTCATTATCCCAGACCCCTGCTATAATAAAGCTATATATAAAGCTGGAAAAATTAGGACCCGGTTTTTATTTGCTAGAATGTGACATTTTGATTCTGCAAAATAGACTAATAAGGGAGAGGGCTGAACAACAAATAACAAGCCCTAAAAGTAATAAATGAGGCTTAAGCAACAGTATTGAGGTCGAGGGGAGGGAAATGTGCTACTTATATAAGTCATGCATGTAAATACTCAACATAGTGTAAATCTGGTACAGTAGATAAGACATAGAATTTATAAGATGATCATAGATAAATGGCTTAATAATCATTTGAATAGTATATTATTATGACACTTAATGCCAGAAATGTTTCAAATGTTTCTTTTTGTAATTTCTTATTATATTTTCTTATGCCTTAAATGGACTTTTAAATGTGAAATTCTGTCAGCAAAAGCATGTGAAAAACATCATCATCTCAAACATCATTGGCACAAAGGCCAAAGGCACGTTTATACACTGATCAGCCATAATATTACAATGTAAACCCTTATGCACAGTATTGTGTAGGTTGCCCTTGTACCTCCTGGGCACCTCTGGCCCCTCATGACATGACTATCCTGGCTGCCCGATCTTGATCTGGGAAGTTTGGAGGCTGAGTCAGCACCTTGGGCTCTTTGCCTGACAGATCCCAAGCAGGGTGGGCTGTGGTGAACTGGATGTTCTGGTGCCTTTACAATGTGGTCAGTATTGACTTTTTTTTTTTAGAAAGTTCTGCTGCATTGGCTGTTCTGTGGGCTCGAACTGGATAGGCTAGCCTTTACATGAGCCTTGGGCGCCCACGATCCTATCACCAGTTTACTTGTATATAATTGTGATAATGTTATGGCTGATCAGCGTATATGGACAAAACAAATGTTGCACTATAAAAAAATAGCGTAAAATTTTTTTTTCACCGTTACAAAACTCGAAATCTAATTCATAATTGAGTTTGCCTTGTGTGTACTGGTAAAGTAAAATTATAGTTATGCTCGGTAGAACGTTACTCTCCTATAGATAATCTTCTTAACAGGCACCATCCACGTGCACAAATTTTGCCATAATGTCCTTCTTTTCTGATTAAGAAAAGTAAGGAAAGCATTCTGAGTGTGCGTTTCCTCACATTATCATGCCCTGTTTAAACAATGCAAGAAAAGAGAGAACTATCAGAATGCCTTAACTTGGTGCAATACATACAAATGTCGCCAAGCGGTTTGGAGTTGCCAGAAATACCATTTACAGGCTATGGGACTGATTCTGAACAACTAGTTCCACTGCTGATCATACTAGATCTGAAAGGCCAACACAGACAATGCCAAGGTAAGACACATACTAATCCGATGGTGTAATTTGAGAAATTATCCAGAAAACTGCTGCCAGTACTGCTGCTGGTGTTCCAGATGTACACACTTGCCAGGCCGTATCATGGGCCAGTGCTCAATCTATGTCATTGTTAACATCATCTGATTTTTTTTATTTCAGGTGCTGATGGACACCGACTTTTGTATAATATCAGACTTTTTTTTTTTGGTCCATTTCCTTAAAAAAATTTACATAAACAAAATAATAAACTTTGTCCACACTCCCTGACAGTAAAAAAGATGCAACCTGTGACTCCTAATAAAAGACATACAGTTGCAACCTTGGCCCAAATCAGCCAATTTGAAGGACCGGTTTATCCTGAAATTACTGCTTTCACTGGTAGAAAATTGAAAATAAGGAAGCCTGTATAATACATCCCTCAAGATTTTTTTGATAACAGACATTTGTCTTCAGTAAGTCAGATCTTACACTGTAAAAAATAAATTGTGACTGGCTAGGAATCGAACCCAGACCCTGGTGGTACAAAGCGAAAGCGCTAACCAATACCACTACCGTGTTTGCTGTGCAATGGTTGTCGTTGTTGGACTTCCTCGGTTTCCCCGCGTCACCAGCACTACTTGTACTCCAACAACGACAACATTTGTGTAGCAAGCACAGTAGTGTAGTGGTTAGCACTGTTGCCTTGCACCACCAGGGTCTGGGTTGAATTCCCGGCCAGGCTTAAAAAAAAACAAAAAAAAACAATTGAAATCCATAAAATGAGTGCAATTGCATACAATCTAAAAACATTGCTACCATATTTTTCACGATAAACTTCTGGCAATCACAGCTGCTGTATTTTTACCATAAAAATGTACGCTTTATTTTTTTTACAGTGCAATAACGTATTTTTTACGGTAAAATTCTAGCAACCACAGCTGCCAGTTTTTTACCATAAAATTTACGTTTATTTTTTACAGTGTAGTGTGTGGGTGTGGGTGTATGTTTATAAAATCTTAGAAATAGAAGGTACTGTAATACCTAGAACCCTGAAGTTTTTGATGGTTTACTCCTCTAGGGGAACCATTAAGGGCTCTGTTTATGCTTTGAAACAGGTTGCTCCTTTTTATATGGGTTTTTTATGCAGAATATTTTAGGTAGCTATGAATTCAGTACATTGAACACTTTCATTACAAATTCTTCTCATTATGTAACATAAGACATTGCTACAGTTTTATGACAGTTGTCAAGCAATATGTGTAATAAGAATGGGCATGAGCCAGAAATAGACACTCGGTGCGATGCCGCATGCATTGACACACTTATTCACACATTGGACAATTTAGAACAGACAATCTACCTACTGTTGTTTTCTTGGCAAATCAGAGGGAAACATACAGTGGGCGGAAAGGAGGACCACTAAGAACTACCCTATAACATACTGTAGAAAAGAATGTTTCATTCTGACCAAATCTAATGTTACGATATCAAATGCACACATTTCATGCAAGGACACTCACTTAATATGTTAAGAAAAGAGGTACAGTGAGTTTAGCTTGAGGGAAAAAAATAATGTATTGATGCACAGCATCTCATACAGAGCATTTATCTCAAAGTTTGATATGTTTCTACGCAACCATTGCTTGTGCCAGAATGTTAATATTCAACATACACAAATAAGGTTCATTTAAAATCTTTTTTTTCTTTCTGCAAGTCTATACAATAAATAAATAAATAAATAAATAAATATACAATGAATGAGTAAGGTCACTGCATACGATAAAGTGCTTATGTAGAACCATACTTCAGACTGTTGTACACACTGTTAGAACAATTTTACCTAATACATACAGTACCAGTTCCAGTTTTTTCAAAGCTATAAAATAACACATATGGCATTAGGTAATTATTTAACAACAGAACCTCAGATTAGAGCCGTTATGAAGTGTCATTACAGAGCATAAATAGCAGACACATCTTAATATCAACTGTTGAAAGGAGATTATTGCATATTTTGAATGTCTTAAAGATTTTTTTTTTACCATGCAAAAACAAATCAAAATCAGGAAAGGCCATGGAATTAGAAGGTTTCCAAATTTTGGACCGGTAGTATACATCTTCTCAGGATGATTCCCATGCGGTGACATTAGGTATTATGTTGGCAGGGTCATGACAATTGTAATAAAGTATGAAAATGTCCAAAAACACGTTTTCTTAGCTACTGTATAATGCGAACTACTACACATCGCAATTTTAACTTTGCTAAAATTCAAACAACATGACATTATGACAAATCGTGTGTATAGTAACAAACACCCAGTATACAGCAGTCTCACCAGAGGCATTCAACAAATTCAGTTCAATTTAATATTTAGTGAGCATTTATAAAGAGATAAGAGATAAGAATAAAGTGACTTTATTGCCACTGTAGTGATCCAATGAAATTTGTTTGGTAGTCCTCCATGAACAGCAGCAATAAAGAAAATGTAAGACGATAATTGCACCAAAATATAATGAATATAAGAATATATACAGTGGAATATATATGATATTGGTGTAAACAGTGCAAACAGTGTATTATCAGACATAGGGAAGTATTGTGCAAAAAAAAAACAAAAAAAAACAAAAATAATAATAATATTATACTGACTTTTGAATTTCTTAATCAATGGCAGATAGCTTTTTATTACCAACCTGACGTTGCTATGGAAAGCAATCTTATTATCACCTGCTCTCCAGAAGACATGGTTGGCCTTTAAATATAACAGTCCCCTAAAGCCTGGTAGTGAATGGAGCAAGCACACACTCATCAACACGTTTTAATGTGGGTTGTGTGAACATGTGCAGACCCTTACCGGTCTGCAACGATACCTCGCTGTTCTTGGATGATCTCATCGTCATGTGTATCTGATCGTGGCTACTGAACAGAACGTCACTTTGGGATGATCACAACTTATAAGCACTTCATTCAAGCCTTGCTCTATAGTTAGACTTTAACATGCTTCATAATAATAATAAATAAAACAATGCATACACTTTTATTTGTATGGAGTGGACTATCTTTATAACAACATCCAGTTATTAGGACTACCTTGACTTATAGTTCATTTCTTTACACATTCAAACATCTCTGTTCATACTGAAGACAAGAGCATCTACTGTAAACACAGTATGTGTGGTCAATCCTTCACATGGTGACATTTTAGCATTCTAAAAAAACATATGTTTCTTAAAACTTTCTTTAAACTGAAATATGTTTATGCCTTGTACGGATCTACACTGGCCGAGCATTTTAAAGCCTTGAGAAGGCTTGGAGAAAATGACATTTAAAGAAACCATTCTAACCCTGGTGCAGCAGCATCACAGGTATTTTGACAATCAATACAAACTGTCCTTACAAACTGTCCATTTCACTGTCATATATCTATTCAAATATTAGATAAAATGGTTAATTTTAAAATGTCAAAAAAAAAATAATACTGTACCTTACAGCAAAGTAAAATAATTCTTTTGCATATCTCAGTTAGGAAGCTGGGGTCAGAACGCAGGGTCAGCCAGGATGCAGCACCCCTGGAGCACACAGGGTTAAGAACCATGCTCAAGGGATCAACAGTGGAAGCCTGGCAGTGCTGTGGCTTGAACACCCGATCTTTCAATAAGTAACCCAGTAACCCACAGCCTTAACCGACTGAGCCACCACTGGCCCCCGGTGATGTTTATAGCAAGGTTTTAGACATCTTTTATCAGACTGACTGTTTTTAACACAACATTTGGCCTCATTTTCAGGAAGATGTAAATAAATAAAGCCATTTGGTAGAATAAGTTTATGCAAAAAAAGAAAGTTTATTTTCAAGAAACTTCAGCCACAGTGACGTCCAGTGGTTATTCTCAACCCACCACCCAAATCTGGCCAAGCATGTCTGCCACTGTAAAGGCCGTATTGTCAAGGTTATAAGGGCACAATTTGCCAAAGCTCTGAAGTGGCCCCTCACCATCTGTCCCTTTACTAGGTTTCGCCTTGGGACTTAAAAGTATACACATGAAGGAGGGAAAAATTGATGTTGTGATGGCTTTGGCTGACTTCAAACACCATCTGGGAATCGCCATGATGTTTTACCAGAATCATATATATTTTTTTCCTTTTTATATTGTGATTCATCATACCCTGCTGCTAAGGATGTAAAAAATTGATCGAGTCATAATTTTCATTTTCATGGTACTTAAGAAGCCTTGAGGATGTCCAGAAAACTCAGTGACTCATTCCGAATGTTCTTAGCACATTCACAATGACATTTTTCCTCCTAGTTTTAACAATTGTTTGAATTTAAGCCTTCGTTTTAGGTAAAAATGGAGTATGCACAGTAGGATACTGCATAGAAGAATGGGTAGATTTGGATCTTTGGATATTTGGATCAAATCTATTATTGGCAGCTGAAAAACTCAACAGCCCCACAGATAAACCCCAAGCTGGTGATCTGGAGCAAATTGGAGGACTGAGGGAAGGCCAGGACAGGGAATTAGCAATGCATTCCTAGTGCTTAGTGTTTGTCATATTTTAATCTTGTTTTTCCTGTCTGACCAATTATAGTTTATTTTTGTTCTATTTTGCTCTTTTGCATGTTTATAAGCATTACTGAATATTGATTGCATAAGAAATACAATATGATAGGACATGCTGTTCAAGGAAAGCAAGCCACACCCTAAAGCACATAGCAAACGGTTTTTATCTTGTACAGCTGTAATTTGCTAATAATTATACATTTATATAAGTGATGCAAGACATTTTTAAAAAATGGAATGCCATTTGCATTACTATCATCAGCCTCTTTTTTTTTTACTGTTTTTGAAGTTGATGATGATGATAATAATAATAATAATAATAATAATAATAATAATAATAATAATAATAATAATAACCTTGAGATATTAAATAAACATCTAATACCAGAACTATTATAATATTAATGGTCATTAGTATTCCTTGTTAAATAAAACGAACTTGTTTTGTTTGTTAATTAGCAGCCACAGATTTTGTGTTGTATCCACTAGTGAATAGGCTGTTACTATAAGAACAATACTGTACAGGGGCTGTTCAAATCAAACCGGTAAAAAATGTGACATTTATAGAATTACTGATGAGACTCTTAGCCGCAATAAAACATTTGCATGGCGATACTGCCACAAGGCTCAGAGGCCATTGAAGCAGCTTCTGTGAACATTCAGCAAGCGGAGCACCTGATCCTTGAAAATCAACACATAATGTGTCACCAACTTGTGGAAGAGACAGATCTGTCTGTATGAACTGTACACACAATCATTCACAAACACTATTAGAACATTACAGGAATTTGGCTGGGAGTTATTGCCACATCCCCCATACAGTCTTGACCTCGTTAAAGCCATTTACTGTACATACTGTATGTTTGCGCCATTAAAGGAGTTCCTGGGGGGCCAGCGTTCCTGATGTGAAGCAGGTAGTCCCTTTATGGCTCTGGTGTTCTGACAAAACTTTCTAACTTGATGGTATCCAAGCACTAGTGAAATTCTTGGAATGAGTGACTTAGTTTACAGAGAAATAAAAAAGTATTTCTTTTAAGAATGTGTTATGTTATTCTGCACAATCAGAAGTCCTGGTTTGACTTAAAAACCCTTGTACCCTTGTATCTAGTGTGTAATGTGCAAACAAATCTGTCAAATTACAACTGGTGTTATGGTCAAAATGACCATATATGAGCACTTGTTTTAACCAATCAGAAGTGAGAGGTCAGGGTTTGAGTGATGGATGAAAGCAGGTCATTTTTGATTTAGTGAGGAAAAACACCTACAAAACAAGGTGCAGGACAGGATCATCCATAAAACCACAAACAAGAATAATACATACTGTACTGTACTGTACGTGCATCCAAGAATAACCAAAGTGACACGACACTGGACAATAAGTAATGTAATGTTGGCCTTATCAGCCATTTAGTGGCCAAAACCAGCATGACATGGCATGACAATCAATTTTAAGAATTGTCTTCTATTTTTCTATTGTCACACACATTTTTTAAATGAATTCATTTTCAAGTCATTAAAATATGTATAACACATTAATATTGAATTCAAACTTGGGAAGTACCAGGACTTGACCTGATATCTATACTTTTATCTGATTATCAAATTCTCAACAAGGCAACGTTCCTTCCCAAATGTCTCTTCGCTTTCTGTCTGTCTTTCACCATCTCCCTGTTACTGCTGAGTGATGGCTTCGCGAGCAGTTGGCAGAATGACTTTTCACTTGCACAATGGCCACGATTGGTGGTTAATTTGCAGTTGAAGGGCATTAAGATAATACATTCATTTAGTAAATCTCACCTACAAAGGCTTGGCCATCTTTGCTTCCGTGGCTAACAAGAGCAAGTGCTTTTGTCTTACGTCGGGCAATATTCATTTTTATTACCTTAATTATAAATTTATCTTTTAATTAGCATTTAAAACCTTCCTTCCTGTAGAAAGTTATTGGTATTTCTGTTCCTGTGTTTATTCTTCGCTCCCATTTACCAAACCCTTCCTGGAAAATAATGGGACAGGTCCGGGCCTCTTAGACTGTCTAATTATGAACAGTTATTGAATTGGGATGTGAGAGCGAAGCTTGGCTCGTGTCGGACAACTGCACTTTCAGGCCAGAGGCGAGCGCCAGGGCCTAATTCCCTCTCCAGTCTGTTTGCTTGTGTGTCTACCAAGCTAGAGTCGCTGAGCCAGTGCATCCTGCCAGCACAGGCCAATGGACAATTGTTTTTTCTGCCTCATGTTGCATGTCTCACTCCAAAAAATATACGGAACCAAACCACAGAGACATAAAAAACAAACAAAAATAATGGGACAGGTCCACACACAACACCAATTCTTCGCATTTTTTCCTTGACTAATGGCCTTCTCCATAGCGCTGATGCTCCTCCCTGTGGAATGCTTTCAAATTCGTCGGCTTTCAGAGCATCGCGCCGCTGCAGTTCCTTAAGCACATCAATCTCACTACGTTGAATAGGTGGTGGATCAGTAGAGGATCAAAAAGGCTGAATAACCACATCATTTTTTTTAGAGAGCCTGATGGGGAGGAAAATGTCAAATGGAATATGTGTCAATGTTTTAATTGTGTCAATTAAAGAAAATCACTAATTTGAAACAAACTTCTTCCATCCTTGAATGCTGGGGGGAAAAAAACGAGAGCAACAACAACAAAAAAGGGGTAAAAAAGAGAGAAAGAGGGAAAACTCTGATGAAGACTAGTGCATTTTTTAAATACTGCAATTTGACTTTGAACAAAGTGACTTTTGAAGTGAAGGGAGCTGTTTCCCCCTTTTTTTTTCCCATTTCCCCCCCTATATTTTAATGCTCCCCGCTCTATCATGCAAATCCCCATTCAAATTATTAGAGTATTAGAGCCCACAGCTCTAATGTCACAGAGACAAAATGAGATGGGGGACTTAAGCACCTAACGAACAATGAAATTTCAAAGCCCTGGGACAGGACAATTAAGCAGCAGGCTTAGCCAATGATGAAAATTTATTGCTATCTAATACATATTTCTATTTTCTGAACACTAACCAATTTGAATGTGATTAAGGGGGGAGGGTGGGGGCCTGTTCATTAAAGTATAGCAGCTACAGAGGTCTATATTGGAGGGTCTTTTGATGTTAAATTACAAATATGCACCCGAAATCTTATTTATTGTCTTTTTGGCCGCGTATTGTTTCTTTGGCCGCCTCTTAAATGGCTTTTTTAACCCTGCTTACACTCGTTCAATCCTGCAACATTAATGAGAAAGTGTGAGGGCGAGAACCGTTCTTATGAGTCCTTATCCTCGTTTTTAATTCTTTCTCCTCATCCTTTCATCTAAATGAAATTGCCCCCTTATTGTTTCCTTTTTGCCCTTTTATGCTATTATCATAACAGCAAGTTCTCATGCCTGGTGTCCTCAGAAGGGCAAATGCACCAGGGGTGTCTGGGCACGGCCTTTTGTGTGCGCATTAAAGCCAGGAATTACCTGCGATCCGCAGACAGGAGAAAAGACTCCTGCGGCTTCGCTTCGTCTCCTCGGTCCTCCCTGAAAGTAATAGTAATAGTTCTGAATCTGTATTATGGTTTGGGATAGAATTGTGATCATTTCTAGAGGAGAGAATAAAGAAACAGAAAATGGTATCCACTCCACGTCATGTCGAAATCCTCAGTAACACGAGTGATATTTGAATATTCGCCAGTGCATGTTGCAGGTTTGGTTTTCAAACTGAAAGGTTGAATGCCCCTTCCAAAAGTTAACCAAAAAGTTATTCCAGTGTTTTATATATATATATATATATATATAAATTGGAATGGGAGGCAAGAATTCAGAGAATGAAGGAACAATCAGGGTTTAGTTATTTACTTGCCTGTTAAAACAGACGCCTTCATTTTCAGCGAAAGGGTGAAGAGCGCCGCGTGCATACATCTCTCTCTTTCAACATGGAGAGTGGACGGCAATTAATTCGCTTTAATAAATGCAGTCTCAGGCACAGTTTAACAGGGATAAAGGACATTTTCATTAACTTTCTTTATATTTAATGTTCAATTAGTTCTGGGTAAAACTGGACACTAATAAGATGGAAATAAGGGCAGGAATTAATGTTCCTTCAGGGATAGACTCATCTATTGGTATTTACCAGGGGCACCATCTCTGTTTATTAAAATATGCATGGAGACGAAAACATTGAATATGCTATAAACAAGATGAGGCTGATTGTAGATTGTAGATATGGCCCTTAATTAATATTTAGAATTTAAATCAATGATTAAAGGGACTGCTGATGCAATCTGTTTTATTTTTGCCCACATTGATTAATTTTCTATAAAAACAGCTCAAACTGTAGGTTTTAATTAATGCATTCATTCTCTACATTAAAATACTGTATGCATTTCTCTGGGACGATGTTGATTTAGCATCTTTATACTGTAAGGAGTCTCGGGTGTCAAAGGTAAAGCTGTAACTTCAGGTTAAAATTTGGGGACTTGACCTGATCCGGTTACTTGGTGTTTTAATTCAAAGAGAGAAAGAAAAACAGGAGGGAACCTTTTTTTTTTTTTTTTTTTTACAAGGGCACTAATTTAGCACTTATTTAGCAATCGCTTCTTCATATTACATATAATACAGATATAACATGAAAATAACATATATATTATATATTAGCAAGGGAACCGTTATTTCAATTCAATTCAATTATTTATATAGCACTTTTAACAGTGGCCATTGTCACAAAACAGCTTAATGGAATCAAAAAAAATGAAATAAGTAAAAAAAAATAATATGAGGAAAAATGTATAAGTTACAATTATCAGCTTGTCCCTGATGAGCAAGTGGCCAGGTTAAAGTGGCCAGGAAAAACCTCCTGAGCCGATAATCCGAAGAAACATCAGGAGGAACCAGACTCAACAGGGAACCCATCCTCACTTGGGGGATATCAGAAGGATATAGCAGGGATTGATTTGTGGTCAGACTAAGTGCTACAAGGATAAAGGTTCAGTATAATGTTTAGATTGCTTGTTTTTTACAAGAGCCAAATTGTCATGAGCAAACAACTGGGTCAAAGCATCTCACCACGCTACTGTATGCAGCACTTTCCAACATGCAAAGATGCACCATAACCTGTGAATAGGTGACAGGGTCAAAGCCACCCAAAGCTTGTTGATGTGAGCATTAATATTGGACAGTGGAATATTGAAAGTGGGCCTGGCTTTATGAATGACATTTTCATTTTCATCCTGTGGCGTGTGCATGTGCATCACTTTCTCTGGAAGAGATGGAACCAGGAAGCACTATGAGAAGAAGGCAAAGTCTGCACAGGCAGTATGGATGCGTCCTCATATCCCAGCCTGATCTGGGATGTGGGATTTACTGGACCGGTCCAAGATGGGCTGACACAGTATTAGGCAGGAGGGTTTAATGTTATGCTGATTGAATTTTTCCAACTGTCAATGGATACAGAAGTAAACAGGTTTAATTACCTAATTAAGATTAATTGCTGGAATAAAACTTTTTGAGACAAGCTGTTATGTTGGACATGACACGTTAGGGTAGTAGAATGAGACTTGTTTTATTTTTTCCTCTTGGTCTTACTTTCCAATAGGTAATTGCTTGTCTTTCCGTATACAGTCAAGTGGAGTTATTGGATCACCAAATCCTTCTCGCAAAGCAGTACAGAATATGTTCTATGATTGTTTTATCACAGAAAATCTTTAGAACTGCATGTTACAAGGATGTAATATGATTGTTTTTCATCCTTTATAAAATCGGGGGATTTCAGCACTGTATTAAAAATGAAACTAAAATTAAATTTGGATCAGAAATAAGTCATATTAATGATTAGATATCATATAAATGGTTAAACTCAGGTCTATTGTATAGCAATTACAGGAAAACAAGACTGAAAAAAAAAAAATCAATCCGAGAAGCACTTTTTAATATTTATCTAGTCACAGTAGCACATCCAACCTCTTTTCACCCATTCTCTGCCTCTCTCTCGCGCACTCTGAGTGTGTTCAGGAGAGGTGGCAAACGTCCAGGCTTGCGGTTGGAGAGCACAAGACACACTCTGTGCAAGAGCAAGGCATGCAAAGCCACATCCACTCGGATGTCAAATCAAGCACGCAGGCAGGGTTTTTAAGAGAGATGGCAGCAAATGAGAGACGTTGGTCAGGAGCAAACGGTAGGGAAGCCACCAGAAAGAGTGAGGGGAATGAGGGTGGGGAAAGAAGGATATAAGGAAAAAAGAGCACGGGAAAAAAAAATGTAAGGAAAGAAACTTAAGGCCAAAACCTCCGGCATTCCTGTAGAAAAGGATTCAAAAAGCAGCAGGGGCCTCTGAATCCTTCTCTGTCTTAGTGATGAGAGAGAGAGAGAGAGAGAGAGAGAGAGAGAGAGAGAGAGAGAGAGAGAGAGAGAGGAGGGGAATCCCAGTACTGCCACTGAGATGACCTGTTCTCTGGGAATGGAAGGCAGAGTGCTCAGACCAGACATCCTTAGACAGTGACCTCATCATCGTACACCATAATACAGTATGATGCAGCACAGGCCATGTGAACTTCATCCAATTTGGAAAAAACACACACACACACACACACACACACACACACACACACACACACACACACACACAATGTGCTAAATAGTAAACAGTAGCATGCCATGATGGCTTGTGGAACATTTTTTTTAAAAAGTAAATATGTCAGTCAAAGGGAACTTGCATGGTAAAGTATACAGTATGTGCATAAGCAATAAGCAGAAATCAGTCAGTCTGAAATACAAGTCGTGACCTCTTGAAACTGACCCCTAAGTCTGCTGTAAATCCACGGTGTTGTAAAGCGTCATCAAGCCAACAAAATGTGAATGTTTCGATAACCACAAACAAGCATGGCCATATACAGTATGCAGTATGTATAGCTCAAATTACAGAGACATGCATGAAGGCTCACACGAGACTAGATTATTGAAATTACATTTTGTGTGTGCCCTGTGATAAACTGGAACCCTGTCCAGGGTGTACACTGCTTTATGCTCTAAGTCTCCTGGAATAGGCTCCGGGCTCCCTGCGACCCTGTATACAGGATAAGGCGGTATAGACGACTGTGAGTGAGTGAGTGAGTGAGTGAGTGAGTGAGTGAGTGAGTGAATTTCATATATTTGACATAGACCAATCAGCCATAACATTAACACCACACAACGTTAACACACTAACATTGATTATTAATTATTTGAATATACTAGTAGACTTACTTAGATTTACAGGATCATGAGCAGCCAAGGCTCACTCCTGTCTGTGGTTACTGAAGCCCAGCCTGATCCCCCAAAAAAGCCATTGTGGCACAATTCACTAAAAATGTCAATGCTGGCCATGATAGAAAGGCACTAGAACACCCAGTGCCCCACAGACTTCGGCATACAGCGCCCCCAAGGCCTCTCACCCGGCCCACCCATGGGATGAACCCGCAACTCCCAGCACCAAAAGGATTCGCTGCCAACATCCTTGTGCCAGACACAACATCACACCTCCAGATGTTTCGAGGAATCATGCCCTCAGGGCCAGAGCTGCCCAGGTGGCACAAGAGGAACCTACTGTACACAATACATAATGTTTTGCGTTGTAATGTTATGGCTTATCTGTAATTCCCTGGTGAGATTTTAATACCGATTTTACGTAAATCAGATCCAAGGCATCGAGGACTCCCAGGGAAAAGTGAACACTTTTAGAAAGATCAAAGTCATTTCTAAGGTTTTAATGACCTAATTTGAATTCGCATTGCGCTCACATAGCTATTTTTGTGATGGGAAAATCTCATTGTCCAGTATAACTATTTATAAATCTTGAAACTTTTAGATTAAAAAAAAAAAATTGTTGTCAAATTGTAACAAAACTTTAACATGTCAAATCCCATGTTAACATGTTAAATGTTTTAGCTAGTTCAAACAAAGAAAAGGCAATGGCAACAATGTACTGTTATTAAGTACAGTAAATCACATGGGGGGGGGAAATTGTGATGTGCATGATTCCAAAATGCACAAGTCATTATAAATACTTATGTCATCTTCCATGTGTCATAACATCACCCCTGTGTGCATGATTATTGTTGTTATTCAGATCGAAACACGTTTATATCTTTAATACAACTGTCAGTGGGAACAGCTGCATCTGATCAGATAGGGCCTTTTAATTTGTCGCCTGTTTGTTGTTTTCTTTTTGTGTGTGCGCGTGTGTGTGTGTGTGTGTGTGTGTGTGTGTGTGTGTGTGTGTGTGTGTGTGTGTGTGTGTGTGTGTGTGTGTGTGTGTGTGTGTGTGTGTGTGTGTGTGAGTGCATGCGTGTGTTAGCAACGCAGGCAGAACCCTGGGGTCTGATAAAGAACATCACTGTAAACATGCAATTAATCTGCTTATTAAAAGCAGACACAAAACGATTCACCGAAGCCAGGATTGCCACAGAATAGAAAATCGATTATAAAATTGTCTGAACCAGAGTATTGTGTGTTGGTGCATAAACTCTTACACTTCAGAGTGCTTTGTGAGGTATTTCTCCAACAATGGATTCAACCTTTTGTGTTACAATACCTGTGTTCATCTTTGATCTTACCTTCTTTTACATCACAAGTTTAAATGTTAAAATTGAGAACTTAATTGATTAAATATCTTTGTCTAATGTCGTTCCTAGTAAGATTTTCCTCTGACAGATGAATCAAGCCATCTTACTGGATATGATTGTATAATTGCATTAATTTCATACAAACTTAAATGATTCTGATTGTGTAAAGCTGCTTTGAGACAATTTCGGTTGTTAAAAGCACTATTCAAATGAAATTGAATTGAAATTTATTTGATGGCAGAAGTTTGGAATTTCCCATTGTGATTGGTAGGATGACATTTTCCCATAACTCCAGCTCTGAGAGCGGTTCAGCTTGGTTTATGTTAAATATGTACACACATACATATATACAGTACAGACCAAAGGTTTGGACAAACCTTCTCATTCAAAGAGCTTGAATTTGTATTATGGCAAGAAAAAAGCAGCTAAGTGAAGAAAAAAACGAGTGGCCATCATTACTTTAAGAAATGAAGGTCAGTCAGTCCGAAAAATTGGGAAAACTTTGAAAGTGTAGCCAAGTGCAGTCACAAAAACCATCAAGCGCTACAAAGAAACTGGCTCACATGCGGACCGCCCCAGGAAAGGAAGACCGAGAGTCACCTCTGCTGCGGAGGATAAGTTCATCCGAGTCACCGGCCTCAGAAATCGCAGGTTAACAGCAGCTCAGATCAGAGAGCAGGTCAATGCCACACAGAGTTCTAGCAGCAGACACATCTCTACAACAACTGTTAAGAGGAGACTGTGTGAATCAGGCCTTCATGGTAGAATATCTGCTAGGAAACCACTGCTAAGGACAGGCAACAGGCAGAAGAGACGTGTTTGCGCTAAAGAACACAATAAAGAACACAATAAAGAAAACTCTTTGAATGAGAAGGTGTGTCCAAACTTATGGTCTGTACTGTACATACAGTATACAGGTGGACGCTATGGCCGTGTCCAGTCTTAAGTTGGTTTTGAGCATTGGTCTTACTAAACATGGCCTTTGTCTCTTGGTGTTTTCTTCCTTTTTCGAATTCACAAAGTTAAAAAAGGAGTTGAAGTAAATGCAACAAAAAGGATTTGATGGTTTTCAGTCTTGGTCTTGCTTTCATTTGGACTCGATCTTGACTTGGCTTCAGCCCACTTAAAACTCAGTATCAACGTGATTTTGACTACTCCAGGTCTTAAAATTGGCTTGGCAGTTTTGGTTTTGACTCCATCTAAAAGCATTAAAAACCATATGCAATTGTTGAAACCGGTATGTTTTTTTTTGTAGGGAGATGTTCAGTTACTATATATATATATATATATATATATATATATATTTTTTTTTTTTAAGTCTCATGCCCGTGCCTTGTAACAGTATCAGTATCAATTACCATCATCATAAGGGTTCTGGAATCTTCCTTAGATTTCCGTAGATTAAAATTTTCCTGCGTAACACATTTCCTTAACACATAAAAATGTCAAATAAAATTTTAATTTGAATTTAGTATTGGCTATGTGATAAAGGAAATCAAACACTTCTGGGTGTTATTATGTTACTGTAAAATAATGAACTTAAAGTGCCAGCATCTTCCCTTTATATATATATATATATATATACTGTATTTCTTTTTTTCTATGGCAAGATGTTTTTTTTTCCTTTCTTAGTGTAGTAATTAAAAACAAATAAATCCAGACCCACAATCCAATAATGCTTAAAGTTAAGCTTCTCTCAATAATAGGATAAGCAAAAAAAAAACATTCCAAGTTCATTCCAGAACACTCATGGGTTAAGATCCATCTATGAGCTAATAATCATAATTCTATAGGCATGAGATTTAAAGATCCATGATTATGCGTATAAATCGCCTGAAATGTGCACTCACGTGTGACACTGATATTATCGTTTTTACAATTAACTCGGAAAAACTGATAACCTCGGAATCTTCCCACACTGAAGGGATCGGCTTCCAATTGGGTCCGGCGCGTGTCTCGGGCTCGGAATAGACTGCGGGGATTTCTCCCTAATTAACATGCATACAAAGCAATTTGGAGCAGAAGAAGATGTTTTTGTTTGACTGCTTCCGGGCGGATCCTTCCCTCTCGCTCTCCATCACTTCCCAGTACGCAGGCTGGCGGAGGGGAGGGGAATGGATTACTTGATTAAAAATTGCTCTTTGAGAAATTCTTCAAGCTCATGCGTAGAAGGTACACAAGAGTGGCTGGCAAAACATGTCTTGAATTCGTATGTCCCAATACAAAGCATTGCATCATTGTTAATTCAGTTCATTAGGCTCTTCCTAGATGGAGGATTTAATTTGTGGTTGTCTTTTAGCACGCTGGCGAGCTAAATTGAATCTCCAGACGTCGCTCTACGCATAACATGTCTGTGTTGTCAACTAGCCCTCATTTCATTTTTTTCACCCCCCCCCCCCTTCCTTTTTGCCCCGCTCAATAAATCAACACAGATTACAAACACAGTTAAAGGTGGGTAATTAAATAGGGGCCTTCCATCTCTCACTCAGTCTCTATTAGTGTTTCACTCCATCTCTCCTTCTCTCTTTCTCTCCCACTGAAATAAAAGGTAATGTAATCACAAAAAAGCCAAAACAAAGCATGGATATTTCATTATTTCGTTGAAATTTGATTATGTATTGTCATAAGACATAAAGCATTCTGCCAATGAATACATTCTGAATTAGCTTAAAGAGATTTTTAGACACTTCTTGTGTATTTTCTACACATGAACTGGACTGTTTATATGTACTTTTTTTCTTTTTGCACTGCACTTTTATATATATATATATATATATATATATATATATATATATATATATATATATATATATATATATATATATATATATATATATAGTTAGGCAGGGAAGAATGTTACTTTAACATGTAATTATTTAACATAATAATTATTTATTTTAATAATTCAATAAAGTCATTTAGTCACAATATTACTCTGTATTTCTTAATAAAATTTATTTGCAATTAAAAAAATCTAAACTGTATTATGTTCATTTGTGTTCGTGTACGCGGGGCGCCGGACAAACGAGTGTCTATGTAGGCACATACATTTTTGAAAAGCATGTGACTTGAGGCTGAGCTCTGATTGGATTTTGTCAAATCATCCTTGTGGCGCAGCACTGTGCGCCCTGAACCCTCCCACTTTTGTTCTTAGCGAATCAATATTGTTTTTAAATATTTGGGCTCATGTGATTGGACCATTCTCAACGAGTCTTTTCTAGCACTTTTTACGGCAAGCGGAGCTGCTGACTGGTTGCGATGTGAGTCATGCCTTTATTTTATATTAGTAGTAATGATGCTTAATCATCTGATAAATGCCTATTTACAGGCGAGTATTCAAAGTTAAATTTAAATTTTGTTTGCACCCCCCCAAAAAATTTTTTGCACCAGCCGCCACTGATACAGATGTAATTTTTTACAATTCATTTATTTTCATATCATATCATATCTATTTTTATTTTACTTTCTACAGACTTTCCTAAGTTGTGGATGTGTCTTATTTATTTATTTATTTATTTATTTATTTTTACCTAATGTATAATTTAAATGTTTTTTATGTCATACTGTTCGCATATGTTTTTGCTCGCATTTTTTTAAACCCGATTTTCAAATGTTTTTTTGTTTTTTTTTGTACATGTGATTGTTACACGTGATTTTTTTTCTTCGGATTTTTCCCATTTGACATTTTTCCCCCATTTAGAGTACACATGATTCATTTTTCACACATGAAGAACATGTGCTTTTGTTTATTCGCACGTGATTTCTTTCCCCGTTCATTTCTCACGCGCTAATACGAAGGGCCTTGGTTATTTTCAAACATGTGGTCCGGAATTGTTTACACAATCACGCATGAAACGTTATACTCTCCCCCCCAATTAGATATTTCATTTAATCTGATTATCCTGTAAACATGCACAAATACTTTTATTTAAAAAAAAAATGCTTCAGAAATGAATATTTGAAAGGCGTAACAATGTTACGCCATATTTCTGTCTTTTCTGACCTTATTCGGCGGTATGCCTTCCTCATTTGCCTCGTAATTAAACGAGTAGTCACTTTCAATTAGCATGCGCCTTTTTCCCTCCACATGCCTTTATAGAAAAAAAATTAATTAGTCAATTAGACAATTAACATCTGAACAGGGCTTTGTGTTAACAAGCCTTTTACAAGCGGTGGTAACCCTTCTGTAATGATACCGAAGACTGCTGGCACCGAGGGACCTGCGCAAGAAGAAGAAGGAGCTTGTCATTTCTTAGCAACAGCTTGCTGCTCCATCTGGCCTGCGCAAAAAAAAAAAAAAAAAAAAGGCTGGGGAGGGAAGCCAAAAACAAAAATAATCGGCTGTTTGTTTTTGCGCTGCAGAATATTTACGGGTGACTCCTCGCCAATAATTAGTCCGCACAACCAGCTGTGATCGTTCGCCTGAGCCTTGGCCGCCACCAATATAAATATGGCTGATAGATTCAAGTAATGGCTCCTGGTTCAAATAAACAGACAGCCACCCACTATGATTTATCTTTTCCCTACGGTGCTAAATCATATCTGTGTACATGCTGCGTCTCCTGTGTGTGTGCATGTGTGTGCATGTGTGTGTGTGTGTGTGTGTGATCATTCTCAACAAAGAAGTCCATGAGAAACTGAAATGTGCTTCCTGAGCAAAAACAGGGGGGTGTGGTGTGGTGTTTGGCTATATAGAAGCGAAGGTTTTGGGATAGTCATGAAATAGCATGCATCATAATCGTACTGAAGGAAAGTGAAGTTTGGGTTTCGGAAAAAGATTTGTGCAGGTGATAGCAATTTATGACATCCTTGTGAGCTGCCATTGGTAAGTAAGTAGCAGATTGTGCTCTATTAATAAAAAAAGAGAGAGAGAAAAAAAAAAAAGAAAAAGTGGGGGAGAAGGAGCGTTCTCGAGAATGTTTATTTTCTCCATCTGTCCCGCTAAACAATCCCTTAAAAGGCAGCGAAGATGTTTATAGGCTGTTTGCCGAGCGAATGTTGTTTTTCTGCCTCACATTTTTCCATGGTAACTTAGACCAAATTCAAATAAGCAAAAGCAAGTGCTTTGGATGAGCAAGTGTCATGTTCCACATGAATGACGTGACACTATTGACCCCGGGTAAGCATTTTCACACAAGACTCTTTCTGCTTTAAGATTTCGAAAAAGCACCAGGATCTAAGTCCTGTACTGTAGGTTCGAGTAATTTCGTGAAGACGTATCATGCTTGCAGCTCGCAGGTGCTCGATCTTTTTCAAGCAGCGCGAATATAAAGCTTAAGGGAAAAAAAACAGGACAGAGTGAAGTACAACATCAGATCAGGTCATTAGGAGAGGAAAAAAAAAAAAAAAAGAAAAGAAAAAAAAGGGAAAAGGGACAAAGCATTTCTTGTGGCAAAGATTGCATATCCAGAACAGCTGCTCGCCGTGCTGATGGAGAATTAATAAAAGACAGACGTCTTATTTTCTTCTCTGTGCAATGATTCAGAAATTCAAGGACATTTATTTATTTATTTATTTATTTATTTTTACCTTACGTGGTGGGTTTCGTGCGCGCTTAAAAAATTCAACCGGTTCGCCGCATTTTCAAGCGTTTTAGACACGTTTCCACCTGCGTGCCAGTTCATGTGTGTGTTCGTCACTGAGATTGTGGCCTCGTTGCTGAGCACCTTTATGATCGCAGTCTGCTCAATGTTAGTGCTCTTGTCTTCGAGATAAAATGCCATGTATATAAACATCACTCAGAAAAAAAAAAAAGAAAAGAAAAAAAAAGATCTTAATGGTTTTGAGCAAGATCGCATTTTCAAGCGATGCCACAGGCCGTGACTGCAGACTACACACTCTTTAAACGCTCTTTACGGCCTCTTTAGATACTGTACGTAGCCTGGAAAAGCCAAAAATAGGAAAACGGATATCCAGGCGATCTGAAAAATTAATGACAGGAAAAAGGTTTGGGGCCATTTTAGAAAAGTCTAAATATTAACTTTCACTATAGTTGCTACATTAAACCAAGACATTTGACTACTTGCGCGGGAGATAATCTGAAGTGCACGAGCACTTTCGGCTAGTTCATAATTTGAAGTAATATTATGGCCTAATATGCCTATGTCATATTGAATTCTTCCACTTTTTATAACAGCATAGGGAAATCCTCAAGGTCTTTTTAATTAATTCCCATCATTCTCTCTCTCTGACACTAAAGGCACTGTGGACACAGATTAGGAAGGATGTCCATGAAAAATTAACAGGTTTATCTTTTCACTTTGACAACCGCCGGCTCTATTACATATACACCACATTATATTCATATATTTCCAGCTTTTTTCATGTGAGTCGAAACTAAGGGAAGAACCATCTAAGATGGCGATATATTCCACTATAATAAAACCGGGCTGGTTATTGCGAGGGGAGAAGATTTGGCAAGTTTGCACCTCACAGAGAGGGAGGAGGAGGCGGAGCAGGAGAGGATATGTCGGGGCTTTCTTCCAGATCTACAACTTGGACACGGCCCAAGTTTTGGGTGTTCATCAAAGGACATCCAAACAATTTGGATAATTATATGTGATTGTATATAAGCTATAAGCAGGGATTGATTGGGAGTCGTTTCCGTATCCTAAGAAAAATCATTATAACGTTTTATGATTAATAATAGACAATATGCACTACAGTCATGATATATAGCATCTGCTGTACTGTATGTATTTGTAAGACTATGACCTGTTGTTGTAGTAGTAGATTAATTAGAGTTGAATGATTGAATAAGGATTAATTAAGGATTCTACTCAGAAAGTATCATTTAAGTTAGGGTTCTGCACACATACTGTATTAGGGCTTGTGAGAAAATAAATGCACCCTCACTGTTGTTCAGATATCAAATGTCTACTTCTAGTTTAAAAGAAGGATCTCATCCAAGGTCAAGACTAAGGTCATATTGTCAGTGTTAGGACATCTACAGCGTCTGTCTCTAATCACCATGTCATTAGCATGGAATTTAGAAGTCGAATAATTGTAGCAGCCAAGCATTAAACATTAGTCCTCAGGCAGGTGCATCTGACTGTAGCTAGAAACTATTGTAAACTGCGTAATTGTGAACTACCGAAATAGTGATTACCAAGTGGTGTTTTATATTTAAAAAATTATAATATAATTAATCAGTATTTGGATTAACGCTCCCCGCATTAAAAATAAATAAATAAATTAATTAATTAATTAATTAAAGTCTTAGTTAGGAACCTAGTAACCCAGTGTGAGTATCTATCCAATGACGGAAACTTCAAAACACTTTTTGTACATCTCTCTGGATAAGAGCTTCTGCCAAATGCCTAAATGTAAATGTAACTTATTTGATTAATTCACAGGCTTTATACCAGCATGTCCTCAAAATATTATGTGCTGATGATGGGGTGCATATCCTTAAAAACATTTTCACAAGCCTTGCATGAACTGATTAGCCTTAATGTGGTCCTTATACCAGAACCAAGTTTATTTAGTCATGCAATGGACATGTGGAATTTTTTTCACTGCCCAGCCCAGTGTTAGAAGCAGTTCTGGAATGTGATCCTCTGGGGAAATCACCAACATTCTAAATTGGGTAAGTGTTTATTTTTCCAAATGATAAGTCTAATTATACAACAGTTAGTTCCGACTGAGTAATCTGATTGGACGAGAGGCATTCCATGAATGGTGATATAGAGCATAATAGCACTGGGATGTTTAACTATATGCATCACTCCACGTCACAGGTGTTCTTCAGTCGTTAACTACGCTAACTGTCGGTCCCCGGCATAGTTGAAAATAGGTCTATATGGTCCGCAGTACTATGGAGAGAGAGCAGCTGCCTGCCAAAACCCACATTCAGAACCAGTCATGGAAGTACTCTCAGGAAGAGAACACATCTGGTAACACTGTGCCATCTTAAACAAAAATGTTTGTCCTTAGTCAATGCTTATAGGCTTCTAACACAAGGCTGAATACTAAATCCCTCTCTTACCACTGATCAAGGGCACTACTTGGTGTTTGGAACACTGGATTGTACACCCTACATAGCACACTGGCTTTCTATTTTACTCTATTTGTGATTCAGCCCCAGAACCTTAACTGATATCATGAAACAGAATAAGTGGATAGATAAGTATAAAGAGAAACCTGTGGGATTTCCAGGACTGCCCATCACCTCTATGGTTTGGGCTACATACAGTAGCACTGGGTAGTATTTAAAACTCCTTTCGCCCTTGTTATTTACACTAACTGTCAGTTGATGCGAAATAACTATTTAAAGAAATCAACAGATCATAATCTGTGGGTAATGAATGCGATTTAAAGAATTTTTATATAAAAGCAAAACACACTCAAGGTTGTGTTGTACTGAATATGAGCATGGCTGCAGTAATTTGGCTGAGACCTTGTGCCCACGGCCACATCACAGCTGTACTGATATTCTGTACAACAACTCTCGTGTGAATCTGCGTAATTAACAGATTCGTTAGCTCTCTTCATTGGAAAGTAGCAACGCAAAGTTACTGGAAGTCACCAGATGATGTTATAGACTGTCACGGGTACAGAACAAACAGTAACCCAAAACGAATAGATGCAAGACAAGGACAAACTGAACACAAGAACATTTATAACCAAACTAATGAGCAACCTCGGTTCAGGTGAGCGCCACATCACCTGACCGCGTCCATGAGCCCGTGCGGAGGTGGCAGGAGCACGGCGTCCATGAGCCCGTGCGGAGGCGACAGAAGCACGGCGTCCATGAGCCCTTGCGGAGGCGGCAGGAGCACGGCGTCCATGAGCCCGTGCGGAGGCGGCAGGAGCACGGCGTCCATGAGCCCGTGCGGAGGCGGAGACAGCTCTCTGTCCTCCTCGCTGCAGGACGGCGGCGGCAGCTCGCCGTCCTCCTCGCTGCAGGGTGGCGGCGGCGGAGGCAGCTCGCTGTCCTCCTCGATGCAGGGCGGCGGCGGCGGAGGCACCTCGCCGTCCTCCTGGATGCAGGGCGGCGGCGGCGGAGGCAGCTCGCCGTCCTCCTCGATGCAGGGTGGCGGCGGCGGAGGCACCTCGCTGTCCTCCTCGATGCAGGGCGGTGGCGGTGGAGGCAGCTCGCTGTCCTCCTCGATGCAGGGCGGCGGCGGTGGAGGCAGCTCGCTGTCCTCCTCGCTGCAGGGCGGCGGCGGCAGCTCGCTGTCCTCCTCGATGCAGGGTGGCGGCGGCAGCTCGCTGTCCTCCTCGATGCAGGGTGGCGGTGGAGGCAGCTCACGGTCCTCCTGATGCAGGGTGGCGGCGGTGGAGGCAGCTCACTGTCCTCCTGATGCAGGGCGGCGGCGGTGGAGGCAGCTCGCTGTCCTCCTCGATGCAGGGCGGCAGCGGTGGAGGCAGCTCGCCGTCCTCCTTGATGCAGGACGCCGGAGGAGTTGGCTCATGCCTTTCGGGGAACTCTGGAGGGTCTGGGCCTCCACTGAGCCTGGCTGGAGACTGGGTGCTGGCCTTGACGTCAGCTGCCTCTTTGTTGACCTTGGCCAGCTGTTCCTGCACCAATGCCCCCAGCTCCAGCAGGGTTTGCATTTGACCCCGATCTCCCGTCAAGCGACAAATGACGGGATCAGCACCCCGGCTAGTTGGTGGAGCTCCAGTCTCCGCCGTTGAAGCTCCACGTGAGCCACCCTCTGAACACCAGCAGACTCCCCAAGAAGGTCGCTTGCCCCGGCGTCACAGTCACAGCCCCCCCCCCCCCCTCCCAAAAAAAAAAATTTTTCCCGGGGAGGCTCCTCTGCTAAGGGTGCTGTTTGCGGAATGAAGGAAAGGCATAGTAGCAGAGGTAATGTGGGAAAAAGTATTTTAATGAGACAAAAACAGGGAACAATAGGAACAGAACATGAACTTAAACCAGGGAGAAACTAAACATGGAGCTACACAGACTGGGGGTTACCAACAGACGGAGAGACAGACAGGCTAGGAGACAGACAAAGGCTAGGAGAAAACGGAGCCAAGAGAACACGGAGCCGAATAGATGCAAGACAAGGACAAACTAAACACAAGAACATTTATAACCAAACTAATGAGCAACCTCGGTTCAGGTGAGCGCCACATCACCTGACCGAGGTGCATTCTGGGGAATTGAGTCCAACATAAACTACAAATGAAAACAAAAGAAAACAAAATGGAGTCTGTGGGCGCTTTGGCGCCCTCTAGTGGTATCCCCTGACATAGACTTAGTTTAACTCATATGTGTAACCAGCAGCAGTGGTGTGAGCTTGTGAGTCATTAACATCTGCTGGGAAAGAAAGATTTCTCTCTTTTTTAATAATGTTACTGAAGATATTGTATGTAACACTGCTTGCTAAACTCTCATTGGTTAGTGAGATCATGTGACTTGACGGCATTGTGCTTCTGCTCAGGAAGTTACTGCAAACTTTGATCAAAATAAAACAGTAATCACTCACTCACTCATCATATATACCGTTTAATCCTGTATACAGGGTCGTGGGGGTCATGCGGCTATCCCTAACGAGGCAGTGTACACCCTGGACAGGGTCCCAATCCATCAAAGGGCACACACACACATTAACACACTACAGGCAATTTGGGAATGCCAATTAGCCTTATCTGCTGGTCTTTGGACTGTGGGCGGAGATGGGAATCGAACCCGGACCCTGGAGGGGCAAGTGCTAACCACTACACCACCATGCTGCCCAAACCAACCAGTAATGGATTGGCACAGTGTCCAGGGTGTACCCCGCCTCGTTCCCTAGGACTCCTGGGATAGGTCCCAGGCCCCCATGACCCTATATACATAATAAAGTGGTATAGACAATGAGGGAGTGAGAGAGTAAGGTCTTGGAAATTGAAGATGTTTCCATATAAACACATGAGACATGTGTGAGATGGGAGGAGCCATGCTCACTGATTGGTCCAACATAGTGCAGGCCAATAACTGTTTTTACATTTAAAAAATAATTTTCACTTTTTTTTTCTCCAGAGAAAACCACATCTACCATCTCTGCAGCATGCTATTAGACAGCCTTGTTGTTGTTGTTGTTTTTTTTTCGTTTTTTTTTTCTTTCACGATTGAAGAAGACTAAAGTGTTTTAGGTTGAATCTTTTGTTTCTTTTTATGATACAAGTGTAATAGAAGTAAATTATTATTAGTAGTAGGATTTGTATAGCAGTTGGTATTATATATTTAATTGTTCCTCTAACAGATAACTAAAAATAATTAAATTGAGTGGATTTTGCATCTCTTTTTTTTTTTTTTTTTTGCAAGGTTAGGTGGTGTGTCCAGCAAAAACATACTGGCAGTAAAAACACGGAGGGCAGAGTGAGGGTCAGGAGTGAAAGGCTGTAGTGTGTGAGAGATCAATGTGAGGTGGTGTGTAGGATTTAGTGATTGTGGGGTAGCAGCCTGGAAAGTCCCACTGAAGCTAGCGCTGACTCACTGCCTGGGTTACGAAGGGTCAGTGACCCAGCCGAGCTCACGGGGGGAGGGGGGTGGGGTTCGGGTCAAGTGTGTGTGAGAGAGACAGGGAGTGGGGAGAATGAGAGAGAGAGAGAGAGAGAGAGAAATAATTGATACAGAAGGAGTGCTTGTGTGTGTGTGTGTTTAAGTATTTTAATAAACACAAAGTTATTAGATTTTTTTTTTAGGAAAGGTGTGATAATTAATCTCTCAGTCGGGTGTTAATAAAGATCATTAATAAAATGGTTCCAGAGAGTGAGAGAGAGACTAACCAAATAAACTGACAAAGACATAGAGATAAAAAGTGGAAGACAGGTTTGGTAGTATCAGGAACGAGGGAGACCCCGGCTCGAGGGCTCCATCACAGATCCATTCATCTGCACAGGGACCCGTCACAAAGGCTCGGGATAGAGGGTGCTGTTTCCTCGCCTCTGGTACTCCGACACTCACTTCCAGCTGACTGCCTATGATTCATGAAGCTCCACACGCCAAGTTCTCTTTTGTCCCAGCAATGAAAAGTCCACCTCCTCTGCGCACACTCCTGTTAATCTCCCACAGAGGAACAGGTTGTTCTTAAAAGCAAGCAGGGTCATCCATCTGCACAACATGTTTATGGTGATGTCCTAATAATAACGCCAACAATGATTACAACATGGTTTCAAAATAGTGTCTTCGTGATGTGTAAGCTTTTCCTAATATAATTCAGTAAAGGGGCCACTAAGGCCCAAGTTACAAAAAGGCAAATGAAACTGTTTTTAATATATCACAAAAGCAGTTTAATGTTCGATCTGACTAGCCAGAAGGTGTTGTTTAAGTTTTCTAAAACAGCCGCAATCATAGTATTCCTGTCTATTACACAGGCTGCATATATGTGTATTAAAGCAGTTGAACTTATTTATTGTCATTTCTATAGTAGTAACTTACAAATATGGATTTGTATAGCAGGCAATCTCTCTGTGTGTGTGTGGGGGGTGGGGTTGCTGGAGCCTATCCCAAGAGATTTAGGGCACAAGGCAGGGTACACCCTGGATGAGATCTATTGCAAGGCAGACACATACAGTACACATACTGTACACCACAAGCAATTTTCATAACCAAAAGCACCTACGATGGGCATGTGAGCATCAGAACTGAACCAGTTAGCAATAGAAGAAGTCATCATGTGGACAGCTTGGTGCATGTGTGTTGCTCATTTGGGGAGAAGATGGCACCAGGATGCACTATGGGAAGAAAGCAAGCCGGCAGATGCAGTGTGATGCTCGGGGCAATGTTCTGCTGGGAAGTCTTGGCTTCTGACATTGAGTCCTTAACGGATCTGATGCGCTGTTGAAGTCTTGCACACCTTCAGAGGTCTTTCGGAGTCCATACTGCATGTTGTTATTCCCTCCATGCAGTTTTTTGTTGTTGTTGTTGTTGTTGTGATTATCTGTGATTGCTCTAAAGCAACTCGACTTATTCCACAACTGCTGTATCAATCTTGCAAAATACAAAATCTTAAATGAAACCAACAATTATGTTACTTTTTTTTGGTGGTCCTTTGGAGTCCACCAAAAAAAAGTTTCTGTGAACTTATGAATTGTTACATAAGTCAGTAAACACCATGTGACCAATCAAATCCTACAGCAATGTTATATAAGAAGAACAAGGAGAATTACAAACGCTTATTTATGTCCAATTACATTTTCACTGTCATCCAGAGAGAGTGTCTTTGTTAAATAAAGTCATAAGACAAGCTGTCACAGCTAAATGCACTACTCTAACCTTAATCATTTGTAACATTCCATAGGATTTGTCTCATGAGAATTCTTGCCAAGTTGTATATTTGAAGTTCTACCAAGAAAACTACACAGAGAGATCAGGATAAGGAGAGAAAAAAGAGCCGGTGACAGATTTCTCTGAATATCAATCGGCCCCGACTGAGCTTAGACATGTAGCGAGACTTTTTCTTTCATTGTTCTCCGTCTCTCTCTCTCTCTCTTTTTCTCTCTCTATTTCTCACTATCTTTGTCTGTCTCTCTCCCTCTCAGGACATGGGAGCTTGATGGTTCCCACTGATTTTGACATCAGAGGGAGACTGACAGTTGACATTCTCCCTCTTTTCATAGTCCGTCCCATACCTTTCGTTCAATTGACAGACGAAAGAAGGGGGAGGAAGAAGGGCATGATGGAAGAAGGGGTGGTGTGGCATATACACTTTTCCTGTACACCTTCATATCTCTGATTCCTGAACGGAAAGCAAAGGCTACTACTGTATGAGGCGGTATTGAACCTGGGCTTTCTGCTATTGACAGAGGCATCCTCTTTTATTGGCCAGCATTAGTGTTGTCACACTTGCTGTGTTTTCTTTAGAGCCTTCTGTGCATGTGTGTGTGTGGTTTAAGCTTCCACACATTTGTTTCTTATAAAGGTTAGAGTCGACATGCAAAGGCTGAGCCTGCAGAGAAACAACTGCTCAAGACTATCCATACAATCATTATCTCCTTTCTCTCACCTAATTAAATAACACAGTTCAATATATATATATATATATATATATATATATATATATATATATATATATATATATATATATATATATATATATATATTATAACTACTTTTCCCCCTGATTGTCAAGCAAAATGTCCTCACCTTACTTCTATCAGAATTTAATAGGAACATCTGTAAACTTGTTCATTCACACAATCATTCAATCAGACAACATGGCAGAAGGACAGTGAGAACAATCAGGTCAATGGCTTAAGTTCATGCTCACATCCCACATCAGAATATGGAAAAATGTGATCTCAGTGACTTTGACCTGACTTTCACATACAGTAGTTGAAAGACATTAAATGACAGTAGACATTCGGAAAACTGTCGATCTTCTGGGGTTTTTACACACAACACTCTAATGAGTTTATACTGTACATAGTGGTGCAAATAACATTCAGTAAGTTGCAGCTGGCGGGAACAATCCATGGTGAGCGGAAAAGCATCACAAAATCGCCAACACATTGATTTTCCAGTCTTCTAACTGTCAGTTGAACTTCAAGCCTGAAAAGAATCTAATAACAAAACAAAATAGATCCTTTCGTAAATGAAATTACAGAGCCCCTCTGGTGAAAAAAAAAAATTCTGCGGCCATGACTTACGAAGGCCTGAAAATGAGCTACTATGTTGGCCACAATTTACTAAGGCCTGAGAATGAGATACTATGTTGTGGCCACCACTTACTAAGGCCTGAGAATGAGATACTATGTTGTGACTGCGACTTATATGGTGCGGGAATGAGATACTATGTTTTGGCCACAATTTACTAAGGCCTGAAAATGAGATACTTGTTAGGAACCTCCACTAGAGATCACTGTTTATGTCTGTCGGTCTTGTGTAGTTCATGTTGGTTGACTCAGTTTCCCAGAAGGCACCTCAGTCAGGTGATGAGTGCTCACCTGGGCTGAGGTGCCTCATTAAAGCTTCTATAAATAGCAGTCTGTTCTGGGAAACTGGGTCGAGCAGTGTTTGTCTGGGATGTTTGTCTATTTGCCTGTTTGTCAGTAGGTTTGTTATGTTTGTTTTTGTAACTACCGTCATGTGGACACTCCTTTTTGTTTAAGTTTATATTTCAGTTATATTGTTTTACCTTTGTTTGTCTAGGGCTCTACTGTTTGTTCTCCTTATGTTCCTTGTGTTGATGGATTCATGGAGCTGCCCTGTTTCATGTTTAGCTAGGCTGTGTCTCCTCCTGTGTCCTGTGTAAGTACTGTTCTGTCTTCTGGTCTAGTTTTGTGTAGCCACATGCAGGCCCAGCCGCTAGCAGGGTTAGCCGCTAGTAGGCCTTAATTGCTAGTAGGGTTAGCCCTTAGTAGGGTTAGCCTCCTGTAGGCTAGCCTCTAGGGGAATTGACTGCTAGTGGTTCTGGTCGCTAGTAGGTTAGCCGCTAGTTTGGAGTAGCCTCGTGTGCTTTGCCTTTGTGTTCAGTTCCCCCCATTAGGTCAGTACTAACCCGGTTAGCCACTAACCCCTTTAGATACTAACCTGGTTAGGTCAGCATCCAGTGCCCCCAGCATTCCATATAGCTACTAACCCAACTAACCACTAACCCAGCCTGTTCCATCTCTTGTCCTGTCTCCAGTCTCTCCTGTCTCCAGTCTCTCCTGTCTTGTCTCTCCAGTCTCTCCTGTCTTGTCTCTCCAGTCTCTCCTGTCTTGTCTCTCCAGTCTCCTGTCTTGTCTCTCCAGTCTCCTGTCTTGTCTCTCCAGTCTCCTGTCTTGTCTCTAGTTCCCCTATGTGTCTTAGTTAGCTGAGCTCCATGTTTACTCATCCCCAGTTCTCTTTGTCGGTCCCCTGTGTCAGCTCCTGGTTCCCTGGGTCAGCTCCTGGTTCCCTGTCAGTTCCTGGCTCCCATGTCAGCTCTTGTCCCTGTGTTGGCGCGCCGTTCCCTGTCAGTTCCTGGCTCCCATGTCAGCTCCTGTCCCTGTGTTGGCGCGCCGTCCCTGTTTTTCCTGAGCCCTAGTTTCAGTTTGAGTTTGTTGTTTTGGTCCCTTTTGTTTGTTTGTTTGTTTGTCTGTTTTGAGTTTTATTAAATAAAGACTTTCTGTTTGCAACACCCCTCTGCCTTCATGCCTACCTCCATGCCCACGGCAACCCCATCAGCCAGGTCTAGCCAGCACCCCCAGCTAGACCCATGACAATACTATGTTGTGGCCACAATTTACTGAGGCCTGAAAATGAGATACTAGGTTGTGGCGACAATTTACTAAGGCCTGAAAATGAGATACTATGTTGTGGCCACACTTTAATACGGCCTGAAAATGAGATACTATGTTGTGGCCACAATTTACTGAGGCCTGAAAATGAGATACTATGTTGCAGCCACAATTTACTAAGGCCTGAAAATGAGATACTAGGTTGTGGCGACAATTTACTAAGGCCTGAAAATGAGATACTATGTTGTGGCCGCAATTTACTAAGGCCTGAAAATGAGATACTATGTTGTGGCCGCAATTTACTAAGGCCTGAAAATGAGATACTATGTTGTGGCCACAATTTACTAAGGCCTGAAAATGAGATACTATGTTGTGGCCGCAATTTACTAAGGCCTGAAAATGAGATACTATGTTGTGGCCACAATTTACTAAGGCCTGAGAATAAGATACTATGTTGTGACCGCGACTTACTATGGTGTGGGAACGAGATATTATGTTGTGGCCACAATTTACTAAGGCTTGGAAATGAGATACTATGTTGTGACCATGACTTGAGAACATGTGGAAATGGGATCATTCATGTCCAAGATGTGACAGCATGATTGTTGTATACATCTATACTAACAGCTGTAAACAAAACCAATTAAAATTTGTCTGTAGTTTACAAAATGCTATGTGGTTATTAAGTTGTGGCCAAAACATAATATTTCCAGGCCAATCATTAAATAATGAATCTTGTCTCCATGAGTTATTAAGTCCATTTAAGGCCATGTACTAAACTATTAGTATGTCATGGCCACGCATTATACTATTTCGTTCCCAGGCCTTAGTAAGTCGTGGCCACAGACTATTTTTTCCCCAATGTCACCAGATGTGCTGCATTGAAAAAGGCCAAATAACAATCCAAATGTAGCAAAGACATCCTATAAGCTGAACAAAGACTCTAACTCATAAAGGTTAGGTGCTAGTCCAATGTTTTGACAAGTCATGTGACTCAATATCATGTGACTGACAAGACAAAAGTAAAAATGCTGCTTATTGCATCATTAATTCAGCAACCTCCATTAAAACCTCTCAGCCTGCCATTCTAGTACAGAAGTGAATTCAATTTGCAATAAGCATGTGTCAGTAGAATTCAAAAGTTCTGATGGATGATTTATCCCATAGGAAAGAATGGAGCTTAGATAGCTGATGAATGTCCTTCCATAAAATATCCCTGAGATTTACTGAGCTCTTAGGAAAAAAAAAGCGAAAGGATTAGCAGAATCGATGTTGCAGTTTGGTCTGTTCATATTTATGTAACTATGAAGCATAGGGCTGTATACATGCAAGATATTCTGGAAATACTGTATGTTCTCTTGAACTGGTGATCCACGGATCCAGATCAAAATGGAGACAGTCTAATTGGTACACCTAGGAGAGGCTGATGGCATCATGAGGGATTACTGTTGTAATACAGTATGTTAGTTGTGTGAAGAAGATAACTTTACACATTATCCTTTAGCACATCATGAAATATTTATTTATTTATTTATAATGCAGCTGCAGGCCAAAGTGCAAGGCTGGTCACGATACAGTCCCCTTGGAGCCAATCAAATGGGTTAAGAGCCTTTTTCCATGGCACAACAGCATGTAATCATAAAATGTAATCTTTTATTTACTTTTAAACATAACATTAATATTATTTGTAATATAATATTTAAAATATTTATAATGATTTGCCTATACTTCCATTTTATACTGTATATAGACTGTATATGTACACACACACACACACACACACACACTTATTCATACCATATATATAGTTGCCTTGTATCTCCCTGGCAGTTGGGTTTCCCCCCACAGTCCAAAGACTAGTGCTGTAGGGTGATTGGCATTTCCAAATTGCTGATCGTGTGTGTGTGTGAGTGTGTGTGCGTGTGCATGTGCCACCCCATGTTGCCGCCTCATCCAAGGTGTCCTTTGCATTGTCCCCTCACCTCCCCTCCATGAGACATGCTCCAGGCCTATCGTGACCCTACACAAGATAAGTGGTATGGAAAATGAATAAATATATATGAAAAAGTTGTCACAGACAGCCTGTAATGAATAAAAATCTAGCATATGTTTAATTAAAATAATGTAATTCTGTTTAGTTACATCCCTAATATTTACTTACTTTTTTTTTTTTTTTTCATTTCTAATCTCAGCTCCCATAAATCTGGTACATCCCGTATCCTAAGGTGATGCCTTAGTAAACCTAAGATAGTCTCAAATGTCACCATGTCTCATCATGTATATGTCCCGGTGGCCATGTGTTGTGTTATTGAGTCGCGTGTGTGTGATATGATCTCGACCGCAGGAGAAATCACATTGACTTTAGCGCCGCAGCCCAGCACCGGACACAATCGAGCTATCAGCCAGCTGTCATGCACGCGACTCCAAAGACTGAAACCTGCGATAACACCTTCAACAGACTGCTACATGAAAAGCAGGGAAATAGACAAACCTTAAGCACTGGGTTTTATTAGATGACTAGAAAAATCAAGCATTATGTAAAAAAAAAAGAAAAAGAACAGTTTTAATGGTTTCAACTTTGTTGTTGTTGGTAGTACGGTACAGTATTGAGAAAGCTCATCCATCACCATTAAATGCCAGCACATGTCACGTGTGTTGAAATGCCCAGCGAAATCGAGTAAAGCTGACTTGCTGTAGGCTTTAGTTTGGATGTGATTTGGTCAAATGACCTTATGGGTCTTATTCTTTCTGAGACACACACACTTCATCACAGATAAGGGTTTTTTTTTTTTTTTTTTTTGCTAGATTGCACTGAGCTCTTTTTCTGAGGTTAGTAATAACTTTGGAGTATGGGACATGGCAAAGGGATGGGCACAAGACAAAGGAAGATGGCAAAAAAAGATTTATCTGTCTGATGGAGAAAGTGTCTGTACAGAGGGGTGTCAGACGCGAGCGGGGGCACACGAGTGTCGGCAGAATGGCAAGAGGCCTTTATTTCCAGGGAAATGAGAGATATGGGGTATGTCGACACCTAGATGGATGAGATTCTTGCTTGGAATTGATGACCTTCTTTTTCTTTGCTTCACATATTTCTGAGAGAAAAGAGTGGACTCCAAATCGAGGCCTTGACGTATATATGTACTTGTCTCAATCTTTTTTTTTTTCTTTTTCTTTTTTTTCTCACTGCTGATATGTGGTAATCCAGTTTTCTTCTTTCCACACTCAGGACATAAGATTACTTACACGGCGAGTTCTGTTTCTCTCTCGCTCTCGCACTGCCATCAAAGTCGATAACCACGGAAAGACCCGAATTACAGATGCGGCGTGCAGACCTGCCTCCTCCTCCTATGTTGAAGCCCAGCCCATAATAAAAGATGCGCCCATACATATTCATGATAGGAATCTAGTAATTAGTGAACACCCCCCCCCCCCCCCCATCCCATTCACATACACATACACACAGGACATGACACACTCCCCAGCGGCCCTCATGAATATTTATGCCCGTGGTCTCGCAAACAAAGACACTGGCAGTGCGAGGGCATTATCCATTAACACAGGCAGCCGTGTGTGATGGTGATGATAGCAGCAATGCCACTCAGGACCTCTTCACTGGTGGCTGACGCTCCTCGGTCAACACCCTCATTTTCCCTTGGCATCATTACGGCCTGAAACGACTACTGAACGTTGTAAAGCAGCTTGCCGTTCACAATTCACAAAAAAAAAAAAGGCCCCTGAACAAGTGACAGACATAAAAGTGTGGTGTTATTACCTCCTGCACACACATGTACTAAAGATGCAAATACTGTATATAATTCAGAGTTATCAGATTATGTGCTTTTTATATTAACGATGAAGGCACATCCCAAACTTTTTCATTCTTTTAATACAAAATGTAATCCAGATGTGAGAAAATGTCAAACTTGTGTTTCCTGAAAAGTGTCCTCGGAGCAGAAATGCCTATCTCCTTACTGATACTATTTTCACATACAATTCTGTGTTGCTATAAGAAACAAGTCCATCCACATAGAAACCTCTGTAGGGACTGTGGAGGACTAGGGACTGTGGAGGCCGATGGTGACCATTGTATTTATTCCCATTTTTACAAACCCCTGTCAACATTCACACACTTTGGGAATGATTTGGGAACGCCACTTACTCTAATCTGCATGTTTTTGGACTGTAGGAGGAAACCGGAATACCCTGAGGAAACCCTGAACATGCAAACTCCATGCAAACAGACCCCGAGGCAGGAATCGAACCCGGACTCCGGAGATGCAAGGCGACAGTGCTAATTCTTTTTTTTTTCTTCTTCTTCCCTGATTTTCTCCCTAATTTTAGTCGTGTCCAATTCCTCCCCGCCACTAGGGGGCTCTCACATTACGCTACTACGTTATGCGAGAAGTTACAACATCACCCGGGAATCGAACTCGCAATCTCCGGATGATAGGTCGAGCGCTTTACCACTGCACCATTCGGAGGCCAACAGTGCCAATTCTAACTATTAGAGCGCGTGCATGAATATAAAAATCGTTATAGAATTTAAACAACATAATTAAACCAATCGGATTTGAGAATTCAACAATCATTCAAATTTTGTTTTCTTGTGCACAAATGAACAAAGTCTTAATCTTATAGTGGTGTACAAATAACTGTACCCACTGTTGGTAAGTACTACTGTTATGTAATTGTGGAATTGTGGAATATATCGCAGCTGTCTTTTTTTTGTTTTTCATCTACACCCAGAGCCCTGTCGCTAAAGGACACATGCTATAATCCAGACATAAGAGCTATTAGAAAGTCAATCTGCTTGGCGCATGCGACCGGTCATGCGTCCAGGCTTCAACAACGAGGTAACATGGTTGCCAGGGAGCTCTGATGTCCCTAATTCTTCTCTGTGGTGCTTATATGTAACGCAGACTGTCAAAGCCAACAGAGCGTGACTGAGTGTATGTGCGATTATATAGCCATGTAATGTAGAGTAGAGCCACTCTCCTGCTACGAGTGTGTGGAACTAGATACATGCCTTACCTTATTTTTCGTTAATAAAAATTTGTTAAAAATTTCAGCATTTTTTTTTGGTCATGAACGCGCAACAGATGCCTATTGATTAGTGATATGAGGCTGCCAGTTCAATGCTCAAGAAAAGGAGAGACAGAGAGAGCGAGAGAGAGAAACAGATAAGAGCGAGGACTGAGAGAACCCTCCAATACTTCCGGACTTCAAAAGCTTTGAGATGCAGTTCTAGTTACAGGAGGTGAGAAAGACTAGAGGGGGTCAGTTACATATATTCACTATAGTGTGTGTGTGTGTGTGTGTGTGTGTGTGTGTGTGTGTGTGTGTGTGTGTGTGTATGTGTGTGTGCGTGCGTGCGTGTGTGCGTGTGTGTGTGTGTGTGTGTGTGTGTGTGTATGTGTGTGTGTGTGTGTGTGTGTGTGTGAGTGCGTGCGTGCGTGCGTGCGTGCGTGTGTGAGAAACTGTTTGATCTCATTTCTCTAGGTGTATTCACTGCATAGTCACTATGTTCAAGTTAAATGTAATAAATCCTTTTTAATGTGATGTGATTGTCTGTGACAACTCACACACACGCACATGCACATACACACACACATCCCTGATTGCATTTATTCTCTTTCATTTACTATTAATTATTCTCTATATCACCTATCCTATACTGGGTCGTGGCAAACTAGCACCTATCCCACCGGGACTCGGGGCATTAGGCGTGGCACACCCTGGAAGGGGTGCCAATCCCTCAGAGGGCACAAGCACAGCCGTGGAGGTGCAAGGCCAGCGTGCTAACCATTTTGCCACCTTTATTTATTATGCAAAATAAAAAGCAAAATTCTTAATAAAAATGTGATGATTTTTGGCATGTCTGTAGAAGCTATCTAAACAGCAGGAGAGGTTAAAAAATATTCACATTATTAAGAAAAGGAAAAAAAAACATGATTTATATTCACATCTTAAAGCATCACCAAGAAGAGCGCACTGCATGTTCACCCCCTTTTCCATTCTGGTTTCTCTCATGGTTTATTCCTGGTGTTTTTCTTGCCATGGTCACCTCTGGCTTGCTCATTAGGGATCTAATCCTACATCTGGATTTCTGTAAAACTGCTTTGTGACCATTTCGACAGTAAAACAAATAAAATTTGCTTGAATCGACTAAATGCAAGAAACAGGTCTCCCAGAGACTGAGAAAAACGTTGCTGCAGAATTGCCTGTCACATAACAAAAGAAGACTGATATCAAAATTACATTCAACTTATTACTTAAAATCAGAGAAAGAGTGAAAAAGAAGGGAATAAGAAAGGCAGCAGGGCGTCCCTTATTCAATCAAATGATACGTCTTCATAGAGATAGATAATAGCAGAATAGGACATAGATCATTTTCTGGGACTTGTTCGTTTCATACTTTGCCTTTTCAAAAAAAAAAAAAAAAAAAAAACAGTATCCAGTGGTAAGGACAGCTGTTTTTCCCACAGTGCACAAAGGTAAAATGGTCAATTGTTATAGGAGCTCTTTTGTTTTTGGAATCCGAATATTATTGTTTTCATTTGAGATTGTTACATTTTTTTTGTCATTAATAATAAATATCATCATAACGGCACTTTCAGTATCCCACTGTTACATCAGCGTGACACACAACAACCAACTTCACCCCGGAAATCATGAAAATTCTGCACCGACCTAAACATTTTTTTTTTACGTTTCATATTTAAAGTGTTTCAGGGGGGAGTTTTTATTATAGCGTTGTGTTACTCCTAGATTTTAGATTTGGTAAAGTGTCCCATGGTATACTGTATTGTCTGGTGAAAAAACTACCTTACTTGGAAAGAGTGCTAAATCATATGATTTTCCTCTTTGCAAGTGATGATTTACACACATTTTGCCTCTTTTTTAAAATTTGTTTTGCAGTATGTCTTTAAAAGTCTGCACAGAAACACAGTTCTTGGAGTCTGCAAAGTGTGACACATGCTCTCTCTCGTCTATTACAGAGAATACTGCCAATTTTGTTTCCATTTTTTAAACAGAGATAATAATTAGCTGACTTCACCTGCCTCGCTGTCTGTCTAATATAATGTAACCAGGCCCACTGAAATTAAAAGCGGATTACAGGACAGGAGGGGTGGCTTCTCCATGAGCCTCTAACTGAGTTGGGGGAAATAAGTATGAAATTAATATTCTCACCAGTAAGACAAAGTGAGAAAGGGAGGGGAATGGCTTCTTTTTTTTTTTTTTTGAGGAAATGACAAGGTGCTGAAAAAGCAACATAGGGTGAGAAAAGGATGGGAAGGGAAAGGAAAGGGAAAAAAAGAAAAGGAAAGAAAAGGAAAGAAAAAAGACATGAGTGCCTTGAAAAGAAAATTAAATGAAATGAAAGTCATATAAAATAAAAAATATATACTGTATATCAGCACCTTGAAAAGGAAAGGAAAGCAAAGGAAAGGAATGAAAAAGAAAGGAAAGGAAAGAAAGAAAAAGAAAGAAGTATGAAAAATAAAGAAAAGAAAGAAAAAGAAAGGAAAGGAAAGAAAGAAAAAGAAAGAAAAGGGTGAAAAAGAAAGGAAAGAAAGAAAGAAAAAGAAAGGAAATGAAGATAAAAAAAGGAAAGGAAAGGAAAGAAAGAAAGAAAAAGAGAGGAAAGGAAGAAAAAGAAAGGAAAGGAAATGAAAAAAAACATGAGCACCTTGAAAAAGAAAGGGAAAAAATGAGTGCATTGAAAAGGAAAGGAAAAGAAGAAAGGAAAGGAAAGGAAAGGAGAGGATATGAGAGGAAAGGGAAGGAAAGGGAGGTTGACGTGTTAAGGAAAAAAAATGAAAAATATAATATGAGTTGCGAGGAAAGAAAAAGAACGGAAACAAAAGGAAATGATAAATGTGTTAAGGAAAGGAAAGAACAAATATTATGTGAGTGCTTTAAAAGGGAAAGGAAAGAAATGAGTGCATTGAAAAGGAAAGGAAAGGAAAGAATTATAATTGTTAAGAAAGGGTAAGGTGACAAGTGTTATGGGAATTAAAGGTAAAAATTGAAGGAAAGGAAAACCTGATTTAACTGTTATTGAAATAAAAAAATAGATTATGTAAGTGCTAAGGAAAGGAAAGTAAAAGAGATTAAATGTGTTTTTCAGGATTTTCAAATTTCATAAAGTTAGCGCTGAGGAGTTTCAGTCTTTCATATACTTTTGGACTCCTACTCAACCTCTACAGTATGTACAGTATACACTGGTGACTATGCACCTGCCAAAAGAGGGCTTCAAGTACCAGAATGTGGGCCCAAGTTTAATTTTAACAGGAACATCTGCTGATTAACTGATGCCATGGTCAAACCCACTTTAACTAAGTATATTACACATCTTCATTTTAATGTGTAATTTAACTTCCCTCGAATTGAACATTGTGCTCCTTTCATAAAGCAGAGTGTGGAAAAGATTAAACTTTAAGCCATTATGTCTCCATAAAAGAGGATCCTTCCCCATGTGGAATTAAACTATATTTTCTCGCTGATGACTTCTATGCAGACGATGTCGGGAAGTGCCGATTGGTTTTTCTTCACCTAGAGTGCAGTGAAAAGAGGTCCATTCCAGAAAGACAATGAAGCCGCACGGTGGAGTCAAAGGCTTTTCACCACGGAGGGGGATGTAGACCTGGGAAAATAGGTCACTTGGACCGATCTCATGGAGCTGTATGGCGAAGACAAATGGATTTCTTCTCTTTTTTTTCTCTCTAGACAGAATAGATATGATGAATAAAATCTATTTCAGCTGTCTATAGCCCTGTTTTTTTTTTTTCTTTCTTTTTTTGCATATGCTTTTCCATTGTTGATATTCTTTGCCAGATGCTCTTGGTAATCTTTATCCAGTTTTGTATTGCAAACAATGTCCATCTTAATGAGTGCAATGCAAAAAGATATTCTGAAATAGCTTCTTTTTTTTTTTAAGCAAGGGAGTGTAAAAAAAAAAAAAAGAAAAAGATCAAACACAATGTACGGTAAAAGGAAAGAGAAAAAGACAAGAATTTGCTTACACATGGAGAATATAGTTCAGAGGAAGTTTTAAGTTAACGCATTACCTAAAAAACAGCGATCTAAGTCAGCCTTGGAAATTGCCAAGGAAATACGAGAGAGTGGGAAAGCCCGAGCACATAAAACAGACGGAAGTGGAAAAGGGGAATATGAAAGTAAAAGAAAAAGACAGAGAAACATAGGAGAAGTGAGTGAGAGATGGAGAAAATGAGAGGGAATGAGAAACGCTATAATATATTTTTTTTAAAAGATGAGAATATGAGAGACAGAGAAGTGAAGTGAGAGAAAGATATGCTGAATATGAACGCTAAAGACAGAAACTTTTTTTTTTTTTTTAAACAGAGGTATGAGACTGAATACTGTACGTATATAAAAGGGAGGAAATGCAGCAGCGAGTAGAAGTGGGAAAGAAACAGGGAATACGAGACGACTAGGGGAATATGAGAGAGCGTGAATGAGAGATGGCATAAAAGAGGAAAGCCTGAGTGAGGCAGAGACAAGCGCAATATAATCCAGAGATGTAGAGAGGAAAAGAACGGAAAGAGAAGTAGCAGATCCATTTTTTTTTTGTTCTTTTTTTTTTTTTTTCAGGAGACGAGAAGCGAACCTGCGCTGGATTTGCCACGGAGTCAAATCTGGTCACGGGTTGAAAGCTTCCACAAACACACATTACGTCTCATGTTAATGCGTGGCTTTGTTTGCTATTCTTCTTCATTTATTTTCTACATGACTGCATTTTCCTCCAGAGCTTTGTTTACTGTTGTGGTAAATCCTTGTGCTTTTACTGAAACAGAGCTTCGGCAGCAACACACGAGCTTTTTGTTAGTTCCGAGTCCCGTAAGATCTGATGAACGGTACTGTATGTACATGTCTACTCAGGAAATAAACCATTAGGAATACTTTCTTTTGTTCCAGACAGGAGTGAGGTTCCCTTACTGTATGAAGGAGTAGAGAATTCCTTTTTTAATTCATTTTTTATTTTTCCATTTCATTGAGTCGTACTGTAAGCTAAAAATCAGCAGACTATCATCACCTAAGGGGGAACGCTACTATGTCACGCTTCTCTACCTCGTCCAATTCTTGTCATGAACTTAAGGAAATGGATTCAAAGTCAATGGGTAATGGAGTTAAATCTTTTTTTTTGCTAATAAGCTTAATCTATTTATTAAGCTTTTCTCAATTCTGAACCAGACTTGGAAGGGTGTGTGGACTCGTGAGGGTCTGGCTAAGTTCTTGTTTGCTGCTGAAGTCCTTTAAGTTTCATGTTTAATTGTACATACAGTAGGTTTGGTGGAGTAAGCTTGTGCTTGGTGTCCTGCTATGGATCTCATGCCCCGTGCTACCTGGAGAGTAGGAACGGGAATCAGCACCCAATACAACAATTTCATGATACCAGATGCTGATTCGATTTGAATTGCGATTATGTAAGGATCACAATTTTAGAAATATCCCAATTTGATATTACTTTTCTACCCCCAGTTTTAAGATTTTGGGGCAGCACAGGATCGTAGTGGTTAGCACTGTCGCCTTGCACGTCCAGGTTCCCGCCTCGGGTCTGTGTGCATGAGGTTTGCATGTTTTTCACCGTGCTTGGTGAGTTTCCTCTGGGTACTCTGGTTTCTTCCCACAGTATAAAGACATGCAGATGCGGCTAATTGGCAATACCAAATTGCCCATAGTTTGTGTGCCCTGCAATGGATTGGCACCCTGTCCAGAGTGTACCCTGTCTTGTGCTTTAAGTGTCCTGGGATAGGCTTCAGGCCCCCTACAACCCTGTGCACAGGATAAGAGCGTTCCTCCTATAGGATATTAAAGGATGCCCAGTCATGTTGGAACAGGAAGGGGCCATCCCCAAACTGTTACCACAAAGTTGGGAGCATGAAATGTCTTGGCATGCTGAAGCATTAAGAGCTCCCAACTCCTAAAAAACAACCCCAAACCAGTTGTAACATGACAACGCACCAGAGCACAAAGCAAGGTCCATAAGGACATGGATGAGTGAGTTTGGTGTAAAAGAACTTGACTGGCCTGACCTCAGCCCGATAGAACACCTTTGGGATGAATCATAGCAGAGACTGCGAGCCAGGCCCTCAGTGTCACAAATAAGCTTCAAAAAGAATGGTCAAAAAGTCTCATAAACACATAACTAAACCTTGTGGAAAGCCTTCCCAGATGAGTTGAAGCTGTTACAGCTGCAAAGGGTGGGTCAACATCATATTAAACTCTATGGATTAAGAATTGGATGCTACTCAATTTCATATGCATGTGAAGGCAGGCGAGCGAATACTTTTGGCAATATAGTGTATCATACATGAACTGTAAACTATTTAAATGCTATAGTGATTTAAAACAGAACCTTGATATTTTAGATATAATCCAAGCCCTTGGCAGGGACATCTCGTAGGTGTACAATCAGGAAAATTGAAAAACAAATATTACAATATTTACATATGATTTGGGGAAAACACTGCATACTGTACACAGAAAACCAACTGATTTTCGTTCAGCTGTATGGAGTCTGACATGTCATATTTTCTATTCATTTCAAGGCACATTATTGTGCACAATGCAGCCAAACGGGGGCTTTAAATCATCACGCATTACATTCTGTCGCAACAAGGAACGAAAGGTTTTTTCCAGACATCTGCTTAAACAGTGTTGCTGCTGCCTTCTGTAGTGCTTCTATACAGTATGCAGTATATTATATATAATTATATCGAGTCTTGTCCCATTTGCAATTCCTTTTAGAAATCCGTTTCATCCATTTGGGCACATGCCAGTTCAGAACGTTAGCCAGCTCCTGCCATCGTACAATAGCCAAATTCTTTCTGTGTGACACGTGAAGGCAAATGAAGCGCTTCTGCTCATGCTGCGTCAGAGGGCAATGTACAGTAACACACTTGGAGGAATGAGCTTCAGTAACTGCCTGATTCTTCCACACACATGAGAACTGCTGCTTAGTGTCACTCTGATTGATAATAGAGGGAATATACATACTGTAGCATCTCCTCTCCCACACTGACAGACTCCAAGAAACAGAAAGTTGTGCCGTAGCTGGGATTTGAACTCAAAATATGTGAAATAGTGTTTTTCTGTTCCCTATGCTTCACAATTGAAGTTTAGTGTTTTGGAAGAAGAAACCATATTATAAATTCATCCATCATGGAGGCCCATGGTGACCATTATACTGTAGGCCAGTGGTGACCCTTGTATTTATTCCCATTTTCATAACCCTGGTAGGATTCTGGTCAACATTCATACACTTATTCACACACTACGGGCAATTTGGGAATGACAATTAGCATAATCTGCATGTCTTTGGACTGTGGAAAGAAACCGGAGTACCCGGAGGAAACCCTCCACGCAGAGGGGGAACATGTTATAAATGGACATGTCACCTAAAAATGTCAATTTATGGTCAATTCAGTAAAAGTCACAGACTGGTGCAATTTGGACAACAGACAACGTTAGCTCCTACCCTTTTTTGTATTAAATAAATCAAACCCATCTCCCCTTCTTACAACTTTTGCATGAAATCGGATTGGACTGAGAAGTCAATAGTCTTCATTGACTGATTCATTTTTTTTTTTTTTTCCGCCAGCAAACCCTTCAACTTAAATAATGCAAGAGGTGAATGGCTAAGGTCCATTTTGTGTTAATGTCACTCAGGGAAACTATTAAAGGAAGGTTTTTGGAGAGAAAATGAAAGCCTGTCCGCGACAATACGGTTGCCCTTTTTCTGCGTGGGAGACGAAACCTGTGATTGGGCTTTTTAAGCTGTCGATTATGCTGAATTTCTTCAAAGTAGGCTGTGAAGGATAATTAGTGTTGCAAAAATATGAATCCTTAGCATGGGGGAAAACCGTGTCTTTTATAGAGCTCCCAAATGGTCTAAAGTAAATGAATAATGATGAGTGTGACATTCTTTCATTCAGATTGTTCAGAAATAAGGAGAATGTGAGAGTATTGAAAGAAATGTTGATCTGAGTGGGATGCTTTCTCTTAATAGGGAAATGGGTTTGTTTCTGAGTGTGAGCAGTTGAAGAGTAGCAAATACATACACAGACAGAGTAATGCACCTGCAGGTTCAGGGTTCGATTCCCGTCTCTGGTCTATGTGTATGGAGTTCTCCCTGTGCTTGGTGGGTTTCCTCCGGGTACTCCAGTTTCTTCCCACAGTCTAAAGACATGCAAATTAGACCAATTGGTGTTCCTAAATTGCCCAGAGTGTGTGAATGAGCGTGTGAGTGTGTGTATGTGTGCCCTGTGACGGATTGGCACTCTGTCCAGGGTGTACCCCAGCTTGATCCCCAAGTCTCCTGGAATAGGCTCCAGGTCCCCCGTGACCCTTTACATGGGATAAAGTGGTAAACAGTAGATGATGATTGAGAGTGAGTTAGTGGATGGTAACCCTTAACCTACAAACATGAGCTTTACTACCCTAATGTCCTCTCCAGCTCTGACCGCTGATCACATCTCTAGACAGTGTCTGACTCCAATACTGTACATGTTGATCATGCGAGGGGCAGTCATCGCTAAGAAAAAGTCTTTCTTTGCATATCCTCCACCTAAGGGGACCTTCTCCAAATGATGGACGAGCTGGTGAAGACCGTCTTTGAGGAAGCCTTTTTTGGGGGAAGGAAAAGTTCCACCTTAGTAATCACTTCGTCGTCATCAACGCCTGCCACAAAGTGTTGGAAGAGGAAGAAGTCACCGGGTGCAAGGTGAGGGGAGTGTCTGGGGGGTAATGTCGGGGTGGGGAATGAGGCAGAATTTTGTACCCCAAGTCGCCCTCAAGTTTCACCGTTCTGTGAGCTGAATGGACTAGAACAATACAAATTTTATGACCGCCCCTCGTAGTGTTTTAAGTCTATTGACCATATCGACAGGCATGGTACGGTAATGAGACTCCTATCCGCAGTAAAATCATTCAATGGTGCAGAACATTTTCAAGGCTGTACATCTGTGAATGACACTCCTAGTCGTGGTGGCTACAGTAGGTCATTCCCATGAACATTCAGGGAGTGATCCTTGAAAAATCAACAGATAACAAACACCATGTTTGGGCCGTTAAAGGAGTTCCTGGTAGGCCAGTGATTCGGACATGAAGCAGGCGATCTGCTCATGGTCCTGGCATACTGAGAAAACTTTCTACCTTGTACAAAAAAAAAAAAAAAGTGCATTAACGTAGCAGGGGATTATATAGAGAAATCAGGGGAGTTTTTAATCTCAGACCTTCTCAGAACAAAAGTCCCAGTTTGACTTCAACGCCTCTTGCGTGATGAAAATAAAAAGGCGTCTTTTACCCGAAATTTTAAGGAAAGTTAAATCAAGTAAAATGTTGTTAGAAGTATAGCACATTTTAGATTGGATGAAAGGTGAAAATTTGTTTTTAAAAAAACATTTCATTTTGTCATTTTTAATTCTTGGTTGCAAATTCTTTGTAGTCAATGCCTGCCTGAAGTCTGGAACTCATAGACATTGCCAGATGTCTGGTTTCTTCCCTGGTGATGCTCTGCCAGGTTTTTACTGAAGCTGTCTTCAGCTCTTGTTTGTTCTGCGGTGTTTTGCCTTCAGGTCAATTGGATACAGTTCAGATGATTGACTTGGCCACTGCAGAAATTTCCACTTCTTTGGCTTAAAAAAAAAAAAAAAGTCCTGTGCTGCTTTCAAAATATGCTTTAGGTCATTGTCCATCTGCACTCCTAAGTGCTGTCTAATGGGTTTTGAATCACTTGGCTGAATCTGAGCAGAATTTATTCTGCTGCTTTTGTCAGCAGACACATCATCAATAAATAAAAAAAAATCATTCACTGGCAGCCATGTACATCCACACCATAAGATGAGGTGTTCGTGCTCATGCTTTGGATCATAAGCAGCTCCTTCCTTTCTCCATACTCTTCTCATGCCATCACTCTGGTGAGACTTGATCTTCGGCTAATCTTGCTTTTCAAGAACAAGCTTATTTTTTCCCTCTTTTTGAGGTTTGTCAATGGTTTACATCTTGGCAAAAATTCTCTACATACGTTTTTTTTTTTTGAGTAATAAATTCTTGATTGTTGACTTTGACATTCTGTACATACACCTACCAAGGATGCACCAAATGGCTGATTTGGCCACACACAAGTTTTTGGTATCTTTCTGTTTTTTGTTGTTGTTGTTATTGTTGTTTTTTAAAGTAAGATTAAATACTTTAAAAAGATAAAATATGAAGACAATTAAAGAGCCAAAGAGATTTGATGCTAATGCAAATGTCACTGAGAGGTCAATAAAATTAACTCTCAACCATTTATATGTGATATGAAGGCAAAACACACATCTGGCCCTGGAAGAGCTGAGTAGCCTGTTGTCTAATTACTTGTGTTCACCTAAAAAGGAGGGACTGCATATAGAAAAAAATGTTGCAATATCTACAGTGTGTGTAAATGCATGTGGATGTATTTTGAGATTACACTTTCATAGGTTTGTATACAGTATGAATTGCTTAACGGTATACTGAGAGTATGGAGAATCCAAACTAACTGCTATTATAAATAAACAACAGTTAGTTCTGACGGAGTAACTTGATTGGACGACAGGCATTACTGATAATAAACTGTAACACCAGACACAAGATTGCACTAGCTTTCCATTTAATGCTATTTGGGACTCATCCCTGGAACCTGAAAGTTAGCTGATATTCAAATTTTTTATTTATTTATTTATTTATTTATTTTATGGCTACAAAGCTAACTATCTCCTAACCCCAGGATGAATTCCAAATCTCTCCCCAACCCCTGATCAAGGGTGTGTGTGACAATGGATTGTACACCATATTGCACTCATATCTTTCCATTTAACAAGATTTGGTATTCAACCCCAGAACCCTATTCTCCTCACCTTTTGGTTACCTAGTTATTGGTCTTTCAGTCGCTCCTGCTGAGGGAACTGTAGACCATCCAATCTACATAACAACTTGGCACGGGTTTTATGCTGGATGTCCTTCCTGATGCAACCCTTCCATTTGCGTTCAGCATATGTGTTGGTGAAGGAAAATATCTGGCTAAATAATAAATGTGATGACAATAATAATGGTGTTTACTTGAAAACACTTGAGGTAGTGCTGCTGTGCTGTGATGCTCCAGCTGTGCCCTCGTGCCTATGACCGCGTCACAGCTGTGCCGGTAACCAGCACAACAGCACTCACTCTCGTGCGATACTGCTTAATTGTACAACATACAAATTTTTTTTTTTTTTGGTATCATTAAACATTTTCTATTTAATATGATAAAATATTTAAACAATGTGAAATACAGTACATAAGAGGAAGAGGAAACAGTGGTTTAGTGCAAATCTCTTTAGTGCAAGTCAGTTGTATAAGAACCTTCATCAAGGTTAACAGACCAACTTAAGGCAAGAAAAAGAATAAACAATCAGGTGGAAAATTAAGCATATTTCTGCAGTGTAAACATTAAAAAGGATTTAATGAAAAAGACAAGAGCACACAAGTGCTACTACGAGTAAAAAGGCAAGACAAAGAAAGTTTTATGCAAATATAATTAAGCCGTTTGCTGAGTTATGATAATTAGATGTTTACTGCAGACGGATGTGCAATGTCTCATTACAAAGACTAAATGTAAACAGGCATCTCAAGGCTGCGCTGAAAGTACAGAGTGGAGGGGAAAAAAAGAGGACTATGTGATGTGCAAGCGACTCAATTTATCAAGCCCCTATTGTTGAGAGAGGCTAATTAATTTGTTTGTGTGATTGCTTTTTCCTGCGAAGCACACGGTGGTAAAAACAAAGCTGATAACCTCAGTCGCCTCTGAAAGAGACTCATAATCCCTCAAAAGAGAAAGTTTTCATTAAACCAGTGCTAAGTCTCGCAGTGTTTTTCTTTTCCTTTTTTTTTTAAATTATGCAGCGGCTTTTGTTAAGCAACCAATTTACTAACAGACAGAATAGCTGGAAATAACAAATAGACAGTGTGTGTATGTGTGTGTGTGTGTGTGTGTGTGTGTGTGTGTGTGTGTGGACTGAAAAAAAAGACACTAATTTCATTTTTTTTTTAAATACAGCCTCCACAATTAAAATATACTCATTCACTCATCGTCTACACCGCTTCAGCCTGTATACAGGATTGTGTGGGACCTGGAGCCCATCCCAGGAGACTTAGGGCATGAGGCAGGGCACATACTGGACAGGGTGCCAATCCAACCCACATTTGTCTTGCACACTCACTCACATGATACGGGCAATTTGGGGAATAAAAACGAGTATAACCTGCATGTCTTTGGACTGTAGGTGGAAACCCGAAGTACCCGGAGGAAACCCACCAAGCACGGGGAGAACATGCACACTGTGGGAATAGAACCCGGACCCTGAAGGAGCAAGATGACACTGCTAACCACTAAGCCAACATGCCGTCTAACATTGAAATATAAGATATAAGATTTAAATTCTAAAAGCACTGTATATGCTAAAAGTTGATCATTAAAAAACTTTTATTTTAATGTGATTTTTTTCTAGGTGTCTGGTACTTTTCCAAATATTCTTCCAGCCAGTATAATAATTAATATTATCCCTACAGGCAGCATGGTGGTGTCGTGGTTAGCGGTTTGGCCTCATACCTCCACAATCAAGGGTTCAATTCCGGGTACTCCGGTTTCCTCCAACAGTCCAAAGGAATGCAAATTAGGCTAACTGGTGTCCCCAAATTGCCCCCAATGTGTTCTTGTGCCCCACTGGAGGAAAAAAGTCTGTTTTCATCATAATGAAGTTCTATAGCCATTAAATATTGCCTACTTAATTTCTACCCAGCCTGTATAAATAGAGCCAACAATCTGTTTCTTAATGTGCATTAAACTAAAGAGGTGAGTGGACCACCAGCATCTCTACTTTACCTCCCATCCTCACCACATTCTCCAAAGGATTTATCAAGAGCATCCTAAATAAGGGCATCACTACCAAGTTGGGGATTCTTAGCTTGTAAGAGCCTGCAGTGGGTTGTACCAAGAGGACAGCTGAGAAGATCACCTGCCATATTCACCACATTCTGATGCATCTGCAAAGCCACCAGTAGCATGGATGACCACATGCACTTTTCATACAATATCTTTACCCTTCTGTCATCTGGGGGGCGGGGGGGGGGGGGGGGGGGGGGGGTAACAGTACAGAAGAAGTTGAGCACACATGGGCAGACAGTTTCTTCCCCCAAGCCATCAGACTGTAAAATATCCAGGGACTGGACTGACACCAACCCACATTCACTCAGACACGCACATACACACGCTACTCTGAATCATCTAAACACCATTCCATTGCCTTTGCAATATTCTACAGATGTTTATGATAAAATACATTTAATTTCACTAGAACTGTGTGCTGGCCCAGTAGGAATTACACTGTCTTGTACTGATTGCACACATTTACACCCATGCTGTTTATGCTGTGTCCTGTGTTGTAGTCTAATTTAGTTATATGTAGTCTCGTGTAGTTTTGTGTTCTTTTTGTACTACCATGATCCTTGGGGAACGTTGTTTTGTTTTACTTTGTGGCCAAAAAAAGGCACCATTTCATTTGGGCCAAATTATCGGCCTGCATCAAGCCCCGAAAACAATTAAGGAGATTTGAAATTACTGGAGTTGTTCTAAGAACTCATTATTAAAACCCGTAAGGACCGTGCTGAACCTTTAACTTGGAAAAACATGGAAAGACTGTGGTCAGGAAATAAAACATGAATGCAGATCACTTAAATGTTTAGCAAAGATGAATGGTAAAAAAATAAATAAATAAAGGGTTTAATGGTGAAAGTAAGAGTACAGTATTTCCACACACACACACACACACACACACACACACACACACACACACACACACACATGCACACGCACACACGCACACACACACACACACACACACACACACACACACACACGCACACACACACACACACACACACACATGCACACGCACACATGCACACACACACACACACATGCACACGCACACATGCACACACACACGCACACAAAGTGACGACGACATAAAAAGGTGTGTGGCTATAAGAAAACCACTTAGTGAGACTAATAAGGAAAAAAATACTTAAATGTGCTAGGGATCATAAAGATTGGACTTTGGAGCAATGGAAAAAGGTGAGTACAGAGTGACCCTATTACAGAGTGATGTGTGTGTCAGGGTAAAAGGAAAGCACATGAAGAGATGGATATTGTGGCTACTGTACAAGCTTCTGGAGGCCGTGTTATGCTCTGCTTCAGTTGGTCAGGTCTAGGCTCAGCAATAAAATTATGTCAGTTCACTATGTGAATCTACTGAATGTCCGACATCTATGGACTATCACCACCACACTGTGGTGTGCGGGCTATAATCAATGCTAAAGGCAAAACTTGGACTCTGCAACTTTTTTATACCACCTGTACATGGTTGAAATAATAATAAGCTATAAGACTTGACTCTTCTCTGCCTGCTCATTGACCCATGATATGAACATTGATTATGATTATTGAATTGCCCTAAATAAATCCCATGCTACGGTTAACATACTTGCATCCCGACTTCAAAAATGACATGCGACACACTTCTAATTTCTAAGCTGTCTATTTCTGTTATTATATGTTGAAATATTTCACTTGGTTTGTAATGTCCTAGCGAATCCAGGATATATGAGTTTCACTTTGCTAATTAAATTATAAAAAAAACTTTCCCAAGATATTAAAATTGATAGATGTCGTTAATCTCTCGGCTGCTTCTGTTGAGGGGTCACCACAGCGGACCATCCGATTCGCACAGCAACTTGGCACAAGTTTTATGCCGAATACACTTTCTGATGCAACCTTTCTATTTTATCCGGGCTTGGGACCGGCACTGCACCCAGTGACTGGGGTTGGGGACTGGATGCGAATGAAACGCATTCATTGCGTCATATATATATTGCATAAATACTATATGGTGTACATCAACACTAATGCTAAATGCTTGCACTATTTTTCTTATCTGAGTTAAATGCATCCCATTGAAGAGCCAAAGTACAAGTGTCTGAGGCTACACTAGAGTTTTAATTGCTTGCACAGAATGATGGATGCTTTGTTAGTCTAAAATTGTGTCCTACTAAGTTAGGTAGAAAAAAGTAAACCAAAGAGTGTCACCCTAAGACTGATTAAAATTAGCCATTATAATTGGACACCTACAGTCGTGGTTTAAGGTCTTGCATTTTAATATGCAGTACATGTATGTATGAGATATTTATAATTGTATAGTATATAAGAGGCATTTGTAAATAGAATCTTTCATATGACTCACAGTTTCTGTACAGTATATACGAATGATTAACACTGAAATTATGATCCGTATGCCTTATTTCCAAGATTATACGTTTCTAGAAATACCTTCACGAAACTATGTTCCCATAATATTGTCTGAGAGTGGGATAATTACCAGCTGGTTATTGTTTCAGTAGTATATATTTCTATATTTACTTATATTGTGAAGCATGTGAATATATTAAAATATATATATATATATATATATATATATATATATATATATATATATATATATATATATATATATATATATACATTTCTCCAAATAATTGTTTTAGAATTAATTTATTAATTTCATTCAGGATAAATGATTACCTAGAAGTTGCCAAGGTATTTCAAACACCACAGAAAGTAGTATAGTGGAAGTAGCGGAATGTCTTACTGGTCATTTTAGAAAGTGCCTTTGCTGTTAAGGCAAGATAAATCAGCAGTAGAAATACAAAAACAAACAGTATAAACCTGGGCAAACCTTATCCAGATCTGAGCTGGTAATTTCAATTGCAGATGCCACTCTCCTGACAAAGTGGACGATGATTACCGATGCCCCTGGGGCACCCCATGCTGTAAGGAAAGCCTCCATAATAACTTTCACTAGCTGATTCTAGTAGAAACTGGTCGCAAGTGGACCCAATCATAGCGTGTTCAAGGATTGTTGATATAGCCTAAATAATCTGCTCCTGATCCTGATCCTGGTTTGAGCACAATGGAGCCAGTCATCTACAGTGAGTATGACAGGTATCCTGATCCTATTGACCAGCGGGGAACACAAGGTCTACATCGCATACGACTTAAAAACACTTGTGGCACTAGAGAGTGGCTGAAGGCAGAACTTTTGAACTTTGGTATTACCACACTATGTATCCTATATGTATCCACCGGCCTGGTGTTCAGATTTGGAATAATAAAAGGGAGAAGTGGAGGCATGAAAAAATCGATGTTTTTTTAGAGGTAATCTGGCAAACAGCAAAGTAACTGACAAGGGAAGCAGTATAGCTGAATATAAAAATTATTTATATATAAAAACACAGTCATTTAGGAAGAAGAGTCGAGAGAAGAAATTTCCAGTTCTGGATAACAGGTGACTTTCAGACTTTAGTCACAAGCTGTAATCTTAGAGACAAAATTAATCAAGTATGGAAAATACTACAGATATTTTTATTATGTCTCAATACTGTATGTCTCAATATGCATGCAAAAGAAGCAAACTAGGTGATTCTGGCCACCCATGAAGTGAATACAGTCGTCAAGGAATCTTACACTATTATTACATTTAATTAAATGATAGTGTTAGTTGCACGCCCATAGAAGTGAAGAATATTTTCAGGAACCCGTAAAATGTTATTTATAGCAGCCACACTATTATGTGAGCATTTCTCAAGATGCTTTACTTTATCTATGGTATTTTTCCTCACATCAGTCTATGAGGCATTAAAAGAAAGCCACGATTACTGTACCATCAATAAAAAAATGTTTGTAAAAAAAAAAAGAAAAAAAAGGCATGCTTTATAGTAGCTACCACCCACCCATCACCCCCCCCCCCCAACCTACATTTGCAGAAGAGGTGGTTTATCTAATATACTGCTTAAAAAGCGAGAGAATGCACAGCTAACATGATCGACTCCGACACCTGCTTTTACCTAATATCAGCCGGATCTGTAATATCTAATGCATTACATGTTCATTATTTGTGCAACTGGTGTGAGGATGCTGCCTAACAGGAAAAAAGCAAGCTGTGAATTAGTGTTGTCCTGCTCTAAAATAATTACAGCCATTCCCTCGTTACCATTTTTGATTATATTGATTGCAAATGCAGGGAAGCGAGGGATCCTTTCAGAGACTACAACAAAGATATTAATCATGATTTGAGTTATTAATATCTGCCGCGCTATTAGTTCAGTGATTTATGGACCTTTACAAAGAGGCTGATTAGAGGGGTGAGGCTGGGTAATCTTCTGAGAGGGTGCTTATTAACACATTATTTTGCCATGAGAATATCAATGAATGCCGCCTTGTCATTCCTGACGTCCCTCGTTGAGGTGGGTGTGAAGATACGGCCGGCTTTGTCTGTTGTGTGTATGTGTATCTCTGCTCTACGGGGACACAAAGCTACAGTAAATTCAGGCTGAGATTTTCTCCCGAGACGTCTGGCACATGCTTAGAGAATGGGCGTTTCCTGTTTACCATATATAACGTTTAAAAATAATAATAAATCGCACCCCAGTTCCTAACCCGGTGAGTTTACTACTAGGTGTGGCTGAGTATTTGTTGTTTTCTCACTGGTCTAGTCTGACCATCCGCTGTTTGGGCTTTGTATCATTTAATGATGCAACTAGAAAAAAAGCCTTCCTTCCTCCATTTAACTAGCGACCCATCCTCCTCTTTTGCTTCATCCTCTGCACTATTCAGATACTCTTCAGAAAGGCTAAAGGGAAAAAAAAATGAAGAAAAAAAAATCCTGAATGATGAAGCCTAATCCCTTGCAGGTGATCGGGACCACCGGTGCTGCCTGGGCAGAACCAGATAAAAAGAGGATAGGAGGAAATGCAGAAATACACTCCTGCATTCAAGACACCCCCTCCTTTCTCTGTCCACCAGCTTAAGCTTTTAATTCTTTCAATACCAGAACATAAAGCGACTATAGCAACCACTTTCTCTTACAGTTTGGCTCAGAGAATTACTCTTTTCATGTCTCAGGCACGTACAGTATACTGTACATGAATCGTCTAATCACTGTGGCTTTTTCAGGCAGGTTTTATCTCTTTCTATTAAAAAAAAAATACACTTGCGACAGATAATAATAGGTAACTGGCCATTAAGATATCAGGCCTTGGCGAACCAGTATTCACACCAGGCACTGGCCTTCTGTTAGACTCAATCTTCATTCACAGCATAGAAAATATCCAAGTTTTCAAGCACTTAAAGCCTTTTTAAACAAAATGCACGTAATTAAATACAATGTATTAAATAAAATATTATACATGAAATAGTTGTGTCCAATAATGTAAATAGTTTAGAATTTTCCATCATTTAATTAATTCATTTTTTAGTAGGATATTGGAGGTGTTTTTTATTTAGTTTTTATTTTAACAGAAATTTTAAAGAAAGTGGTTTACTCTCAGTAGATAGTGTGACAGAATATGAAAAATGCACATCAGGAAGCATAATGATCTTAGGTACACTAATTCCACCACTTACTGTATGAATGAGTTCCGTTCCAGCAGCATGTTCATAAGTCTGATTCGTTCATAAGTCCAACGAATTGATTATCTTATACATCTTTGACACAAATATACAATGTAAACCATAAAAAAATCTTATCATCATGCTCCCAGACTTATCCATTGAAACTGGTGACTCATTTGTCTCGCTCCTCCACACGCACACATAGTGTATACAATATACCAGACTTTGGACATTTTACAGAATATATTCACTTACACACTGAACCTATTGTATACAGGTGTAAATAATGGTATCTAGTGTACTGCAGTGTCAATTTAGTGTACAATACATGTGAGCTACTTCAGCGATTTGTTCACATCAACAAAGGTTTGTAGATCCACGGTCCGTTCGTATCTGCCGAAATTCGAAACTCATCAGGGATGTACAAACAATGCCTTCTTCACTGTGCATAATTCATACAACAATGTCCTTTAATTGAAAAAAAAGAGAAAAGAACAGAGAATGACATTATGGTTTGGCCCTAAGGCATGGAGTTTGCATGTTCTCCCTGTGCTTGGTGGGTTTCCTCTGGGTACTCCGGTTTCTTCCCACAGTCTAAAGACATGTAGGTTAGGTTAATAGGCATTCCCAAATTGGCCTTATTGTGTGTATGAGTGTGTGAGTGTGTGTATGTGTGTGCCCTGCAATGGATTGGCACCCTGTCTAGGGTGTACCCCGCCTTGTGACCTAAGTCTCCTGGGATAGGCTCTAGGCCCTCCGTGACCCTGAATACAGGATTAAGCGGTGTAGATGATGAGTGAGAGTGAATGATTTGTGAGAGTGGTGTCATGCACACTCGTAACGCGACCGGCATTAGGACCCGGAAGTAATACGGTCGGGTTTCAGGAAGCATAAAAGGAAACAAGATGGCGCTTCACATTGGTCAGTCATTGAGTTCGCCCATGCCTTTGCTGACGCTACGCCGACTATTCTGTGAGTACTCACCAATTCGGGTTGCTTCTTTGATTGAGTGTGTGTTGCTAGAACGCGGTTTTATTTGTGCAGATCCTTGCTCTTCGTGTAAGAGAGTTCTTAAACTAATCGCGTGGTTATCCTGCCTACTCGCGCTGCTTCCGCGTTTGGGTTTACCATCCACGCTACACGGGCTAACTGCTAAGGCTTTTCTGTTCATCCCTCGGTTGCTCGTGACAGAATGACTGAGCCCAAAGCAGTAAACCCAGTTTGCTCGCCTCTGTGATGTGGTTGACCAGCATGACGAACTGATCAATAAGCTCCGTGGTGAAGTCGCGTCTCTCCAAAAGGACCTCCAAGACGTCACGGCCTTGCGCCGCGAGGTGGCGGAGCTACGGCAGGAGAACGCGACCCTCCATGGGGTGGCTGCTCAGTCGGCTGTTGCCACGCCCGTCGCAGCCGCTGCGGCGCCGTAGTCCAATTCTCCCCCCCCCCCCTTCTGATGTTTTTATAGCTCTACCGGATAAGTGGGATGGCACAGATGGGAAATGCAGTGTTTTTCTAACCGCGTTGGATCTTGTGTTTGAGTTTAATTCCACCAGATACTCCACAGACCGACTGCACATTGCGCTTCTCGTCTCGTTGCTATCCGGGCAGGCAGCTGAGTGGGCCACGGCGGTTCTCCGATCAGATTTAGATACTGCTTCTTCATATGGAGAATTCATCCGTCAACTAAAGCTCACATTCGAACATCCTGCTGCTGAGGTGGAGACCGACATGAAATTGTATCATCTGCGGCTGGGAGGGTCGTCCGTGAGCAGATACACAGCGGATTTCCGCACTCTCGCCGTACAGACCACCTGGGTAGATGCCGCCCTCCGGACGGCCTACTACGAGGGACTGGCTTCACGTAGTAAGGATGAACTTGCCGGACGGGAGCTTCCGACCACGCTGGAGGGACTAATCCAACTCGTCCTCCGGATTGGCCAGCGCCTGCTCTCCCGTCCGAGGCCAGCCCCCCGGACCCTGGCGCCCATCACGCCATCTTTCTCTCACTCCACGCCCCGACCACCAGCTTTCAACACCACCGCCATGGCACCCGTCGGATCTCCACCTCCCGCCGTGGTTGACACACGAGCCGGGGAACCCATGTAATTAGGACGCGCCTCCTTGAACGCTGCAGAGCGAGAACGACGCTTCAGGGAGAGACTCTGCGCCTATTGTGGGTCGGCGGCGCATCATAGAGCCATATGCCCTCTTCGCCCGGGAAACGGCCAGGCTCCCTCCATCTCTCCACCACCACATCCAGCGTCTCTCACCTCATGGTTCAGGTACACCTCCAGTTTGGCCACACATGGGTCAGAAGTACCGCATTCATCGATTCTGGTGCTGCAGGTAACTTCATTGACTCTTCTTACGCCAAGGAACTGGTGGTGGAAGTCGAGGCATTATCCCAGCCGGTTCGGATCACCTCTGTAGATGGTCGGCCCCTCTCCTCCAGTCCCATCACCTCCCAGACCCAACCGATCACCGTCATAATCAACAAACATCAGGAGCAGATCCGATTCTACCTCACCTCCATTTCCTCCCCTCCCATCATCCTTGGACATCCTTGGCTCCTTCAGCACGACCCGCTCATCTCCTGGACACAGAATCGGATCCTTCAATGGGGGCCAGCTTGTACCGAGCTTTGCCTACGGGCTCCAGCTGGGACGTGTTCTAGGGAGTCCGAGGCCCCCTATCGGGACCTGGCTGAAGTATTCTGTAAGCGACGCGCCACCCACCTGCCTCCTCATCGACCTTACGACCTGGCGATCGACCTTCAGCCTGGTTCCATCCCTCCTCGCGGCCATCTCTACTCACTCTCCACCACCGAGATGCAGGCGATGGAGGAATATGTTTCCAACGCCCTCCGCCAAGGTACTATCCGGCCCTCCTCTTCGCCTGCCGCCGCGGGGTTCTTCTTTGTGAAGAAGGGGGATGGTGATTTACGCTCCTGTGTCGACTATCGGTGGCTTAACAACATCACAGTCAAGAATCGTCACCCACTGCCTCTTACCAACTCTGCCCTGGACGCCCTCTCTGGTGCCACCATTTTCACAAAGTTGGACCTCCGGAGCGCCTACAACTTGGTGCGCATCAGAGAGGGTGATGAGTTGAAGACAGCCTTCATCACACCTACTGGACATTATGAGAGCCTGGTCATTCCATTTGGACTTTGCAATGCACCTGCAGTTTTTCAACAGTTCATTAACGACGTCCTGAGAGACATGCTAGGTAGATGGGTCTTCGTCTTCCAGGACGATATTCTCATCTACTCCCGCTCCGTCAACGAACACATCCAGCATGTCAGAGCAGTACTTAAGAGATTGCTCGCCCATCAATTGTACTGTAAGTTGGAGAAGTGCGCTTTTCACAAGCGCTCCACCACGTTCCTGGGTTTTGCCATCTTGCCCCAGGGTGTGGCTATGGACCCGCAGAAGCTATAAGTTGTGCGTCATTGGCCCCTACCCAAGACACTTAAGCAACTTCAAAGGTTTCTCGGGTTTGCGAATTTCTATCATCGCTTTATCCGGGACTACAGTACAGTTGCAGCTCCCTTAACCGCCCTGACCCGACCATCTTCTCATCACTTTCACCTTAACTCTGCTGCCATCTTTGCATTTCATGAACTCTGCCACCGATTCACCACTGCTCCAATTCTCCTTCACCCCGACGCCACCAAACAGTTCATTGTGGAGGTGGACGCTTCAGGCGTGGGTGCCGGGGCGGTTCTCTCCCAGCGAGGTCCAGATCAGAAGCTACACCCTTGTAGCTTCTTCTCCAAAAAATTTGATCCCACTCAGCAGCAATACGGAGTAGGGTACCGCGAGCTGCTGGCCATAAAGTGGGCTTTGGAGGAATGGCGACACTGGCTCCAGGGCGCCGGAGAGCCGTTCATCGTCTGGACCGATCACCAAAATCTAATCACTATCCGGAGTTTGAAACAGCTTAATCCAAGACAGGTGTGGTGGGCACTGTTCTTTGAACAGTATAATTTCCATCTGTCTTACCGTCCGGGGTCGAAGAACACCAAGGCCGATGCCCTCTCCCGACAACATGAGGAAGACGCCCCCCGGGCGGACCCCGCGCCTGTTTCCCACCATCCAAAATCATCGCACCCCTCTGTTGGGATTTGGAGACGAGGGTCCGCCAGGCACAGGCCACGGAGACCGAACTGGCAGGTGTGCAACCTGGACGACTCTACATCCCCCATGCCCTAAGAAGCGAGGTCCTCCAATGGGGCCACTCCACTCCGTTCTCCGGCCACCCGGGCGTGGGGCGCACCCAAATATTACTACAGCGCGCCTTTTGGTGGCCCACAATGACGAAGGACATCAAAGAGTTCGTCCAGGCGTGCCCAGTGTGCGCCAGGGCGAAGAACACCAACCAACCAACACCCGGGGAGCTCCAACCACTCCCCGTCCCCCGTCGGCCCTGGACGCATATTGCCCTCGACTTCATCACGGGCCTGCCGGTCGCCGAGGGAAAAAACACCATTCTGACCATCGTAGATTGGTTCTCCAAAGCTGTGCATCTGGTGGCCCTCCCCGGACTCCCGTCAGCTAAAAGGACAGTCGAGCTGATTTTAGAACACGTAGTCCGTCTGCATGGGTTCCCCAAGGACATTGTCTCGGACAGGGGGCACGGTTCTGGAAGGCCTTCTGCCATCTGATCAATTCCACCTGCAGTTTGTCATCTGGATACCATCCTCAAACTAATGGTCAGATGGAACGGACCAACCAACAACTGGAGCGCTACCTGAGGTGCTTCGTCGCCGATCGTCAGCGCTCCTGGGCCCGCTATCTCATTTGGGCAGAACTTTCACATAATCTCCACGTCTCCTCTGCCACCAATCTAAGCCCATTTGAGATATGCCACGGTTTCCAGCTTCCGATGTTCGAAAACCAAGAACCGGAGGTCAATGTACCGTCGATGTACCGTCGACACCCTCCGGGACGGTTGTACAATGTAGGTGACAAAGTATGGCTGTCTACGAGAAACCTGCACCTCCATACAGAATCCAAGAAGGTCACCCAGGTTCATTGGTCCATACCGCATCACCCTCCGTATCAATCCTGTCACCTACCGGCTCCAGCTGCCTGCGGCGCTCCGGATCCATCCGGTATTCCACACCTCCCAGCTCAAATCACTTCACCAATGGTAAGCTCCTCCTCCCCGTATCATTGAGGGTGGTCCCGCCTACACCGTTCGCCGGATCCTTGACTCACGTCCTCGGGGCAGAGGGCTCCAGTACCTGGTGGATTGGGAAGGTTACGTCCCGAGGAGCAATCTTGGATTCCGGCTCGGTTCGTCCAAGACCCCGAACTCATCCGGGACTACCGTCGTCGGGTATCCTCCACCCCAGGACCGTCGAGAGTCGGTCCTGGACAGGGGGGTACTGTCATGCACACTCGTAACACGACCGGCACTAGGACCCGGAAGTAATACGGTCGGATTTCAGGAAGCATAAAAGGAAACAAGATGGCGCTTCACATTGCTCAGTCATTGAGTTTGCCCATGCCTTTGCTGACGCTACGCCGACTATTCTGTGAGTACTCACCAATTCGGGTTGCTTCTTTGATTGAGTGTGTGTTGCTAGAACGCGGGTTTATTTGTGTAGATCCTTGCTCTTCGTATAAGAGAGTTCTTAAACTAATCGCGTGGTTATCCTGCCTACTCGCGCTGCTTCTGCGTTTGGGTTTACCATCCATGCTACACGGGCTAACTGCTAAGGCTTTTCTGTTCATCCCTCGGTTGCTCGTGACAAGTGGTCTATTAATCATGTGAATCTCTGTTCATTTGAGGGTGAATGAAGTGTGGATGTCTTCTTCATCATCACCTGGAGGCAAGATCTCACTTTAATTTAATTAATTAAGTCTACCACACAGAGGATTGATTCCTTTTTCCATGAGTGTCTAGTGGTACCGTCATGGCAGGTACAGGTATACCCTTCACTTTTATAAGCTATAAGGGTATGTATTGGGGTCTGGTTTCAAGTAAAGTCCTTGGTATAACAGGGAATTAATTGTGGTCATCCCTTCCAGAGAGTTCTGTGCATGGCTTTGTCATCAAATTTCTAACAATAAGGTGAGCAATTTACCTGTGTACCACCGTCAAATAATGGTTGCTCCCCTCCACATTCACTAAATAGACTAAAATAAAATAAAGCAGTTACTGATTAACAATAAAAGCATGATGTCTTTTTTTCCTACAGGAAACTGGTCAGCCAGAATGGGAATAGAAAATCTGGTCTAGGGTTAGGGGGTCAACTTAACAGATAAGATTATTTTGCACTTCCTGTGTGTACTTTCCCCATCCAGTTAATTCTACATAACACTTAGACTTGGGCTGTGCACCACAGAACAAAGCAATGACATGGGTACGGTCATATTTATCAGGTTCTGCTAACCTGGGTTCCCTGGAAACTACATGAATGCCAAGGAAGCAGTTTAACTTATCAAGAGCCGTGCATCTAATATTAGAAGTATTTTTGGATAGTGACATAGGAGGGCAGTTCCTCACTTCTGGGAGGTGTGAGAGACATGTGCGCTGTGTAGTAATCAACCCAGTCCCTAATCAAGCCTTTACCTGGCACCTTAACACCACAGTGCCAGTTCTCCATCACACATAGCATGAGCATAGTCACTGGAAGTGTGGAAAACAGAAGGCCTTGAGAAGAACTCCCACCTGCCTCTACACCTTTCTCTGTTCAGATCCCTTTATACAATCAAGAATAACAGGAGACTTGGACTTTTAAAACTTCTGAACAAAGCAGAAGCCATCGCTTTTGATACTGAAGTCACATACATGTGTGATAATCACTGCACAGCTGTTTATTCTGGCATGCTGTGAAAGCCAGCTGTCTGCCCCAACTGACTGGCGATAACTTATGGCATAATGGAAAACAACCAACTATCTCTGAGTTGGTCAAAGAAACAGAATGTGGCTGGAATTGGTTTGGCCAGGGGCCACAAACAAATGGACAGGAACTGTCAGATAGCAACGGCCAAAAGTGTAAGGTGGACCGGAGACGACGTAATTGAAAATTGGTGTGCTCCGGGAAGCATGAAGGAAAATCACGTAGCCTGAACCTTTTTTTTTTTCCTTCTTCTTTTTTTGACGGCTGGATGGTATATTTAAGTAGGAACACAGTGATGGCGGGGAATACAGTGAAAGACAGAGCAAGTCTCTTTCTCCAACCTCATGAGCTGATGGGCAGGCAGAGCACAGGGGGAGAAGAACGCTTAAATGGTGAGAGTTCCGGGGACTGGAGTGTTAAATCCTGTCTGACATGGCTAATGCTTAAATCTTATTCCCCTTTTTACAACAACACAGGATCAACAAAAGCCTCCCCCTGTCCAAAATCCTTTGAGGCAGTGACACAGAAAATTCCCATCCTGGAGCTTCCAAGGGAACAACAAACAGAGGCAGTAAATACAGCTGCATACATTTGGCCAGATAACACACCCTCAACCCCTCCGCACTCTTCCCCGCTCCATGCTCTTAGGTCTGGATCAACACTTTTCATGCTTGAGCAGGGCATAGCAACGCTTTGACTTTCACAGTTTTGCCCCATACCCTGAATGCCCTTGCACCCTCCCCTCTCTTTCTCTCTCTCTCTCTCTCTCTCATCCTGCATAGTGAAGGGAGATGGAAGTTGGGGAAAGCAGAAGGGACCTGGTTGCTTTAGCAACTCCCTTTGTGCTGAAGTTCTCTCACTTTCTCTTTTTTCCCCTTCTCTCTATTTACAACTTCTTTTTCCCTTTTCCACACCAATGTGCAGTTCATGTGCCCTAAACACATGCTTCACATATGTGAGGTTTCAGCTTAAAAAAAAAAAATTAGAAAAAAAATTCATAACAGTGTAAACCGGACAAAGCTGGTTACAAAGATGTTTGAACGATCATCTGATAGAAAAATGGACAGATGTGAGAGCAAATGAAGATGATAGTATGAACGTGACGAGAGAGCAGAAGAAGAAGAAGTGAAAGAAACGGACTAATTAGCAAAGTGGAGGTCCATACATTGCTCCTGTTTGATGTAATCCAGGAAGTTAGCTCAGTAACCCAAGCCCTTCATTCTGAAAACTTAGACAGACGCGAGTTCAAGGAGGCCCTTGTCTGGTGGGTGCAAGTTTTCCACATCTGTCTTCCGCATTGTGCCTGTCTCTATAAACAGCTCCCAAACTTGTTATGGCTGTGTGAGGTTTTTTTTTTTTGGTGGAACATTGTAATACTGATTGCATTTAAGCATTAAGTCACCAGTATTGAAGTTAACAGTGCAAGCAAATTGTTGCATAGTATATTAACCCTAGCATATGCACTTTATTTTTAGATATTGGGCTCGCACAAGTCATGCATTACGCCTGCGTTTTGGAATGAAGATGAAATTGCTAAAACATTCCCTGGAATATTTGTTTATACGTCCTGTTTTGAACACTCCTATCTAGTTCAAATCTGTACCTGACACTGCATTCCTCTGTCCGCTGCAGCACCTGGCAACTCACTGTGAATTTCTCGCTTTCTGTCTGAAGCTCGAACCAAACAAAGATCAACATTCTCAACAAAGTTTTTTTTCAAGATTCGCACAGCTTGTGTCTGCACAAAACACAGTGAAAGGCCCTCGGTCATCCTCCCTCAACCTATTTACTGTCAACTTCTTTATTGTGCAAATAAGCAGAAGACAACTTCTGAGTTCATACTCCGTTAAAAAGACGGTACTGTACTGCTACAACGGAAGATCAATAGGAAACCAGGACATTACGATCAGAAATGATTTCAACGGGCTGTTTTAATTCTACTATGTTTGCTACAGTAAGTAATGTGATAATGCAACATTTTTTTTAATAAAGTTTTTTTCTTTTTTGCTTCCAAGCATGACAATGTGCTAGATTTGTGAATATCTCTCTAGTGAAAAACCTCTTACATTACAGACCAATAGCACGCACTTACTGTGAATACACTGTTGTTGGCCTCTGGTTGTTCTCGTCAATGGGTCACCACAGCGACATATCTGGTCCACATGCAACTTGACACAGGTTTAACACCGAGTGCCCTTCCTCACCCGACCATCCCATTTTTATCCAGACTTGAGTTCTAGCACTGCATCCAGTGGCTTGGGCTTTGGGCATTGGCTGAGAATCAAACCTAGGCCTTCCACATGACTGGCAAGAAACCTACAGGACCACTGAGCAACCGATGCCCCCAAACTTTTAACACATTGAGATCTAAAAATTGAAATGAATCATTTTGGTTATACTTTAAGGGTTGCTAGAAAAAGAACAACAACAAAAAAAAAGATTATGACTGCTATCACACTGGGAATATTTTTTTAATGAAAATGTAATTATTTATGAATGAAAAAAGTAAATTTCAAATAAAATTTGTAATTGGAATAAATATTTCAGCATGCATGATAAGATGATAATCAGGGGGTTAAGGGTGAGATTTTAACATGGTAACCTAGCAAACATTCACTTAGGGGGAGACTTAGGGGGCGGGGCAGGGTGCTAATCCATTTCAAGGCACACACACAAACCGTGCAATTTGGGAACGACAATTATCCTTACGCCTGCTTGTCTTTGGACTGTGGAAGTAAACCGGAGTATGTGGAGAAAAGCCATCAAGAACAGCAAGAACAATGGCTCAAAGCGGGTGCAAAACCCCAGTGCTACTGTAACTACTCCACCACACCACCGTTCCACCCCAATCAACATACTGTACCAAAAGAATCTTACACAATCTATCAACTGATAAGATAAATTAGTGACATTTCCCATGCCATCTCAATTGTAACACTTTTTCTTCATATCTTAGCTTGTCTGTTAAAGCATGTGCTCAGACAACAGAGGAGTTCATGCCGGCTCAGGTGCACTCCGCTAGTCAAATAAAAAAGGTGGACAGAGTGCATAAATACTCTACTTTCCAGAAACACTCAAATTCATGTAAATGTTTTGAATACTTTTCCTCTTAAGTTGTCAATGATATAATTTGTTCTATTAAATGAAAAAAAAAAGGAAAATACAAACATGTCCACTAGTGGTATAAGACTGTTAGACCCCACAATGCCACTATCATAACATGTCTTCTAACATATACAAATAACATGGTAAATACATGGTAATAACATGGTAACCATATACGATAATATATCTGTTATAATTTTGCATTAGTATGTTGATTATAGCCTTTCGGCCTGGTTCCATTTCACTCGAGTCCGTGTATTCGGAGACGTTTAATCCACATACAGTACGTGTCGAGTTGTGCACTATGCTATGGAACATATGGTCCGGCTCGTCTTGTTTTCCTGCACCATCCCATCACATGTTGAGATCACCCATTTAATTCAATTAAAACTTTCAAACAATGTAATTGGAAACAACTGCCTAGAAACACAGAATTACATAAACATTACTATTTCACCAGATTGTATCTAATATTAGCCATCTGGGCCTTATTAAGGTCACAATAATAATAAAAAATGAAGGGCTTAAGAGTGGGGAACTATTTGGGTTAAACATCTAGTCCACTTTTGATTTAAGCAAATAAACAGTGGTGTATTTGTGGGTGTACACCTCAGCTGCAATGAGATGGCTTCAATGTCTGGATAGAGAACATCTGTTGTCCAGGGGTTGGTTGAAGCTACCATTTTTCTTTATTATTTTACTATTAACTATCTACTATTAGATTGTAACAATGTAAAATTGACTGCATGTCTAGGGTGGTTGTGACAATGGTGGGACCCTTGATTGCTGATATTCTATAGATATAGATAATGTGTGTATTGTCATATTGCTAGTGAAACTAACTGATAAAATGCTTTAATTTGCAAGGAAACATAAAGATCAGACTTTGGAGCAAGGCAGCCCATATTCTAGAGTAATGCGAGTGTCGGAAAGGGGAAGGGAAATGCATAAAGTGACGCACTCATCATGAATAGTGGCCACTGTACAAGCATCTGGAGAACGTCTTATGAGGAACTGCGGTTGAGTCAGTTGGTCAGGTCTACTCTCAGCAGTGTTATGTGGCAATAAAATGAAGCCAGCTGATGACTTGAATATGCTGAATAACCAGCTCATCCCATCAGTGGATTGTTTCTTCCCTGATTGAACTGACATTTTCCATCACTAAGGCTGTGAACGAGCAGTTCTGGGAGCATTTAGGCCAGGCAGTAATTGTTATTCATATGAAAATATGAATATTTGTAAATATTCACAATCGCGTACTTATTAAAAGCGCCGATTAAAAGCTGATACCTCATATACTAATCAACTGCAAAAATTACTTTATTGCATATGGTTTTGTCTTGTTCATTTAGTAATAAATGAGCAATGATTCATAAAATGTTGTCCTTTAGTGATACTTTATTACCTTATATATTCATACACCTTTCGTCTTACACTTTAACTCTTCTTCTTTTTTGTACCACTTTTCTTTGGAATTTTTATTACTTCACTTTAAGCAAAAACAATAAAAGAGCAATTTATTCGAAAATCTGACACAGAGTTGATGTGGCCAGTACATTCGATTTATTTGCCCAGTAAGTTTAACAGAAAATAGCACATAGAAAATAGACTCTGAAAATTCCTATTAGACAAATGAATCAAAACAAATCAAGTAAATAAAGAAAGGGAGGAAAACTTAGCATTAATTCGCCCTGGCAACACAAAACTCCAAATCTGTGCACTCAGAACAACATAATCATGCCTTTCAAAGTCAATTTGCTTGCTGATTGATTACAGCGTGTAGAGCTGCTTAAAGAAGATATCATGCAGACAACTGAAAAGCAATTAATTTCAAGGTTTGGAGACATGCACGTTCGCCTGCTTATTGGGGGAAACAGAGGGAAACCAATTGTGGACTTCGATTTGCAACTGACTTTAAATGTCATGCATAAGCTAGCATTGGCAGGGCCTGGCTCCATGGGAAAACAGGGATCGCTCCTACATGCATCATTAAGGAAACATATGAGGTGATTAGAAACTGAGACGATCTGTGTGATGGTCCCTCTTCGTGTTGGAGTCTGAAAGCCTCCAAAACGCATTCTGTTGCCAGAACTCAGTTATATCTACAGAATATATATTTTACCAAGGGCAAATCTATTAAAAATCGGCAGGTTTATGTAAGATGTCTCTTTATGAGATTATTGTGAAGGCCCTTTTCCTGGTCAGTGGTGAAAAGTGGTAAAACTCGAGCATATCCTCAGAGCGTTGGCCATGAGGTGGAAATGCACACACAATAGGAAGCTAGAGCACTGCAGAACACCATGCACATATATTAAATATATTTAATATTATACTACAGTATAGACATGTAAATAAATGTATGAAAAGAAGTACATAAATGACTGCTTATAAAATGAAATGTGTGTATTGATATTTGAAGAGATGAAGTTCAGCTCTTCTGGAATAGTTCTTGCGAGAACAGTATGGTCAAATGCAAAACCAATGATGAAGCACCATGATGAAACTGGCTCTCATAAAGACCATCAAGGGAAAGCAAGACCAAACATTAATTCTGTTGTAGAGGAGAAGTTCATATAGAGTTACCATCCTTAAAAATCACCAGCACCTCAGATTAGATCTGTTATGCAGGCTTTACAGATCATAAGCAGGGAACGCATCTCAATGTCACTGTTCAAGCATATTTTGGACGCCTTCAGCACTGTTTTTTCAATGTAGATAGAAATAAAAATCAGGCAGGACCACAGAATTGGAAGGTGTGTCCGAACCTTTGACTGGTTTTGTGCACTCTCTGGCCACTTCATTAGGTAGTACACCTGTTCAACTGCTTGTTAACGTACGTAAATATCTAATCAGCCAATCACATATCAGCAATTCAATACATCCAGGCATGTAGACATGGTCAATATTACCTGCTGAAGCTCAAACCGAACATCAGAATGGAGAAGAAAGGTGTTTTAAGTTTTAAGTGTTTTGAACGTGGCATGGTTGTTGGTGCCAGACAGGCTGGTCTGGGAATTTCAGAACCTGCTGATCTACCGGGATTTTCATGCACCAGCATCTCTACTGCTTACCGAGAATGATCTGAAAAAGAGAAAATATAGAGTGACTTGCTGTTGTCTAGGTAAAAATGCTTTGTCGATGCCAGAGGTCAGAGGAGAATGGCTAGACTGGTTCGAGCTGATAGAAAGGCAAGAGTGGCTCAGATAACATCTTGTTACAACCGAGGCCTGCTGAAGAGGATCTCTGAACACACAAAATGTTGAACTTTGAAGCAGATGGGCTACAGCAGTAGAAGACCACACCGGGAGCCACTCCTGCCACTCAAGAACAGGAAACTGAGGCTCCGATTTACAAATTGGACAATAGAAGCTTATGTTCAACAGTCTTTACCACTAATACTATTTAAATAGCATAGTGCAAAACCAGGCAGGGATCAACAGGCCAAACACCGTCTGCTGTAGAGTCAGACAAATTGCTGCTGAGCTGCTTTCTGAACCAGCTGGCCAGTCCACAAGAATGACTGCTTCCTTTGGGTTGGACGAAAGGAATTTAACCCGCTGTATATACACAGTCATAAACTTCCGAAAATGACTGGAAATGTAAACACACTGTTAAGACAGGAGTTTAGCACATCTAATTTTATTAGAGCAATATTAGTTATTGGTTATAACTTTGAAACTGTTTTTCAGCCCCATAATGTTAGTATACCAGTCCACCTACACTGTGTGTGTACATCAGGCTTTGTGGCTTTCTCAAGTTCACAGCCCCATAAAAGCATTTTTTTTTAAATTATTATTAGAAAAAAGCAAATTTCAAGAAAACTTGAACAAAAAGCAAGTATGGGGGAAAAATACTTTAAGAAAAGACCAATCATAAAATGTCTTATTATAATCTTCAAGCTTCAAGAACTTTGAATTGATTTCTTAATTTTTTTTACAATATATATTTTTATTTTTCATCAGGCTATTTAAAATGAGTTTTTTTTTTTTTTTTATCGTTCAAATGAAGGAGAACAAAGCAGGATATGTTGTCTTTTCGAGGTCAGAAGTATTGTCCTTGAGCTGTCCAGGCTATAAAACTGCAGTACACAAATAAGCATGTGTTTCTCATCTTGAAAACAGCTTCGCGAGACATTTTTACACAGCATTGCTCCATCAAATAGCTTGATTTACATTATTTCGCTGTGAAGAGAAAAATCTCAAAAGGCATTGCTCCCACAAACAGTGTGGGCTGTTAAATGTTGAAATCTATTTATTTATTATTTTTTTTGTTTGTTTATTTTACAAATCTAATTAACTGGTGGATGGGAAAATGAATTCTATCTACCATTCATATCAATATAGCGGTTTTACAATAGATGAAAATGTACAGGAAATTTCATGCTAGACTTGAGTGCTTTCGTCAGACATGGGGCTATCTGAACAAAGACTGTACAATTCACAGCAGTGACAGTTACCGTACAATATCTGTACATCAAACAGCATCAGGAAGTTTGAGATCAGGGAAGGACGCGGTGTCCACTTTCCTCTTCTATGGTACCTGCGTCTGGTAGGCAAGCACGGACAGGCTGAGGGGCGGGAGCACATCTTACAGGAAGGAAGATTTATATACCGCTCATCAAACCGCTGCTGAGTTATGGCCGGAGACTTCCCCCTCAACCTCCTCCCCTCCCGCTCCTTGTCCTGCGGCAAAGCTCTATATCACCTTCAGCCTGACGGGCAGAGTGTCTAACTCTCAAATCAGACATCCATTACTGAATAATAGAGCTGAATGAAGAGGTAGAGTTTCCCTATTGGGGATTAGCCTGTAGCATAATTTATAATCCGTAACATGTACTCAGAGCCATTCGTAGCCTTTACCCTGACAGTGCACTTGTCAATCAATTGGAGGAAGCAATGAAGGAAAACAAATGGTGATAAATGAGGGGGTGTTGTTCCTGTTTGAAGGGCTAACCCTAACCCTAGGCTCTCTTTTCCCCTGAGTATTTCCATTCGATTATAGCTATTTAATTGTAAGCCACATAACTGCTACTGAGTGTTAATACTACGCACTAGTAGTTTGATGTTTAGTGGCACTAAGTTATATTCAAGGGTGGAAAGTCACAAAGTGCCCGACTAGAATGAGCCAGAGTAACAATGTACAGTAAATCATACTAGTTTTATATACATGTAAGATAAAATAAAACTTAAAAATTTTATGAAAAAATTAGTTTAAGCGTTTAAGGATGTGCATTTAATCCTAAGAGACTGTAAGCTGATTAAAATAGAATAATTCATATTTGAAATCGTTAAAGTTCAAGACTCAATCAGAATAAAGCAATTTCTGTTGAAAGTCTACACAACAGGCATCAAATGCAAATCAAATATTCAATCATCAAAAATCACATTTTAAATGCTTAAAGTAAGCCATCATAGTGATCTGCAAAGTCAAAACCCATGAAGATGTTGGCATTTGATAGCTCACAACAACACAACACCTACAGAAAGCATGTACAGGTAGGGTTGCCACCTGTCCTAGGTTTCCCAGGACTGTCCTTTTATCAATTATCTGTCCTGGAAAATATCGTTTCAGCATTTCAGAGAAAACATAATGTTCTTGTTCAAATATGGCAGATTTTTTTTTTTTTTAAAGACCGTTCAAGTCAAACTGGGACTTTTATTCTGATTGTATCTTTATTTCTCCATATAATCCTCTTCACAAGTGCTTGGACACCATCAAGGCAGAAAGTTTCCTCAGTACAGTGTGCTGGAGCCATGCGTCACATCTGAAACACCGGCCTCCCAGGAACTTCTTCAATGGCACAAATCACTTGGAGCAAAGTCAGGACTGTACGGAACATGCAGCAATTAACTCTCAGCTGAATTCCTGTAATGTGCAAATGGTCCTGGTGATGGAATGTGTGTACAGTTCCCTCAGACAGATGCATCAGTTCCGTTAGTTGGTGACAAGTTATCTGTCGATTTTCCAAGATCAAGTGTTTCATTCGAGGAATGTTTAAGGGAACGACTGGAGTGGGCTGCGAGCCACCTCGGCTGGGATTATTGGGATGTCAATAACTTGTATTCATGAGAAAGTTAATCAAATGTCCCAGTTTGACTTGAACGCTGCTCATCTTTCTTTAAATGTATATTGCACAGAACTCAAGTGAGTAGATCTAATAGGGTTTGGGGGTGTTTGGTGCCCAAGTGTGTCGCTGATTCTCAGATTGTTGGACTCTAAAGAGTCTGGTGGACTAGTCTCCATTATTAGCCCTTAATCTTGCCAATGACAAAAAGCATGACACAGTTGGTCAGGTAGGTCAAGGTTCTTTTGTAAGACAAAGGTGGACACCTACAGTAAGTACATGTACGTAGAAGTATCAGCCCAATTAATCTAGACTAGGTAGAACATGAAAGCTCAGTACACTTTGTAAGCTCTGTAAGCTCTAGATGTATGTTTTGTGCTGCTACAACACTCATGATAATTTACAGTATAAGGGGCATTTCTGCTTGATAACCAGGAATCATTCAAATGAGTTATAGCTAGATGAAACATTTCTGAATATACTGTTAATGATGGAGGTGGCGTAACTCACTTGCTGAACAAAATTGTTCAAAGTTGTATTTCTCAGACATACTGTAGCAGTGGAACTTTTACCAGTTCGTGGTGTCAACTGGTGTCAATTTTCCTTGTAGATATTCTCGGTAGATGACTTATTCCTTCATTCTTTACAACATTTCTTCCTCAAGTTAATTATTTCTTTTACTCAAGCCGGTCTCTTTCGCTCTCTTTCAGGCACTTGTATTTTCAATTAAACTCTGGAAGATAACCGATGATTGAAACTGCTATGACATACCTGTAAGGACATAAAACACTTTTAAATCATACAGTATGGAATGTACTGCAAACAGTAAACCCACATAATCGAATAAGGGCTGATCGGTTATCATTAACATGCGATCAGCATCGCCGCAGTTCCTTCTAAGTGCTCGGCATTAGTGACGGTACGTGATGCATCATTCGGCCTGCGCCCTGCATACGAATACCGCCGGTGTTTGTTCAAAAGCATGACATGTGCGGAGACATGTCAAAATTAAAATTGGACCAAACACCGATGCAATTAAAATGCAAATTCGGGAGATGAGAAATTCAGACTCAGATACAGCCTACAGTAATTTGGCCAATCAGATTGCATGCATGGTGATCAAATAAGCCCTGTGGTCCGACATGGTCAGTGTCTCTGATGGCACAGTATACAATATGATTATGGCACCATAATTTGTGTCCTGCTCATTTTGACCACAACTTAATAATTAAAAAGGGTGAATAAAATAATCGTATAATCCCGTTCAGCAGTATTGCCTAAGATACCGTACTGTTTTTTTCAAGTGAGTAGATCTAATAGGGTTTGGGGGTGTTTGGTGCCTAAGTGGGTCGCTGACTCTGAGATTGTTGGACTCTAAGGAGTCTGGTGGACTAGTCTCCATTATTAGCCCTTAATCTTGACGGCGTGGGTACAGGGGCACTCGCTTGTCCCTTGGCACCAAAAAACATTAAAAGTCGGTCACCAGGGGAACGCTCATTGCAATCTTATGTTCCAGTGAGATTATGAAGTGAGGAAAATATGGAGTGTGTATATATATATATATATATATATGAACCAGTCAAATATCTTCAAAGAAAGAACAGGACAAAGGCAAAAATAAATAAATATAAAATGAAATAACAGGTGACTCATAATGGCTGTCTTTCAACAAGGTTACACTCAGAAGCAAAGGACACAGGCCATTCAATGTGTAGCACAGCAAAGTACTTAACCAGACCATTACAGCGCACACGGTATCTCATGTCTTTTCATTGCTCTCTTAATGGCACCTACATTACAGGCCAGTATTTTTTACATTGAAGTCTCTCACTCTAAATGGCTTTTGAGTAATGACAAACCGTTTTTTTTTTTTAACTGATAAAACGTGACAATGGCTAGATCTGATTGCGCTCAGAGATACAGGTCTGTATTGTACTGGGTTGCATTAAAAAAACAAAAAAACATTTATTTATTTCACATTGAATCCAACTTGACCAGCAGTCGTTGTGTTTTGATCTAGCTGTCGATCATTAAACTCTAACCGTATGTTCAAACTCTGTATGGAAGTTAAAATAGCAATAGCGACAGCAAGAATGTCACTTACTGTCCAGTATAATGCCTGTAATACTGCTTGTGTATTGGTAAAAAAAAACATCAGTAGTGCAGAATGCTTAATGACAACCCCCACAAGCCGTACACAGAAGTTCTGGAATGGAAAGAAAGTGTTTAAGAAGTTTACAAACTGGGTTTGAGGAACAGACGATAGCTTTCCTCTTCTCTTTTCACAACTTCTAATCTATTTTCCTTATTTAATGCTCTCCAGAATGGTCCCTCCTACAAATAGCACGCCGGTCTCTTTTCTGATTCCCTCTGTAAATTGCATTCGGTATCAGCGGACCGTCGCTCACGAGGAGGGCTCATTTCCCTCAGGTTTGCCGCTATAACTCGCAGTACATCATTAGCCACTTCTAAAAATGGAGGAAACTTCATACGTCTATGTCAATTAGGTTAGAAACAAATGAGTGCATATACAAACAGAACTTTAATAATAAATGTATGCAAACACTAGGGACAGATTAATAGAGCACTGTGACAGTTGACTTTCTGGATTCATCACAGTCGTCGACTACTTTTTTAGCGCAATACAAGTTACATATCTTGACTAAAGCTAAGGGTTTTAAAGCTGTGCTTTTTTTTTTATTTTTTACTTTGTGCAAACTTTGTATATTTGCTTGCAGAGAGAGATCAGGCTTCAGTGGAGAAACAAAAGTAGAAGAGGTTCTTCTTTTACAAAGCGGCTCAAGACGAAAATCCAGGGATATTAAATCTGATCCCTGACATCTCGGCATATCAGTGAAACATGCCATAAACCTGGACAGCTGAATTGCTTTATAGCAGATGTTTCGGTCCTGGCCTGAGAAACAAATCACTGTTAAGACTTATCATTCAATAATGCATTATTTACAACCGAAATCTGAAACAACGTTCAAAACTGGAAATTATTTATTGCTTCATGTGAAATAAAAAACGCTTGTCCGTAGTGGACTAACATTTCTGGACTACACACACACCCCATGCATGCATGCATGCACACACACACACACACACACACACACACACACACACACACACACACACACACACACACACACACACACACACACATATGCAGGCAGGAGCAAAAAGTTCAGGCTGTTTCACGAGAGGAAGCAGATGCGGGGCCGTGAAGCGGTGACCTTTATCGTCGCCTTTTGTTGCACGCCTTTTTCTCCTTTCATATTTCCACCCCAGTTCCCACGTAAACAAACAGAGACCTCCATTGTGTCATGCTGTTGTAAGACATGAGCATCTGGGCTCGGAGAACAGTATGTCAAAACTCCCTGCAGTAGAATGAAAATGAAGATCTCTTCCCCTTTTCTGTCGCTGTCCATCTTTTCCTTTCAGGCTCCCTCTCTCAGACACACATTCTCACTGTCTCTCGCTCTCTTGCCGCTTGACTCGGTGTTTCTCCCACCCTCCCTCTCTCACTCTCTGTCTCTCTGTCTTCCCCTTGCACTCTCCAGTTCTCCCCCTGGCTTGTCAGCTGCCAGGGGCTGACATCTCCTTTCATGTTCCATGCCCGGCGAGGGCTTTGAACATTCGTTTGATTCTTTTTAAGATAATAGCTGGTTAGCTGTCAGGGAAAGGATGATCAGTTAAATCCTTAATCACTGCCTGTCGACTCACATGACAGTTTTTTTTTTTTTTTTCTGCCCCTTTCCTCTGCCTTTAAAATTAATCCTGGGAGCAAGGCAACAACAAACACAATCACCGGGTTTGTTGGGAGGAAACAAGTGAACAAGTAGAGAAGGTCAGAAGAGACTGGATTTGTGCTGTTGCGTTCATTTGGTTTACTTCGGGATGAAGACTAGCCTCGGTCTTCCCGTGTAACCTGCCAAGCTTTGGAGGATTTCTCTCTTGCTTTCCTTTTTTTTTTTTTAATCAACCTGATCTTACCCACCTGTCAGCATGCCACGCTGATGTGACATGGTCTGGCAGCTACAGGAGAGCTACTTGTAAGCCGCCAGAGAGAGGGCCTTGATCAATCAGGTCAAAACACTGTGAATTGTCATCCGCTGACATTCCAAAGACCATGCCGGAGATCTATCCAGGAAAGATGTGACAAGGAAAGTGAAACTCGTAAAACTTTCCGTTCTCGATGCTGATTGGCTGAGCCACGTTCAAAGCCATCGTAAAAACCTTAATATACAAACACCTGTGACCTGTGAAACACAATTCCGTATAAACGCGCATAAGCCTGAAATCAATAAAGCGTTACAATTAGACCATTGTTCGGTCCGTAGCATGACGAATCTGGGTTCATTATGGTGACAATGTTTACTTCTGACAAGCTACAGTATATTGCACAGAACTGTTTACAGTGAAAATGCTGAATATTTGAATATTTGCTACATTCATGACGTCATATTGTTTTTGTCGGCACTCTATAAGGCACTCAAGGACGTCTACTGTATGTGAAAACCCACCGTACTGTACCTCCTTCTTATGTTTAATCATTTTATTCTTCTTCTGCATTACTATTCAGTAAAAGTTTATGATGATCCAGATATAAAAAAAAAAAAAAGCCAGATACTCTTGTATTATTATCTTATTAGTATATTTTAAAAGTGTATAGTATTTTACACTCTTTCACTTGTGGTTTGACGTGCAGTGTGTGAAGGGTCCCAATGCCTGACTGATCACCACTGATCTGGTTCCTGGATGACTGGATGGGTTTATGGCATTTGTGGAAATTTTTCCAAATGTTTCACACGTCTTTGTGAACTCACCTAAGACACATATGCACATACCATACAGTGCCAGTCAAAAGTTACTTGGAAACACTTTCAGTGGTCCAAACCAATGCTTCAACCTAAACAAATTCAATGGTCTTTCCTTATCCTTATTTTTGGGGTCCAAAATGTGCAATAATCTCCTTTGAACAGTTGACGTTGAGATGTATCTGCTCTGTAAAGCCTTCATAAACGCTCTAATCCGAGGTGCTGTTTGTTAATTGGTGATTTCTGAGGCAGGTGACTCTAAATGAACTTCTCCTCTGCAGCAGAGGTACGTTTTGCTCTTGCCTTCCTGGGATGGTGTTCATGAGAGCCAGTTTCGTCATGGTGCTTGATGGGTTTTGCAAATGCACTTGACACAATACTGTTCTTGCAAGAATGATCACATAACAGCTGACCTTCATGCCATAAAATAACAACTGTGTGTTATTTCATCGGATTGAAATCCACATTACTGCCCTAAATTAAATCAATTGAATGAGAAGGTGTGTCCAAACATTTGACTGGTACAGTACTGCACCTCCAGCTCTCGCCGCAAATCAGACACGCCTTGCTTCCAACATCTTCTCCACCATTTTCTGATTTCTCTTTTTAAGTTTGAAAGACAGATGTAAGTTTCTTACATTGTACAGACACAGTTGTATAGAAACTTGCATTGTACAATGTAAGAGTAACTCTCCTTTTGTCTTTTTGGACAGAAAGAATTCCCTTCTTGCCTTCAGATATGTCGTTTGAATAAAAGTAATGGAATTGTTCAAATTGTTCTTTGTAAATGTACAGTGTGAGAGCTCACATCATGCCCAGTGGATGGAACGTACAGTGCGGGCAGAGAGGTTGGTTCAACTGGTTGCACCATTCTTGCTCGACATGAATGAATGAATGAATGAATGAATGGTTACAATAATTACCTTTTAACTGCTTATGTTTTTGGTTGTACTTTTGACTAGCATGGCACATTCTGAACAGACACCTGCTACACACTTTGAAGCCGATAATAAATTTAACATATATTTCCATTTATCTTAAACATTCTGCTTTGCTGTCACTTTTCCAGACCCAGAGACACTCTACAGGTGTGTGTGGCCAGTTCTGTAGTGCGTGAATGCCTGCATTGTGGACACACTACTACTACAAGGCTGCAGGCACTCTATCTTCACGTTTTAACCATGGACGACTCTCTGACCCTCCTGATTCATCTCTGTTTCCCAGCACCACGGCTAATGGGAGCACGAGCACAATGAGGTCAGGCAAGGCCACAAACGTATCATGTACAGAGTTCCACAGAGCCATCGGCAGGGTCTGAGGTCAGGCCAGATCCCATGGAGGACAAAATAAGAAGGTTATAATGGCGTAAGGGTCATAAATGACCCAAAGACACGGACTCATGAAAGGCAAAACAAGAAGGTTTTTTAGAACAAAAATCCGATTTGATTGTATAACCGAAAATCTTTCAAGTTTTCTATTGAATAAAAAATAAATTATTTGAATAACTGATGCTGGATTTTGTGATTGATCTGTGTTACTTCTTTCCTCTTCCCGTTTTTTTTTTTCTTTTCAGTTTAGCTCCCCCGGCGACACCGAGAGTGACAGAGTGTGGCGGCAAACCAACACAAAAGAGATTTAAATGCATAATGTCTGACAACACAAAAAGTACGCAGGGGGATGCAGGCTTGAGTGAAACTGTGTATAAGCTGCCAGATCCACTGAGCGCCTCAGCTGAGGATCTGTGGAGAGATCCTGAAAGTCATTGAGTTAAGTTAATAGATGACGGGTGCTTGCTGAATGTGTCTCCTCATCGTTCCCCTCTTTCATCACACTCTGACTTAGAAGTGACAGTACTGCACCCGACAAAGGGATTTGTAAGTACACCAGGAGAATATACTTCAGTCCTTATTATTTCACATTATTCCCACTAATGAATCTTAAAACAAGATACGGCTCCTAAATACCTCCGCTAGCTCCTTGCGGAATACAAACATGCGATCCGATCTGGATAACAATGCTAGCAGGGACGCGTAGACGTATATGCATGCGCGCGCATGGAAGAAAAAAATAACATATTAAAATCGTTCGTAGCTTGTCAGTGTTTGCAGGGTGTAGGGTCAGATGAATGCCAAAATCAAGGAGAAGAAAACAGGATAAATTGGGGTTTGTGGCACAAAACCCCACTAATCCTTGAATTTGGATATTTGAAATAGAAGCTCTATGGAGAAAGCATCAAAGACAGCTCTAAATTAGCCTGTTAAAAAAAAAAAAGAAAGAAAAAAAAAAGGAGAAGCCTGGCGAATTCAACCAGTGTGAAAAAGACAAGGGAGCTGCGATCTCCTAGGGGCCCAGATTAGAAACATATACTCATTATTCTGTCTCAGTGGGTGTCTAAACCCCAAAAATCCCGCTTCCAGGGAGTGCGCCGAGACATGTTAACCCCAGCGCTGCGCTTCCTTTGTAGCTGTGCATCGTTAGCCGCCGCGCAAACCGCATCTCGAAGGGAAAAAACTGACAAAAGTTGGCAATTAGAACTCTGAGAGTGTACTTGTTTAACATCATGAGAGGAACAATCCAAAATACATAAAGGCGGAAAGTTAAAGAAAGAAACAGGACATGCTCTGTGTACAATACATGCGGCGATCACTTTAGATTACTTCAGTTTTATTGTAAGATGTTGGCTGGGAAGATTTGCCACATGGATATACAGTACGTCGATCAGCCGTCACCTGTCTGCCTGTCAGTCGTCATGATGTTATGACTGATCGGTGTATACGGGATCTAAGTGGCGGATCCTTTGGGTGCTGTGGGCTGCGAGATTGTGGCCTGCATGGATCTTTCCTTACTATGGAAGACTGTGGCACTGAGTGTTCTGATACCTTTCTGTTGTGGCCACCTTTGACTTCTTTTGGCGATTTGTGCTGCATTGCCTTTTCTATGGAATCAGACATGGTTGAGTCTTGGGTGCTCATGATTCTGAACTGGTTGGTGATCAATCTTATTCACTTCTGGTCATAGGTTGCACCGTGTATCTGTGCATATACAGTATACTATACAAAAAATCTTGAGCTATCCCTCATTTCTTCAGAATTTCATAATTAGCTTCCAGTGCGCCAGGCTTTCTTGTATTTTGTAGTTTTAATCTTGTCTTGAGGAATAGCTCCTAGGAATAGTTTCCTATACCTGACCAGTTTGTACGACTCTCCCTGTTCCTCCGACTTCTACAGTTCGTTGACATTCATGGCGGGGATCATAGTTTTTATTACAGCCTCCTTAGGAAGTTGATACGGATGTCGTTTAATTCTTAAGAACAAATGATGGCATTCTTGAGAAAAAAGTAGACTTTTCCATCGTACGGTGACCGTAGAGTTCTTACATTCGCCTTAAGGTTGCCTTAGGACCTTCCTACGGCCTACATAAATCGATCTTACGAACATTTTTGTCTTACTTGGTCGTACGGAACCCATATGTGCAACTTATGGCACTCTCAAATATCCACTCTCTCAGGTGCAAGAAAATTGACTGATGCACAGAATGTGGGTGGATGTCATTTGACCCGTCAACTTAATGTGCTCTTGCGGCATACCTACAGTACATCCACCATAGGAATATGGGCTTCTGGAAATGTCCTCTGAATCTAAATGATCCACGAACATCGTACGTTGTTATGAGGTTGTTCTGAATGTACTCCTAAGTAGAGTGGATTTCATGCCGAATTCAGAGAAAATATTGGACAAGGCCATCGACCTCGCCACGAACTTATGACCAGGCTACAAATGCTGGATTCTTATAAGGCTGTCTTAACAAGACTGTAGGAAATGCTTGAAAAATCGTTTTTACGATGTTAGCAACCGTTCGTATGGGTGTTTGTGACTGCTGCTTAAAAGTATATATTTACTGTATATAATGTAATAGAATGCCGTACTAAAATATACTATTGATTTTGTGTTATACATGACATTATACACTAGTAATTATATCATAGTATTATTGTGTGGGTATATATTATAAGATAAAACACAAAAATGAGAATTTCTAGAAATCGTCTTGTACTGACACAGGAATATACATATTTGTTCTTTATTGGTAAAAAAAAAAAAAACGCAAAAGGAAATAAATAAGATATTTTTTAACTTGAAATTAGTAAATGTAGTAAAAAAATAATTTTAATTTGCTTAATAAATCCCATATTTTAAGTTTATTTGTTTGTTTGTTTGTCTATGCTATCAAATTTCATCTTAGTGACTCAAGCCTGGGTTTGCTTATTAGAATCTTAATAATCTTATTTAATATAGGCTTAATAATAAACACAATAATGAACATAATTCTTAATCTTTGTTTTTGGTCTCTTTGGTGTCAGAGCATCAATTAAACTCTGAATGTGAGATAAAAATGATTCAAAGTTAGGCATAATGTATTTACAGCAAATATGGCATAATCGTAAAGCATCTGTTAATTGAGACAAAATAGGAAACAAGGCTTCTCATTAACCCCCATGACCCATCCTTAGACATGGTAAAGAGGAATAAAGAGTAGCCTGGGATACGAGATGTGAGAAGGTAGGATTGAGTGTTTCTGTCAAAGTGTCTTAAAGGATCTGTGACCCTGAACCTGAATGAAATATGCTGGGCTAATTGTACTGTGACAAGCGGTCATCAGGCCGATCTCCAACTACGGACTAAACTGCATCATCTTGTTGTGCTCTGTATTTTCCCTTAAACTGTAATACTCTATTCACATTCCGTTCTGACAATTTACCAAAATGAGAATAATGTGCTCAAGTCAGCCCTCAGTACCAGACTAAATAACAATGACAGCGAATCCTGTTACCATTAACTCAAATAACAAGCTTTTAATATCGTTCTGTGGATTAATCGTGTTTTGTAGACAGGAACAGTAAATATTTAAGATTCTCCAATTTTGCCCGGATTGAATTAGTGTTTATCTCATTAGAGGCTCGTCTGGAACGAGGAAGCAGCCACGCCATGTGATCTCAGAAGTTTAGTAAACACTCTGTCCCTTTGGCTTTCAAGTCTAATGACCTAGAATGACTAACAATGTTTACTAGTAAAGAGAAATAATGAGAGTTTCGTTCAGATTGCTGCGTCTCAGCAAACGGGCAGAGAGGAAGCATGTTACGAGGGAGAGGAGCCCAGCACTTCATCAGCCCCAGTGTTGTTTTCCTAATTATAGCCATAATTACATGCACAACCAGAGAGGCAGAGAGCTGACGGAATGACTAACCAAGAAAACGATTCTGGAGTTTCTTTTGTTTATGTAGTTTGCGTTTCTTCCTGGCTCACAGGCTTCGCAGTCTTTCTGCTCAGCATGAACGAGACATGAGTTACGTCAGAGGTCCTGACCACAGTAATGACCCTTTCCTCACTCCTGGACGAGAACAAAGAGAAGGAACTCTGGTGAGTTTCCTCCCAGACAAAGCGTGGAATTAAGGTCAACAAGTGGGCAGGGACGGTCAGCAGGTCAGCAAGGAAGGACTAAGTGCGTTGTTGTAGGAACAAGAAAATATGGATTAGGGTGGACCACTGCACTCAACCAAAAACCCCCCACTGCTATTATTTATGCAGATCCCATCAGTCCCCCTTTATGCACTTTCATACTCCCCACCCACCCGTTCATCCTTATGCCATGGGTTTGTCCGTGTTCAGTGCGCTGTCAGGTCTTGGTAACATGCTGGTCTGGGTAGGTCCGGCTACCTTGTGCAGACAGTAGCAATTATCGCAATCAACAGCTCTGCCCAATTATAACTTCCTGCTCATTATGCCCCAGGGGCCCCGCAGTGCGACTTACAAGGAAATTAAGTGGCCACCTCGCTTTGCATAACTTAATTTGAAATGACAGGGTATGACATGGGGGGCTTCTGACCCTGCCAGAAACCGGCCCCATATGTGGCAACAATTTACACTGCCAAATTGTTTCCAGGCTGCCCTTCATGGAGGCATGGATGAGTCCTTGTGAAGCGCTCGCACCGTCCGATGTCCAGGCCACTCACACAATCCAGTGCAGGAATGTTCAACTTTGTGCTTTCATTAATTATCAGATACAAAGACATTATTCCATATAAACTGGACATGTGCTCCACAAATCCATTATTACACATTTTTATAGAAAGTTTACAAGAGACTAAAGGTGTTCATAAGGCCTGGGATCCTATCAGATGCAACAAAAAGCTGTACATGTGAAAAGGATTTTAATGTCTGTGAAGGAGTGAATGAGCAGGCAAATATGAGACTTGTGGGACATCACTGCAAATATGGGTTTACATAATAGGGATGGCAATCACCATGGACCACCCAGTAGGATATTATCACAATAACTAGGCGCTGATTCAATTTGCATTGCGATTCTGTTAGTATCACGATTTTATAAATATAGAATATATATAGTTTGTTTGTTTGTTTGTTTTGTTTTGTTACAATCCTAAACTAATTTAGCCTCTACCACACAGGGTGCTGTGCTGCCTCTTGCCAATGTGTGAATAGATGGGATAGTGAGCACCACCTGTAGGATTGTAGAGGAACAACAACATTTTACAACCCCAAATGCGAACATATATAAATTAAAAAATCGAATTTTTAAAAATCGAATTTTTGGAGTCAGTGTGGCGATACATGAATTGCCACACAAAAGAATCGCAACATGTAACTGAATCGATTTCTTTCCCCCATCTCTATTATGTTCACCATCCTTATCAGACCTACAGTACCTCGCATCAAATGTTCTAACTACGCTACTAAAGTAATAAGATATTAAAGATATATATATTTTTTAATTGAATTTAAAAAAATTATATATATATATATATATATATATATATATATTTTTTTTTTTTTTTTTTTTTTACATATATATAATATATATATATGTGTGTGTGTTGAAAGCAGTAATGAACATGAGTTATATAGCTGAGGTTGAGGAACCATCAGTGGAACTGTTGGATTTAAACCTGAAAACAGATTTTAAAAAAAGAAAGGATAAATGCAAGAAGGCAAACAGTGATGCTTGCTGCATGGTTGGTCTTGACAGAAAGCAGAAGTTCCACCACTCATACAAAAAGCTATTTCTTTCTGACTGTGCTCTATTGAATTACTATATTCTGCATAATAAATACATCTCAACGTAGCGCCTCGGATTGCGCAACAAACAATAAGATGCAACAAAAGCTCATTGTTCATTGTAGTGAATGGCAGGAATTCAATTAACATTAAGCATTCACATTATCTGCAAGTTCCAGGTGAGGAAACAGGAAGCATTGTGAAACAGGTTCTTTAAATCGTGGAGGAAAATGAAGAGTCATGTGCTTGTTTTTTTTTTATTATTATTATTATTTTACATTCTGCTGAAAGAAAATTTGTTAAGGTAACTTTGTTCCTTGATTAGAACAAAGCCAGGCGAAGAAAATGCAATATCTCACAACGTTTGCTGTCTCTCTCTGTCAGACTCCTCACTGCTGGGGACTTTTTTTTTTTTTTTTTTTACTTATTATTTTTCTCTAGTTCAAAAAAAAAAAGGAGAAGAAAACTAGGCGAAAAAGTGCCTATTTCATTAATGTGAGACTGATAAATTATAGCCAGGCATAATTAAAGTTAACAGATGAGGACATATGTAGAAATGTTTTGTTAGCAGGCTGAGAGATGGATGAAGGCAGTGAGTAATTGCTTTGGATTAATTATTTGGATATGGAGCGCTCGCGAGTGTGCCGCTCCTGAGGGGGTTCTGGGACGGCGGAGGGACGGAGGGAGGGAAAGAAGAAGAAGGAATGGATGAGAACGTGTCCACGGCTAGCGTCTCAGTCCAGGCACTGATAGCAGGACAGGCCCTAGTTGGCTGCGCTATTTTAAAAGTGCGCTCAAAAACTCTGATAATCGCTAACGAAAACGCCTGACCAGTGAGAGGGGGGGAAAAAATTGTGATTAGAGAGGTTAATCAACTCCGGGATGGGGGTTTCTATGTAAATAGATAAAAGAAAAGAAAAATCTATTTTAAAAAAGGCAAAGCAAAGAAACTCACATCGTAAGATACCAAAGCTATTAAAAGAAAGTTGATGAAATGACTTTAAGAGTGGACTCGAAACTTTTCTAAAAAGACATACACGCTCAGATGTAATACGTACTCTAGGTATGTAGTGTTAAATCTGTGAAAAGGTTCACAAAGGCTTGACTGTAGTGAACATTGTGTACACATGAAGGCCTATGCACAGCCATCACTAAACAGTAAAAGGTGAAAAAACAACCCCCACACACTTCCCCAGCCGTGGTATTACTCTCCCAAGCATCCAAGCGTAACCCCTACCTCTCACCCACAAAAAAGAAAGGCTGAATGAATAGCAGTGGGGGGATGAAAAGAGACTCCCAGAGCAGGTAGAGCCATCTGTCTAAAATATCCAACCCAGATGTCAAGGAATCAGGCACTGGCCAGGATCGCCTTACATAAGTAGTTTACCATGTGAAGAAATAATTTTGTCATATTAATTGACGGTAAACTTTCCCAAGAATTCCGGACCCCTGGCTGCTGCCTCACAGGTGGCTTCTTTCACTCACGGGGAACAAAGTGGGGTAACCGGACTCTGATCAAAAGAAAGATTGACATAAATAAAGAGTCTTCAGGAATGCATTGTGCAAACAAAATATGAACAGGGCCTCCAAACATTCTTCTCAAACACTACGGGGGGAGCCAGAGCTCAGAACTCAGCGCTCAAGGGGCACGAAGGAGGGAGGGGGGGAAAAAAGGATCCATTTTCTATCCTCTGTCAAATGGTGCATATTGGGTGTGTTCTCTGGAGCAACCGAAAGAACGTCAGTGAGACTATGGGCAGTGAAGGAGAGCAAGACGCGCAAAATGCTCGGCTTGTCAGTTGCACTTTGAAGTGCGAAGATGTGCATTGGATCACCGCATCTTAAGTTTCTTGCTTTTGTTTTCAGGTTAGTGTTTCATTTCTAAACACGGATAGGCCGTGTTTAAACGAGGATCCAATCAAAAACATCAAAGGCGTTTGATATGGAAGTTCTAACCTCTGTTTGCTTGCCCAGGTTTACTCTGGCCGTCGTGAAACGCAAAAGTGCCCCTTCAATACGTTATGCTGGCTGCGCTCCGTGTTTGTGTCCATGTAAGGAATTAAGCCTATGAAAGAAAACAACGTGCCATTGCTTGTGTATACAATACCATAAGTGGACTTTATGGGTGACAAGGTTAGGTTAGTAAGCCTCCTGACAAAGCCTCTACTTTTAGATCTTCCAAAACAGAAGGAAAATGGAACAGAAACCCAACCCGAATGAAAATCATACACACACTATAAAGCTAACCAGAATAACACTAATAATACATAACTACAATATTTCTTGATTTGCAAAGCATCATCCTAGCCACTTACGTAACTGCTTATATTGTGATGTGACGTAAAATACTACTACTGGATGGATGGATGGATGGATGGATGGATGGATGGTTCTGTCTATGTGCCGCCCAGCCAACTGTCCAGGAGATGTGCAGCTACTGTTCCTGTGGCATTATTCACAGGGTCGGATTGGCAGCTCAACGCCCGATTGTATCTGAGGACTTTGCTCGAGGATCCAACAGTGGCGACCCGACGGTGGCGACCCGATCTCCTGGTCTGCAGTCCTACCTTAACCACCTAAGCTACCTTTGTGATATGTTGAATCAGTCTTAGTCATGTTGTCGCAACATGGTATAATAGCACAACACTGTAAAATGTATTAAATACTGTACTGTAAACTGTACTAGTTCGGTGTCAGTCAGCACCAGTTACATTGTAGAGTGGACACTTGTCATGTTATGTTATGTTCTCAATGTTATGTAAATTTATAACATTGAAAATCATTACACTTTACTGCTACGTAATTTTGTAATCAGTAAATCGGTACTAGTCATGTTATAGCTATGAAAATTTCTTGAGCTGTTAATTAATTCCAGTTATGTTATAGCTCCATAATTTTTGTAAAAGTGTGTTATTATTTTTCTCACATTATGGATATGTAAGTTTGTTACATTATGAAATGATAATGCAATGATTGTATTCATGTCATGGCTACATGAGTTTATATATACAGAGAGAAAAAAATTAGAAAATTAAGACTCTAGCGGTTACGCCATCGGAACACACATGACAGTGTTAACTTAATTGGTACTAGCCATATTTATCTAAATCTGTACTAGTCATGTTATTTTTAAATTATACGATAGCTACATAATTCCAATAATCTTTGAATCAGAAAACGTCTGCGTATAACAACATAACTTTATGTCATTGTAAATCAGTACTAGTCATGTTCTAGAAATAAATAAATAAATAAAAATTGCTGTTGATGATGATCATCATGATGATTATGATGATACTATTATTTGTCCCATATACCTTACAGCACAATAGAATTATTTTTTCACATAGTACACTGTGTTACATGGCACTACCATGGTACACACTTTGGTACAATGGTACAAGTATGGAGTATGGTTCATGTGGTACCCAATTTGTACCATGGTATTCACATATTGTGGTACACACTATTGATGTGCCATAGTACCTACCATGGTATTCACTTAAGTATGGTGGTACATTCCACTGTAGTACCAGGTACCCACTGAAGTACATACCATAGTTCGTAAGCTCTATGGTGCCTGCCATAGTAATGTTTGAAGTGCCTTGGTAAGATTATGGTATATTATGGTCTGTACTACAGTATAGTAGCCATGATACAGCTCCCCTGTAGCAAAACATTGTGACATTGTGAATATGTACAAGCTAACTTATGTACCTGTGAAGGGGTAAATTGATACATTGATAAATGGTCCCACACAGTGGGAAACACCAATGAACCTACTCTGCATGTTTTTGGACTGTGGGAGAAAACTGGGGAAACCCAACAAGCACACGGAAAACATGAAAACTCCATGCACACAGACCCACAGGCAGGGATTGAACCCAGACCCTTTAGGTGCAAGGCAACATTGTTAACCACTAAGCCACTGTGCACCAATAATAATAATGATAATAATAATAGTAATAATAATTATAATAATAATTTGAGAAATTCTTTTTACCCATACAAGTCATATTTTTCCACAACTAAGATCATAAAAAATTATCCCATTTGAATAGGAAAAGCACCCAATCTGATAAAACTGCTCCTCATTTGCCCATAACTGTCTGTTATTTTTTTGTTTGTTCGTTTCCCCAGTGAATGATGTACTATAAGTTATGTTTGTAAATGAATGCTGCTTTACGGGTGCAAGTAAAAATCAAATACTGGCACTTGAGGGTGAAGAAACTAAAAAAAGAGTTTTCAAGTCAGCCTGTTTATGCATGGAGAAAAGAAGATGGCATAATATAGCAAAGCATCTCTGAAGACTTTTCTCCAACACTACACACCACTGGAGCTCTGTATGTCTGGGCTAGAAAACTGATGAAAGTCAGCACAACAAATGAGATCATAAAATTTCCCTTGACAATCAAATGCAGCCAGTCATCAGTCAAGAGATGCCAAAATAACCAGTTTGAAAGGCAGACGTTGAGACGAAGGAGCCTTTCATTTGGGACCCAGAAGGGTTCCCCCGGGTGACACAACACATGCCCTGGAGAGGCGGAAGAGCAGAGGTGCGTCTCATCCCCCTCGGAAAAGGTGACAGCCCTCTAAGGTGTGCCACTGCCTGTTGGCAATGCCAGGGGAGAGTGGTTGATACCGGCTTTGGCTGGGCCACACTGGGGCAAATCTCACCACTCCGAGGTGTCTACGCCATCCCTAGTGGTAAACCACATGCTTTACACTTTAAGAGAACACTGTCACTGTGTGTGTGTCTTTTAAAAAAAAAGAGCTCCCAATGGTTCAACTTCAGCAAAACATATCAACATTCCCTGCCTAATATTTAAAGTTCTCTACTGGCAAATCCAAAGCGCAGTTTCATTATTTAAGCGCCTACAACAGTGGATCTGCTCCAAAAGTAAGCCAAAAGCCTTTCTTGTGCTTTAGGTGTCATTTTCATCTGAGAGTCCCATCCTGAATTCCCCATGCAGGCTCATACAGCACTTCGCTTTATATGGCTCTGAAAAACAAGGAAGAATAAAAAGCCAAAGAAGAAGAGGAAGGGAGGCCAAAGCAAAACAAGGAAGGTAAAATCTAATTAGCTTGTGAGTGATGGCAACAGTGAGGTTTACTTTAAAACAATAAACAGTGCATTGCTCGAGCATCCCCAGATTGGAGAGGCAAGCTGCACGGCAGGCGTAAGTTGATATTTTGTTTGTTTGCGCTGAGATTTTTCTCAGAGGCCCCTCTGAAACTGAGAAATTCCTGCGTAGATGAAATGGCTGAGCAGGGGCCTCACCGGGTGTGTCTAATCAAAGCCACATACACTCACACAGACCTGCGTGAAAGCCACCGGCAAAACACAGGTTAGGAGTGTGTTTAACGTAATGGCCTGATCTTTATTTATTTGACAGCAAAATGCAACTCAAATGGCAGCTGTCGCTTGAACACTTTCCATGTAGAACGTACATAAATTACTTTTTTTTTGTTACTGTACTTAAATGTTGTTTTTTTACACACAATATTATGTACTGTAAACAAAAAATAATAATAAATAAACTACACTACAGTACACTAAATTGCATTGTTTTTCAGTTATAGCTTGCAAGTACTCATTACAACTACACAGTCTGATTACAGTGCTTGAGTACTGTGCATGGTTCACTGTCCCAGGACTAAGCTGCATTTATTTATTTATTTATTTTATTTTATTTTATCACATTACGGCATGAAAATAATTTTGCGTTTAACCCCATTAGACTGAAAGCTAATTATAAGAAATACAGTATGGACAAATATTTTAAAATGCAGTTTTGGGACTGAAAAATAAATCAAAATAAGGCGCATGTACATTTCAACATTGAAACACTTTAATCAGCAGCAGCGATGTCTTGAGACCGTGTCGATACATGAGCCTCCCTGGCCCAATTTAGCGCGATAAAGATCTAAAGGCAAGAGCCATGGAGATCAGCATTTCACAGCAATAACAGGTTAGACATTAGCTAGCTCAGTGATCTTTACTAGCTAGCCAGATATCGTTATTTTACACCAGGAAAGCTTTACAAAAGTGAAAGATATCACTTTGATGTTTGGTAGCTAAAATATTACTACTAAATATTATAGGTATTAAAATATAGGTGTGTACTACTGGTAATGCTAAGATTAATACAGTTAACTAGCTAGCTAAAACAAACCTAGGCAGATGCACAGTATGTGGCTACGTTTGCTAGCCAGTTGATATTGTGTTTCCTTATACTGTTGATTATCATGGTGGTGTTTGATGAAACAATATACCTTATATACAGATGTACTATTGGTGATTCTAAGAATAATACAGTTAATTAGCTACCTAAAACAAACTTAGGCAGATGTATGTGCCTAAGTTAGCTAGCCAGTTGATACTGTGTTTCCTTATACTGTTGATTATCATGGTGGTGTTTGATGAAACAATATACCTTATATATGTATATACTATTGGTGGTGCTAAGATTAATACAGTTAACTAGCTAGCACAGTATGCAGATGCACAGTATGTGGCTAAGTTTGCTAGCCAGTTGATATTGTGTTTCCTTATACTGTTGATTATCATGGTGGTGTTTGATGAAACAATATACCTTATATATGAATGTACTATTGGTGGTGCTAAGAATAATACAGTTAATTAGCTACCTAAAACAAACTTAGGCAGATGTATGTGCCTAAGTTAGCTAGCCAGTTGATACTGTGTTTCCTTATACTGTTGATTATCATGGTGGTGTTTGATGAAACAATATACCTTATATATGTATATACTATTGGTGGTGCTAAGATTAATACAGTTAACTAGCTAGCACAGTATGCAGATGCACAGTATGTGGCTAAGTTTGCTAGCCAGTTGATATTGTGTTTCCTTATACTGTTGATTATCATGGTGGTGTTTGATGAAACAATATACCTTATATATGAATGTACTATTGGTGGTGCTAAGAATAATACAGTTAATTAGCTAGCTAAAACAAACCTAGGCAGATGTGTGTGGCTAAGTTTGCTAGCCAGCTGACATTATGTTACCTTGTTGATTATCATGGTGGTGTTCATGATGCCACAGTTTGCTTAGTTAGCATAAGAAAAGAAATGAAATCTGAATATTTAGTTATTTGTTGTGGCCAGACAAATGAAAGTTAAAATGCAATACAATTCTATACCCATTAGCATGGAGGCCTTTCACATGAACAAATGTCATAATACATTCCAATTTCATGAACAGCATCATAAAAGGAACACTAACCTTATCCTGTCATTGATGAAGAGAAAAATTTTTCTTTTAATATCATGTAAATTAAATCATGTGAGTGAATTTCAGTAAAAAATAAATAAATAAAACATTTTTTTTTAAAACCTGTTTTACCTTTTACACTTTTTTCAGTCTGAGCATGTTTTCATTTTCACTCAGGTATATTTCTGCTAAGCTACTTCCATTTTTAATAGAGTATGATTTTTGGCGTATTCAAGTATAATTTGTATCTGTGCTCATTTGTAATGGATTTAACATGAGGATAATCTACAACCAGTTTTTGTGCATATAATTACAGGGAGAGAAAAGAAAGGCACTTATGGAGTGGGGGGGGGGGGGGGGGGGATACTTGGTCAGAAGGCATCAAATGAGCTGTGGTCATAAAGCATGCCAAATGCATTATGTAGTCAAGAACAAAGCCGTACGTCCGGGCCAAATCCAGAGCCATCTTTATCTTTACAGCACTGCAACAGTGATTGATTTTAATTGATGACACACTGCATATTATGGCATTAATAAGATTTAATAAGGAACAGGACTTAAAGCTTTTCCCACTGTACCATGTACATATTAATAGCCTCTAAATGTGACATTTTCTCCTTCAGCACTTTGCAGTAAGTTTGTGACGCTCTGTGCTTAGTCATATACTTAGTTTATTCTTTCATCATTTTTTTTTTTTTTTGGATAGTTCTGCTTTTGCATCAACGCTATGATGTAATCTTCATTTTCTTCAATTTAAAAAGAAATTACATCCAATAGACAGTGCTATATATTTACCTTATCATAATACCAGACGTATTTCTAAAACATTACAGAATCAAACTTTTGTTTTAGCTTTTGTTTTTCTATTTCTCAGTCACATTATGTCCTAAATATCCCGCTTAAATCTCTTATGATACATAGACACCCTGAGACGGAGTGCTGATGGCATGCAGAATAAACAGACAATGGAGTAAGGAGAGCAACCTAAACACTGCACCACTGAGTAGAGCTTTTTATGTGCACAAAGAAAAAAAAATGTGCCATGAACCTTTTGCAGGATTAGGATAAAAAAAAAAAAAGAAAACAACACACGCACATACACACTTTAAAAGGCACTTTTACGGGACATTTCAAGTGGATGAATCACAGGAAGGTGATGGTTGAACAGACTGTCCTGACATTGTCAGTGCTTGCTTATACAGAGAGAGAGAGAGGGAGAGAGAGGGAGAAATAAAAATGAGAGGTAAGGGGATGCCATGGCATTGGTGAATATTTGTAGAGGATAGAGAATGGCCATAAAAGGGCAAAAACGATTCTCCGCGGATGCTGCTTACTATAAACGCAGCTCTGTGAAAGTGAGCGTGGTGCTCTCGCTCGGTCATGCCTCACACTGCTTTCAGATGCCACTTTGAATCCTACCTGACCGTTAACACTAAACATTTCTCCCTCTTCTCCCAAAACACCCATTCATTTCCCACAGCAGGGCACACATTTTTGAAGTCTGGAGTGGTAGAATGAGAACTCTTTCATCAACTTTGAGAGGAAAAATAATATTGTACAGGATGTAGAAAGCAGGGAAGCGATGGCTAAAAGGCCTCCATTCTGTGGCTGGTTTTGCTAACGTTTCACTTAGCCTGTAGGGTGTTAGCCGTCCTCTCGGGTTACTAGCACAACACGGCATTGTGAGTCTGAGTAGAAAAGCAGTACTAAAGCACCCGGGAACTTCTCGCCCACCGTTTGAAGAACAGAGCACGTTTGGATGTCCAAAAATGAAATTACAATCCAACGCAAGGAAGGAAAGATAAATAACCAAAGGTTATGGCTTGGATGGTTTTACCGAAAGTTGTGGTAAAAGGATGAACACAACCTTAAGCCGACCAACCTCAAAATCTCCTTCGAACCTGTATACTGTAGAACAAAGAGCTTGCAAATATGCTTCAAGACCCACCTGTCCCCCCCAACTTGTTTTAATCACATCTGTAACTACCGTTGTAGGACGTGTTAATGACAAACATGTGTGCCATAAAGAAATACGGCAATCACAAGTCGTACCTTGGCGTACCTTGGTCAGGGGTGCTATTATACAGGAACCTCAACGGTTCAGGCCTCAGCTTTGATAGGTTCAGCGTCTCTGGTTGACCTCCACATAAGGGTTTGCAGTTGTGGACAAAGAGCGCGATATATTATTAAAAGCGCAGTTCAAGAGAAGGGACACTCCCAGGGGCCTGGTTACAGTCGAGGGCTGTGTTTAAAGTAAAGGTAAAATAAAATTCACCCTGGTCGAGCGCATTAAATGTCAAGGGGATAATTGCTTTTAGGGTTTGACTTTGACAGCAGCGAGATCAGAAAGAATGAACGAAAATGCCGTAACAATGCAAAGGAAAGGACATAAGCGAGCAACGAAGCATGAAAAGATCTCTGGTGGAGTATTGGCAAATGAATAGAGTAAACCGCACTAAATTAAGAGATGCATCAAGGTGGAGGCTGCCAGCGGGAAACGGAGAGTGGCTGATTTGCGTAATCTCTTCAATGAAATTGACTTTTAAATACAATATTCAATTTGTGAGTGGCTCGAGACAGGAAGCTTTTTCTTTTTTTTTTTCCTTCTTTTTTTTCCTTTTTTTTCTTTAGTCGATAATAACAAAATAACATGTCCAGGACATAAAAGCAAACATCAAAATGACAAGAGCTCAGCTTAAAGAGTGGAACACAATTCCATGGAGCTTTTCGAAGGTACATACACTCAATCTGAAGGTCTCCGTTAACAAGGGCATATCGAATTAGTTCTGCTCTGGCCTTTCAGCTTTTATAATAATAACAAGGCAAAGCTTTAAACCTAAAAATATATATATATATTTTTTATAAACCAAGAAAAACAGTCCAAAAAACAAGCAAGGGCCTTCACAAAACAAGTAAGTCAGAAATTACTGTTCCAAGATATTCCAAAATATTTTATTTATTTATTTATTTATCTATCTATCTATTTGGGTTGGGAGCGTTCCATCTGGCACCATACATTGGTTTGGTATGGCTATTTATGAAAACTCTTATTTGACACTGTCTGATTATTGTAACATTATTTTATCTAACATTGATAAAGTGTGCTGATCAAAGAAACTAATCAGCAAAGAAGGTGTTGTCATGCTGTTTACTGGAATATTTCAGGGAGCCATCATGTCTGTGTTTCCTTCTGGCTCTCCCTTTTGTTTATGCTGTCACAGTTAGTCCTGCCAGTGTCCCTGCATGTATTCTGCATATGCATTAACCTTATATATTATGTGACTCTTAGCGTACCTAACTCTTCTCTCTCTCTCTCCATCTGTCAAGCTACACATAGCACTCCTGAGCTGCTAGTCATCTCAGCCCCTTCTGCCCTCCAGACCTCATGAATCATCCTGGTGCCCTGCTTCTGGTTGGAGTTCTCATCACATGGAGGCCTCCGGCTCACTGCTGAAGATGTCCCAGTATGTTGTGCTTCGGATGCTTGTCGTGAGTGGGGATGGTCTTTGATGGCTCACAGTTTATTACTGTACCAGAGTCTCCATCAATGAAAGTGGACTCTACATTAATTTAAACACCTTTCCTATTATATTGTCCTTTTAACCTCATAATCGCAGTGACTGATTCATACTATTTGATAACACCCAAATGGTGATGGGTTCCCTGATTCCTCTCTTCTTCCTAGAAAGGTTTCTTCCTCATCCTCGGCTTGCTCATCAGGGACAAACTGATAGTTATACGTAGTAGTTATATATAAAGTAGTTATACACTTTTTACCTGTTTTATTTCCCTACTTTTTTCATTCTCTACAGCTGTTTTGCAACTAAAGCCGTTGTTAAGAGCGGTATACAAATAAAATTTAAACGAAGTGAATTAACACTCAGGAGTGATTGTTTTCCAGTTACAGTATGTCTGGAAGTGTTTATTCTCCGTATACCAAAGTAATTGCCAGTAATTACCAAAGTAATTGAAGAATGACCAATCATATTCTATACATATGTCTGATATACATTGTCATATATCTTTTTACAGCTTATTATATGCCCACCACAAATATCTAATTAGTCAATCTCTGAATGCACAACATGTCGAACCTTGCAGCAGATGGACTACAGCAGCAGAAGACCACATCAGGTGCCTTGCCTGTCAGCTCAAAATAGGAAACTGAGGGTACAACTGACATGAGCAGCCAAAATTGGGCAACAGAAGCATTGTACAACAGAAAAGCATTGCCAGGTCTGATGAGTCTGGACCTCTGCTGTGATATTTTGAATGGTAGGGTCACATTGGGCCACTTAGTACCAACTGAGAATCATTTAAATGCCACAGTTTACCTGAGTATAGTTGCCGTGTCCATTCCTTTTTAACCACAAGATAACGCACCATGTTACAAAGCTACAAAACTGGTTTCTTGAACATGACAATAAGTTCACCATTCTCCAGTGGCCTCCTCAGTCACCAGATCTCAATCCAATAGAATAGCAAATGCATGATGCTATCATGTCCATATGGATGAAACAAATCTACAAAGGAATGCTTCCAGCACCTTGTCGAATCTATGCCATGAGAGAATAAAAGCAGTTCTGAAGGCAAAGACCCAGTACTTGCCAGGTGTACCTAATGAAGTGGCTGATGAGTGTAGGTTAAAGACTTAAATCTTGCGGAACGTCTTCGAAGAATAGTTTGTTCTTGTTATCATTAGTGTTATGGCAGATTTAAATAGTTGTTCCTGGTGGCTGTTCCTTCCTCTTGAGGTTTCCATGTTAAAAAGCACAGCTTGTTGCGTTACGGAGAAACCACAAGACCTCATGCTGAAAATACATCTCCTCACAGACCATACCGTGTGTAAATTAAGAATAAGCAACGTTGATATACACTAAATTCTTTTTAGTGATTATGCCTCTCAAAGCTGCTGTTATGGAAAACGAATCAATAGAATCAGAATCAACATTTGCCTGTATTATATGTACATATGTACGTTTTTTTTTTCTTTTTTTTCCCTAAATTTCTTTATTATTTATTACTTCTGGTTTCCTGAATCAGAGCCAAATTTGTGTATGCCATGTACAGTAATGTCCTAATAATGGAGAACCGTAGGCGCAGTGGTGTTCATTTTTCCACCCGGACAAGGAAGAATTTTTCCAAATATAAACTTGTCTGATACTGTTAGTTTAATAATGAGTTGTTAGAGGGAATCGTTAGACTTGCGCACCGGGTGAAAAGCAAATCCCAAGCCTTCATACCACGGCAGCAAAAATCGATGTCTCTCTCCGCCAGGCCTCATTATACCTAATAGATCTCCTCCTTTGTGATGATGGACCAGTTACTGTACCGTTACCAATGAAACACAGGTGCGTGTTCAGCGAGAGCAGAGCTCGGGCCTGTAATCAGAATGTTTACACCAAGTGTCTGCAGGATACTGACACTTTCCCCGTGCAAAATTGGCCTCACTTACACACTCTCCCTCTCTCTCTCTCACACACACACACATATATACAGGAAAGATGCAGAGAGCGAGAGAGAGAGAGAGAGAGAGACAGAGCAGAGACACACCACAGGTCCAAGATCACTCTTATTTCTTCTATCAAACACAGACAAAGAATTATACAAAAGACTGAGACAGGCTAGTCAAACAAAAAGAGGACAAATGAAAGGGGAGGAAGCGTGCTCATAAAATCCAGGAAGGCTGTGACAGATATTAAAACAGCGCGGCTATCCTGGAAGGTAATATGGAGAGATTAGTGGGAGAGGAGAGAGGTTGGAAAGAGAGCGGGTCACGGCGAATTCTTCAGCCTCTGAGCTGTTTGCTGGCCGCGGACACGCGGAGACAAAAAAAGCACTGTGTTCCAGCTGAAACCTAACACGGCATATTTTCGGTGGCAGCTCAAGAAAGATACCAATCTTTCTCTGTCTCCTTACCCCTCACTCCAGGGTCCCCATCTTTTTTTTCTTTCTTTTTCTTTCTTTTTTTTTTTTTTAGTTCTTCCACACACATACACACAAGTTCTATTCAATATTCTTCCTCAGCCAACAAATAAATAGAGGAAATTTATAGCCGTGGTGTCAGTTCCTTTTTACTTTATGACTCTCTTGGATGGACGAAGCAGCGAAGCGTCGTCCTGAAGACAATTCAAGAAGCTTGTTGAAAGCAGCGTGTAAGGATCGGGTCTGGAAATGTAACGTCTTTTCCACCGTCCGTCTACATAAATAAACGAATAAATATAATAAATTGGCAGTTTAACGTCACATTTAAGCAGCTTTCACTGGACTGGACAAGTCATGGGAAGCCTGATATTTCATCATCGGGAGATTTATGTGAGGAACTTCACCTGTATTTATGTCTCGGAGAAAAATCGAATCCCGTTCTGCTCTGACGTTCCCGTGAACATTTCGAGACAGAAATCGCTCCATTATTTCAGCCGCAAATCTTTTGTCTCACACTTATTAAAGAGATATGTTTTTACAGCATAAATTAAAATAAAGGATTCGGGAACAGTGAAATATGCACCTGTGCGATTTCGGTTTTACACTCCGTGACTGCGACAGAGTAAAGAGTTCGCCCAGATGTGCATGGTTGTCTCGGACGCATCCATACACCTTCGTCATAGGTACTGTACGTTCGGATCAAACTGATGGAGATCATGCACGCCTCATTTAAATGTGACAGAGAGGCACTTGTGGATGAAGGAAGCGTAATTACAGCTTTCCCGCCACTGACAAGCTAAATGTGCGGCTACTCTCGACAGCAATCTTCCCCGTCCTCGATCGCTCACCTCCAATCACCGTACACTACAATTTGACTGTCTCTGTTCACTTCCTCATGCATTTGCACGGATATGAGAGTTCTTTTTACTAATGAAATAGCAAATTGTTCGAACCATAATAGGACGTTGTAAGGGGACATTTCAAGCCAATGGTTTTTCACCCTCTGTGTCAAAAAAAAAAAAAAAAAAAAAACATCAAACATCCTGACCAGTTTAATGAAAGCATGCCATATTCTGAATCCAAAAAGTGTGACACTATATATCCTGGGGGGGGACATTAGATATTAGTTTATTTATAGGTTCTGCCACTCTGTGCTATAAAAGCGTAGACATTGGGCTAATTACTTTCAATTTAACGATTAGTGAACTTAAATTAACCGCTTAATATCGTAGGATCTGTCAGTGGGTCCAAGATACTGTAACATTCCTCTCTTGACTTCCTCTCGTAACTACAGTACAGTTCCTGTCTAATGCCAGGGGGTGCACAAATTTCTATTAATCAACAAGTTTTTAGTGAAAAATGGCTGATTTGATATCTTTTACATATAGCAAAGTAGTCAAAACTATTACAGAGCCTCACGGAAGCCGTGAATCCTGTAAATCAGACTACGCAGCTTCAATTATTTTATCGGCTACATTGTCAAGGACAAAAGTAAACCAAATGGGCCAAATAATAAATGTGTAGGTTATTACACTGATTACGGATGTACCAGCACTCAATCAGCAATCACTGATTCCATAATTGAGAGCGTGCAGTGCTTTATGGCAACTCCTTATAGCTTAATGATGGAGAATGCAATATGTACAGCAGCGTCTCAGAGGTGGGTTTTTTTTTGTTGTTTTTGTTTTTTTGCAGAGGCGATTCTAGAATCTAGAATCAGTTGGGGCCCAAGGCAAAAATTTGCATGGGGCCTCTCCAACCAGCATTTATCACCATTATCTTATAAATAATAAATAGGTTTGTCAGCCCTCAGGGGCCCCGTACTGGCCTGGGGCCTCGAGCAGTCAACTGCCTTGTTTGACTCTGGCCTCCATACAAGTGTGGATTGTCTTCTTTGAGCCGGCGTGCATCTCTGATCTGACTATGACCCAGCTAAGTGGGATTGGATAGTGACGTGCAACCCACGGCTCTAAAGGCACTCTTTAACACAGCACTTTTCATGATGGGATTCAACCCATATACTGTACATAGTGCAAGGATTTTATTATTGCATTTTATTTAGCTTTTAAAGGGTCTATTACAGTATGTAAGATTCACTTTTTTGTCATTTATAGACAATTCAGCTTGGTGTGCATGTACAAAAAAACTGTACTAGCCAGGGCTTAAAGAAGCCAATTAGATTCCCTCCATAATGTGACATCATATAAGAAGATACCCTTGTAGCTCATTTACATAGACACTGAAACAGTGCATTGTAAGGAAGAGTAAACCAGATGGAGATTAAGGGGTATTTCAGATTTACATAAAACCTATGTTAACTTGTTAAATAAATAGTACAATATGGAACCTTTAAAGAACAAGCGTGGGAGGAGAGTCTTTGAAGTTGCATGTGAGTAGAAAATTGTAGCAAAGTGGCAATGTGTTGTTCAAAGAAAAGATTGTTTTTCTCTACTGACCTGGCTATGCGACATCAATTTTACCGTTACCAATATCAATTTTATATCTGTAAACTGGTGACAGGATCATGGACAACCCAGGGTTATTTATCAGATCCCAAAGAAAACATAATGTAGCACAAATTGCTGAAAATGTCAAAACTGGCTATGACAGGAAGGTATCAGAACGCTCAGTGCACCACAGCCTGCTAAGCGATGCATTCAAGAGTTCAAGCTCAATCCAATCAAGCATCCATGGAATGCACCAGACAAACAGGTCCAACCCTTGGAGTCTCCACCCCGCAAACCACAGCACCCAAAGGATCTGCCACTTACGTTCTGGTGTCAGACGCTACATCACACCACAGAGGTCATATGGAGTTATGCCCTGGCAGCAGATCGAGATTCTATACAATGCATTGGAACTGAATGTTTTCAGTCTTAATGTTATGGCTGGCTAGTGTACTCCCAGGATAGGATGCCAGACCATTGCAGGGTACCATGCACACACATTGACACCTCAGGCCTAGAACGAGAACATGAAACTCAGCACAGAGAGCAAACTACAGTAAGTGCTGGATCGAACCCGGATGAAATGGCAGGGTTGCATCAGGAAGGGCGTAAAGCCTGCGCCAAGTTGTGCACGGATCAGATGGTCCGCTGTGGCAGCCCCACGCAGCAGCTGAAGGAAAGAAATTATATTTGGACTAGAAAAAAAAAAAAATAAAAGAAATATCCTTGATTAGGTGAGAAATAAAATAAAATCTCTTGCGAGTCCTCACTTGCGAATCTCATGCACGCTGGTGGAATGATAAATCTGACCACTTGTCCTTTTTCCCAACAGAAGTGTTTAGGCTCAGCTTGTTCTTATTGAATGTTATCTTTATCAGGACAGTTTCACTCTACAGATTGCCTTTCTATTTTCTCCTCTTTTTTCGAGAAGAGCTAAACATTCTTACTGAATTTTCTCCCGGGCAGCCCATGAAATGTTTGAAGTGATAGCAGAGAGAGGGGGCAGGAGAAAGAAAAAAAAATTGCATCGCCATAAATTCATTACAGAGGCCCGGCAGTATTTATAAACATGGCGAGATGTTGTTTAAAATATCTGACTTAACAGATTACAGATATAAACTTTTTACTGGGGGGAAAGGGGCGCCAGAACGCGCTGTGTTTACATGGGGGGAGTCAAGGTACACAAACGCCTCCTTGGAGCCCTGAGTGACTAAAAATGAAATAAACATTCAATAAAATAAACACGGGGGCGCTTGTGTACGGCTCGGGGTGGAAAGGAGGCTTTACCTTGGAGAAGGGGGCCGCGTCTCATTTGCACTGGGTCGCGTAGCCTAGCTGTCTTTCCCTCGCAGGTGCTGTTCGTAGGGTCTGATTATACAGTTGATGAGCTTCGGTGTTACAGCACCGACTCAAGAGCAGTGATTCACCTTTAAGCCCTACTACTAAAGGATATACAAAACTGCTCAGTTAGAGAATGGAAATAAAAATCCAATTAAAGACAGGATGTGGTTAAGCGTGAAGAAAATCAGTGACAGAAATAGCTCTAACAGGTACACTATGTGCCTCGGTGTTGTGTGGCTTTGTCCTGGTTATTTATTGTATCTGGTCTGTATTTAAAAAAAAAAAAATTTTTTTAAAGACTCCCTGGAGACTACGTGTTTGGCAAAAGAGCGTCCCAAAGTGCACTTCCTGGCATAATGGCTGCGTCTATCCTAACAATGCATACTCGTGCCAGGACCACCCGCTGGGCATCAGGACGCTGCCAATAACTAATACCAGGTACGTAACACAGCTCCTAATCACATCCAATCTCGATCAGTCACAACATAAATGTGGACCTGCCTCCAATAACACAGCTGACAGGCAAGGCAAAACAAGGACGGGAATAGTTTCAGCACATCAATCTTCACGGATCGGTTATGCGTCCGTGAGTTCAATGCAATTCGCGCATTATCTGCGAGCGAAACCTATGCGTGTTAGTGAAATACACCTGAAGTTCTGTTGTTCGTGTTAAATGATCCTTTCTACAAAGTCCAAGTTAAATCAGACAGCAGCACACTGGATTTTTTAAATGTAGACCTCGAATCAGTATTAAATGACCTGTGAAGTCCATGATGGAAACCAGATCGTCGGGATTTTTGCTCATTTTAATGTTGTTCCTGTGATGGAGATCATCATTATGAAATACTATCACTCTCTACTTTAACGGAATAATAGTCATAAGGCTGGTTGACTGATTACATTAATGGAATGTGGTTCATCTATAGCTTAATAACTTCAAAACAAATTTCAATGTTGCTAACTGCAACTGTAGTGTCATAACATTTTATATAATGGAATTATATGACTTAATTATGCATGTGGGTCTGTGTGCATGTTTGCGTGTTCGCTATGTGCTTGGTGGGTTTCCTCCGAGTGCTCTGGTTTCCTCCCACAGTCCAAAGACAGGCAGATTGGTCTAATTTTCCAAAATTGCCCTTAATGTGTGAGTGAGTGTTTAAGCATGTGTGTGTGTGTGTGTGTGTGTGTGTGTGTGTGTGTTTGTTTGGCCTATGATGGATTGGAACCACGTCTAGGATGTACCCTGCCTCGTGGCCTATGTCTCTTGAGGTATAGAGCCTGAATGAATGAATGCATAAATTAATGAGCGAATAAATAATAATAATAATAATAATAATAATAATAATAATAGAATAATACTTTTGCATTACACCAGCAGGGTTGTGGGTTCGAGTCTCCAGTCTTCTTCTATTAGTTACTCCAAGAACTCCGCATTTTAGGCTGACCGGTGTTTCCAAATTGCTTGTTGGCACTGTTATATTATTGAGTGTGTGAGTGTGTGTGTGTGTGTGTGATGGGTTGGCACCCCATTTAGAGTGTCGCCTGCCTTGTGGTCTGGGATAAACGTCAGGCAGCCGACAACCCTACATAGGACGAGTGGTATAGAAAATGGATGTATTATTATGATTATTATTATTGTTGTTGTTGTTGTTGTTGTTGTTGTTATTGTTATTATTATTATTGTTGTTGTTGTTGTTATTATTATTGTTGTTGTTATTATTATTATTATTATTATTATTATTATTATGTCACGCCTGCTGTTCCCAGACAAGAATGAATGAATTAATAAATTAATGAATGAGCAAATGAATATTTATCCAATGTGTCTCATATGTAAAGTTACTCAGATCATATCCATAATATCTGTGAGCTGTGGAATCCTGAAAAAGTCCCTGACTGCAAAAAGCAGGTATAAGGAGCTCAAGCCAAAGCATGTAAAGTCTTCTGCTGAAATGTTTCTCAGCGTGACTGATGAACACAGCCGAGGAAATGACCGAAGTCACTTGTTTAAATCCAGATGCCACAATAAGAGCATATTTAATTTACACAGCACTGTTTTTTTTTTCCCGCCCAAAAGCTGAAGGGTTCTTCGGGAAAGTGAAAGTAAGACAGGAAATCAAGACCTAAAATGTGATCAGGAAGATGGTTTAAACCGAAGAAGTTTTATGCGCAGCTTAAGTCTGGGTACATTTCGAGACAGAGGAGAGCAAACGATTCTGGCAAAAACAAGTAGAGAAAACAGAAAGGTTGGGCTGAAAGCACATACAGTCCTTCACTGTTTAATGTCTCGCTGACATTTCTACCATCAGCCTCTCTCTCTCTCTCTCTCTCTCTCTCTCTCGCTTTCTCTCATTCTATCCTATCTCTATTCTACTGTATCCCTATCAGCTGAAAATAAAATCAGCAAAGCACTAGAAAAACGACGAGACGTGTGCTGTCTTTAACACATGCAAGGTCTAGTGACCCAGACAGGGTCATGGGTCAGGGTTCAGCAAAGGGGCAGAGAATCTGGCAGCTGAAGCTAAAGCTGTCTCCGATTTCACCCGAGCCTCAGCCTTTTCTCTTTCCTTTTCCGAAGGTTACAGTTGAATGTTTGGGTAGTGACTTAAAGATATATATATAGAGAGAGAGAGAGAGAGAGAGAGAGAAAGAGAGAGTGTGTGTCATGATCCCTGTGTGTGTATGTATGCTGATTCATGCACACAGCCCGAGATACAGTATAATTTATAACTAGCCTGTTTTTGGAGTCACGGAGCTAAGGTGAGGCTAAGTAAACATTTAAGAAGGAATTTAATAAGAACATCTAATTAATTCTCAGATGCTTTTCATTTGACAGCTTTAACGTGCTGGTATGGACGATAAAACGAGCCTTTAACAACAACTCGGGAATTGCGTTTCAATTCCTCATCAGGGCGTCCAGGTGTTAAGCATTGGTCTGTACGAAAAAATTAGGTTGCAGGCCAGCTGTTTTTGGGACACGTCCCAAACCAAGCATTTTTTTTTTTTAAATCAACCCACTTTATTTTCAGAGGTGTTTACATTGCTCTGTCGCTGGCTCCACCTGGTACTGTCTGTGTCCAAAACCACACACACACACACACACACACACCTATACAATCCTGGCCCATCCCATCTCTGTCGCCCTACGCATGACTGCAAACATTTTAAATAACTTGATCAGCTCTTAAACAAATAGAGGTGGAAATGCTACACCGTGACACATCTGTGTTCTGTTAAGGTGACAGGAAAACAGAGAGGAGAGAAGAAAAAAAAAAACTGGATTTGAAAGGCTGCCATTTTCTCTAAAAACACAGTTGTCCTGGAACACAATCAGTGTGTTGACATTTTTTTCCTCATAGAACAATATGTCTTTTTTTTCCTTTTTTTTTTTAATGACTATAAAGGAGGTGAAATCAGCATTGCTTTTTGTTTAAGGAGGAATAAAGAACATCAGGAACCAGTAACTAATAGACAGGAATAAAAATATGTCCTGCTAACACTGGAGACTCCTTCCATAAATGTTACTGTATATAAGCAACTTTTAAGACTGAAGGCAATCTATCTATGATGTACCTGGTACTATAGAATCAATCTCGTATTAGTTCAAGCACATTAATATAAACCTGTGATCTGTAAAACAGCCAGGATGACCAATCCGGGCTGCTTTTGGAGAAAATTCATCAACAACTTCTGACCAATCAGATTCATGGATTTGACAAGAATTTAAGAAATCATGTTTATTTAAAAAAAAAAAAATAGACATCTAGATGAAACACATAAACGAAAGAGACAAAGCAACAGGTTAATCAAGACACCGAGTACTCATGGTGTGTGTCAGGGTTTAACTGTGTGCGAGTCAGTGTGAGGTGTGTGTTCTGACATTTTGACTCGTTTCCCAGATGCTCTCTGGGGTTACACAGCCGTCTGGGGCTATAAGGAAGCCTGAGAGCTGACCCGTCTGTGTCTCGTCTCTGCTTTACCCTGAGAGTTTCTGGACACCACTACTCAGGGGAACATTATCTGAAGAAGGAGAAACACTTTCCTGTTTTATTTTTCAGCTACAAACACTTCTTCAGCATTTACATTTTTTTCTTAAACTCGAGTGTGTTCTGTGTGTTTCTTTTTTTTCCCCGAGCGATTTTTATCACCCGGATTATGACGCCTTACTCAACATCTCTGTCTCAAATGATGAATGAGTGCCGTAATGCTTTAATCTTGTGACATCCGCGCTGCAACGTCAAACCGACAAGTCAAAGTAAGCATTTAGATTAAACAGTTCTCTTTCAAACTGCACCGCCAACTCCGAGAAACTAAATAATAGCTCTTGCTCAAACACTAATCCCGTCCTAGAGAACACTTCACCTGTGCAAAGAACGCCCCCGAAAGAGAAGGGATCGTCTCGGATCGTCGGGCGCTTACACACAGCACCACCTGGTGGATGGGGGAAGAATTCCAAACGCAGCCACAGACGTAAGAACTTTCTTAGCTTGTAAGAGTTTTTCGTCTCCGAGCTTGTCCGTGTGGGACGGTTCAAAACGCAGGATCGGATTCACCTGCTTCGTGGAGCCGGCTGTAAATGAAGGTTCATGTCCAAAATAGACCAAAGAACATAATAACAACAACTGTTTGTTGACCCTGGGAATATTTGGTGCTTCTCACAAGCATCTGGCCACTGTTAAGCACGATTTATTGTTAACCCTAAGCTGTCGACGTTTAGAAAGATAGCAGGGATTGCGCGCTGACACGACGCATACTTCCAAATTAGGGGTGCCGTGACTTTTGTCAACCACACACGACCTTTAGCGAGGCTCCAGAGGAGAGCCGAAAGGCATTATTTCCAGATCAACCGTTTCAGACTGATATTCAACTTAGACAGGATAAGTAGGGGTCCCTGAGGACAATGTGGTGCTATTTAAACCTGCTAATGGTGTACAACTTACAGGATTATTTTTTTTTCTTTCTTTCTTTCCTTCTCTTTCTTTCCTTCTTTCTTTCTTTTTTTGTGCTAGGTCTCAAGCTAGCGGTGCTAACCGGACCTGTAGCCACCTGCAAATTACAACTTAGTACTCGAAGAGTTAAGAATGTGTTTCTTTCAGCCTATTGTTGAAGTGCACAGGTCAGGCAAGGGGGGGGGAGGGACGAATAGATTGTGCTAAGAGGCTTTAATCCCCCCGCCTGTCAAGCCCGGACCCTGCTTGACGTCCCATTGATGTGTAACAGAACAAAACAGTGGGCCCCTCGCTAAGCTGCTGCCCGGGCCCCATTCACAGCGACAGGAGAGCAAATTCTTCAGCTGCTCAGATCCCTCAGTCTTAAAGGGGCGATGTGCAAAAAAAAAAAAAAAAAAACAACAACACAACAGGAAGGTAGAACGCACAAACAGCAATGAGAGACAGTCCTGGACTGCTCTGGCTCTACTTTTTAAAGCTACAGGTGTGGGACAAGAGCAAACGGATGCTGACAAGCTCGTTGCTGGAATATTTGAATTATGAAAAAATGGTTTATACAACAAAATGTATAAAGTAAAAAAAACAAACAAAATATAATGATGTAAAATCATTTTAAAATACTAAAATTATCATATTATATTCAAAGCATATATACAGTACATATATATTTATTCATTTATTTATTTTATGCAAAATATAAAAAAAATTTAAATTAATATAACATAATATTTATTTATAAATTAATACATAATACACCAGAATAGTGAATTACTGCAGGAAATTGTTGTTATATTAATTTATCATACGTTTGTTATTCGGACATGTATCGTTTATCATTTACACTTTTATCATTTTTACACATAAATATTAGACTTGATAATAAAAAAATAATAAAAGATTTAGGTTCTTTGTGCCCGGTCACTGTTAAATCTTGAAAATATCAATGTCTAAGCTTAAATTCAGTTCTTTATGTTCATGAACAAAAATAAAATAAAAAAGCAAGTTCAACATGACCTCAATTTTAATGTATTTATTTATTTTATTTGATGCAATGGATTCAAGAATTCCGAGAACCATGTGATGATTATGGCACAATTAATACAAATTAATATGAATTGAAATATACTGATTAAAAAAATGAAATCTCAGGAGATTTGACAAGGTTTTAACTGCTTTTTAATTCTCAGCAGGAGCTAACTGACTGATCTTGACTACAGAATGTCACTGTAGAAAGGGTTTTGTTAGAAGGAAGGAATGAACAAAAATAAACGCGCCCCCTCTGTTTCTTTTTATCTAAAATGTAGGAAATACATTGCTTAAAATATGGAAAGTCATAAGTAAATGAAACCACACTCATAAACATTAGACATAATGTTCATTATATATAATAAAAATGTACATATGTACCTAAATCAAATGTAAAAAAAAAAAAAAGGGAAATCGTTGGATGAAGCAAGGGGGCGGGGGAGGGGGGGGAGTTGGGGGGAATCGGTTGAAGGCAAGATGACTGTATGCAAATTGGACTGGGCTTGTTTTAATGAGACAAACCCACTGACAAACCACAACTCTAATGCTCGGGGTTAAGAGATGCATATTCATGATACGTATATTCAAATGCATGGACATGAACTAACAGACCCACCCCCTCTGCAGCCTATTACCCTTCTCATTACTCTTTTTATTTACACAGAGGGGAAAAAATATTGGGAAGAGACATGACATGATTTATTATTTTTAATAATAATAATAATTATTATTATTATTATTATTATTATTAAACTGAACAACAGATTTTTTTTTGCTGATACAGTAAATAGATAGATTGCTTGTTTTGTCTGTATACTGTATACATCTACATTTCTATGAGGGTGATCCTAAAACATCTACAGTTGCACTGGAATCAGTAAGGCATGGTCTATATGATGATGCTCTAGAAATTGGAAGGCCTAAGAGTCACATAAGGCTTGAACAAGAGCATACATTTGATATGTTGTTATGTGAATAATAGTGATCACAGGTGAAGAACTGGCACATTTCATCAAGCCGTTCCCTGAAATGGTGGAACTAAATGCATGACTTTTATGAACAGTATGTTATCTGAACATGCCATACACGTGAAAAATTAAGATGTGAATATAAAATAATCTGTGTAAAAAAATCTCATGTGGGGGTACAAAGCTTACGTCCTACACATTTAACGTTTACATGTAAAACGACTTAAGACCTCATATGAATGTAAAATATTTTTTTTTACAAATGGTGAAAAATGAAGCATGAAACATGACAAGTGAGAGATCTGAAAAATCAAGTCTGATTTTTTTTTTTTAATAATGTGATAATGTTCACTCATTCTCATTTTTAAGCAACATTTACCTCTATAGAGATGTAAATTAAACTATACTTTTTTAAATTAATAAAATGCTTACAACTAAAAATCTAACAAATAGCTAAAAATGATCCACTCTTACATAAAATTAAAATATTATTTTAATGAATTGATTTAGTCTGAAAGAAATATGCAGGAATAGGCTCCAGGCCCCCGTGACCCTGAATACAGGATTAAGCGGTATAGATGATGAGTGAGTGAGTGAAATATGCAGGAGGTTTGAAAATATGTACGCTTTATAGTTATATAGTTATATAAAGTTATATATGTTGTTTATCCATACTGATGTTTAAATCATAAAAGAAATGTATCCACTTATATATAGACTTATAAATGACTGGTCTGGTTTAATTATCCATTTCCTCTAACGTAACAGTAGAATAAATGTCATTCATATATTTATGAATAGTAACTAGTGGTCATTGTTTCAATTAATATTTTAAAAACAGATTCTAATACAGACTGAACGTTTTAAAAACATTCTACTCGTTTGGAATGAACGGCAGACCTCATTATGATGATTATTTGTACTTGTGCTCCCCCTAGTGGTCATATGGTATAGTTTAGACCCTGTTATTTTGGGGATTGATGGGTCGCCCAGTACATCAGCTCAAGATGAAATACGCACATAATGGTGTTGTTCTTTTCTATCGTAGCCTACGTAGGTAGATAGATATAGTGCCTATGTTGCATAAATACCACCCCCGCCCCCCTAAACAAAAGACTTAAATCTGGTTAAATCCTGGAGCTGAAATGAAGTTAACTGGGATTATAGAATTATTTGATTCTACACATAATAATGAAGCTGAAATAAACCAAAAGGGAAATAATAAAAAATAAACATAGTTGCAAGATGCAAGATGCAATAATGATTGGGCCCAAGCACCTGTGTAATCTCCACCTAGGTGCACCACACAACCTGTGTGCTTTTTGAGCATGTTAAGACCCTCAAAAAGCCCCAGGTGCTGGGGGGGGGAAACATCACACTATGATGTCACTCAATGGGATGCCATTCAATATGATGTCACTCAGGAAGTTATTAGCCACTTTTCGATATAAGTTTAAGACATCGCCATGGGTGAACCATTTGGGCTATCAAAAATCTTTTCGCAATTTTGCATCCTCAGTGGCTTGGGATAAAATTGGCCTGGTTTGGTGCCAATTATATAAATCCCCTAGGAGGAGTATATAAAAGTTTACTGTGCTTTACATGAACGTATATGTGCAAGTGTGTATAAGCTATGCTGAAAAATCTCATGTGAAAATCCTGTACCTAGTTCATTTTCATGACTTTCTGAGCAGGTTAAGACCTAAAAAATAATAAAGTTGTGATTGCATAAGTATTCACCCCCATTTCTATGAAGCCTCTGTATACTGGAGATTGATATTTGCGCTACACTGGTCAAATGTTTTTTTTCTGACGTCGGTACACAGGCCAACTCCTGCGTGGCATGTTATGCATATACATACATACAGAAACTAGACATTATTGACAGGCTTGCAAAAAGCCAAACAGCACATCACATAAAATGAGTGTCTGATCATTTTGTGCTGTATTACGCACAGGCACGTGCATGGTTTTTATCTTTCACACACGAATGCACACAACTGGAGCGCACTGGCAGCCATAAAGTTAAAGTCTGCTAAAAGTGAAATATCAATGGGTTTTTGTATTACACTGTTAGGCTTTCATTTTAATGTACTCTTTTAAAACATTTAGTGTATGCATGAACTAATATTATGTTGAACTGAAAACTCTGAAATATGCCGACTCAGTCATATCCAACACACATGCATACACATATAGACACTGCTCAGTGACAGTAGGCTTGTTATAAGTAGGCTAGATATAAATTGAATACCTAGTGTAGAACTAAACACCTCCTTTACATCCCACTTTTACTTTATTATAGTTTGTTTTGTAATAAATTAATTATGGAGCATTCAGGTCATGTGATATTATCTGATTCCTAATTGAACATCAGCTATAACTTGTGACATATCGTGATTTATTTATTCAAAATTACCATTTGAATGAGGCTTGAATTTGAAATGAAACTGAAATTTCAATGCCCTAAAAAAGCTAATGAACAAAAATCAACATAAAAAAAAATGTTAACATTAGAAACTAAGCAGATAAACAAACATTCTGGACAAGTAAGTGTCAGAAATGCTGAGCAGATTCTTGAGATTCTAGATCGGTGCACACAGTGGTACTACCAAACAAAAGAACATGTTACCACGACAACGATATTACCATTTACAACATTTGTCAGACACCCTTATCCAGAGCTCATTATACATTTAAGCAATTATGGGCCCTGCCCAAGGGCCAAACAGTGGTAACTTGGTGGTGCTACAGTTTGAACCTTGGACTGCTATGGACCACAAATGCATGCAGAGAGTGGTGAAGACTGCTGACAAGATCACAAGGACTTCGTTGCCATCCCTGCAGAGCATTTACCATTGCAGAGTCCACAAGAGAACTGCCTCCATCCCGAGCACCGACTGTTCTCACCCCTTTCCTCAGGCCGGAGGTACACAAGTGTGAGACTTTCATGGCTAAAGAACTTATTTTTTCCCACTTCCATCGAACTCCTAAATAGCTGACTTTACCATATGCTTGCACTTGTGTAGCGTATGGTAGCGTTTTTTGTTTTGGTTTTTTATTTTATTTTTATATTTTGATAATTTCACACTTTTTGATCTTTTCATATTCTGCTTGTAATGCCATGTTTGATCTATATTATATACATATTCTTTTTATACCCATATTTATTTTTATGCCTTTTTTTTGTTTGTTTTTTACCTTTTAGCAAAACTTAAAACTTGAAACTGTATTCTAAGCTACTGAGCTACCCCTGCCTACCTATGCCTAATTACAACTGCAGCAGCGAAGCCTTGGGAAGGAAAAGGATGCTGAATATTTTTTAAAAGTACAACACAAAACCAATGATTGCAATCATTAAAACATTAATTACATGTGACTACAAAACATTGTTTTGATTGGGCCTATCATAGACGCCATATAAATAGTTGAATAAAGACTTCATTTTTCTTTGGGTAATTAAAGTGCCAGAATAAAATGCACCTCTTCCTAGCATCAGAGTTTGTTTAATATACCTTACCAAATAGCATCATAAAGACCAAAACAGGCCTGGGACAAAATTCTGGAAAAGTATCAATCAGAGTTTGGGTTATAAAAAAAGAAGAAAAAAAAAATCCAAACTACGTATCATTTTATTCTTAAAGGAAAATGATGTTAAAATGTGTGTGCACATTGTATACAGTACATGTTCTTATGGATCTGTACAAAGCAAGTGTAAATGTTATTGTTCTAAAGAGCTTTCTTTTGCCCCGATATGAGTTGTAAGAATGCGTTTATCATTTGCACTATGCTATACATAGAAAATGAAGATAGTACCATGACTCAGAATTGTCTTACTGCAGTTGTTCAAGTCTCCATCCATATTTGCATATTTAAAAGGTCAGAATTTGATGAAAATTTGCCATTTATTGGTGTTTGCTTTGGCATACACAGGATTTGATGGACAGACAGACAAACAGGCAAACAGACATTTTATTCGATGGTTTAACTGTTTCACTCCTTTGACACCTAAAATACTGTCAGGGGGGGGAAAATGTTTTTCATTCCCCATAAACACCAACAAACACTTTCCTCATAAAGGAATCTACAATAGAAAAAAAAGTAGTACATGAATATAGGACACAGCTTCTACTGTAACTACATTAGCAGCTCCTTCCGGATTTTCATTTTTTTTCTTTTTTCTACATTGTTAAACAATGCTATATTGTTAAACAGTGATGTTTGTTAATTGCTGATTTCGGAGGCTGGTAACTCTACAGTAAATGAACTTCTCCTCTGCAGCAGAGGCTTCCTTTCAGGCTTCCTGTTACCCTGTATAGGATAAGCAGTGTAGAAGAGTGAATGTCCATAGAGAATCTGCTTATAGTAAAATAACCAACAATTTCTCATGAACAAATACACATTTTCATTGATGCAGCTCTACTAAGACTAATTGCAACAGAATACAGAATACACATTTACAAAGTAAAAAAAATTGCCTTTGCATAATGCAGAATACACAGTGCAAATTTTTTTTCTATAAAATGTTAGAATTTTTTATATTTGAAATGATTAATATTTCTATTATGGAAGCAGGTGGAATATATAATGAAAAAATTGGTTTAAACCAGTTTTTAAATATTATACATTGTACCTGCTGTTTACTGTATAATGACCTACTGTTGCATCCTTAATTAAATAACCTATCAGTTATTTTTTCAATTGTGAAATGTCAGTGAATTAAATTATCTGCCTGAGGTGTACCTAGTCATGTGCAGGGGTTAAGAGGATTATAACGATCCACTGGGGCATGTTTGGTTTTGCAATATTCTATTGCAAGAAAGGTAAAAGTATGGATTGTGTAATGGATTTGCCATCGCTTGGTTCATTTACAGTGCATATTTGAATTATTTAAAGAAATCATGTACATTGGAAAATAAATAAAAGCGATACAGTTTATTGTGTGACTTCATTCAAAAACATCATAGTAAGTGTAGAACAAAAATTGTGTGTGGCTGAAATGGTTCTAATGCTATGACTTCAAGCCTATTGAGAATGAACTACTTTAAAATATCCAGCAGATGGGGCCATTTCATATGAAGTTTTTTTTTTTTTGTCCTTCCTCACAAAATCCATCCAGCAGATGGAACCAAACTGCTTTTTACCTCCACAAGTCATCTTTCTATGACACCCTTTAACACTTAAAATACAATCTGAAGAATACCATGATACCATATTCCCAGTTAGAATGCTGTTGAGGCCTACAATTCCCAGAATGCACAAATGATAACTTTTACATTTACTTATTTTTTCAAAAACATTTTTCCTGCTTCTGTAGGTTCATTGCAAGGAGAAAGCAATTTTACGAAGCTAATTATAAGGAAAAGAAAATATTATTATTATTATTATTATTATTATTACCTTATTTGACTTTAACTGTCATTTATTTTGCCACAACACGATTTCATTGCACATCACATCAACCTGAATATGAATTATCGATATTGAATATTTACCATGTTCTAACATTAAACATGCTTTTCATAAGAGCTGCTCATCTGAACATTTCCATTTTGTCATGGGTAGTCAAAGTCATCAATTTTCCAGAGCTGACCTTGACCTCATGACCTATACCAAGATAACGTTCTATTCCACTCACACATTGACGAAGCTTTTCCATCTCTTTCCCGCAGGTCTATCAAACAATCTGGTATAGGAAGATGATAAAATTGCCATGCAGACTTACCCTGATCAGCCATAACGTTATAGCCACCCGACTAATATTGAAAAGGTCCCCCGTTGTCCCACCAAAACAGTAATGGCCTGTGTGTTCTGACACCTTTATGTTGGAATCAGCATTAACCTTTTCCTCAATTTGATCTACACTAGCTCTTCAATTGGATCAGACTACACGGGCCAGCCTTCACTCCTCAGCTGCATCAGTAAGCCTTGGCCACACCCATGACCCTGTTGCCAGTTCACTGGTTTTTTCTTCCTTGGATCACTTTTGATATGTCCTGACCACTGCAGCCTGGGAACAACCCACAAGAGCGGCAGTTTTGGAGTTTCTCTGACCCACTTGTCTAGCCATCGCAATTTGGCCCTTCTCACCACAGCTACATTTTCAATATAATGGCGGGTGGAAGTGGGTGGCATATATTATGCAGCAAGTAAACCTTTTTCCCCTGAAGCAGCAAAAATGTATAACAGTATAAAGGAAATATATAGAATAAGGATTTGAGTGACTTTTTGTGGGATTTTGAGTGACATGGACCAGGTTAAACTGCAGGATTTATGTGATGTTCCTGGTCTGCAGTAGTCAGGACATACCAAAACTAATCCAAGGAAGGAAAACCGGTGAACTGGCTACAGTGTCATGGGTGCCCGAGGCTTACTTGATGCACATGGGTAGCGAAGGCTGGCATGTGTAGTCCGGTTCAATAAAAGCACTAGTGTAGATCAAATCGATGAAAAGGTTAATGCTGGTTAAGATGTCAGAACACACGGTGCATCACTGCTATGGTGGCAAAAGGAGGGGACCAATTCAAGACTGTATTATGCATACTGCACACACAAACATTATTCATGCTGAGACAAGCATCACCTCTGGTACCTGCATCTTCTGGGCATGTTTTTGTTCTTTATGTATGGTCAGGTTTAGGTACAGTTTTTCTTTTGCCACCTTTGAGGAAGTTTCACCTGTTTTTTTGTTCAAGAGTGTTCCAAAAGCTTGCGGTTCTTTGAAGCAAATCATGGTGGATTTTAAAAGTGTGCTCCAGGTCTTTGTCCTGTTGTAGAAGCCAGTTTCAGTTCCTTGACTGAATATGTCTTATTTGCTTCCAGAATATGCTAATATTTACCGTAACCCATTCTTCCACTTACCCGTGCAAATGCCACTTCGTTTTTTTCTGCACATATCAAACAAGCTATATACCTTTGGTGATTGTGCTTGTACTTCCATAATGGTGTGCATACATGAGATGTTTTCTTTAGTGATGAGGTCACAGGTAAGGTTTCCTTCTGGTGACACGTCCATAATCATCCTGAACAGGTTTGTGCATGCTACTCTAGAGTTTTCATGGGTATTCCAGATCAAAGCTAGAAGCACTAAATATTGATATTTACAGTATAACCTTTACCTTCGTTTACCTTGTAAGTGCAATTTCTGATCAATTTTCAGATACTCAGTCAGCTGCTTAGGGGTTACTTGCTTGCTGAGTGCTAGCACAAGGCTTGAAGAGTTATTTGTGCATTTATAAATGACTGATCCTAATGTCAATTCTTGACTTGTCCTAAAAAGTCAGTTAAGGTACTACAAACTAATTACGCTCTGAGACTTTACGACCGGTGCCAGGGTGGTTTAGTGGTTTAGTTGGTTTAGTGTCAACTATGTTTGGTGGATTGAATCTTGCCTCTGGTCTGTGCGAGTGGAGCTTGCATGTTCTCCTTGTGCTTGGTCTTTCCAAATTGCCCATAGTGCATCATTGTTAGTTTGTTTGTGTGGGTGGATGCTTGTGCTCTGCAATATGTTAGCACGCCGTTTAAGGTGTAGCCTGCCTTGTGCCTTAAGTTCCCTTGGATAGAATCCAATGAGCCAACACAGGACAAGTGGTTCAAATGGCAGGGTATGCAATCTTTCGCACATGCCAGAATTATTCCTAAATTCCTGAATAATTAAATAGAGCATGATTGTACATGTCACCTTGCACCTCCAGGGTCCGGGTTCGATTCCCATCTCTGTGTGCGTGAAGTTTGTGTGTTCTCCCTATGCTTGGTGGGTTTCCTCCCACAGTCCAAAGACCTACAGATTGGGCTAATTAGTGTTCCCAAATTGCCTATAGTGTTTGAATGATCGTGTGAGTGTGTGTGTGTGCCCAGCGATGTATCGGCACCCTGTCCGGGGTTTATCCTGCCTTATGCCCTACGTTTCCTGGGATAGGCTCCATTTTCCTCTGCCTACCAAGGTGCACTTTCCTGCATAAGGCAATAGATGGAACAGTCATGTGCTTACGGCTTTCTTGAGATGTTCAAAGCTTATGACCTACCCCTGCTTTAAACATCTCCACAAATTTATCCCTGACCTGTTTGGTTTGTTCACTAATAGAACAGCTGCATTTATACTTTAAATTACACACAAGTGGACTCAATTTACTAATTAAGGGACTCCTGAAGGTAGATGGTTCCACTGGATTTTAGTTAGGAGTATCAGAGTAAAGGAGGCTGAATACAAATCCATGCCACACTTTTCAGATTTTCATTTGTAAATAAATTTGAACACCATTTATCATTTTCATTCCGCTTCACAATTACAGTATGTGGCACCTTGTGTTGGAATATCACATAAAATACCTTGTGGTTGTAACATGACAAAATGTGGAAAGATTCAAGGGGTATGAATACTTTTGCAAGTCAGGTAACTTTAGGGTATTGATATATTTTCAAATATTTATTTATTTATTTATTTGTACCTTTTTAACAAATATATTAATTAACACTTTAAAATAAATAAATAAATAAATAAATAAATAACATACCATATTTATTTACTTCATTTCGTCACACTACACCCTCTATACTTGACAGAATCAATCCATTAGGTATCTAGCTAGGGCCTCAGAATTCCTGCATAGTTGTGTTGCACCCATTTTGCATTATGGGTTCTTGCGTAGGTTGAAGTGACATCATTGCAAACAAAGGATTGCCTTATAAAACTTGTTTAATGGAATTCTTCCCTATGCACTCAGCCATTTTTTCAGGAATAGAAAATTACATAATGTCTAGAAAGAGTTTAATACAACGTTCTCTTAGACACATCTAAACAACCCCCTGACAAGCAACTATAACGTATTACTAAATAAACCATTAAGCCAGTAAGAGTTTTCACATGGTACAAACGTAAGGATGAATAAACGCCTCTGAGACTGGCTTGCACGCTAGATTGTATACGTAAAGATCAATGAAAGGCTCTGCAACAGGCTTTCATGGCACATGCTTAAAGGTAAATAGAAGCTTCTGAAACGTGTATCCACGATACGCTTAAAAGTTAAATAAAACGCTTTGAGACTAGTTTGCTCAGTACATAGACAAAGATAAAGAAAAGCCTCTGAAGCTGATAAGTCATATTAAAGTGAAAAGATTTGGTATTATGAGTGGCGTTTGAGTCAAACCAGGACTTGTGATGAAATTTCTCGCAAATGAAAAGGCCAGACGTCCATGACTGATGATCTTGTCCTTGTTCCTCCCTGAGACCATCGCACAACACCATGGACGAACATTAACGCATTCAGTCACATGTATGGTCAATTTAGATGTCCCAGTCCACCTACTCGTTTTTGGGACGTGGCAAGAAACTCATATGGACACAGCGAGATGTAACAGTTCACCGGTATTAACCCGAGCTCGCGGGTCAACCCACAAGGAGTTAGGAATTTAGGAATTCATAAACTTATGAAAAATCAGTTATATACTGTAGTCTGTGTTCATTGCACCCATGCTGCTACACGCCAACATGAACAATACGACATGTGTCTGTTCCAAAGACACAATAAGCTGTGGTGAAGAGTAGTAGTAGTGAGAGAGAGAGAGAGAGAGAGAGAGAGAGAGATTTTTTTTTTTTTTTAATGGGTACAAATACAAAAGCCTGTACCAGATTAATATATTGGAGGTTTAATGTACTTTCAGATGATAGAAATAGGCCTTTGTGGCTAAGCAGGTGCAGATTCAAAAGTAATAAATAGCAAATAATACGAAAGAAAGGATAGAGCGCTGTACTTAGCATCTCTAATCCACTTCCTCAACTCCTCCATAAGCCAAGAATGGGAAAGAGGATTGTTGTAATAAAGCAGATCTTTCAGGGGTGTAATAGGAACAGATCACACAATATAAGACAATAAACTATGCACTCACACATTCACCCTACAAGTGAAACCACAACCAAGCAAACCCCAAGCTCAGTATAATTTTCTGCCCTTTGTTGGTCTTTGTTTGGACAAATCACACCATTCGCCTGCCAGCAACCACAAGAATACAGAAAACAGGCAGCAGGCAAATCACTAGGCACAACCACCACAATGCAGCATACAATACATGCTTTTATCATGAGCCACCCATTTACTGACTTGTAATGGTTGTAATGAGTGATTATTCGAGCTACTATAGACTTCGTGTCAGCCGTCAGTTTTCCTCTGATGCTTCTGTCCATGAAATTGACGCTCGCAGGTTGTTTTTTTTAGCACCATTTTTGTGCAAACTGTGTAATCGGATGTGTGTGAAAACCCCAAGAGATCGTCAGCTTCTGAACTACTTAACCCAGACCATTAGACCTGTAAAGTCACTAAAAAACACATTAAAAAAAAAAAATCATCCTGATGTTCGATATGAAGATTCACTAATCTCCATCTATAGGATCCGGATGATTTTATGCATCCTGCTGCCATGTGATTGGCTAATCAGATCATTATGACGACGTTATTACATTTGGAGAGATTTTGTCTCATTTCTCAATCAAAAATGAGTGCACAAGAAGAATTTCACGATCATAACTTTTTTTTTTTAAAGCCATACGCTTGCAGATATTCCTGACCTCATTTTTGTTTATTTTTCCTTCAGGAACAGGTCTTCCACATGCCGGGAATAAATTGCGCTCTTGGCTCTACAATATTTGGTCATGGACTTGAAGGACTGCCATGTGCTTCGAGCTGGGTTAAATTAAATTATCTTCTAGTTCTGGAATTTCAACATTAAACCAGTGAAACAGCTTTTTTTTTGTGTGTGTGTGTGTGTTTCGTGAAAATACACAACAAGAGACTCCACGTTAAAAACGTTTAATATCAAGACGGCAAGCATACAAAACAACCCAGCAACACCTTTTACAGTGCAAAGTCAAAGAATTACAAACTCTCTTTCAGTCATCAGATGGTGCAAGAGGAATTTTCCAAGTATAAATACAGTCTCATGTCTGTTAATAAATATATACATTCACGATGTTGATAAATTACAGAAAATAAACAGTTTCTGTTAATAAGTTAAAAATTATATTATTTCTACCGTTTTATTTTGGTCACGTCATCTCGATGCAAATTTGCCAAAGGCAGGGGAAGAAAAATCTGTCAACAAGCCAATCATAGATCTGATATTTCTTTGTAAATAAACAACTCTACCAACACTGACAAGAATTACATGTTAACACACAGCCTGGCCAAAAAAAAGTCGCTGCTTGGATTTAAGTAAACAAATAAGTAAAATCACTATATAATTACTGCAGTGATTAATGTTTCAGCAATTCAACCCTGTCAGAAGACGAATCTCATGGTTGTGCAAAGGGAGTTACTTCAAGGGTTCGGTCTGCTAGGGAGCATATCGACTGGACTTTGGAACAATGGAAAAAGGTCATGTGGTCTGATGCGTCCAGTTTCCAGAGGTAAGAAGGGAAATGCATGAAGTGATGCACCCAGCATGCATAGTGCCATTTGTACAAGCAGCTGGAGGCAGTGGACGTTTGCTTGGTATGATCTGGGGTTGCTTCATTTGGTCAGGTCTAGGCTCAGCAACGTTATGTGGCAATAACATTAAGTCAGCTGACATCCTGTATGTACTGAATGACCAGGTTATCACATCTATGCATTTTTTCTTCCCCAATGGCATGGCCATAAACCATTACTCAAAGTGTGAGAGAGTGGTTCTGTGAGCATGAGGAACCATTTTCACACATGAATTGGCCACCACGCAAGTCCTGACCTTAACTCCGCTGAAAGTCTTCAGGGTGTGCCTGAGACAAAACTAGATTTCTGACAAAAACAAATATTACGACGTTTCATATGATTGCTGAAAGTGAATATGTTTCTGTAATCAAAGCTACCGGTGATCCAACCAAAAAATCGAGTGTGTGCGACTTCCTTTTTGCCCAGGCAGTGCACCCTGACGCTTCAAATATTTGAGCGGAACAAAGAGCGCATGCCTCCTGAAACGGCGATCATCAAAGAAGCATAATTACTAATAAATAATAATACAATGAATCAATAAGATGGAACAGAACAGTAATTCTTAGTCATCCTATTTGTCAGTTTAATAATGGTGCCTATTAAAATAGACCAAAAAAAATAATATACCAATATCAAGTACAGTATATCAATTTGGTTGAACAGGAATGTGGGAAGGAGAAACGAGCCTGTGCACAAGCCATGCACGGCCGGTGTGCTACATTTTTCAAATTGTAATTCTCATTTTTGAGCATGTAAAGCCCAAAGTAATGCTATTATCAAATTGTGTCTTTCAGTCTATAATGCCATGGGTTTCTTTGTTTTCACAAGACAAAGCAAAGACCGTTAGCTAAGATACGTACATCGGAGTTGTAATAAAAACGCTGCAGCCAGGTAAGCTCTGAAAGCAATTCAGTCATTCACAGTCATTCGCTGCAAGTATTTCATGTCTATGCTCATCTATTATGAGATTGTGCTACTACTTCAACCTAACATTTTTCAAAATATATTATATATTAAGAAAAAAGAAGGCCCAAACTGTCCCTTGCATGTATTCAAGCATATTTCACCTTGCCCCGGTTACTGTACGTGACATTCATACTGTTTAATTATCGTACCGTTTGCATGAACTGTCACTCGTGTTACAAGGCGTGGCAAGAGGTTGAAATAACGGTGGTTATAACACGATTATAACTGAAGTTATTCTGTGAGTCTTTCACAGAAACGACGCCACTCACATTTACTACATTTCAAGTATGTCGTTTTAAAATAATGAAATGAAATGAATGAATAAATATAGCACACTGCTGCGGTTTAACAACTGCAAACCATGCTTATTTGGACGTTTGCTTATTTTCACAAGTTCACGTTCACGCGATCTGAGTTTATCATACAGTATGGGTTGAAACCGGCAAGAAGGAAATGACTCAAAATGCTTGCACTTTACACGGGATTACAGTCAAATTAGGTGCTGTAGCAAAAATATACTCAAAAGCAGACTGCCGTTGAGGGTGCAACCATAAGACAAAAGCTTCATCATTCTGTGGCGTCTGTGTTTCCCCTTCCCGACAGAATGGGCTTCAAATGAAGTTTCTTGAGTCTTCCAGGTAGTTCATTAAGGACCAGGGGGAGGGGGAGGGGGAGGGTACCTCTATGGCATCCTATCTGAGGTATTCCTCTTCTGAAAGGCTGTCTGTGCTCTCGTCCTCACTTCCCTCCAGCTCTGGGAGATCTCCCCACAGCAACAGATTCACTCCTAGTGGAGGAAGAGAGAAGCTCCATCATACAAGTAAGATAGTAAATACTGTCGCTCTGAAGGATGGAGAAAACAACTCATGTACTCTGTTTTTAAAATGTTATCCATACACAGCCATGACATTAAATGTGAGACAATAAAATCCACCAAGGGTTTGGATTCCCCTCTGGTGATTCTGGTCGCGTGCTCTGGTGTCTGGCACCAGATGTTGGGATGGGATCTACATGTATCTTACTTGTTTGTCAACCACATCCAATGGATAGGGATCCGAGGCCAGGTTGGTGGCCTTGGTCCCTTTGCCTGCTGATACCCAAGTGTAGCGGACTGTGATGCACTGGGTGTTCTGATGCCTTTTTATTGTGGCCAGTTTTGACTTTTTTCAGCAATTTGTGCCGTATTGGCTTTTCTGTGGCATCAGACCAGAGGGGCCGGCATTTGGCCCCCGCAGACATGGGTGAGCCTTGGGTGCCCATGATCCTGTCACCAGTTTAGCTGGTGTAGTTGGTGACCGGTGTTGCACTGCAAAAAAATGACATCTTACCAAGAGGCATATTCTTGAATCTAGCCCAACCTATCTATATAATTCATTCAAATAAACTTGCAACAAACCAAATGTAAGATTACTAAACTTGTTTCTAATCAAATGTTACTAAAATTGTAAATTGTAATTGTAAGATAGATTGTTTAATTGGCAGAGAATTTTGCTTGCATTTTAAGAATGCCTAAAATTTGCACATTTTTCCACCAGTAGAACAATACGTTTGCTAAATTTTTGGGTAAAATTTTAGTAGAAGGATTGCGTAATAATCTTTAATTTGTTGTAATCTCATTTTAAGAAAGTGTAGATAAATGTCTGCAGTGTGCTCAATTCCTCTTGCAGTGGTGTTAATGTTATTGCGGACCAATGTATACCTTTTCTATTCTTTTAGAAAGACAATCTACACTTTCTTTTTACAAGCCAGTCCTGTTTATACGCCACAAATGCTTCATCACACGGTTTTCACTGGACAAGATGGCATTTTTTCCCCTCAGGTGTGATCCGAGCAAATGTCTCCTGCCTATTTGCTCACAAGACTGAAACTTGGGAAAACACACAGGTGATCACAGGTTTCAACTGCTGCAAAATATAAGCAAAGTTAACAAACTTTGTTTTTAGATGTCCCCTGCATCGCCATAGGGAATCAACCATAATCTCTGCCTAAAGCAAAGAAGCTGGCACCTGTTTTTTTTTTTTTTTTTTTTTTAAATCAGGGACAATAACGGCTTAATGCAAATCAAGCACAAGTTCCCAGGGTTATGAATAAAAAACCGGCTGGATGGCGTGCCGCTCTCAAGTTGATGCTCATGTGCACACTGAATACAACAGACTTTCCATCTAGATGGTTATATGCAAATGTTACATTTGCATAGGAGATCACGGAATTCAAGTCATTTCTGTTCTGCAAAACACCTGCTGTACTATATTCCCTTCTTTCATGATGTTTAATGTAAATAGCAAGAAGAAGAATCAAGAACAAACTTTTTTTTTTTTTTTGCTAAACAAGATGTTCCCTGCTGTGCCACTTTTAATGCTTCAGCATATATAGAACTGTGATGGAATTACAGTTTCAAATGGAATTTTAGACTATTAATCCGGTATACACTTAGATGCTTAAGCTTGAATTAAGATTCCACTCATCAATTAATTTTACTGTTGAGCGAAGTATAATAATTTACTCTGATTCAGTGATTCTATCTGTATACTGTAGATTTTTCATTCAATTAAGATTACTATTATTATTAATTTGGGCTTCTTAGTTGTCCTGCAATGGATTGGCACCCTGTCCAGACCCCTGACCCCATCTTGTGCTCCAAGTAACCTGGGATAAGCTCCAGGCCCACCGAGACCCTGAATATACAGCAGGATGAAGCTGTATAGACTATGAGTGAGTACGAGTCTTAGTAGAGTATTATTTTAATTTATTAATATTTGTTTTTATGGAAGGGATCTTTGATCCACAAGCCTACATTTTAAGAACTGATAAATCCTTAAAGTTGGCAGACTTGTACCTTGTATCTGCTTAGTTATTTCTGGATCATAGATGCAACATTGATGTACAAGTATTTAATTTAGATGTGCTCTCTACCTACAGAATTTCCATTTTCTTTCAACTCCAAATCAGAAAATTCACAGAGCATTTCAAAATGCTTGCCAAATCTAAAATAACAGAACTACTATATTGCAGGTGGAATTTTAACAGAGACTCCAAACCTGTTGCATCCAGTCTGTTGATGGTGGAAACAGCTTCACTGTTGAACATCCAAAAGTGGCCATTGTTACAGGAGAGCAGGCAGGGTTTGCACGGAGCCACTACATGATACCCCACAACGTTTCCACTGAAGGTGCAAGGGACAAAAGAGACAAGAAACAAAACAGTAAGAAATAAAAACACAAAGCAGACTTTGACAAACCAGGGATGATCAAGTCATATCAGTACTTTCGATTGTGCAGAATAACAGAACACATTTATGTGAGCGAAAACTACCGTTATATCTTTACACGAATATCTTTACACTTATCCAAGTGTTTCACTAGTGCTTGGATATCATCACGGTAGAAAGTTTTTTTTCACTACGCCTGAGCCTTGTTCGGACTGCCTGATTCACGTCTGAAACCCTGGTCTCCCAGGAATTCCTTTAATGTTCAAAGCATGTGGAATTTGCTTGGAGCAAGGCGGTCATTCACAGACTGCTTTAAAAAGGTTTGTACCATTCAATAATTTTACTGCAACCTCATTGCCGCGCTGTGCTTGAAGTCTGTAAATGTCGACCCTTTTTACTCCTTCATTCACGAGAAAGTTCAGCACAAGTACTGGTTTGACCTGAACGCCCCTCGTCAAATGGTATTGTGTCATTTATACACAAATCCTTCTTGAAGAATACCGGAAATACCACAAGCACCACATAGGCACCACTTAGCCCCTTTGAGAATTATTGGCACCCTTCAAGGAAGTGAACTTTTCTTATAATCTAATGTTCAATGCAGGTTAACAATGTATGGGGACATGTATGTGCCTACCATTAATAACATCTTTTACATACCATTTCAGACAGGCGATGTCTCTTAATTTGCATTTACAGCTTTCTGTCGAATAGCAGCCTGCAACGAAATCGACAGTCCTGCAATAGAGAGAAAGAAAATGATATATAGCAGCAATTTTTTATCATTGTTTGGTGAGTGAAAAAAAAAAAAGTGTGCTTTGTCCATGTTGCTTTTGTAAGAGCACAAAAATGTTGGTATTTTTCATAATTTTAAAAATATACTGCATCAATATTATGCTTTCTATATTTAGAACTAATATATAGTTGCGTTCATAAAATTTCATATCCTCGTCCTATCTGTAATTACAAAGATATTTCAGGGAAATTGAAAAAACAATGCTAATCACTGGATTTACGTTACATATTATCAATGACCCTTTTTGGACACACCTAATGAGTCTGTTTTTGTTTATTGTTATTTCTACATCAGAAAACAATGCTGAATGCATCCAAAACGTGCATTAATTTAATTTGAACAGTTCACGTTGAGATGGGTCTGCTTCTTACGCTCTATAAAGCCTTCTTAACGGCTCTAATCTGAGGTGGGCAGCAGAGGTAAGTTTTGGTCTTGCTTTCCTGGGATGGTCTTGATGAGAGCCAGTTTCATCACGGTGCTTGATGGGTTTTGCAAATGCACCGGACAATACATTATATATTTATTAAAGGATGATATAAAGGAATAACAGATCCTGTGATGCTAAATGACCCTATTCACCCCTGTAGTGGCTTAATGTTTAAGTCTCAGGTGCACTATTATTATTGCTACAGTATATAGATTTTTTTACTTAAATGTCTAGCATGAGCAGTTTGCTTCTCCTCACCTGTTTGGGGGCATGTCAGTGGAGAACAGCTCGATTTCTGTGTCTGCTAAAAGCACAGCTTTCATGCCTCTTGTACACAGAAGACTGTCGCAGTAAATGCAGTTCACTTGTGCAACACACTTATTCTTAAAATTCGACGTCGACATCGTGTACCTCGAGCAGACAAAAACCCTGTAGATCAGATCAAGCACACATCTGCTTACTTCCTTTTGAAGAAAAAACTAACGTTACCTGCCTGCGGGTTATTTAAACCGGATGTTAGCTAACATCAGTCACCTAACCAGCTTTAAGTCTAAATTTAGCGCTCAAATATTTATTAATAAGATCTAACCCTATCTCACCGAAAGCTTTTTTTTTTCCTGATCGCAAAGCAGATATGACTATTATTATCATAATAGTCACATTAACTTATAACACAAGATGTCCAGCTAGCAACACCTGTCTCTTAACAATAACAAAGCAAACTCGCTACCTACCAAAGCGTTCAGGTTGACAAAGGATAAAAGACGCCTACTTTTTTTTTTTTCAACCCAGACGATTTGGTTTGAAATTATATATGTATTTTCTTTTTTTTACAATTAAATCGTCGATTCTAATGAGAGAATGCAATGCGATAACGTGATATAGCGAAACAGGTTAAGCTATCTAAACAAACATGGACTTCCTGAAACATTTTCAAAACGGGTCAAAACGGAATCCGGTTGGATACAAATGATCACGTGGGTCATGATCTCTCAAGACCCCGTATGCAGTTTGCATCTTATTTAATGTGCAACTCGTTTTTGTTTAGTTTAAAAAAAAAACGAATTGTACAAAAAAAAATTGTGGGGAAAATACAAATAAATAATAGGTCTAAATTATAACCGGTCGAAAATATGCTGCTAATTGTGCAGTATATAGTGATAAGGTGTATGGCTGTGTTTGGGATTGAGCCTCTCGGATCATTTCCGCTTCAGGCGACCAATGGGAGAGAGGGGGGTTGGAGCCGCAACTCTTCCACGAAAAAAAGGCGGGGTTAGAGAGAGGGGGGGGGGGCGGGAAACCCAGATAACGCTCAATGTAGCACATCTTGCGAAAGAATTCTGGATCAAATCGAGTTGGAACGAGATGCGCTAGAGTAGAGGAATGGAAATTACCTCTCAAGGTAGATGTTTTGTATGGTGTGGATTAGATTTATAAATTCGGTGCTGTGCAATGATATTGATTGTAGTGTAATTATAAATGTTTGACCAAAAAAAAAAAAGTGAGGAAACAAAGTGGCCGAATGAAGACGTGTGTGTATGTGTGTGTGTGTGCGTGCGTGCGTGCGCGCGCGAGCTCGCTCATGTGTGTTGGACACATCTGGTGGACGCATTACTGCTCAACCCTTTATATCTATAACAGTACTAGGGAAGAGCACAGGGCGTGCACGTGCCTCTTTTTTGTTGTTAAAAAAAAAAAAACATGTAACTTTGTATCGTTTTCAAACGATTGCACGTGCAGTGTGCGGTGAAGTGAAAAAAAAAAACGAACACGCGCCCACTTTGTAATTGCTACGACGTCTAACGTGTGAATCACAATCTGTCTTGATGTTTCAGTTTGTTTGTTTGTCTATTTGTTTGTTACAGGTTGCAGTGTTTTGCTCACGACAGAGCATCAGAGGCCAGTGCTGCAGTTTTCCGGATACAGCCCCAGCCTTGTGCTTTGAAAAAAAAACAAAAAAAAAACCCTCAGCTCAGCTAGAACTAACTTTTGGATCTTCTCGCATGACACACACACACACCCGCACGCACGCACACACACACCATCATCTCGAGTAGCGGAGATGGAATGAAGGTCTGCGGGAGGAAATCGCGTTTGCAGCTCGTAACGCGGGGAGCTTCGATATGAACCAATAATCATTTCTTCTGTCTCTCCGCTTATTGCATTACTGCACAACCTATTGGATAGCAGAATAACACCCGATCGCTTGGAAACAGCCTGTTTTTTCCCCCCCTTTGGTTGTTCTTGTAATTTTTTTTTAATTTTTATTCTTGGTGTGGTTTGCTGCTGTTTAGCGTTTAAAAGCCATCATGACGTCCCCGGCGAAATTCCGAAAAGACAAGGAGATTATAGCTGAATATGAGACTCAAGTCAAAGGTACGTGTCAAGCCCTTCATCTCATCTTGTACTATAGGCAAGTGATCTTATAGATTTTTTTAAATAAGCATACCGTGTGTGTGTGTGTGTGTGTGTGTGTGTGTGTGCGCGCGCGCGCGCGTGCGTGTGTTTGCGCAGCTAGAGGTAACGTGGACTTAAGGTTTACGCCATGCATATCATATCCTTAATCCCAAATCCGGCTAATAAGGACTGCGTTCTTGCATAAGCTTAAATAATGCAGAACTATACCTATTGTAGTCATGCTCTGGAGGTAATAGTGCAGAAGGGTTACACACAGCCTGTGCACTAATGATGATGAACGGATTTTCAGAATTCTCTTCCTGATTGTAATGCATCAGCACCAGCAGAACGTTTATATATATATATAAAAAAATATATTATTATTTTGTGCATGCACCTGATTGCGAGTGTGAATATAGATCTGATAAGTGCCCTGCGTACAGGGCGTTTTCTTCTTCTTTTTTTTTTTTTTACCCTACACCTCTCCACCTCTCCGTACTAGATGTCGGGATTCAGTCGCTTTTTCTTTTTTTTTTTTTTTCTTGTTGGCTGTTAAAATCAGGAATTCCTACCAGTCGCATTTTAAACACTAACCGATAAACAAACTGTTTGTTTTTCTTTCTTTGACCATATCGTTTTGATCAACATGACGCATGATCAACTACTCCATTTAAACAACAAAACAACAACAACTCTTTCATTCATAACAAAACACATGACTCCTGCACCAGTCCAGTCTGACATCTAATATCTGAATATCTGTCATTGCTTTCCTAAGGTAAAAGCTAAGTAACAATACCTCACCCCCCCCCCCCCCCCCCTTCCTCCAGCTTTCCAGATGTGATAGCCTTAAGTGCTCGCCCACACATCTGGATTTACAATTAAACCAGTCATTGAATGTACAGGGGGCTTTTTTTTTTTTTTTTTAAAGGGGGCATTTCCCCCCCTATAAAAGCAATGACTTAATATAAGGTAATAACATTATCCTCATAAAATAACCTTTGGTGTATAAGCAACTGTCAGTGTGTCTCCCCCACCCACCCCCCACCTCCCTCTCTCTCTACATGCATTATTCTATTGTACATGATCAATGGGATGGATAGATAGATCATCATAACTCAAAATACCAAATCTGCACAGAAGATTTTTAAAATACGATTATGAATTATTTGACTGGCCGATTATGTCAAGTTTTTACGATTATTACTGTATGATGTACAACATAATCCGTGTAAAATCTTGGCCAGATTCATACAGTGTGTTTTCACCAACACGTCACAATGAAGCTCTGAGCTTGACTTATGCTCACTGAAAATGACTACGTCCTGTTTACTGGAGATGGAGACAATCGAATCAGTAATGTGCTGTGAATCGTTTTTTTTTTAAATTATTTTGTAAATTCTTATAAGCATGCATTTGATTTGGTTAAATATTGCCATTCGTGTATAATCCTATACACTAAACTGTTGACGCATTAGCAGGGAGGACGGCATGCTTTGTGGTAGGAGCGTGAAGTTTGGTTAGAATTGTAACAAAATCTTTAAATCAATGAAACGGAAAATATATAAAAACGTAAAACAAACAGACTCGCAATACAATTTGGATCTGAAACTATGGATCGTGATTATAGCTGGTCTCTGGTGATTCATGTCCCTACTGTAGATGTCTTCGATCGATGCAATCTGGGTTCTTGCTTAAAAAAATTAGCCTTTCTTTATAGCGTGCTTTATGTAGTATTGACTTGAATGTTTGTTTTTTCGTCTGTTTGATATTGTCCCTATCACATTCGCTATTCCTTTTGGGTTCCATGCTGAGATATATATAAAAAAAAAAAATTCAGTGCTTTCAAAAATGCAGACAGTTTGGCGCTGTCTCTTTCTAAATGGCGACCAAATAATTATTTTACGATGTTCGTTTTTTGTCAGGGTTAAAATCGTACTATATAAACCTGCCTCGGATCTATTAATTTTTCTGTGCAAACAGTGCTGCTTTTTTCCCCCAAACATGACATAAGAGCCAAGAAGGTGTGTACGTCTTTGTTTAAATAAGCAGCTCCCGTTGCATTCAAGAGATAATGAGCAAATCCCCAATTTTATGAGGATTACACCAGAGATAAATTTTCTTCCTCAGTGTTTTATTTTGGTTGGATTAATCCCAGTTTTTGGACTCGGGGTCTTCCAGAGTTCTGAGGAGCGGAGCTGTGTAATCGCTGGCCAAGCGACACGCCGGGTGAACCCGAGGTCATTCCATTCGGCTCAGTTGTAACACCAGGAGCCGGTTAAACAGAGCGGTTCGGTATTGTGAACCTGTTCACCTTGAAGACAGAGCTGCAGCACTGACCCCGGCGCAGTTATAGAGAGAATAGTGTGGAGAATACAGTAGAGTATACAAGCCACTGCCAGCTGCTGGTCCTGTTCATTAAAGGTGTTTGTGCTTCAGATGTTTTTACAGCCGTTATTTGTAGTTTTATCAATGGAGAAATCTTTCGAGTCCTGACGAGAGAAGATGGCACAGGTCGTTACTGGGACTTTATTGAACTGTAATCTCAAATCAGCCTGCCTCTAAATCAGTTTCATCTGGTCTCCTGTGCTCTGGATGACGTGATCGTCCTCAAGCTGTATTTTAAAGAAACCTGTGTGGCTTCGAGATCATTATGGAAAATGCTGTGCTGTGTCTAATGCACTAAACCTATTCTTCTTCTTCTTATTATTCCATATTTTTTTTTCATGGAGCCTGAAATTAAACTTCAAATGATTGACGCATGTCTCAACCAATTTCATGACATGTATGATCTTAAGATTTTTTTTTTTTTTCAGTTCCCCATTCACTGTTTCAACAATTTACGTCCCACTTGCTGAGCCTGGAATAAAACAAATTAACCAGGTTTATTCATATCCTGTCGTTTATCACCCACTTTAAATGCATATGGAGAGGATCGAAGAAGAAAGTTTAAGAACAAGGAGCAGAACTCATAGATGTAGTTAGTTTTCAATGCAAGTCAAATCATATAAATCATAAAGGTGGTTATATATTCTACACTCCGGCTACTGTTTCTCATCAGAACAAACAAATAAAACGCACTGACCAACACAATCTGTGTGACTTGCATCATGTTGGTGTGTATGCAGGAAAAGCCACTCCTTGCAAAGAAAGCATATTGCTTCCTGCTTTGAAAAATATATTGCGTATACCAGTTATAAATATTGCCCTATTCCTCTCCAGTTCCCTTTCCTCTTAATTTGCTGAAGTCTTTTTTTAGCTGACTTTGTCAGGAAACAGTCTTCCCACCTTTAAACCCCCAGCTGCACTGCTGTGAATGTAAGGGGAAATTGAATGCTCACAGATTTCGTATTAGTATCTCGCACCATCAGCACATGGAAGAAAAAGATAACACACTGATTTAAAAAAAATTTTTCCCCCTCTGGAAGCTTATTTAAACAACAAAATAGTCCAGGTTTTAAAATAACATTACGTGTCACAATGTATGAAAATGACATTAAAATGACATTGTGTATAAATGTGTATATATATATTATTGTGAATTAGTGACAGGAATAGGAAGCAGTAATTATGGATCCGTGTGCAAGCTTGAGGAGAGTCAACAAAAACCCTTAGAAGATGCGGAAAAGCAAATTGATGTCTCGTACAGCTTCAATTTAAATTGATGAGCGACACTCCATTGTATCTCCAGTAATGAGCTTAATCACAGTGTTGCACTGTGTACTGATGAGAGACACGGGTTACTGCAGAGAACGGAGGCTGATTTTCATATCGCCTATGCGCTCAGCACACCCGATCAATATCCAGATCATCGGGATGGTTTAATAATGCATCCCTTTGTGGCTTCACTACACGCTCTTTGGAAGCGAGCCGTCTTCTCCTGCCTCAGGATCCAGCCTCATCACTCGGACCCAGGCTCAAAAGTCATGCTTTTTTTTGGTTCCATGTTATAGCCAACATTGCACCTCTGGGTGAGTGATGGCCTTTCCACCTGTATTGATTGATTTCTGAGCCGATTCGCCTTCTTAGGGTTGTAAGTGCCGAGCAACATCAATAATCCGGTCGGATTTTTCACGTGTGAGTAGTGATGGGAAGATTGTCGTATTCAGGTATCTTTAATTTCCAACAGTTTCTAGGGATGTGTTAAAAAAAAAAAGATTTCTGGTGATTAGGGGCGTTACAATGGAGCGGTGTGATTCGATCGAATAAGTAGAAAATGTAATTAATGGGTCAGTTTTTATTCCAAATCAAGCCACATTGTTTAGGTTAAAATGTCCAATGTTTAATTTTCTAAAAATGATTAATTCTTAAAAAATTTCCTACAGTTTTTGGGGATTAGTCCAAGTATTGAAGAAACAGAAACATCGTTTAAATGTTATCAGACCCTTATCTAGAGCAATTTTTATCTCATTATACATCTGAGCAGTTCAGAGTTAAGGGCCTTGCTCAAGGGGCCAACCACAGCAACTTGGCAGTCATGGGATTTGAACCTGGGACCTTCTGAACTGTAGTCCAATGCCTTAACCATTGAGCTGATTTCCAAATCGGATAGTTCTGCTTAAGTCTGGCTCAAATCTAAATTCCAAATCTAAATTCTTAGGTTGTTATAAATTTTCTTGCTCTTTACATGGACTGTGAAGTTTCTCACCCAGGGCTCGAGTACAATGTAAGTAATTGGGGCGAAATTTAAAAACCCTCGTCCCATGCAAAAACGCATTCTAAAGTTCAGCTGAGATTTGTATGAAGCTTCTGCAATCCACATAATCGAGTTTCAAAATTACGGTCTATTTAGCACAAATTGAACTCTTTTGTTTTCTCGGATCTAGCCCTATGACCAACTTTAGCTCAGTGCGACTGCAGAAGATTCATATGAGGTTCAATTGAACTTTGGAATTTCTTTTTTTGCATTGATGGAGTCTGGCATTTCGCTCCCATTACTTACACTGTGCTCATGTTCTGGGTGACAAACTTAAAAAAAGGTTCAGCCTTTATTCATCATATATTCATTACTGCACAGTGAAATTCTTTATTTATTGCATGGCCCAGTTTTTTTTTTTGTTGAAAGGCTGGGGTCAGAGTGCAGGGTCAGCCTTTATACGACACCTCTGAAGCAGACAGGGTTAGGGCTCTTGCTCAAAGACTCAACAGCTGCAACCTGGTGGGGCTCGAACCTTCTGATCAGTAACTCAGAGCCTTAAAAAGAAATCAACACCACTATAGTTACACAGCATTTCAAAGCATATTAGATGTTTTTTAGTAGCTTTAATACTTTAAAGCCTGTAAGCCGACAGTCCACGTTTGATTCACAGCTCAGGGTGGACATGCTAGATTATATTGACAAGGTTTTAGAGGACTATAACTACTCTAGACGCTTAAAGAAAATGGTAATGCCTGTGATTAGTGGCTAGCTATCTCTAGCTAAGAATGAAATTATCCACATCCTAAAGATTTGATCACTTCCTTTCAAGCTCCACCTGGATACAGTAAGACTTGCGGACACCCTGACCCCTGTGCTTTTTCTGCGTCCTCTTCCAGATTTCTCCATTTGAATATCCTCCAAAATTCCTGGAAAACTTTCCAGTAGACTTTGGAGCGTGACCGTGGTGGATTTGCTGTATTCACTCAGTTGGGTGAGGAGGCCTGAGGCGTAGTCTGTGTTCCAGTTCGTCCCAAAGGTCTCCAGTGGGCTCAGTCAGGCAGCTCGAGTTCTTCCGCCTCCAATGCTTGGGGTGTTGTCATGAGTTGTGGGTTTCTTATTTCCAAGAAGGGAATTTGAACGGCGTATCGATGTGATTGTGAGGTGTCCACAAACCTTTGGTAATAAAATAATGCATGTGGGTCTTGGGAGGTTCACAGAGCTGTTTAAAATGTGGTATCTCTCAGAGCCTTTGTCAAACCTTTTGCAGAAATATATATGGAATCGTATTGGAGTTTTGAAATGCTGTTCATTTTGTAAGTCCATCTATGTACAGGTAGATGTAGTCCGATGGATCTTTTGAAACTGGAGCTGAAAATAAAAATAGATCCGGATATGTCTGACTGGTGCGCAAAGATATGTCTGGCTCTGTTTCTTCTTAAGAGCTGGCAAGAAATGTGTATTATTATTTATTTTATTTTTTTTGTTTCATCTGTGTAAAATAAAGTGCATCAGAGTTGCAGTAGCAATAATCCCAGGAAAAATTATGGAGCCCTCTGGGTCATTGGAAAGATTCTGAAGAAAGTCTGGATGCAGACAGGGACTCGTAAAGCAGTGGGACATATAACGTATAAATGCCATAAAAATAAAAGAACAAGACACGACGTGAGGGGGGGATTTATGAGGACTACTACATGCCGACTAGAGCAGGAGGCAGTTTTTAGGGCGGAGTGCGGAAAGGTTTAAATCGCTGTCTCGAGCTGTCTCATTTTCTCGCATGTACCGTAGCTTGCATTTACAAATGACAAACCTTTTTTTTTGAGTGATCCAAGGCTGGATCCGCTAAAAATAAACAGGAGCGTGGTCTCGTTCTGCATCCGCGTGAAAATGAAGATGCAACAAACGTAGTGCTTTTACACTGTTCCCATCTCGCATCCTTCAAGACACGTTCCCTGTTGAAACATGTGGATAATTAACACATGATTTGTGCTCCAGTGCGCCAAAAAAAAAAAAAAACACACACTCAAGCAAAACTGCTCAGTCATTAATAGCACTCGCCAACCTTGTGTGAGCAACTAAGCGGTTTCCATCTCAGGAAGCAGCAACACGATGTTCCGACCCCGAGCAGATGTTGATTGAGATGTCAAGGGCAGGAGGGACAAGCAGTGGAATATTTTGCTTCGTCAGCAGAGTCCATGCATCACTACGCGCAATTAAGTAGTATATCAAGCATGTCTTCAGCAGACAGGCAATGGCACAGCAATTAATCGGTGCCTTGAGTGGGGAAAATCAGGCAACAACAGAGATACCTGCAGAAATGTAATATAAAACCGCCTTGCATGTTACTAGTGGTCATCCCCCACCCCCCCCCCCCCCCGCCCTCCCGACCACATACGTCCCATTAATCAGTGCGGGTCAACGATCATGCAGCCATTCGGGGTTTATGGCTCACCATCAGCCATTGTTTACTCACGCTCTGGCCGCAGGAACAAATCGTTAAGGTTCCACTAATCTCTTTGTGCTGGATTTAATACAACCTAATGGCTGTGGCGGAATTAGAGCATCGATCCGGCATCGCTGCGGCAGCCAAGCCTTAATGAGGGCACGCTTGCGGCAGCGCCGTAACCGAGAGCTATGTGTTTCTGCTGTAGGTGAAAATGCTGAACGCGGTATTCCGATGGAAGGGGATGTTTTGTTCAAATCTGAGAGGAAGGACAGGAGACGACGCTGGTTGCACATGTGCCGTCGCTATTGTTTATTCCTACATTGGAAACTTCACCCGGACCATCTGAGTTTCCGTTCGGAAGGCTGGCTCAGAGGGAGGTGGCCTTGGAAGTCTGGCGATTTTTAAACATAAACAAGTGCACTGGATTTGAGAATCGAGGCACTGTGGGGTTTGCAGCTTATCTTATGCACACGTGTATGTTGTCCAGATTTGGTCATTATGTGGATGCATGCCGGCTGTGTGCCATTTGTTAGAAATGTTAGAATTTTAAAACATTGGTCTAAGATTAAGCTTCTATCTTACAAATGATTATATCAGACAAGGCCAAGCGCTAATGGAAGTGAAGTTTTGGTTCACTTGAAATCTTACTGATGTATAAAAGTTCAAGCGCACCAGTGGTGTAGTGGTATCATGCAAGATTCCCATTCTCGCGAACTGTGTTCCATTCCCGGCTGGTGCAAACACCCTTGCCATTCTTCACCCTTGGCACTGAGTTAGATCGGCGTTTTGATCCCCAGCTCCCCCAAGTTGCCACTGTTGGGCCTTTGAGCAAGGCCGTTAACCCTATCTACACGTTGCGCTCTGACCCCAGTTACGCTTGGATATGCGAAGAAAGAATTTCTGTAATGTATATGTGACAAATAAAGGCTTAATTTAAAAAAATAGCTGGGAGACAATCTAGTTAACTAGTTGGCCGCATTAATATAAACATTATTGGAGGAGTCAGGTAAAGTCATTTTAATTTTCTATTTAATATTACTATTGCTACCCCAAATTCGTCTAATGTTTGGGTATAATCTGTTGCCCTGAAGCACAGAAACATATTTTGTCCATCCGTGGGTTTTTGGCAAACCATCCTAGTTGTCTCTTCCTGTTCATCTTTAATCGAGTCCAGCTATTAAGACAGAACAAAAGGATAAAGAGTCATCAGATAGTCATCTGCATCTTCATTTGCTGGGCTCGATAGGTCGGAACAGAACAGTTTGCTGCATCGGCATAACTCGCAGAACGCGTCGGCAATAACCGCATCAACCTTCTGTTCCGGTCAAAATTTGTCCCAGTCGTTCATATTCGATCCAGACGTTTATTAAACAGCTATGCAGTGTTGCAGAACGCCGAACAATTGGCAGACAATTCCCATACAGTAGGAGCTTATGCCGCCATGCTGAGTCAGAGAAAAGACGAGCGATTAAAAAAGAGGAGCCTGTGGAAAAAAGAAGAGGATGGAGGACGGGGTATGATAAGTCTATCTCTCCACCATCTGTCAGACAATAGCTGCTTTTCCAGTTTCCATTTAAACCCCTGCTGCAGTGCCTTTTCTCTCAACAATTCAGCAACTATTTAATCAGCATCCAAGATTTTCCTTTCCCATCTCAGTGATGGACAGTGTGGGCTTTAGTAATAAAATTCTGCAGGCAGGCTATGCCGAATTCCCCGCAGTATCACTCGCTAGCAGTCTCGAGGCAAGGTAAAGTCATCAAGCGCTCTCGCGGCTCCTAGCCAAGGCGGAGGGGGAGGGAGAGGAGGGGGCAACTGGAGGCTGCGGAGGGGAAAACAATTTACATCTCTGTCCTCCATCTCCCATCTGACATGGGAAGACGTACATTTTAGTGGGCTTCTCATCCCTGTCTTTTTCAAGGTTGTAGCTTTTGGAAATATTTGCCAGCTGGCAGAAAAAAAAAAAGTTTTTTTTTTTTTTTTTTTTCAGTAGATTGACATGCTAGTTCTTTGTCATGGGCAGCTTGAGAATTCCGAAAATGTTGCACAGCTTGTGAGATGCAGAGGTTGAAGTTCAAGATTGTAGAATTGGTAACAGTTGTTCGAGCGGTCCTGATCAGATGAGTTAGTCATTCTCAGACATCACCTTGAGTGAGTCTGTTCCGTTGCTATGTTTGAAATCGCCAGGATCAAATGGGGAGCAGCTTGAGGCTATTTTTTGAGAGAGCAAAAGGTATACAAATACGTTTTGGAGTAGAGAACGCATCCTGAGACGATAAAATCTTTGTTTGGTATTATAATAGGATACCATTTTATTCCTGCCCAAATGTGTTATTTCAGTAATTCTTTACAGACTGTGCATAAACACAGATGTAAAGAATATGCCGTATAGCATCTTCTAGAAATAACCCTAGGTAATGTGTATCTATATTGGATCTATACTGGCGTGTTCGTAAAGATTACAATGTTTCCCAAAGAGTACAGTGCTTCTTTGTGGGTATGGGAACATTCCAAGATGCACTCTTTTCTGTTGTTTTTTCACAGAATCCGAACTAAAACCATGCATTTACTTTGTTTCAAACTGTGCAGCATTTGGGTCAATTATTCTTATTCTAGTAGAGATGCATTGAGTGCAATTTTTCTTGGCTGATACCAATCCCAGTTTGCAGGAATAAAGCTCAGATGCCCATGATTGGCAAGTGCCGCTACGATTAATGTGAGAGTGCAGCCCTGTCCTCCCCACTAAGAGCATGCTTGTCTGCTGTCTAGACTGCCGGATATGGATGCATCAATCCAGGATTTAAACTCATGGTCTCTGGATGATGGTGCGAACATGTTTCTTTTGTTCACGTTTCTCAGGAGTGCGTGCACGATCATCATACATTCATTCAGACATATCCGAGGCTGATTGGCCAATCACTGGTCTTGGCCTGTCAAGCTAAAATCCGGCCAATTCTGGTCACTGGTGTATCTTTATATTCTAGCACAGGTATAGCCTACGCTATGTAGAAACCTGACTGTCCCACCCAAATTTATTGTTGCACATCATATTCTAGATGCAGTCCCCAATTCCCGTTAAAACAACCTCCACTCTTCTAGGACCGTGGCTGTAGGGCCTCCGAGTGGCGCAGTGGTAAAGTGCTCGCCCAATCATCCGGAGATCGCGAGTTCTTCCGAGAGATTACATTCCCGGGTGATGCTGTAATCTCTCACAGCCGGAGGCCTAGAGAGAGCTGATTGGCCAAGCTCTCTCAGAGGGGAGGGATGAGTACTTAGTGCTCCCACATTAATCACGGCTCTACAGCCAATCAGGGGCGCCTGTGAGCTCACGTAAGCGGAAGGAGCAGATTGGGCTGTCCTCCGAGTGTGTTACGCCGCTCCCAACGGTGCATGAGCGAGCAGTTCGAAAAGATGCGGTCGACTGGCATCACGTGGTTCGGAGGAAACACGTGATAGTCTTCGGCCCTCCAGGCTGAATGGCCACGGAATTGGACACGACTAAATTAGGAAGAAAAATCAGGGGGGAAAAAAGTGGCTGTTCAGTCACAAGAGTGTTAATGAGGTCAGGAACTGATGGTCAACAGGAAGGCCTGTTTTGCCTTAAGGGTTTAGTGGGTCAGAACCCCACTAAACTTGAGTTCTTCCATACCAGTCTTGGCAAACCAAGATTGTCTTCATGTAGATTGCTGTCATGTTGGAAGCAGTTGGGGCCTTTTGGTTCTAATAAAGGGTATTGTGCTTCCAACATTTGTGGCAACAATTTGGTGTAGAACCACATGTTGGTGTGAGGGTGTAAGGTGCCCATGTACCTAAACAAGCCCACATTGGTGACGTATTAGTTGGAGCATTGCTCTGTAGCCTACTGATTTGGAAGGTCGTGAGTTCAAGCCCGAGCACTGCTAAACTGCCACTGTTGAGTCTTTGCACATGGTTCTTAACCCTCAACTGATCAGTATTTCAATTGGAAGTTGCTTTGCATAAAAGCATCATCTGCATGTGGTAATTTTCATGACCGTGTACCTACATTGTACACCCTCTCTTCAGTCTAGCACTTATAATAAGGTGAAATAAAGTAGCTTGCATTACAGAAATATGCTAGTGTAGGACTGTAGTATAGTTTCTACATGTAATTGTTTCTATAATCTCAATAGAAATACACAGTCAGTCATCAATTGGACATTGGACTTTCTTTCAGACTTCAGACAGACCTCATCATGTTCCATCCCTAGTTAAGAACCACAGCTCAAAATCGAGACAGGTTTAAGTAATGCCCTGATGGAAATGAACCTCTTAGTGGTTTTACTGGTATTTGCATACTGCCAGTGGATACATTCCTGTGCTTGCAGCTTGAGTTTAATGCAAAGCTGAACTGTTAGGGCTGAGCTGTGTGCGTTTTCTAGCCCCATAACTCTCATTTCCTCAAGGGACCAGACAAGCCACGGCATCTGGTTTCTATAGTGTTGGGAAAGTCAAAATCCACTTCCGCCATGGTTGTGTTCTTTGTGTTGTGTCCTTAATGCAATAAAGTGATTCATAGTTTTATACTCGGTTTTGTTTCTGATTGTGGTCTATGAGTAAGTCAAAACAAACCTGCACACTAATTTCCCACAATGAGTTTTACCGTGCACCGCCGTTTGACCAAAAGTTTCAGTTTCACTTTGTATTACATCAGAATTTTGTTTTTATTGCTCTCATTCGGGACATCAATAACTCTATAACTGCTATAATCCTAGGCTTATCTCCTACTCTATTAAGCTACTGCTTCCTATTCATTTATGTATGTATGTATGTATGTATGTATGTATGGTCTTGTATGGCCTTCCTGTCTAGACACAAAAGAATCAACAGGCAAGTTGGCCCGCCTCATCACGAACGATCCCTTACTGGTTAGTTTATAGTGAAGCTTGAAGTGAATTGACTGCACAGGCTTGGCTTGTGCACTCTACAGATTCCAGATGTGCCAACGTCTAAGCTTTAGTCATAGCATTTATCAGTGTTGATGCCTTGCTACAGTGAGCTTAACACTTTTTTTTTTTCCTTTTTTTTTAAGCAGTAGTAACAAAGTGAACTGAAATGAGAGGTCACCCAACAGAATAGCGAATTCGCTAAATGGGAAAGGTCGTGGGATGCGATAGACATTTGCTTTAAGTTGCAGTCATTTGCTTTTGCTTATAGATCTGTCAGTAGAAAAGAACAGTTTTGCATTTCAGGGTAGTCAATAATAAAAGTAAACTTCTTTATAGACTTATGCTTTATTATTATTATTATTATTAATAGTAGTAGTATTATAATTATTATGTGCATTCTCTGATATGGCTCTGGGATCAGACTTGCACTTGCAGCAAAATCACTTACTCTCACTCACTCATGGTCTATACTGCTTTATTCTGGTTTCAAGGTTGTGGGGGTCCTGGAGCCTATCCCACAGGGCACAAGCCGGGTTGCACCCTGGACAGGGTGCCAATCCATCACATGGCCCACACACACACACACACACATGCACACACTCATTCATACACTATGGGCAATTTGGGAACCCCAATTAGCCTAATCTGCATGTCTTTAGACTATGGGAGGAAACCCACCAACCACGGGGAGAACATGCAAACTCCAAGCACTCAGAACCGAGACGGGAATCGAACCCGGACCCTGGAGTTCGCAATGCAACAGTGCAAACCACTAAGCCACTGTGCAGAATTTAAAGCAGTAATATACAGTACGTGACTTTATTCACTCTGGTTATTGTAATTCAAATTAGTCTGCAGATTTTTTGCTGCATGTTTTTTAAATTTTTTTATTATATATTTATGTATTTATTCTGGTAATATTGAGTCATCCTGTGTACTTGTATATGCTGGGTTTTGTGGTTAAAACCTCGTAAATGTTTTTCTTCCTTCTTTGACTTGTTGGATTTTCTCATTAGCAGTACTGGCACCGGTGAGACACATGTTGAGTGAATGTCTCAGACATTGCAGACAAACCAACACTCTTATTAGTGCATGCGTAAATACATGCAGATGTATTTATGGTTACTGTCATGTGTTGATGTGATGTACTGTATGGCCCATAATGCCTGCATTTTGCATTTGTTTTGAACGTTGTTAAGATTTATTTATTTATTTGTAGCGCCTGTTTCTTGGTAATGTAGCTAAAGTAGATTTGGGTTGGTCTCGAGGTGGGACTCTTCCTGTTCTTTCTCGTGTGCTTTTTTCGGTCTCGGAAACATCTTCTAATAATGATAATAATGTTACATTTTGGAGCTTCAGTTTGTCTCCGTTTGTTTTTAGCACCGCAACTTTGCAAAGATCGTGTGCGACAACAGTGCCTGGCCTGAGACCTGTGAGAATCCGCAACGTGAGCCAAGCACTCTCGGTCTCGCTCTTTTCTTCTCCTTTTCTGCTAAACTGCATTGCATACAGGCCCAACAATGGGAGTATTGTGAAGAACCAAAGGACCAAAACGCTCTCTGTTCTCTATTGTTCTTTTCTTTCTTTCTTACACCGCTCCTTCCTAGTTCACCCTCCAGCCACACCGTTTGGAGTCAGGGTGTAATACGACACACTCGCTGCTGGAGTAGTTGAGCTCCAGTCTTAATAATTGTAACCACATGATCTTTGCCAGGCAGCTCACCACGCCATTAGGTATTCAACACTTTAGCTTAGGTTCAAGGATATTTTTAAATGCATTTTTATACATTGTACAACACTGTATTATACATTAATGTACTATAAATACTGAGGTTGATGTAACAACCTACAGAAAGAAAAGGCCGAAGCTATAAAAAGCCCGGTCGTGTTTTACCGAAAGCATGTTCATATCCGTGATTAACCTGTCAGTAAATAGAGAATAAAGGGCAGTGGTTCCTCCAAATAAACGCTGCTTAAACGTAAAACAATCGCGCCCACTGTATTGGATATCAGAGACGTCCCAGGGGTCGAGGGAGGAAACAGATTTGTTCTTTGTGTTAAGCCTGGTTTGTTTCCTGTCTCTGTTTCTTCAGCCGCTTGATTGTAGTCACTGACCGTTGTGTGGCCTTTTGGCCTGCTGCCTTTGAATCCAAAGGATTTCTAAATCGGAGGAAAACGGACGTGCGACGTCATGTATAATCCGTTTCAGGCTTTTATATCATTGCTACTCGTCTTCAGGGTAGAAACTGGAAAAACAAAGCCTTTGGCTCGTTAATCACTTTAAGTAGAAGAAATGCGGGATAAATAGTAATTATGATGCCTCTATTCTTTCTTAAAAGTGTCCTATTTCACTTCGCCGTACTAAAATGGTTCCAATGTCATTATGTGTTCCAGCAGTTTTAAGCATATTAGTGTGATTTATAATCTTATTAAAATAGAATTGATCTTTTGGCCTTTTGGTCAAGTGTGAGTGCAGTAAGATGGTTACCATGAGCGAAGCTGGATCCTTCATTGGCATACAGTATACACACAGGTATACATAAATATGGCAAAAAGTTTTTGTTCCGCTGTAAATTATTAACGGCTTGCCAATTTACTGAAGAAACCCAAGAGAGAGAAAAAAAAAGCGAAACTTCACACAGTCAGTAACCTGAGCTCAGGATTGAACTGACGACCCTGGAGCTGTGAGTTGGGAATGGCACATCCTCCCATGAGCTCTTTTCTTTTGTCATCTTGCTGCATCTTACAGCATATTCACATTGTACATGGTTTAAGATGGAATCGACTTGAAGGTCATATATTTTAGTATTTCTTTAACAACACTGGTTTCAGACGTCCCTATAAAGTGAGTTAATGCCCCAGCTGAAATAACTCTCAGATATTTTTTTTTTTTTCCATATACCTCAAACTCTCTCTATTTAATTCCTTCTCCAAATACACTATAAAGTGGCGAAGTAAAAAAAAAAAAAAAAAAGCTATTTCTGAGCCACGCCACACTAGAGCGCAGCAGAGCTGAGCAGCAACCCGGGGCGGGGGGATGTTCCTATACGAGGTCACAATAGCAGAAAACTCAAAACCCAGGCCAATTCAATGTCAAAAATGGATATTTGGATAAAAGAAGCTTGAAATCCATGTTTGTAAACCAAGCAGCAACGTCCGGTTCTGAAAAGTGAGTCCAATGTGAAGGTGCCGAAACGTGCAGTTCCTTGATTGACCACTAGCTTAGTGAGTCAGTCCCTATAGACCGTCGTCATATTAAAATGACTTTTGAACGTCACAACTTTAGAAAGAGACATATTTACAGCCTGGTACAAAAAAACTAAACAGTTTTGGTCTCCATAGCTGGATTTCCAATTTATGAGAGCTACTCATTCATAACCAAATTATATTAAGCCATAAAATTATGGATATTCCAAATTTGGGGCGTGTCAGTTGCATTGCAGGTGTCAAACTGCTGGGTTTGTCCAGTTTTTTTTTTTCTTTTTCTTTTTTTTTTTAAAGCAGTCTCTGGTACATACACTCGAGCACTAACTGCATGTCTGAAAATGACAAAAAAGTACATTTTGCATAATAGGTCCTCTTTAAGGTTTTGCAAATGATTTTGATGGAGGCGCATCTTATCAATGCCATGGATCTCCTTTTGCAGGTTACACCATCCCGCTGGATTGCTATGATTTGAAGTCGGTTTAATCTCAGTTTTCCGGGCATTTAGTCTTGGAGCTCCTACCGCGTGAGAGAAATACAAGCGCCGCGGGCTGATAAACTAACGATTTGAATACCGTAAGACCAATTAACATTGCAGCCTTTTGGAATGATGCAGTGATTAGAAGTGAAGCCAGTGGAAACGCAGTTACATCACTAACAACAAACCAGTTTAAGTCATTAAGTACGCTGCTTAAGTAAGCAGTTTTGGAACTCTTTAAAAGACCTGACGGTCATTTCCTGCTTTAAGGGAACACTATTTTGCAGTTTTTTTGTTTAATTTAATTTTTTTTTTACTGATTTGCTATCGATTAATTCTGGAACAAAATGTGACAACGAGATGTGAGATATCAGCAGGGTTTTCTACGAAAAACACCATTTCCATCAGACAAGCTGCATGCCATAGCTTTGATTGAATCACATGTGTGGTAATGCTTTTTTAATGAAGTCGTTCATCACATATTCCCATTGGTTTGCGCTTATTATGCAGGCTTCTTTTCCTGCATGCGCAGATCTGCAGCGTGTTCTCTCTCTCTCTCTCTCTCTCTCTCTCTCTCTCTCTCTCTCTCTCTCTCCATTTTGTCGATGCCAAGCTTACACAGCTGACGCACCGAGAGAACCAACTGGAAGCTGTCCCGAATAATTTAATTGAATCTGTTTTTTTTTTTTCGGCTCATGATGTCGCCTTAGGTTCTGCAGTTTATACCAACAATAAATTTGAAATCAAATCTCACAAAGTGGAAAAAACAAGGGGTTTACTGCTTCAATGGGCATGATATCAGTGCATGCAAGCCTTGATCTAGCATAATCACCTTATTATAGTGTAGAGTATAGTTTCCTATAGTGCAGCTATAACCATCGTAGTGGATTATTACCATCATAATCTCAATAACAGTAATGTAGTTTGTGGCATATAATTTCCCAGCTTCAATGAGCTTGCAATTTGCCGTCAAATTCAGAAAGCTAGTCAATCCGTATTTCTTTTAAAGTCCCAGTTCGTCACCTGAGGAGAAATGCAAACATCGGACAGAACATAAAGGCGTGAGGCTTGTCAATCCTGATGTGATTTGATTCAAGATATTCATTTGATCTGAGATTGATTCTGACAAATGAAATAATTGAAATATCTTGTATTATTGTACAAGTCAAACCCCAACTGAACAATCACCTGATCCTTGAAAATCGATGCTCATCTTCTCGTTGGATAGCATCTGTCTGTGGAACTGTACACACAATCATTCACAAACACCGCTTGCAGATTACAAAAACTGGGAGGCTGGGAGTGATTGCCGCATTCATGTTTGAATCATTAAAGCAGTTCCTGGGAGGCCAGCGTTTCATACATGCAGGCAGGCAGTCCGATCATGGCTCTGGCACACAGAGAAACATTCCAGATGTTTCCAGATGTTGATCCAGGCGTCTAGAAGCTAGCATGGTAACAGTGATCATTTCTTAGCCACAAGAAACTTCTCAGGTTCTCGGGTATGGCACAACGTTCTTTGTGTGACATATCGGCATATCTGTTCTACCTTTACTTGGCACCTTGTACGGAATTTAGTTTCAGCTAAATTCATCCGAATTATCTTTTTGTCATCTGGGTCTACTATGTTAGATGAACAGGCATTAGTTTCACGCCTGGATGTAGTGTCGGTTCCAAGCCCGGATAAAACGGAAAGGTCGCACCAGGAAGGGCATCCGGCATAAAACCTGTGCCAAATTGTGTTCGGATCAGATGGTCTGCCCTGGTGACTCCTCGTTGTGAGCAGCCGGAAGACTAACACCAACCACTCAGGATTGAAAGTAGAGTTCAAATTCTGATCATCTTCTGATCAAACACATAAAAATTGTGTTCTATGAAACTTTTGAACCCCCAAATGAAGAGCTCTGGGAGCTTCCTGTGCTCTGCAGTAAAGGACATCTCAAAGTGCCTCAGGTTGTTAAATCTCCAGCTAGTCCTTACTCAAAGCAGATGCCGTTTCTCTTTACTCAGACGCGTATCGTGATTGCAACATGCGACAAACAAGACGGTCAGTCTCATGACTGTGGTCGGGAGTCCTGACGCCTTCCGTACTGAGAGGCAAAAATGCCGCCTTTCACGTTGTACCCGTTTTTCCCAGCAGTCTTCGGTTCAAGTCTAAAGGACAATCACTTATCAGGGTTTTCGTACCCTGTTCGTGGCATTGTTTACAGAACCCTTACAGGCATTTTCCCTTCCTACCAGTTCACCTCAGAGGGAAGGTAGCATATTGAAGCAAACATGAGGGAATAGGAAAAGAATGTGGCTTGATGAGAAGCAGAGTTACTCAAGCTGATTCTGTTCCATTAACACCAAACGTGTTTTAATTTAAGAAGAGTTACGTTAAAGTCTGTGCAACGACTGCCAGACGAGTTAGTTCCTGTTATAACTCGTATTATGGCTGTAAACACTCAGAAACCAAGGTAACCATGGATACTGTTACAATCTACTCCTTAGCTGCAAGCAGTTCTCTGATATTTCACCCCACAATTTGATCTGATTGATTTTTAAAAAATCAATTGCTTATTATTTAATTTGCTGTATACTGTACGGCATCAGAGAACGTTTATGCAGCACACACCTTTAACGCTCTCGGGAGGTGTTAGAGAGGATTTCTTGGGTTTAACAAAAGCATGGAATATAATGCCACCTTTTAGGCTGCATATTTGTGGATCCTGTGGTCAATCCTGTTCTCTCAACTTTCTTTTCAAAAGAAAACATGAATGCCGTGTGCCTGTTTTGCATGTGTTCGTGTGTGTGTGTGTGTGTGTGTGTGTGTGTGTGTGTGTGTGTGTGTGTGTGTGTGTGTGTGTGTGTGTGTTGTCAGATACTGTACACAAGGCGCCAGGTGCTGCCTGTTTAAGCATGTCCAGAGGCTCCAGGATCTCTCAATTAAACCCGTGACTGCAGCATGCGCCGGCCCAGAACAGATGTGCTAACACCACAAAAATCAGACGCTAATATCAGACCGAAACCTATTATTCTGACCCCTCATGTGAAAAACGGTCTGCTTCTGAAGGACCTGCTTTGATACACTCGTCTAGATTACACAGTAAACTCAGGCCAGCTGTAACTTTTATTGTCTTGAAAAAGATCTTGATGTGTGTATTGTACTTGAAGGTATTCAGTGTCCATTCCTTTTATCAATGTCTGATTAGTATTTTCCTTCAGATCTGGAATGTTGATTATCGTTCTAACTACATCATATGACCGCTGGCCATCTGCATCGTTTTTCCTGCCATTATAGTGTTTGTGCTCCTGCTGCTAGGAAGTCAGACTAATTCTACAAGAGGTGTTCAAGTTAAACTGGGACTTGCGATTCCGTTTCTCTTGAATGGAGAAGTAAAAACGACTGACGTTCACAAAAGACTTCCAGCACAAGTGTGATGATGTCACTCTTAGACACAATAAAATATTTGAAAGGCTGTACATTCACGAATGTACAGCCTTTCCACTGTCGTTGTTCCTGGGAGTAGATCGCCTGTACAAACACCACTCGCACGTTACAGACGCTATTGCCATACTGTATCCCCTGTACAGTCCTGACCTCACTCCAAGCCATTTCCACATGATTGGGCCATTAAGGGAGTTCCTGGGAGGCCAGAGTCTCAGACATGTATCACGAATTCTGGTTATAGCTCTGGCATGAATGCATTAATGTAGCAGTATATTATTTAGAAAAATAATGGTAATTTCTCTCATAACTGTGTTCTGTTATTCTGCAAAAAAAAAAAAAAAAATCAAAAGTCCAGCTTGGATTTAAGCACCCCCCTTAATTCAATAATGGTTCTAATGTGAACAAATACATTTAGAGGAATAAAAATAGCTTTTGAGTAGTTATTGAACAAAATGTTTGCATGGATGCCAATAGTGCATTAATTGTCTGGCTGATGGTTTAGCTCAGTCTGAATAGATTAAATCGATTAAGGCTAATGTGAAGTACATTTCTATCCAATTAAACTAGGTACATAATTGTTAGCCCCCTGTTTTCTTTTTTTATAGGTTATGAAATCCAGATGTGACTGCAGAAACACATCAAACGGCTACCTTACTTGTCCATGCAGCTGTCCGTGTTTTTCTGTGGATGGTATGAATAATTAAAGCTACTTCAGAAAAACGCACGCAAGCTGTGATGGCCGTTGTGAATTTGAACATGCATGCAAAAAAAAAAAAAAAAAAAGATCCGCTGTTGCCTGCCACAGCGATAACATTTGTGAAATCTTTTTACTTGTTAGATTTCATATGCATTCAGTTCGGGTTCACATGGCTCGGAGACGAAACCGATTAGAATAGCATCCGACATGAAACCATCGCCCGTACACTCTTTGAGATCTTCCTTCTTTGGTCATGACGCTCTGAAGGAAGCCACTTGATTTGTAGACCGGCATGTGTTTCCGATGAATAATCATTTATTGCGGTACAAAGCAGATTACACTGTGACCCGGACAAGGTTGTTCATCTAATAGTGTTAGAAAGGCTGGATGATTTAGTGTATGTAAAACGGCAGCTTGGCTCCCTAATGACTATGATTAGTAGAGAGGAGGAAGAAGGTCACGGGTCCTGGGTGTGTGTTTTTGCCGCTTTTTGTCATTGAGAGTCAATTGTAACTACCGCCTAAGGCGCAGTCACTTCACTGTGTTGTCCTTGTCAGCTTGGTTTGTGGGTTACAACTGGGCCGCAGTGATATTTATTTATTTATTTATTCATTCATTCATTCATTCACCCAATCTCTATACCGCTTGTGCTTATCCCAGGGGACTCAGGGCACAAGGCGGAGTCCACCTTGTACGGGTTTCCAGTCAATCACAGGGCACATAAGCACACGCGCACAACGAATAATTGGAAATATTTATACATCTTTTCAGGAGGACAAAGGAGTACTGGGCATGGGGTACTGACATGAGACCCGAGAGCTAATCACTGTGCCTTAGACATACATACAGTGTACGCCTTGCCTATTAGTCCTGATGATTAACATCTTCAATTGTGTCCCATAATAATCCAACCCTGGTTTGAGTTTCTTCTTTCATAGACCTTGTGGTGAATTCTAATAAAAAATTTTGTACATTATCCATTAAGTAATACGATCAGGATACCTGCTGGTCATACTGCCCTCATGTCGTCCCTACTCAAGTCCTCGTCTGTACACTCTGCTCAACCAGATAAGGTGCAAAGCTTCAGCCTTTATGCTAATACCACTGTGAAACCATTTGCTCCGAATCTTGTAGATCTCTAACTAGCCAAGGCAAGACTCATCCATAGCTCATTGCAACCACAGCTCATGTACCGTTGCGACAGCTTTCCATTCCAGATCATTGAGAATCCAACGTTTTCGGTTCGTTTCAGTTCTACACCGAATTTGTCAGTAATGTGACTTTACACATCTCTGGAACATGACGAGCGAGGAAAGAAGAATGGAACTAGCATCAGAATCTGTTTTCGTATAAACATATTTAATGCATTTTAAGAAAGTTTGTCCTTTAACAGAATCGAGAGTGAATAATACTCACCAGCCTAGGAGCTAGATCTATCTATAACGTGGCTAGCCTCTTGAGAGGTTAAGTTTGCGCAGCCTTTTTTTTTTTAGGAATGTGCAGAGAGGGTGCATATTCGTGTGAACGTGTTAATTTGTGGCGCCTCTGTGAATGTGCTTTCTTTTCCTAACGCACCCTTCGGCAATGTGGCAAGAACATCAAATAATTAAAAAATAGATAACGATACAGGCAGAGGGCCAAGAGGGCCAAAAATCTTCCTGTTTTTTCTCTTCTGTTCTGGATTCCCTTGCTGCTACAGGAAACCTTCAGCTAGTGCCCTAATCTAAACACTCGCTTCGACATGAAGCACATGATGGCTGGGAGTTTTTGATTTGTGTTTCAAAAGAGGAGGCATTGGGGGCATATGTCTGCCGGTGTTGAGCTCGCAGTCTTTATTTTGGCAAGATGTTGGTTTTCTCCAGGCGTCCGTGATAACCCAAAACCCCTATCATGGGTACTGTGGGATGTCCCTCACTGTCTCAAATCTTATTTATACAGCTTCAAGCATAGCGCTCGGGCTCAGACACCTCGTCTTCTTACTATCCTCCCAGCCTTGCAAGAGGAAAGGGTGTGGAGGTTCAGCCATTGTCTTTCCACAATGCCTTAGTGAACCGGCTGGCCCGGGAGCACGTTTACAGCCGAATGGCAGTGTCAGAATGGCCGAGATTGTTCGTCCATGCTTTGCGTAATCCCATGATCACAATGCTGCAGTCCCCCCCCCCCCCTCCTTTTTTTAAACGTCTTTGCGGTTCACAGTGTCAGGAGGCTCCCTGTGCTTACGTTAGTGCAGTCAGCACGCCACTCCAATGAATACACACTGCATCAATGAAGCTCTTTTTCCTCCAGGAGCCCAGCTCACACTGTGGCAACTTATTGTTTAAATGGACCATTTTGTTTAAATGCCCCCCCCCCCCCCCCCCCCCCCCCCCCCCGGAGTCCTCTGCCTGCCAGAGTTGCTTCCATGGCAACTGGGCAAGAGCGTTCAGAGTGACGTATGCCTGTCTGTGCATTATAAGGTCGAATGGCACATGAGTTCTGGGTGCCAGTGTACTGCGCGTCCTGTCAGCCCGCCAGTATCCCGTATCCTCTCATAAAACGCCAACCATCACACGCCACACTGTACCCTTCCCCCATTCACTGTGCTACCAACTGCTGCTCAGGAGCGGGACAGCAAGCATGCTCAGAATTGACTCGTTTCAAGGTTTCAAGCCATTTTAGGTCTTAAAAAAAGACTAATGGTTGTTAATGAAGCACACAGGAGTGTGGTTTTCCAATGGAGCCTAATGTTCTCCTAGGAGAACAAGTGTTTCACTCCATGCCTAATTTCATTGACAAGTTTCGTTATTTGGCTTCTTCTCAGAGCTAGCGTTGTTTGAGGTTTAAACCCCACAGACAATGTCATGACAGTTTGAAATGCTTTATCGTGGGTGATCATTGTAACACACACACACACATACTGCACGGTGTCAAATAACATTGTTTTCTGAGGTAATTGCTTTGTAATGGTGTTTATTAAAGGTCAACATCAAACAAATGCTTCCCTTATGTCGAACGCTTTGCTGAGAAACAAGATTAACCAACCGGATTTCTGCATTCTTCCCAGTAGATCTCGTTTCATGGTAAGATGTCATTGCTGTATTATTAGCATCTTATTTTAAATGATCTAGTGGAACTGACTTTGTGTTCGATTTCCTTCATGTTGATTATGTGGAAAGACTGATTGACTAAAGATGGAAATCCAGCAGTCACACTTGACACTTTCACTGTACAAATCATACATATTATGGAAATTTTCTTATCAACCCCTGAAAGTATGATGCTTCTACCTTTTATATCTATATTTCTCAAGAGCATTACTATTTAAGCCGGCTCCATTTTAAGAATTTCTATTACTGCCATTATTTATATCCTTTGCCTTGAGCGACTGCGAGGTCCCCCTGTCTGGTTTTGCTTGAGGTACTCTTGGCAAACGTTATAACCTGCAGATCCAATATCCTGCTTTCACGCTGATTGAACCCATAATCCTACTCTTATCCCTTTCAAAGGAGAGCAAGCATTTTGAAATGGCCTTGGCTGGCATTTGAGATCCTATGGAGTCCAGTGTGTTCTTTGATCTCATGGTAATGGGCATTTCATTGTAATTAGCATTTGAGTGAAGTCCAACAACGGTTAGGGAGAAAGCGCCCCCAAACGCTACAAACGGCCAATGCCGACTGTCCAAAGACGTTTCGTTTAGCGTTCCGCCTCCCAAACAACATGCAATTTGACGTTCAGTGGGAATTTATGAAGTTTGAATCTCGGGGGAAGCAAACTTTATAAGCGACTGAGAAGTTGCCTTGGGAACAGAAACGCTCCAAACAAACAGAATGCATTTCAGACGTCCCCTGTTGATCCACACAGACAGTGAGAATGGTTCATAGGCAGGTCCTGTCTGTGCATAAAACATTTAACAACCATTATTTACCCAGCAGTCATTCGCAAGTAAACCCTTACAACATTGAGGTAATTGCCGCAGCCTAATCTTGCCTTAGTGAGATTCCACATTGCTCATGTTCCAAATGGCCACCAGGTTCCAGTAACTTTGTTTGATTGTGAGCAAAGCTTGTAAAACTGGTTTGCCACTTACCGTTGGTCTGCAGCTTGGTGATGACGCAACGCTCCATGGATAACGGAAGGAAAAAATTCATGTACATTTTTGCTGTAATAACTACAGCTGTGAGAATGTATTGGTGGATTCTATTAGAAACGAAATCGAGAACATACCCAAGATTCTCAGGTCTACTAATAAGTTTCAATCAAACAGCTAAATATGTTGTATCAGGAGTACAACACGACTGATGTAATGTGATGATGTTCCCAGCTTGAAGCTTATTTAGTAATAAGAATTATATTTATATGGACCTTTTACTACAAGTCAGAATTGTGGACATGTGGCATTGTGTACATTGGCATTGTGGCACTTTCCTATCACACATGTCGAAACTCTAGTCAGAATGCAATGAGCGGGTTCAAGACAATGCACACGCTCAGGGTGAAAGTAGCTGAGATACGGATGACTTGTAAAGCTGAGGTCAGAGTGCTCGGGTGACATGACATGAGATGAGATGAGATAAAATTACAATGCACCATCAGAAACAAAAACAACTTGTGGCTTGATGTAGCGGTATTACACTGACGGGCACGGAACACTGACTCCATTGTGCATAGTTTACTTTTTTCCTACGTACCGCCATAAAGAAGTACCGTCCATCATTATTTAGACTTTGTGAAACATGGACTTGTAATTACGATTCTTTTAATTAATAATGATTAACAGTGTGCATCTTTTAGTGACATACTATATGTTTCCTCACGTCTGTCTTAAAAAATTAAAGAGTGGCATTAGATCAAGATATTCAAAACTGGAATTTATGGAATGCAGCTGTGTGATGAAAAGGTCGCCATGGTGAACCATCTGATACGCACACAGCTTGGCACAGGTTTTTATGCCGGATGCCCTTCCTGAGGCAACCCTGCCATTTTATGTAGGCTTGGGACCGGCACTGCATCCAGTGATTGGAGTTTGGGCATTTTAAACCAAGGTCTTCCGCATTGCCGGTGAGAAACCTACTACTGAGCCACCAATGCCCTCTACAACATGTACAGTAGTTATCATAATTTCAGTATATTTCTGTCGTATTGGCAGGGACATACCGATTATATTTTTTCCATGTTGTTTCCAGTTGGTTGCAATATATTGCAAAATTCACAGCTCTGGGTGTAGGTTATTATTATTATTATTATTATTATTATTATTGTTATTATTCGCTCTATATGAGAGACGATCATTTTCAGAGATGCTTTCATATACATCAGATTTAGAAGCAGTGTGCAAGGCATGGATGCAGAACTTGTGTCACCATATGTAATAACCATAATCGCATCATTGGCTGCTAATTGGAAAGTGTCCTCTAAGCCCATGGCCTTTATAATTCACTATGTGCTTTATTTTTCAGGTCTTTTGTACCCGAGTCCCTTAGGGCAATCTTCCAAATGGAAGAAAGTTTTTCAGTTGCGGCCAGCTTGTCACTTTCTGAAAATCAGCAAAGTCATTATAGCAGCCTATTACAGAGAGGTTTAAATCACTCCGGTACACTCTGATACGATGACTTGCACCACTAAAGAAAAAAAGAGTTGCTGTCAGCTAGAGGTGCTCTGAGAGAGCAGTCAGTGAGATGGCTAATTCTGAGTCAGCAATCCCCCCCCCCCCCCCCTTTAATCCTTTTTTCATCCTGATTTCATGTCATTTTCTTCGTCTGTGTGAAGGATTCATATATATGAAGAAAACTGTCAGGTCAGCACATCTCAAGATTTCACTAATCTTAAAAATATTACTTTTTTTCATCCACTTTAAAGTGTCTCAGCCAGTGCTGCTGTTATCTTTGGTGTGTTATAGTTAATGTAACTGAATTATATCCGTATGAGGTGGCACGGTGGTATAGTGGTTAGCACTGTGGCCTTCTTTCCAGCTAGGGTCTGTGTATGTTCTCCCCATGCTTGGTGGTTTTCCTTCAGGTACTCGTGTTTCCTCCCACAGTCCAAAGATATGCAGGGTAGACTAATTGCTGTTTCCAAATTTCCTGTAGTGCATAAGTGTCTGTGTGGGTGTGTCTCTGTGTGCTTGTGTGGCCTTAAATGGATTGGCACCCCTCCTCGTGCCCCCAGTTCCCTGTTATAGTATCCAGGCCCCCCGCAACCCTGTGCTGGATAAGCTGTATATACTGTAAAATGTGCGAGTGAATGTATTTGTATAGTACTTTGTAAATAGGAGTTATGAGATGAGCAAATGATTACAGAGCAGTGTACATCAACCCATTCATGGCATCACAGCAGGTAACTCAAGGACATTCAGCTCTGTATACACCGAACGAGGTAAAAGGCTCCGGGCTTCCTGCACATAAACTTTCACTAGTTATGATTATTCAAAGGTCAAAATTTTGAGCTAGTCAGCAGTCTGCCTATCCGTGGTCGGGGGTATAGAATGGCACATGCGGGAAAGACCTCCGCATGTGATCTTGGCAAATCGGCACTCCAGAATACACGTTCATCCTGGTTGGGCCACACAATGCAGGCCAGTGTTCGAGTTCAGGCTGAGAAATTTTACAGGAATTATAATGTCTGCCTTGTCTGAGCTGAGGGAACGAATCTCCATTTTGAATGAGCTATGGCTTACAGGACCAGACCATGCTTTGCCAATATTTGGGCTGCCACTAGCACTGTTTGTGTAGCCCGTTGCTACTACCATTTCTGTTTTCTGCTTTAGCTATGGCCAGTAGTGACAGTAATGCCTCTCTTTCAAGTACCAGCCTCAATATTGGTTATGAATTATATACCAGTAAACTGGTAACAGGATTATGGGCACTCAAAGCTCATTTAACATGTCTGGTAAGATCCAACAGAAAGCCAGTGGAGCACAAACCATTAAAAAAAAAAAAAAAAAAAAAGATAATACTGCCTATGATAGAAATGTATACGTGCCTCAAAGCTTGCTTAACAGGCAAAAAGTTCAAGGCTGTTAATCCTGCCTTGAAATTATCCAGATCTCACTTCAATCCAGCATCCATGGGATGTGCTGGACAAATAAGTCTGATACGTGGGCCCACCCTGCACTTAAAACATCTGCTGCTAACTTCCTGGTGCCAGACACCACAGCAAACCTTCAGAGGTCTTGTGAAGTCGTGCCTCAAGGCATCAGAGCAGTTTTGTTGGCACAAGGAGAACTGAGGTGGGTTTTAATGTTATGGCTGATCGTTCTATGCACACTTGACATAAAGACAAATAGGGTAGCCTATTAGATTAGTAGTAGCAAAACAATCTCTAGTGAATGGCCTGTTCTAAGAGTCTGTGCTCCTTAAAATTCTTAAGCCGTTTAATAGTGAGATCAGCATCAATGCTTGAACATCAGCGCCAGACTTGGAAAGCAGTAATTAACATTTTCATTCGACCCAGATCATTGAAATACTTTGTGTAGTAAATCTGTCGAGTGCTATTAATAACCAAAAATTCTCTCTTGGTTTCTTTCTTTGCTTGATCGATTGTGATCAATGACTACTAAAATTATGCATCATGCATAATTCCTATTAATTTATATCCTTCATCTTCAGTAACTGTGTTATGCTGGTCAGGGTCACAACGGGTCTGGAGCTTATCCTGGGAATATTGGGTGTGACACTGGAATACAACTTGGATGGGCTTCAGGTCCACCACAAGGCACCATGCACACTCAAATTCAGAAACCTTTATACTTCAGAAAAACGCTGAATATCCAGTCTACCTATGATTTTTTTTTTTCATGTTTTTGCTGACACATACCTAAGACTCAAGTAAAAAAAAAAATGTAATGTGGTTTTAGCACTTCATTTGGACACTGCATACAGCCATATGCTTTAAATCGTGGTTATTATGGCTCCGTTATTATCCTAAAATGTGGAAAATATTGGTATATTATACTTTTGCTCTAATCAGATACATGTGGCTGTCAAGTATTCTGGGGCTGGTATTAACCTGAGACACCACTTGCTTAAAGTAGCTTCAAGGCAGCTTTGTTGTTATTGACCAAAACAACGGGACTCCTGCGCTCATTTAAAACAAACATGAGGTCAGTTTTAATTTTTTTTATACTGTAATACTGTATATTATATTATATTATATTATATTATATTATATTATATTATATTATACTTTATACACATCTTTCTAATGGTTCATTCAAATGGTTGTGAGTTAGGACAAATTATAATTTTTAATAATAAAACTAATACATTTTTCCAAAGCAAAAAGAAATCCACATATAAAATACAACAAAAATACCTGAGCGGTACTGATAGCATCGGCTCATGCGTTGTGGGTTTTTCCCCCCTTCTATTTACTCCTGCGCATTAACAGGCGGAAGAGAAACAGATCTTGTCTCAGATCAGTGCACACAGTGCAAGTGGAAGACAGCACGTGGACAGATGGGCAGGCTTGTGGCCGAGACAGTCCGATACAATTATGCGTGTCTGTTCATGGCTGTCTACAGTTGACTGTATCAGCACCATCTCAGAGCTGTATCTCTAAAATCCGGATGCTTTCATGCAGAACTGCACTTTCTCGCTCTGTCAGATGTTTCCCACCAGGAAGCCTAGTCTGCCTCTGAGGCCATTTGACTATATCAGGATGATTTTGGTTATGTGGAAGGGTTGAACCGTATGATTTTAGTTCTTCAGTTGGAGGTACAGGATGAATAGCATGGTGAGTAACAAAATACAGTAGTATAGGAGCTTAGATTTGATTCTGATGATGATGCACAGGTAATGAATGCAGCCGTAGACCTGCATACACAGTGGACCTATATCCTATGGTGCTGAAGGGAAATTATCTAAGGATGTTTTAGACTCAGGTAAAACACTGCTGGGGTTAATGACAATCATTATCACAGTGAGGCTCAATTTACACACATACCCATACCCAAAACCACAATCGGCCACACACATGCACACATGCACCCTCACCCTCCTACTGGAATGTCATGCTTGTCTTTGTGTGTTTGAAGATCAGTTGGAGTCTGGAACACAATAAATTTGTTATTTATGTCTGTATCAAGAGGACATTTGAATCGTGACTCTCTCCTCACCCTCTTAAAGAGCCCTTGTCACGCCAGGGTCATGCGTAAAGTGGATCGGAATGCACAAAAGCTGAACTAAAATGCAGTCCTTTTGAAGGGTGTATACAATTTTTAGTGCATTACGACGCTACAATAGACAACATTGTTTTTTTTTTTGAGTCAATGACATGAATAACAAATGTCTAAGAACATTTATATTTGTCCTCCTGCTAACTCAAATGGCTAGCAGCTATTAGCATTCTTTCAGTCTCTGGCTCCACATACTCTGACATATTCTCAGTTATTTAATTAAAGTTTAATTAAATTGACCCTGCCAAAATATGCCATAAATAGTACTTTATTTTACAGAAATATTATATTATATATATTTTTAGTTAAGTTAGCTGGCTTGTTTTCTTTTATTTCTTAGCTAACTTTTAGCTACAGAAGCTGTGTGCCTGCTAGCTGACTAGCTCTGTGTTGCATAATATTAGCACTGTGTGTAATCTACAAAACCAAAAGCAGCCAATATACAACAGCTAACTCTTTAATAATGTTTTTTTTTTTTTTTTTTTTTTACAATGATCTGACCAAGATGTGCAGTAACAATCATTATACAGCTGTGAAATATGAATGTTTTACCCCAGTATTCAATGTAGGTAATCGGAAAATGTAAGAAAGATGAGCCGGAGAATTGCTAATTTTATGAGCATGTATGTGATCGTGTGAGACAATGATTTTGTGAAGTGATTAATATCATGTCATGCTTTGTGGCATGGATTAAAAATGCTGAACAAACCCAGGAGAACAGTACAGGACTAAAGGCCTGACCACTACAGGATGCTTCATCGCTCTGCTATGCTGGAAGGAACATTTTGCTAGCACGGTGTTTGGCCCCGCTTTTTCTGTCAGAAAAAAGCGGCATTTGATGAATCCTTTGATGAAATGTTTATATCCAAATGGTGCATAATGGTTTCTTTCAGGATGAACGTCGGTCTGTTTTTACACACCATAAATACCTATTACTATTAGTCGTATAAAAATAATGGAAATCATGTGCTCTAATCTTCACTGTCATCAGATCTTATACCAGTTAAACATGCAGTATGCAAGAGATTTTGGTGCGAATATTAAACTGTCTGCCTCAGCATCATAAACCAAAGTTGAGGAGAATACTATTTGAAAGAACTCATGATTATCTCTCCAGTACAGTTCTAGAGACTTGTATTATCGATGCGGAGCACCTGGAAGCTGCTTTGGTAGCTTGTACCAGCCAGATCAATAATGTACTAACATGCTTGATGACATTTTTCCATGTGTGTGTGTGTGTGGATGCAGTGTGCATAATCGACAGACGAATCACATTGGACTGTGTACGTGTCCCACAAAGCCACGCATCATCCGTCAGCAGAATTCCCCTCAGCGTGAGGTGGCTGGCATTCTGAGAGCGAATGATAAAACAGTACACAATAGATCCACAATGGGCACCAGGCTGTCCTGTGCCCAACTAATCCCTTCTCTGCATCCTAGGCAAGCTGCATTATCCTCATCTCAGCTTGGGGAAAGCGTGTGCGTGTGGCTGCTTGTGTCACCTTGCTTTAGTGCAGCAGACAACATTATACGGAATAACGTGGAAGGGCGGTAACTCCAACAGGCTACAGTGGCATTTTGTAATTTGTTTGTCATTTGTTCTATAAACTTTTTTTTTATGATGTGGAGAGAAGAAATATGATATGATTTTCTTGTCTTTTCTAGACATTATATGCTAATTTCCCCATGCTCTCATGGAGGGACTCATTATTAATTAATGTGGCTTGAGGCGAGTGCTTTTCCTCTGAAAAGAGTAATGAGCTCTTTAAAAGCGAGCTGCTGATGCTGCTTTCTTTATTTTTGTTCTTGTACATTTATTCATTTATTCAATGTAGTATAGAAATAACGAAGAGCACAATCTAAGGATATGACTGCATGTTTAAGGTCTTAATGTCATGCCTAAGGGTTGAACATGGGCATACCGGCAGTCCTGGGCTTTCACTGACTGTTCGACCTGAAGAAAAAGCAGTTGGATAACCTCTCGCAGCTGGAGGTCTAGAGAGAGCTGATTGGCCGAGCTCTCTCAGAGGGGAGGGATGAGAGGTACTTAGTGCTCCCACATTAATCACGGCTCTACAGCCAATCGGGGGCGTCTGTGAGCTCGCATAAGCGGAAGGGGTGGATAGCGCTGTCCTTCAAGTGTGTTAAGAGCAAGAAAAGATGCGGTCGGCTGGCGTCACATGGTTCGGAGAAAACACGTGATAGTCTTCGGCCCTCCCGACTGAGTGGTAACCTTAACGTGGGAGCCCCCTAGTGACGGGGAGGAATTGAATAAGACTGAATTAAAAACAGTTGGTGTCTTGTGAATATTATTATCTTGGAGTTTCAGCAGTGTAGTTTAATGTTAATACAATTTAAAATGATTCCTGGTTTAGTTTTAAAATATTGTTTCTCGCTGTCCAAGTGACAATCTCTCTGGGGCGATCCTTCCTAACCTGGCTCATTAGTTTTGGTAGCAGCCCACTGAAGCAGTGCGCTTTGCTCTCCAGCATCCAGGGACACAGAAAAGTGACAGATACAGACATGGATGCTTAAATAAATGGAAAGGAAAGTTTTACTTCTGTTAATCCCATTATAGAGTATCCGATACAGGGCGCACTAATGTTCCTGAGTATCGTATTGGGGGTAATACTGGCATGGGACTGTGAATCAGGATGAGATGAGATTTGATCAGATTTCCAGTGCATGATGTTACATAATCTGGCAATCAGAAAGTAAGCATGAAGATGAAAAGACTTCCCTAAACAGAACATTTCCACTGGCCTGTAATTTTTTTTTTTGAAGTATAATTATGTGTTACACACATATTGCTACACAACATCATTCAGTCTGAATGTTTGTGTGTGTGGGGTTACTATCATCAGCCGCAGGCTCCATTTATCTCTCATGTTGTGAAAGCTCTGTTTCACTTTAAAGATAAGCTCGGCACGTCTCTGTTCCCCGACTCCAACCTCTTTATTCTTCCGCATACTGCACTCCATGTCACCTTTTACCTTACTCAATTTCTCACTGCTCGTCTGTTTTTCCTTAGCTCAGCACGCAGAAGGATATGATACTATCTTGCCTGGTATGGTAAATAAGCAATATGTCTGAAAATGCTGCGATTTAAGACCCCAAAGGTTTCCTGTACTATACATGTTATTCTTCCTCTGCTGGAATACTGCGGTAATTAGACTTATTGTGTGTATGCCTTGCTGGTAGTATAGGCGGAACTTCAGAAAACATCTAACTTATCTCATTTTTTTTCTCCTTCTCAGAGCTTTCAAAAGGGTCTTTGGCATGCTGATTGAATTTATGATAGGCCCTGCACAGGAAGGGATTCAGATGAGAAAATGTTTTGGATTCAGCAGACATGTTGGCTAAAATGTGTTTGGCCATTATTCTCAGAGCATCTGATCAAATCTGCACGAAACCCTACTGTCCTAGCTCTCCGAACTTGCCTATTTTCAGCCACAAACAGATGTGGATGTAGGGTGACCAATGAGGAAATTTATAAAAACACTGCTCTGTAAAATTAGCACAGCCTGCATCTGGGACATCCAGCGTTTATTATATAAAAACAGTTCACATTGTCCATTGCAGTGGGCAGTTCATTCTTTTCTTTTCATTCCCTAAATTCCTTCATTGTTTTCTTCTTTTTCTCTCTCTCGTATATTCCATATTCAACCGGTGGCGGGTTACTAGCTTGACAGCGTATTCGTAATGCTCCGGCTTATTTCCCCACTCTTGCCTATTTTTTTTTTTGTCTGTTTTTAAATTCTTATCTCATGACTGTGCATACGTAGGGGGTGGATCGGACAGATTATAGCACATGCGTCTTCCTGACAGTGCTGCCAGATTAATCCCACAGCTCCTCTAAATCTCACGGCTAGTGGTAAAGCTGATTATAACGTGTTGGCCATTTGTAAACAAAGTCTGCAGCAATATCCGTGTTTATCGGTTCTTATGGTGGCCTGCAGAAATTAGGTAGGTATGTGTATTGCTTGATCAGAACGTTGGCTGATGGTCAGATTCTCCCAATTAAAAAATCATATCCCTTTGGGGTCATAATTATACACACTTCATCTATTTTCTTTAATTGATGCTTTTGAAAATTTGGGTCATTTGGGCATTTTCCAAGGTCATGTGATCGTTCTCCCATTTAATAATAATAATAATAAAAGATTCCCTGATCAGCTGTAGTCCGTAGTGTTGTTGGGCAGTGGCTATGTATTTATCCTTGGCCATCACTATGCTCTATTAAACTCTCTTCTTTCTATTCTCTTGCCCACTTCGTCTGCACTCGCTTGACTTATTTTGCTGTTTAAGTGCCAAGGGCTGAGTGGATAGGTGTTGTAAAGCTAAGTAAAGAATAGGTCGTAACCATTTAACCTATTTTTTCTTACAACCTATTTTCTGTAAGAAAATAGACCTCAACTTATGATTGTTATCACAGAGAAAGATAAATTTTTCTGCTTTTCTTAATCCAAATCATGGAATATGCCCAATATAGCATGAATTCAATAGTCCACTGAATTCTTCTAATATTGTTGGTAGTCAAATAACAGCTCCTTCAGAGCATACAAGAAAATCCATTCAAACACCTTGTATCCTGTGCCATGCTGTTTCTCATTAGTTTCTTTTTCTAAGACGTCGGCTTTGCCCCAAGCCTCACCTGGTTGATGGAGCCGGGACGAAAGAGTTTCAGGACGGAAGGCTGTAATTCCTGGCTGTCGTATCCGCACTGGCAGATGGCAGGCCCGTTTTCCGTTGCGTAGAGAGCCGGGTGCAGGGGAGAGGAACAGGAGGACCAGACTGTGGTACAGATGGTCTTGTCCACTCTTTGCTCTAGGCTCAGGAGAGGCCAGGTGAAATGGGGAAAGAAATAAGGAAGTGGTCCAGGTGAGGTAAGGCCTCAAGTATCAAACAGAAGGTCATCAGATCGCTTAATGGCAGTGGGTAGCCTGACGATTCTTTCCTGGATTTTTGTATGCAAAATGTTTTGCCCTAAAGCGAGCATGTCCGGTCGGTGGATTGGACGGTTTAAAGTGAAGAAGTAAGAAAAGTGATGTAAATTAATGTATGAAAATAGCATATGGTGCATCAGCCTACAAGTTGAACGTTGCCCACAAGTTGAAGCAATATGTAATTTTTGGCCATAATAAAAAAAAAAGATCTCTACTATGCTTTCTTCAGTTACTTGTATTCCGTAAATGCTATATTCTGGGCACAAGGACTTCCTAAAATGGGCACCAGTCCATCACAGAGCACCATTTACCCTCATTCCCACCAGGGGGAAAAACTGGGCCAACCATTTCACCTACCAGCTTGTTTCTAAGAGGTGGTCGAAAGCCCAGACAAGCACGGAAGGAAACTCCTTACAGACAGTAACCTAAACTCAGGAATAAACCCTGGAACTTTAAGCCAGCGACACTACACACCGCGCCACTGTTTGGGAAAAATCAAATGTTTATTTAAAACTTCTAACTCTTCGATAAGCAATCCAAAAGGTTAAGTGCACTAAGGGACTTTGCTCTTTTGTGAACATGCAGCGCAAGTAAACAGCTGGTACAGGGTCAGGAACGATTGAATAAAGCAATGACCAGCTGTTTGGTCTGCGAATCAATAGCCTACACAGAGATGACTCATGTGCATTAAATAATAAAACAAAGTGTTTGGTGTGTGCTATTGTTTTTAGTTTGAATGGGATGGTCATCCGGACATCCTAGTCACCTCAATGACCTGCTTGTTCACCATTTATGGAAGACGGTCGTGTAGTGGTTTAACCCAAGGACGCACTGAACTCGGGTCCCAATGGAAAGATGATCAACAAGACATTGTATGTTCTTTCCTCTGAAACTTTATATTCCGCACATGGAGACAGTTGTTCCTGGCTGACGAGTTGAACCCATGTCGCGTCAGCAGTAATGATCCTCTTTAATAATCTTTCACCTTCCTTGAATCTTTGCTCTTCCGTGAGTTGTTTCGGCACCATTTACCCCCTCAGACCTCACAAAGCTAATCACTGCATGCTGCTCTACCTTCATGCAAATCCAAGTGGACATCCATTTTTGCTCCTAATGTGCAGCACTGACTGTGGAGACAGTAGCCTTGAATGGAAAGCGTTAGTAAGGTAGTGCTGCCAACTAGAGTGCGGATAATTTTTGACTTCGGCTTAACTGACCAGTGAAACTATTGACATCACCATGTGCATGCTAATTCACAGGTCCAAGCGCTTTTTCAGAACGGGATCATAATGCGTGGTGTGGCATGAAGTAATGATGTCATCAAATTCATACCACAGGATGGTAACTAAACTGGATACATACTGTATATAGCATTGACCAGTACAGTTTTCCCCAGGACTCAGCAACCACTGACTTTTTTTTTTCTGTAATAGTAAACTAGTAGACTTTCTCTTCCTCTTTACTTTCTCCTTAATCCATCCACTAATTTAATAAGTACACCATAACCGCTTGCCATATTACAGTTAGGACCCATGACCTGGCCTGGGAGGCCTAGCAGTGAATTAACTTCCTTCTCCTGCACCACAATTTCTCTTTCTTTTTTCAGCAATTTCTGTGGGAATGCCACCCCCCGCTGAATACGCTTCCCCTGGCCCTGTTTGGAACATTGCTTGCCTGAGGGAGCAGGAGGATTTTGATTCACCTTGTTTTGTTGCCATGTACAAGAAGGTTATAAAAGAGGGTCGCTCACAGTAAGATGGACGGATGTGGGTCACTGCCTCTGTCAACATTCCTGTTTGCACTGGCCGTGGTCTCATCGAGTGATCCAATCGAAATTCAAGGCCTTCCTAAGGGAACCTCTTTACCTCAATTTCTGAATGCTAATGTGAGCTTCTACACCAGGATCTCTTTCTCCATGGGAGGTGGCATCAGAGGAGCCGGATTTGGACCTTAACCATTTTGTGTAGTTGGCTCGTTTGTGCTGGAATTCTGTGGTCCTTGTGCCAATGGACTGCTCTGTGTTTTAGATGGTAACACAACCTTGTGATGGTTGTTTTTAGAAAGGGATATTACAAGTTGTGGTTTTTAACCCCCCGACATTTGAGGTTCATACAGCCTTGCTGTCACATGCAGCAATTTAGCGTAGACAGTCTTTCTAACTCCTGTTGATAAAACCAGAGAACCTGAATTAATGTACAAAGCTCGACACATACCATAGGTCAGGATTGAAACAATGATGATGTAACCTTGAGCTGGAACTTGTACTCGCTCTATACCACAATGCCTAGAGGTATATAGTACATATTCGAAAGTCTTACATCTAAATACTGGTTTTAGTCTTTGCAAGTATATTATAGTACAACTGTAGCAACTGCCTTTTAGAAAGAGGAAATGTCTATATGTGTGTGTGTGTGCACATGCATGTGCGTGTAGCCTTCACATTTTTGAAAGTTTTCCTTTCACCAGTATGTTGCAATTGAATCTCTTCCTGTTTCTGCTTTCTCACATTCATGTCCTTTGTCAGGCATGTTTGTCATTGACACGTAATCTTCCTCCATGGTCCATGTTTTTCTCAACTGCTCTCAATTGGTAATACATTTGCAGCCCATTGTCTTCTAGAACTAAATTCTAGAATTGAGCTGATGTTGCAGTCTTCTTACATCAATGAGGTCAATGCCTGGCTGGAGGGAAATTCAAGCTGTCGATGGCAACCCAATTAACTGTTGTAATGTCTCAATGATTAATCAAGGGATAAGATTGGCAGCCATTTTTAATCTCCTACCGTGGTGTCTTGAATATGATGCGAGGAACAGCGGTTTCCATAGTAACCATCTTGATTATGGAAATTGGTGGGAGTAAATGACTTAATATTCTGTCGGCTTGGCTTTATTTTTTGCAGTAGATGGTACAGGATGATACACATGCATGCAAACCCAAGCAGTCACATGCATGCACACACACACACACACACACACACACACACACACATGCTTCCTGTCCTTTTGTTCCTTTTCTGTGGTGGTTTCTTTTGCTCTGACAGCTGCTCTGTAACGAGACCTTGTCCCTTACCACTTCTTCATTCTGATGCTCATTGGCATACTGAGAGGTGGCACAACAGCACGCAGACATTTGCTTCCTTCCTCCACCCTCCCTCTTCCACCTCCCCCTCCTCGTTTTTCTCCATCTGTATCTTGCCATATGATCCCAAAGATGGTTTCAGATCTCAAATGGCCATTAATGAGGCTTTTCTTCATCAATTTGAGGACACAAAAAGAGCAAATGAAGCTGGTTTTATGCAACACAAAGTAGATGGGTCAGTCTGTGCAGTTTGATTTTAATTGCAGCTTGTGTGAGTGATAAAAGCTGTTTTTTTTTTCTCTTAATTTTCCAATTTTCCCCTTTCACCTGCTGAAACTGAATCGCCCCCAGCATATGCGTCCTCGCTTGTGTCTCTCATCAGAGGCTTAGAATTGGCAAGTCTTCAACTTGAATCCAATCTGCCTGAAAAAATCTTATTGAGCACTGGATGAAATTGCAGTAAGAACCCCCGAGGCAATGCAGTGACTATGAGACATGGCAGCCATACAGATAACCAAAATTATCGGTTCTTAGCATTACACCAGGTTTTAGAATGTGCCTTTACAGTTCTCTTAGACGATTTTTACTCATCACACTGAATGACATGATCCCAATCAAATTTTGGAAAGACAGTGACAGTGTGTTCTCTGTGTGTGGGATTATACAATAAAGATCCTCTTATGACAAGGACATATTAAGGACTCTGGAAAGCCCTTGTTATACAGTCAGGCTCATAAATTTTGGAACAAAGATGAGATTTTTTTGGTTTGGCCTCAGAACACCACCACATTTAATTAGAAATGGAACTCTCAGGATGTGAGCGAAGTCAAGACTTTCAGCTTTAATTCAAGGGGCTTGGCCACAACCGTTGAAGAATTAAAGCCATTTTCGTAAAAACACACCCATTTTGGGGGCTCATAAATAATGGAACACACGGATGACAAGCATGGCCGGCTGTTGCATGGCCGGGTGTGGCCTGTTTGCTTGTTACTCCATGATTAATCAAGCAGATAAAAGGCCTGGTGGTGTTACATTTGCATTTGTAGTTGTTCACATGAGCGCTCGACATGAGGTGCCTATGCTAGTAAAGGAGGCCATCATTAGGCTGAAATTCACCGTAAACTTATCAGATATGGGAAAAATATTGGGAGTGGCCTATACATCAGTTGGGAACATTCCTAAGAACAAGGAATTAACTGGCAAGCTCAGAAACAGCAAAAGGCATTGTGTCAGAATTCTGTCCATGGTGAAGAAGAACCTTTCACAATATCTAGCCAAGTCAGTAAAACTCTTGAGGAGGTAGGTGTGTCCTTTTCAAAGTCTACAGTCGAAGGATAGTTTTATGAAGTAAATACAGACACATCACAACAAGGTGCATCCCACTGGTAACACTCGAGAACAGAAAGGTCAGATTAGTCTTTGCCAGATTTTTTGGACTAATAAAACCAAATTTAAGGAATAGTATGGAGAATGGAGCTGTTCCTTCCTAAGTGAACTACGTCATTTGTCAAACGTGGTGGAGGTAGTGTTATGGCATAAGCATTTATACCTGCCAGTAGAACCAGGTCATTGGTGTTTATTAATGACATGACTACTGATAAAAGTAGCATGTTGAATTCTGATGTGCCTAGGGGTACTCGGGGCTTCTCAGCTACAGCCAAATGTTGCCGCTTCATATTGCAGATGGATAATGACCCACATCATACAGTGAAAGCTACCCAAGGCATAGAAATTGGATATTATTTGCTGGCCAAGTCTATTACCTGCTCCCCACCCAATACAGCATGCTTTTCACTTACTGAAGACAAGACTGAAGGTAAAGGGACCCACAACAAGAAGCAGCGGCAGTAAATGCCTGGCAAAACATCTCGAGGGAGAAGACTCAGCATTTGGTCATGTCTATGGGTTCCAGACTTGAGGCAGTCATTGACTGCAAATAAAGTATTAAAAGCAATCCTTATGTATATTTTTATGTTAGTTTGTTCCATTCTTTATGAGGTTATGAATATGATTTTAATTCAAAAAAGTATTTATTTATGTATACATAGGACAGAAGCTAATCCTAGATCAGTACTGTTATTTTGAGGAAAAAGCTCCAGACACTCAATAAACTTCACAGCTTAGATCTCCCTCTTTCATTTTGAACCCTATCCTATCTCTGTCTCCAAGCAAAGCAAGCCCACTTCCTCCCAGTTCTCAATGTCCTCCACTTCCTGTTTGCTGAGTTGAATGAAGGCTTTCCTCTGCGCTGCTCCAGTGACGCAGACGCGCACCTACCCCCCTCTCCGGAGCCTCCTTTCAGGCGTCCTGTGTCGTTATTGTCATCATGACCTTTGTAATATCGCCTGTAAAAGTTCAGGACACAATAAGTTGGCTCAGAGTTGCACAATGCCGTGTGTTCTGTCACTACACACGCATATGTATTTATGTATGCACATGCACAGCTGTCCTGTGCGCTTCCTCATCATTCTCACTCCAGCTGTGCATCAAAGGGTGACCACATATAAAAATGCATGTGTGCTCTGGAATTGTGCCCTGATTTCATGGTTTGTATAGTTGCTGGGTAAAATGGGGGTTATTATTATTATCTTTTTTTTCCTTTCCTCGTCAACCCAAAGAGGATCTTAATTTGACGAAATCAAAAGAGAATCAGTTATGTGATCCAGATTTGTCAACTCAAATCGCACCAGATTTCAGCAAATCCTGAAATGCAAATGCATTTCCTAACATCACAGAACCTTTTTACTCAGAAACAGAAATCCTGCATATTGCTATGCGATTGCAGAAAAGACAGGCAGTATTGTGAACACATACTGCATCACAAAGCTTCATTTCATTTATTTTCAGCACCTGCTTTCTCCTAAGCTGGATCACGGTAGACCACCACACACATACATTTATACCTTGGGTAGTTAACAGCCAGCATATCCAGTCCACCTACTAGCAGGTCTTTGTAAGATCTCATGAAGCCCATGCAGACAAAGGAAGTGCATGAAGAAATCCATAAAGAACCAGTGACTTCTGTAGCTGTAAAGTGGCCTTGGCATCTTGCTGTACTACCCTGTCACTCGCATGCCAGCATGTTCTCTATTATTCACACACCAGGTCCCTGCCGCATCATAAGCCTAATGCGTGCCTAATCTATAGCAGAAAATTGTCTGAATCTAGAACATGGGCAGCACTTTGGAGATCTTCCTTATCATTGATCTCTCTTACACGCCTTTATCGCTTGCATGGCTCCACGCCCAGAGTCTGGAACCCTGAGCCCAGGGAACATAATGTAACATGACAGATTTTGGGTGCGGCTTTCTAGGACAGCCGGTGTAGAAATGGGCAGAGTGACAGCTGGGATGATGAGGGGTAGGGGGTTTATGAATGGTCTCAGCTCCGAAAAGGATCAACAGTCGTGGTTGTGCTGGTTTACAAAACAGCTAATTCCAGGCTGTATATGTTATAAATATACAACATATATATTTATATGTTGTATAAATATATACATGTTGTTGTACATATATATAAATATATATGTTGTATAAATATATACAACATATAAATATATATGTTGTATATATACAACATATATATTATATGTGGGGGGGGGGGTGGGGGTAGTAGATATTAGGGACCTAAATATATTTCTCTTTCTGTAAAGCTGCTGTGTCTATTGTTAAAAGAAAAGAACAGAATTGAACTTTTGTGACGACAAAACGTAAAAAGTGGGAGACGAGTATCTTTTCTTTTGTGTGTGTAGGTATATGCTGCTACTCATTGTAACCTCTGCTGGTTGAAGTTTTTGCATGCTTTTAAAGCGCTGTCTTCATTTCCAGAGTCTGAAACCCCATATCTAAGAACGTATTGAGGTGAGACAGATGTTTATGGTGGACTATATAGAAAACATGTCCATGAAGTTTATCATTTATTAAGGTCAAACTAATTTCAAGTAGTAAAGCTCTGAGTAATACAGTATATAATAATTCAAACCCAAATGTTACAAGCCTTGGACAAATTATTCAAGTCTAAAGTGCTCAGCTACACTAATTTAATACCAATTACGCTCATCTGGTTTTTATTAGTCACACACCAGCCCACTGTCACTTTATAAGCCTGATGTAAGCTGAACAACTCCTGAATGGTAAAGTACACAATGGGCAACATGGCACCAAAGTTTTTTTGTCTCTAGAACATGGGAACCATGTTGGGTCTGGTAATTTTTCATACATTTTGCACTCCCTGACACTCTTCCATGTAGTCTTGAAGGTCGGTCAATAGGGCCTGATCAGTAATTGATGGATCCAGGGGGAACTGGAGACAGGTGGTTTTGCTGTGAGTGCAAATTTTAGGTCATGGGTCACTGCTTTCAGACAGTTCAGACAGCCTAATCCATAATGTGATTGTAATGTCCATGGAAACACTGAGCATAAAGCATAGTGAGCTTTGATCAGCTAGGTCAGGATCAGTTTGATTAAACTTAAAAATGCACTGCCTAACCTAAAAAATAACACTTGGATTTAAATAAGCAAATACCTAAGAGCTTTTGATTGGATAATTACTGCAGTGATTAATATGAGCTGTGTTTCAGCTGGCAGCAATTCTCTTACTGATGCACCGAGCACGTTGAAAGATGTGTCCTGTGGCGTGTAAAAAAAAATAAAAACGCTTACTTTGTTTTTCGAAGGGTCAAATCACTGGCCTGAATCAAGCAAAGAAAACGACTCTGGAGATTGCTGAAATTACTCGAATTGGGTTAAGAACTCTATAGCAAACATGCAAGGACAGTGCTGAACCATCAACTTCTTGGAAGAAATGGGGTCCAAAAAAAATTTTTATTACCTTAATTGGAGATCACATGAACATCAAAGTAGAAATCACAGCTATGTTTAATAGCGAACGTAAGAGCATTTCCACACACAATGTGCCAAGATTGGGACTGAAGTGGTCATAAGAAAACCACTTGTTAGAGTTACTTTGCTAGAGAATATAAAGATTAGACTTTGGAGCAATGATGAAAAGGTCATGTGGTCTGATGAGTTCAGATTGTCCCTATTACAGAGCGATTGAAGTGTCAGGTTAAGAAGGGAAGTGCATGGAACGGTACATGTACATGGTACAAGCCTCTGGATGCAGTGTTATGACCTGGGGTTGCATTGTTTGGTTAGGTCTATGTTCAGCAACATTATAAGGCAATAAAATTAAGTCAGCTGATGGCCTGAATGCATTAAATGACCAGGTTATCACATCAATAGATTTTTTTTTATTTTCTGGAAGCAGATTTCATGTCTCAAATGGTAAAAGAAGATCTAGGACTATAAGAAATCATTTTCACACATGAATTGGCCACCATACAGCCTTGTTCATAATCCCATTTTGCTAATATGTGTCATAATCAAGGCTAAAGGCTGGCCAATAAAATGTTGAGAGCTAGACTGTGTCGACTTGTTGAGGAGAATTTGCTCATCAATTTTTTGGATGGCTGGCCAATTTCTGAGCTTCTCTGTCTGAGATTTAAATTGAGGTTCTAGAAAGAAAAAAGAAAGACTTATGAAGAAATGTCTGTTTATAGCTGCTATTAGTAAGTGACTACAGAATTTAGAAGTTGCCTTGTGGACATTAAATATAACTCTAAAGGGTTAAAAAACACAAAGTGCTGTTAATAAATAAAAAAAATTATACTAATTGCTATGGTGTAGGGGTAAAATCGGTACTGTTTCTTGTTGTAAGGTAATCATCATGATTAGGATGGTATCACACCATACTAAATCATTGATAATTTTTCCCATTCTGTCGTGGTTTATTTTTTGCTGTGATTAGGTAATATATGAGCTTTGATTACAAGTAAGTGGGCTAAAAACAAAAAAGTATTGCCATTTGTCTACCCAAATCCGTTTAAATGCATAATTTATTAGCAGCACTGAAATAGTTCCTACAGTGCCTTTTAGCTTAACCATGAGCTTGGTCTCAAGTTCCTCCCAAGATGACCAAAAGAGAAGTTTTCCATTTGCGATATTTTTAGCAGGGTTTTTTTCTTTTTCTTTTTTGCAACAGTGTCTTTTCCCAAAACCCACTTTTCTGTTGAAGAGCATTTCTCTGGCTTCAGAGTGATTGCATGGCCACATGGTTTTCATGACAGCATGTCTTTGACTTTTTTTGTAGCGTTTTATGAGACTGTGATATCTGTGGAAAATCTGAGCACATGTGAGTGTGTTTGGACTGTATCAGATCATTCCCAAGGACCTGGGCTTCTTCAGGCTATAATTGCTGAGCACATCACTGGTTTTAGTTGGACTTTTGCTTGATTTCTATGCCACAGAAATCAACTGCATCACTTACTAAAATCAGCGGGTCTAAGTAAAATAAAACATCCTTCCATTCCTGACCAGGACTAATAGCATGACAGTTGTGAGGGTAAATTTATTGGCTTCTATTTTAAATAATGTAATAATGTAGTAGCAATATCAATTGATTAACTTGAATGTTAACTAATAAAAAGTGTCCCATACTCCAGCAAATTTTGTCTTCTTTAATTAGCACGTATAATTAATGCATTTTCCAAATCATCTAAATCCAACTGTGACATGCTGGAATATGAAGCTATCATCTCAGCGTCATGCGTTCTTCTAATTTATAGAAATTGCAAGATGCTGAAAAAAAAAGACCTCGTGAGCATCTCTGGGCATTACGATGAGACACTGACTCATTTCCTGGTTCGGTAAATTATACAGCAAGTGACAAATTATATGTGACAGGTGTTGACGAAGCGTGTAAGCCAGCAGGCCAGCCTAGTCATTATCTCACTGTAACTGAGAAATTATGGGCTGTTTTCTTTTGGCACGGACCCTTTAATATCATTACTTGAAGAATTCTACGGTGTTGTCGTACCCAGTGGGAAAGGCACGGTGTCAAACTCTTGCTAGTTTCTGAAATCTGTTTGCATGCTGAGAACTTTAGCACTAGGCCGAAAATCCATTTCGTTGTATTTGCTGTCTAGATGTTTTGCTTTCTTTTGGGTCTGCAATTTAATGTTAATAAATTTAAAGCAATAATGTTCAATAGATTTCTATTCAATTCAATGAGGAGCGGTTTCTTTATTTTTGCTATAATTAACTATGCTATGAAAAAAAAGGAAAAGAAAACAACCAATATGCAAGACGGTGAGATGAACAAAATCTTTAAAGGTCCCATAGTTCTTTAAGTTAACACTGGTGTCTGAGCTCCTGCAAAGTGTCTGGTAATGCTCCAGCTACAACACTTCTCAGGTAATGCATTTATACCTTAAACTCCCCTTATTTCATTCCTTCTCTGCATACACCGTTTCAGTGTCTATGTAAATGAGATACTGCCAAGCCCTGTCCATGCCAGAGAACTGCCGCTGAGCAACAAGATAAAGTAAATTTTGCATAACAGCACTACATTAACATTGTGAAAACCACCTATTTTTTTTAATGATTTAAATAATAAAGCAACGTTTTTGAATGAGTGGTCTAGACCCTTTCATTGAGATCAACAACAAACCTACTGTGCATGCCCAAGTATTTCCTGTGGTGCTATTTTTAAAGGTACATAAAACTGTCGAAACACAACATATAGCTCATACAAATGCATCTCCTGAAACTCAAACAAGCAAGATACCAATACAAGAATAAACAACACATAGTTGGCATCACCACATCCTTTGACTAAAAATACGACATACAGTGAGAACTTTTGTTTTTCCCATCGCCATAAAGCTTTTACAGGAAGTGAATAGGGCCTGATATGTATCTCTTCCTTGCTGAGAGCTTAACATAGTTTAAATACTTAAAATGTACATTCTTATCAGAGAGAGAGAGAGAAATGGAAATAATTTTGTTTTTGTAAAGAGGATTATGTCTGTATTCAATGTGTTGTAGAGATGGAGGAAGTCGAATATGGTATCAAATTTACTCAGTGTGGCGTTTTTGCTAGCAAGGAAAGTGAAGTGCTGCGTATCTGGCTAGCTAGCATAATATTCAGTATATTTAGGATACAATATAGAGCTTAAATGTTTTTTTTTTTTTCTTACATCATTCAAGAGTTTATGTAAGATGAGAGAATTCTCACTTTTTCTGTCAGTATTCCCGCCTTTCACCTCAGAATCTTGACTTTTTTCTCAGAAAAAGTTAGAATGCTAGAGAAAAAGTCAGAATACTGAGAGAAAAGGTCAACATCCTGAGGTGAAAGTCAGAATACTGAGGTAGAATGTTTTATACAAAAAGAATATTCTGACTTTCACCTCCAGAATTTTTACTTCTTCTTTCAGTATTCTGACTTAAAGTCAGAATTCTGAGGGAAAAAAAGAAGTCAGAACTGAAATGCCTTTTCATGGTATCCCTAATCCTCCCTAATAAAACCAAACAGCTAAACAATATGGTCCTGATTATAATTTGAACATCTTGGTATTAAACTGAGCTACCAGTCTTCCTGTTGTTCTTCTTTTGTCTTCAGAATGATGTTTACGGTCAACCATATAGGGTTTGGGTACAGCTACGTCACTTCCTTAGTTCATAAATATACTATACTGCGCCAGCTCTTATAATGCAGCGCATAAAGGGATGTGAAGTCACTGAAAAGAGAAATAACATCAAATTACTCTTGTTGGCTATTGAGAGAGAGAGAGAGAGAGGGACAGCAGGACAGAGGTCAGAGACAGTGAAAATCCCACTTCTCTTTGGTGACACAGTGGAACTGCCAGGCTCAGCTTAAAACACAATACAGCAGACAGAACGGACTATCGGTGCTTTTGTTAACGTTCACACTCTGGTCTTCTGTGACATGGGACAGCGTGATGATGGAGAATAAAGTCATCAGGTTTCTCTATAGCACAAAATGCAAAGGTAAACTCAAATAATAACGTCTTTATTGTCAGATTCATAGTCGTAGGCATCTAAACCGCCATTAATTTTACTACCTGTTTTTTTATTTCTGTTGCGCTAGTGGACCGGGTATAGTTAAAACGAATCTATTTAAAAGTGTTGTGCGCTATCTTGTATTTCTAAATTCCCTTAGTCATGGTAAGCAGGTCTGTGAATTCTGCAACATTTATAATGTCTTTACTGCAGATTTTTTTTTTTATTCTAATAAAAATAGAGGAATTGGTTTACAGCATTGTTTCCCTTCTTTATAGTGGTGTAATGGATGCTTTAGTTGTATAGCAACTTGAGCTGTCTAGCAAGCCCTCTAGAGTTGATATAAAGGCCATAATTCAGCGTTTTAGTTGTTCAGCAGTTTATAAATGGAGTAAATTAATTTGAGGCCATGCTTCAGTGCTCTGTATATGATACGACATCCTGAGAGAATGTGTGTGTGAGAGAGAGAGAGGGCGAAAAAGAACACGAGCAGAAATTACTGAGAAATCAATTAGAATATGCTTCTTCTGTAAAAAAAAAAACAAAAAAAAAAACTGAAGAATATGAGAGGAATGTACAGTACACTCTGTTATTATCTATTACACCATAATCATTAAGTGGTCGATTCTGATTGGTCAGAAAGTCTTGATTGATTTTCTTTGACAGCACAAGGTATACACTGCAAGGTATACATTAATAATCTTCTTTTAATAAGGTATTGTATTGAATTTTCTGTTGTAGTTTTCTGTTTACATTTACGGCATTTGGCAGACGCCCTTATCCAGAGCAACTTACATTTATCTCATTACATATACGTATGAACACTTGAGGGTTAAGGCCCAGTCGTGACAGCTTGGTGGTGCTAGGGTTTGAACCTGTGACCTTCCAATCAATAGTCCAACTCCTAACCAGTGAGCTACCCCTGCCCCTGTGTGTCGTAGGCAAGCTAAATATTTTTGAAAGCAACTAAAGCTTTAGCTTTTTATTGCCACCTACAAGCTGCTCATGCTTAAAGCAGTCACTTTTATGGTGATTTTGTTGCATATCTACTGGAAAAATGTATCATATTTGCCGGCCGGATCGGTTAGGTGATGAAATGTTAATGAAATGAGATTACCAGCCTTGGTAATGTTGTTACAACCTGAATGTTAACGATGTATTGCTCCTGAGGTTGCTGGTGAATTGTAGAAGATTGCTTTTGATACTACATTAAATCCTGGCACATAACTTGTCAGAACCTGCATGTCAAAAAGATAATGAACTGAAGACCTTTCTTTCCATCTTTGGCAGAGATCCGGGCCCAGTTGGTAGAACAGCTCAAATGTCTGGACCAGCAGTGCGAGCTTCGTGTGCAACTCCTCCAGGACCTGCAGGACTTCTTCCGCAAGAAGGCCGAGATCGAAATGGACTACTCGCGTAATCTGGAGAAACTGGCTGAGAGGTTTCTGGCCAAGACACGCAGCACCAAGGACCACCAGTTCAAGTAAGCATGCATGTGGAGAGAAATTAATTGCCTGGGTGTATCTTGAACTCAGCCAGAAGCTTTTTGGTTCATGCACACACAAGCTTGTATGCACATAATGCCAATTTAAACAGTCCAGCATTTAACCAGCATTAATGTGGATAATATTTAACCCCATGTAGATATAGTTTAGTGTAAAAACTTAACAGTATCAAGACTTTTTTTAAAATTCTTATTCAGAAGCCTGTTTTGCAGTAATATCGATAAAAATCTCAATCTGCTTCCAAGAACTATTTCCATTATTTCTTGCTTCAAAACCAAGTAACTAGATATATTAATAATAACTATATTATACATCTAAGAGTATGTGAACACCTGACTAATCAAACCTGAGAAACGTCCCAATGCAAAGTAATTCATCCCCTCTTTCACTAGATCTTGGAGTATAGCTTAGGAAAATTGTGCTTTTTTAAACCACTAGAGCATTTAGTGACGTCAGGTAATGATGTCGGGCAGTGTGGCCAAGAGTGCAGTAGACCTTTTAATTCATCCCAGTGGTGTTTAGCAGGGTTGAGGTCAGGCTTCTGTTTAGGCCACGTCAGGTCCTAAAGTACATTTACAACATTTGGTGGGAGCCATCATTCAGGCTCACATTTATCTCATTATATATCTGAGCAGTTGGGGGTTGAGGACTTTGCTCAAGGGTCCAACACTAGCAGTGTGGTGGTGAACCTCTGACCTTCTCATCAGTAGTCCAATGTCTCAACAATTGAGCTACTCCAGCCCCAAGCCGTGTTTTATGGACATTATCTTTGTGCACAGGGGCATTGTCATGCTGGAACAGGTTTGGGTCTCTTGGCTCCCGTGGAAAGAAATTGTAATGCTACAGCATACCTCAGTTTGAGATAGACGATTGTCTCATACACATAACCGTGTGATAGTTGTGTGTTTAGGGAAGTTTGCATTTTAATGAGAAAGGAACCATCCGGATATGACACAAGGGAGCATCCTTCAGGATCATCATATAGTTTGTCTATATAACAGAATGTCTTCTGACAACATGTAAAAAACAACGATTTAATAGTTCAATTTAAATTTCTCCATATTTTACTTCAAAAGAGCCAGACTTTCTTGTGATTTTTATGTAATTTTGATCAATTCTCCAGGTTTCCCGAAATACTTTGTGGCTCTCATTTTTGCCAATTTCAGTCCGGTCACTGTACCTGACCACTTTCAGCTGAATGTTTTTTTGTTTTTTAAGCCACCCATTGACCTCTGAAATATTAAGCATAAAAACATTTAACCATCGTCCATCTTAAGCCATGAACGAGTGAGAAACAGGTGCAGATGATGACAGATGATCAGGCTGGTTATTAGTATACTGGTTATGCTGAATGCTGAGTGGTTGGAACAGACGAGAGGGGAAATGAGGTTGTTACATAAACCACCAATTTTAATCATATCTTAAGGCACTTTACAGCCTGTCACAGTAAAACTTTTTTAAGTTAAGTAAGACTTATGATGACATATGATGTTGTCTGCACTCTTGGCCAGTTCAGCATCAAATTGGCCAGGTGTTTTCCGTACATAAAAATTTTCAGTACCTAATAGAAAGTAGTTATCAAATAGTGCTCAAGTAGTAATGTACTGATGCTATCTACACTGTGATTGCCTGGCAACCTAACTGGCTAGTTATGCCAAAACGAAGGCATTCAGTAGATTATAATATTATAATACAGTAGATTGCTCAGGCAATCCTTAACTAAAATTCTGGATGACTTTTCTGACCTTTCCCTGGTTGCCCAAAATTATGACTTGATATTTCAACTGATATTTCATCTCTTGACCTAAATATAGGTTTTAAATAAATCCCACATTAAGAAATTACATTTAATTTGATTTCAATTTAATTACATGAATTATTGATATTACATGAGCTTTTTTTTTTTTGTTTCTTTCTTTCGGATCACACCGTTTAGCAATCTGGAATTTTTCGGGTTTTCAATATCTACGAGCTCCAGTAATACTAATGTTGCAAAAACCATTATTGCATTAAAAACTGACAATCAATATACTGTACAGTCCTAACTACTGAGCAAGTTGGGATTGTTGGCAGGAAATTACAAAAGATCCCGCAGTCTAGGTTCATCTGTCCTCTTGCAAATGAAAGGATGTGGGAGTAATGTTGTAGAGCTCCTTTATTTTTACATCCATAACACGGATCGTTTTACGTGTCACAGTCTGCTTTGCTTTTCCTGTAAGTAGGTGTGACTGGATTTTAACCACAGACTAGGCTCTTTCTGTTTTAGCAAAAGGGGGCATTCCAGCTCCCGACTGTTTCGCCTCTGGCAGATTTCAGACAGGAGTTGATATCAAATAGAAAAAAAAAACAAAAAACTTTCAGTTCTCCTTTATAAGTTTTCTGCATTTCACTTCTTTCTTTCTCCTCCGCCTCCTTCTCACCATGCGCCTTAATCTGCATGTTCTCTATTTTTGCGTGTAGGCGTTTGCTTTATTTACAGTACACTACAAGCTTTTCCCCCACCTGTTTTACTTTCTTAGATGAAATTGCTAGACAAACTGTTTAACGAACTGAATAGTGACCCAAAAAAAAAAAAAAAAGGATTTTGGTCCAGACTCAAGAAAGAGAAGCTTCTGCATTTGATCTTAAAAATGTTTGAATTAACTGAAGCAAATAAGCTGCGGCAGATTTATTTATTTCTTTATTTTAAATAATGCCATATTTCTATGACGATAATCTGCTCAAGTCAGAAGTTCTCCATTATTACCCCTCTTTAGTTTAGTTTGTGGAATTTCCCTTCTCTCATTCCTTTCGTTTTTCATTTCTCGCAATATGATTGTTTCCCTGTTGTATTCTCCTTTTTCCTTCTCTATTCTTCGCAAAAACCCAACAAAGCCTCTTTGCCAAGGGCATGCTGATCCCTCTGACCCACATTAAGTGTGAATTTCTGTAGTCTTGCTGCGTATCCCTCGTACCCCCTCTCATCACACATGCAGAACCGCAGGAATCCGGCTCCAACATCTGCCTGCGTTCAGTGAAAGCAGCATCTGCTAAGAGCGTGGTGCTATGAAGGAATGCGAGGTATTTTCCAGGCTTGCTGTCAGTCAGGAGGCCCAGAACCCCTTGCCTGAGGGATTCAGGGTAGAGGGTGATGATCCTCCAGAGACTCCTGGCATGCTGGCTATGTGCTGAATGGCCGGACGGTTGAGCTGACGGTTGCAACAGCTGGGCAGAACGAAGCTTAATTGCAAAGTCTGAAGAATGTCTTCGGAGAGTGCTAGTCGGTCAGAGCGATTGTTAAAGGATTGGGATGGGATGTCTAGAGTATGACGTTCTGTGCATTAGGAACAAACTCATAACAAAACTGCTTACTCAAAATCCGTTCGTCTGTGCGGTCAGGTCACCGTTTTGTTCACTTATGTTCCTGTTTCCTTTTAACTCCAATGGGTGTTTGGTAAGTTGCCATTTTTGGAAATGATGTAGAATTTGGACTGATTTGTCAACAGAAGGTTGCGACATTTCCACTTTGCCAGTTAATTCCTCTTAATTTCACCATGCAGATCTTTTTAGCGACAGAACAAAGGTTAGGAAAGAACAAGTGAATGCGATCAATCTCGTGAAACTTGCACAAAAAGGAAGCGCTCTCTAGCCGCCCGTCAACCGAGGAGTGATGTGTGTCACATGATGATTAGCTCCATTTAGCCATTCTAGTTGTGACTGCGGGGCAGATGTCAACTACTTCAGTGTAGTTCAGAGTCACTCAGAGTGACTTGTCATGAAGAGATCTCCAAAGTGTGCGTGTGCGTGTACGTACGTGTGTGGCTTGGGTGAAGGCTAGCACAGTAAATGTTAATGCGCCGCTTAGAAAACAAAATGGAGCTTTAAATGCTGTGCAGAAACAAACACAGAAATGAATGTAGCAGAAATTTGATCATAAATGTCTGTAGAAAGTTAGCAGTCGGTCAGACTGTTTTTATGCCACCTACTACATGGTAAGCATAATGTTTTAGTGTACTATATAAGCCTATTAACTTGATGTTTAAACAAGGTGAGCCCTCCTATTGTATTTTGCTTTCGTAGGCTCTATTAGGGTTTTTTTTTTCACCTCAAATAGTGGAATTTGCTCCATAACCCAATAGAGTGATACACTGTTAGGTATTGATGGTTTTGGCTGGGTCATTGATTTTCCCAGCCATGTTCAGTGAGGTTTTCAAAATCCCCAGCCATGCTTATAATGGTTTTCAACATTCCCAGCTCTACTTGTAATAGCTTTCACCATCCCAACCCTGAATATGGAGTTTATTTATTTATTTATTTATTTATTTTCATTTTCTCTGCCCTGCTTGGTGGTTTCTGACATTTCATTCGCTTTAGCATTCCATGTGCTTCCTGACTCACAGTAAGAGGAAGACATAAGAAATACCACTACAGTAAATGGTTCCACTGCAGCATTTTAAAAGACTCATCATAGTATCACTTCAGTCTTCGTCTTAGCATCGCAAGTAAGCCTGCTTTTTAGATTTAGACTCAAGGCTGTGTATATCAGTGAAATGACCATGACGCTTAATGTCAATGGGCATTCCAGTCAGCAGCCGTGCACATGCATTCGTTTGTTTTTTTGTTTGTTTTTTTTTCTCCACAATTTATCCATTTGTCATTAAAGAATCCAGTTTAACCTTAAGAACCGAGACTCGTGACAGACAGGCTGAGACTGACAGGCTGGATGTCTGCACATGTAAAGGGGTGGCTGGACTATCATTTCCTATCTACACTGACGTACGTGACTGATGACTTCCTGGCGTCATGCCCAGCTGGAAACCAGGGCCTCATAAAGTCTATTCTCACCAGAGTGCAGAATTCTCAGCAGCACTTATCATATATATAACAAACAAGGGACTAGCAGGAGACGGGCTACACACTGTATTTTGTGATTCGGGACATTCTCTTGATTTAGGGCACTTTTTTTTTTTTTAAGTATTATCTCTTGAATTAGGGTGAGGATTACTTCTTAATTTAAATAAAGGTGTCATCTAAACCATATCGTTTTGTAAGTATGTAAATGTGACAGTTTTTGTGCTTAGACAATAATTAGTGCTGTCAATCGATTAACAAATTAGTCATAGACTAATCACAATTTTTAAATACTCAGATTTTCTTGTATTATAAATCTGCAATGTTGCATGACAAACTGGTTAGAGAAAAAAACAGATTATCCAGTTTGATAATATCTCAACCATTAACATTTAACAAATATTAAATGAAAATCTGTCGAATGGTAAACTCCTTCCAGCAGCAATCATATTGTGAGCCCGGTCTGCTCCTATAGCGGGGACGATGTCCATTATCTATCTTTTAAACTTGACTAGCACACAAAAAAGTCTTTCTAGTGTTTTTAACACGCCCAGAGTGAATGAGTGTAGTTGCCAGTTGCCATTTGTCATTGATTCGATGTGCTGTTACACAGAGGTAGTTATGGTTACTTACGGATGTAAGTGCAATAAATGTAGCTTCTGCCAACTGCATCACTTTTTCATAGCCTTTTTTTTTTTAAAGTGTCTTACACTTAAAGTATTCTTGTAAAAGTAGTTCCCTTTGCACTTAGCTCGAGCACACAACTTCCATCTAGAAGCTTCTTATAACGCAACATGCCGCGCAGAACACCTAGCGATGTTTCCGCAGTCATCTTATTATCCGCGTTAATTCCGTGCCATTATCTCACGCGGCCGGGGTAACCAAGCTTCGATTATGGGCAGCCATTAAGGTCAAACTTCATAAGGTCATATGATTAATTTGCATAAAAAAAAAAAAATATATATATATATATATATATATGTATATGTATATGTATATATATATATATATATATATATATATATAGAGTATAGTATAGTATAGTATAGTATAGTGCCGTGTTAAAATTTCTAGATTGATCATGTGATAACCTGTTAATATTGACAGCCCTAGTTTAAATTAGTATGCTTAAGTAAAATACATATGTGGAAAACCCTTCACCCGATAAAGAAAACATGAAGGCTAACAGGAGATCGCTTGTTTCGCAGACGTGCTGCACTATTAAACTATGAATGGATAAGAAGTATGACATGTTCCTTCATTATTGAGCATTTGACATGGTTGACAATTTGTTCTTGTATGACAGGAATGGAACTAAAACCCTTCAGGGCACGCCGTTATTGGAAGAAAAAAAAAAGAAAATTGACATCACACCACCTCCATCGTTAATTAATCTATTTTCCTATAACATATTCCCCCATTGTGTCTGAATTCCGTTCATATTATGACCACACCTAGCTGCTGTTCATTGAAGCTAAAAACCCTTCAATTAAAAAAGCTTCTTTTTCAAAAAGATTGATAAATGAGGTTAAATCCATTTAAGCAGCCACCGTACCAGTCCCTATTTAGTTGATACCGGTACGGTAAGTTGTTACTATATAAAGGATAATGTACCGCATTACACCGATCAGCCGTAACATTACCAAGCAATTCCTTAATCCTAGTGTTGTTTACTGTAGGTTCCCCCGGGCCTTTGGGGCAAGACTCTAAAAGATCTCTGGAGGTGTGCTGTGGTGTCTGGCAGTACCATGAGTTGTGGGGTGGATTGGACTTGTTTGGCTGGTGCGTTTTATTTGTGCTTGAATGGCTTGGGATCTGGGGCGTTTGGAGACCAGGGTTGGTATCCTCGGAATGGTCTGTGGTCCTCATGCACAGTGGGTTGTGGTGCACTGGGTGTTCTGGTGCTTTTCTTTTCTGGCCAGCGATAAATTTTTCTTGGCTGCGCCGGCTTTTCAGACCAGACAGGCTAGCCTTTGCTTCTCACAGACACGGGTTTACTGCTACATAAAAGAATTCCTTTACATAAACCTGAATTATCAGCCTTGTAGCTAAAAGTCCTGGCTGTTGGGCTGTTAGAGAAAATTTCGAAGAGCTGTGGTGTAAGTTTCCATATCTTTAGTGAACTCAGCTGAGAGAGTGTTGACGGTATAGTGTGGGTGCAACACAAAGGACAGAAAATATTTAACGAGGAGCACTCAATGCCGAGCTCTGTTGACGTCTCTCAGTCCCTATATACATCATTCATATCTTTCTTGTACAATCTGTCTGACTATGCATGAGGAATTCGCTTCCTGACAGTTATCCGAGCATTTAGGATTCCTTCGCTCTTCTTATCCATTGAACCAAAAGTCCTATCATGCCACTGTGTCATGACTCGGGGCATATGTTGCCATGGGAACCGCAGGCCTGCTTCCTGGTCTTTGATGAAAGACTCATTCTGTCTCCATTGACCCTTCTGTTAATTGGGTGACTCCTCCATTCATGTGAATTCAGTTTTTTTTTTTTTTTTTTTTTTGTGGCCTTTCCTAAATGATTCCAAGCTATTTGTCCTGAGTCGTTGTCCTCGCTTCTGAACTCTCGAGGAAATGTGTAGCTGTGAGACTTCTTTGTCCAAGCCTTTAAAAAAAAAAGTATTTATTTATTTATTATTATTTTTTTTTTATTATTTTTTTTTTTCCCCTAACTCACTATTAGCTATCCAGTGTGAAAACGTATTACGGTTCTCTGAAACATCTTTTAAACTCGATTCATCTGTATTACGTGCATCTGTGGGATTGATCTCCACCGGTTTGAAAGTGTTACGCAATAGTAATTCCATGTAATCTACAGTGCATGCTCGGACAAGCGCGTTTCTGCATCTCATTCCTCACGTCGCCACGGCCATGCCCTACAGTGAGCTGCGTGGCACCGTTTCTAACATGCATATCCGCTTTGTTTAGACAGGATTTACAGTGATGTGTGGGTGTGTGTATACCTGGTTCTGAGTGTATTTTTAAAAATAACATAAAGAAAAGAAGAAGAAAAAACATCTAGCATTTCTGTCAAGTCAAGTCCATAAAATGTAATATTGATATGGATTAATTCCAATATACTGTATAGTATATTACCCCCCAGCCTTTTGTTTTTATTATTTTGTAGTGGAATTGAAATGCCTCATTGAATGAAATATCATGAATGTTGCAAATATATTCAATGACGCATTTCAATTCCACTACAAAATAATAGTTTTGTCCACACACGTGGACAAAATTGTTGGTACCCTTCGGTCAATGAAAGAAAAACTCACAATGGTCACATAAATAACTTTAATCTGACAAAAGTAATAATAAATAAGATTTCTATGAATGTTAACCAATGAAAGTCAGACATTGCTTTTCAACCATGCTTCAACAGAATTATTTTAAAAAAATGAACTCATGGAACAGGCCTGGACAAAAATGATGGTACCCCTAACTTAATAGTTTGTTGCACAACCTTTTGAGGCAATCACTGCAATCAAACGATTCCTGTAACTGTCAATGAGACTTCTGCACCTCTCTGCAGGTATTTTGGCCCACTCCTCATGAGCAAGCTGCTCCAGTTGTTTCTGGTTTGAAGGGTGCCTTTTCCAGACGGCATGTTTCAGCTCCTTCCAAAGATGCTCAATAGGATTGAGGTCAGGGCTCATAGAAGGCCACTTTAGAATAGTCCAATGTTTTCCTCTTAGCCATTCTTGAGTGTTTTTAGCTGTGTGTTTTGAGTCATTGTCCTGTTGCAAGAGCTTTGTGGCTTGTCAACATGTAGTTTGGCATATTCCAGTCTGGCTTTTTTATGATTTGTTTTCAACAATGGTGTCCTCCTTGGTCGTCTCCCATGTAGTCCACTTTGGCTCAAACAACGACGGATGGTGCGATCCGACACTGATGTTCCTTGAGCATGAAGTTCACCTTGGATCTCTTTAGAAGTCTTTCTGGGCTCTTTTGTTACCATTCGGATTATCCGTCTCTTTGATTTGTCATCAATTTTCCTCCTGCGGCCACGTCCAGGGAGGTTGGCTACAGTCCCATGGATCTTAAATTTCTGAATAATATGTGCAACTGTAGTCACAGGAACATCTAGCTGCTTGGAAATGGTCTTATAGCCTTTACCTTTAACATGCTTGTCTATAATTTTCTTTCGAATCTCCTGAGACAACTCTTTCCTTCGCTTCCTCTGGTCCATGTTGAGTGTGGTACATACCATGTCACCAAACAACACAGTGACTACCTGGAGCCCTATATATAGGCCCACTGACTGATTACAAGATTGTAGACACCTGTGATGCTAATTAGTGGACACACCTTGAATTAACATGTCCCTTTGGTCACATTATTTTCAGTATTTTCTAGGGGTACCATCATTTTTGTCCAGGCCTGTTCCATGAGTTTATTTTTTTTAATAATTCCGTTGAAGCATGGTTGAAAAGCAATGTCTGACTTTCATTGGTTAACATTCATAGAATTTTTTTAAGTTATTACTTTAGTCAGATTAAAGTTATTTATGTGACCATTGTGAGTTTTTCTTTCATTGACCGAAGAGTACCAACAATTTTGTCCACGTGTGTATATAGGTGTGTGTGTGTGTGTGTGTGTGTGTGTGTGTGTGTGTGTGTGTGTGTGTATATATATATATATATATATATATATATATATATATATATATATATATATATATATATATAATCTCAACACCTCAAGTCACAAAAAATATTATATCATAGCTTTCAGCATTTTCAGTCGATAACAATTTGCATATAATATATATATAAATATTTTCTAGATAAGCACTTGCTCAGGTCTACATGCCACCTAACACTTTTGTACTTCCAGAATACTTTTCCGAGCCATTACCATGTCTACGGAATAGAGTTTAGAGTTTTATTCGGAAACAGATGAGCATATGCTTTCTTGAGCAATAAGCATGTACAGTAAGCAAACACAGATTGTAATAGTATGCGTGGAAAGTTTTGTGCCTGTTATGGCTCTGATTAGTGTTAATACATTATTATGTTTTTTTTTTTTGGTCAGAGCACAGCATGTTGGCACAGCGGGTTCCGAGCGTGGGTTTTTCTGTGTCCTTTAAACATCCGGGTGGGTTTCCTCTGGGTTCTAGAGTTTCCTCACACTTTCCAAAAAGGTGCTTGGGTTGGCTAGTTGTGATCCTTGAACATGTCATGTTGCAAGACTGAATTTGTGCAGATAAAGCCCTTTGCCATGATACTTGTGAGGTCCGGGATTACTTGGCATCTGAAGCTTGCAGAGATCAGAGTCTGATCAGTATCAAGTATCAGTCTGTGTATGCATTAAAAAAAAAAGAAAAGATTAACACTATTTGTGAAAGTATTCTGATTGACAGTGCATTGTTTAGTGCATTGTTTAGATTGTGGTGATTTTTTTTTTGTTTTTTTTTTGCTTTGTTCTTTTGGTTCTGATGTGGGCTGCAGAAGTCCATGTCAATGCTGGAACTCTTGTAAATACCAGGGACGTGTCACAGATCCGGGGCAGTTCATTCAGCTAAACAAAACAAAGAAGGAAAGAAAACAGATGATTCGAACGTGCTTTGTTCGTGTCCTCCTAATTCCCCGTACCCAAGCCTTTTCTCATAAGTCTGTGTCATTAACTCCAAAAAACTAAACGTCTGTTAGTATTTCTCGTCAGAGCCGTGAAACAATTGGACAGGGTGAGGACGAAAGACATGTTCCTGTCTCTTACAGCTTTAATTTAGCAGTTCTAAATCACCTTGCTTGTTTAGACCTGCAGTAGCAGCTTGGAGTTGCTTGTTTGGAGCAGGATGATGAATGATCGTTGTACAGTTTTTGGCTCTTTCAGGTGCCACATGATGAACTCAACAGCAACAGCAGGGACTGAGGTCATGTGTGAGCTTTAGCCTTGTAAACATACCGGCTGTAAGATATTAACAGAGTGCTCCGCGGTCCCGCGGTGATTAAAGCACTTGATATATCAGCAATATTTAGAATGAGAATCAAGTTAAAGGCCCTACTCATCCTGTGAGCCACTTTCTTTCAGTCAGCTGAGGCAGTGGTTCATATCTTCTGTACAGTGTGTGCACAGCTTAGTAACAGGCTTCAAGCTGTAATGTCTATACCGCTTTATCCTGTATACAAGATCACGCACGGCCTGGAGCCTATCTCAGGAGACTTGGGGCACAAGGCGGGGTACACAAGGCACACATGTACAGTACACACACTCATTCACTCACTCACTCACTCACTCATTAACACATACAGGCAATTTGGGAATGCTGATCAACCTAATCTGCATTTCTTTGGACTGTGGGAGGAAACCCAGAGGAAACCCAACAAGCACTGGAAGATCATGCAAACTCCATGCACACAGACCCGAGACAGGAATCAAAATCTGAAGCAAGCGTAAAAGCTGTGGCGTTGAAGCTGGTTCCCGCGAAGATGCAGCAAGCAATAACGATGGCGAGAGTTGAAAAGATGGTGGACATTGCTCATTCTTTTAACATAACTCATTCAACCATGGGCACGATTCTTAAGAACACCGTACTGTAATATACAGTTGATATAGCCAAGTGTGTTAGCATCCCAGTACCTACGCACTGTTTATTGGACTTGCCAACAGAATTTGTTCGTATGTAGGGGACTTATTGTATTGAGTACTCTAGTTGTTATGGATGTTTTTAACCTGGTCATGGTGCTGGTTCATTTTTTTAAATTTTTTTTTTAAAGCTCAGAGCATTTTAGCCATTTTTTTGTTTTGGCTATTTTTGTTTTTAATAACCATATCTAAGGCTTATGATTGTGCAGTATGGAGTGGCACATATTTTTATATACAGTGGAACCTTCGATTGCGAGTAACTCGGTTTATGAGTGTTCCGCAAGACGAGCAAAGATTTTGACTTGAAAAACGAGCATGTCTTGGTTTATGAGTGCCGAGTTTTTTGACACCGACACACACACTCTCTCGCCTTTACACCCCCCCTCCCCGGCTTCACACAGATGCACACACTCTGCTCTACACTATGGAACGAATTATTTGAGTTTTCATTATTTCTTATGGGAAGATTTGATTTGGAGTGTTTTGGAATATGAGCCCGCTTCCGGAAGGAATTATGCTTGTAATCCAAGGTTCCACTCTATATAAAATCTAGGCAATATGATGAACTGAATTATATTTCATTTGAACCAACTATAAAAACATGACTGAAGAAAAAAAATTAACAGTTGTTCACAAGGGCAAGAAATAGCACAGATGCAAATGATCATGTGTTTTTATTGTTGTTTATGCAGTTTTGGGTCTCTTTAATCCAGAAGACGATCCAAAACTGTTTGGTGTCCCTGTTTTGTCACATCATGTCACTTTGTATTTAGTATTTTTTTATTTATCTGAAGCAGTTTGTTTGGGTGCTTTTTTATTTCTTTTTTTTTTATATATATATATATATTTTTTTTATACCTGTGCCTGTTCTAATTTGTATTACTGTTTGTTAGTCGCATGAACAGGCTCACTGCTGCTCCCAGCTGCTGTCTGTACACGTTTATCCAGCTAAGCACACAGGGCAGTGGTCCAAGTCTGCAAGTCAGGACAATTAATCAAATTATTCAGGAATTGCTTATCATGCCTGTTTCAGAAACAATTATGACACAAAGCACTTCTTTTAATGGACGTGATAAAAAAACCTGTTGACGTTTTTGGTACATCCAGGGATGGAAACCCATCTTTTTACAAAGTATACAGAAAAATATTTCATTAAAACTTTGAACAGCTGTTAAATTGTTATTATTATAATTTTTTTTTTTTTAGTCCATTAACTATGTCTGTCTTCGTCCTTTAGGAAAGAGCAGAACGTGTTGTCTCCGGTGAACTGCTGGAATCTGCTGCTGACTCAGGTGAAGCGTGAGAGTCGTGACCATGCCACCCTCAGCGATCTCTACCTCAATAACATCATACCACGCTTCGCCCAGATCAGCGAGGATTCTGGACGCCTCTTCAAGAAGGTGAGCGGCTTTCTTTCCTTCGTCCTTTCTTTCTGCACCTCAGAGAATCCGTTTCTTCTCAAACGACATGAGAATTCAACAGTATTTACTAGGGATGCACCGGCACATGCGTTTGAATCCTAGGCTCCAGGCCCCCCGCGACCCTGGATACAGGATAAAGCAGTATAGACGATGAGTGATTGAGAAGTTTACTTTGTTTATGTATGATGGTGCAGCCATATATATTTATTTCTGTAAACGTGAAATAAACTGTAATTTGGGAATAAAACCCCCTGAGTTGATTTCATGTCTTGAAAGACATGCTCTCTGTTTGCTCTGTCATAAAGGAAATGATCATAAGAGTGGTAGATGTTTTTAAATATCCATGTTTATGTCAAAGAATCATTGTTTGTACTGTTTGCTGTAGACATAAAAAACAAAAACAAAAAGGATAAAAAAGAGATAGGTGTGTGTCTTCATCTCCATTCCTTAGATGTTCAGGAAATTACCGGTTTGTCACCGCTCGCAAGTTTATACAAGTCTCTGCTTTTACAATTTAGATTTTTAATAAATTAAAGTTTTTTTTTCAAAAACTGAAAACTCTCCCAAGTAGTCACCAACTTTCACTTCACTTTCCCCAACCCTGAAAACCCTTTTTTTTTTTTTTTTTTTTTTACACCATACTTTTTGTGAATCACCAATCAAATATTTTCTATGCAGATCCTGTTTTTTGTTGTTGTTGTTGTTGTTGTTGTTTTTTTTTTGTTTTTTTTCCTGAGCTGCCAGCATTACCTGGGAATCATTTTTCTCTTCAGGGTTCCCTCCAGCAGTCACTGCATCCCTCCACAATCCCTCGCATCTGCCCCCTTGTTTGTGTATCGATTACGATGATACCTGCTGTAATCGGGGTTAGGTTTTATCTCAAGTTAACCGAATACAGGACCTCGTTCCGGCCTGGTTAAAGCGGTGTTCCGACATCTCCGTTGTGTCCGTGTAAGATAGATTATTGCCTGCGGTAGCTCGGCTAATTCAGGTCACAGTACCTGAAATCCAAGCCAAAATCTGACCGAGATGGCCTCATTTGAAAGCAGGTTGAGCAGGTGTGAGACGAGCCGCTCTGTACGCGAGCTCCCTGCCCTCGAGTGCTACTTCAGTGGCAGGAGATCTTGCTGTGCTGGTTTATTGCGTTCAATAATAACGCGACGGGAACCTGCGCCACTTTTTTGTTTTTATGTATTTGCGGCTTGGGGAGTCCCCAGATGCCCCTGTTACGCCAGTCAGCACATCTTTATTTCTGCGTTTCTCAATCTTTTCTGTTTCCACTGTCTCACCTCATCACTATTCCTTTTCATTGTTTCACCCCTCCTTTCTTGCTTTCTTTCCATAGCTCAGTGCTTCAAAAAAGATGGCTTTTTAATTGAACGCTCCTGGCTAGTACCTCCCTGGAGATTTGCTGTTTTTTACATTTTGTTTTTTGGGGGGGGGGGGGGGGTCTTGCTGATATCTGCATTATAGATCGTACATTTCTGGTAGCTCAGACCAGGACACGATCCCACCCCCCTCCGTCCCGCCGGTCTCGCCGTGCCTGTCAGACAAAATGAAATGAGCCTGTCAGCCATCCTTGGAGTGTTCTGTTTACTATCCGTACAGTCATCGTCTGCTGCCGGAAAAGAATGTTTTGTCTGGCTGTGGATGAAAGTTCTGTTGATATCCATGTTGCTCTGTCATTATTTGGGTTTTCTGCATGACCCACAATGCTGTTCGACTACCTGCTAATAGCAGCGCCGGTGGGAATTGGCCTGTTCTTCAAGAGGTCTAAAGGGACTGCAACAGGAACACTTTGGTTCTTTCATCCGTCCATATCTATCACAAATTGACCAAGGTCCAAAGCTTCAACTTTGCCACAATAACACAACAAGCTATGCTGAGACAAATCTAATCGTGTCGTGATGGTCTACAAGACGGCTAGTTCAATCCATATTGCAGTCGAAATGGAATTTGATTTTAGTGCTGTCTTCATGCCCGGAGTCTACCCCTTAGAAATCCAATACAGCATTTCACTCTGTTATGAGTTTCCGCCTCGGTAGCCTGGCTGCGTAAATAAAATTGCAGCTGTCCAAGCCGGTTCCGTTGAAAGGATGCTCTCGGGAGAATTGTCTGACCTTAAGGCACTAATTATCAGAAAGCCTTTATTTCAACTGTTGACAGTCCAAAGCACTTTTCTGGGGAGAAAAAAATAAAAAAATAAATAAAAATACAATATATATAAATATAATGTGGTAGAAGTTGTATCGTACAAGCGGCACAGAGCGACTAAGCAGGAGACGTCCTTTTGAGGACACAGCATGATCCCTGCGCCTCAGTTGAGGGAGTTCAGAAGTGACGCATACGTCTGTTGTTTTTTATAGCCGAGGAGCAGGTTGAGATCAGTGGGGAAGGATGAGGAAAGCCTGGTGGTGTGAGCGTTGCGCGGTTCTGGCCACAGAACACTGCTGTGCTGCAACAATGGCGCTCAGCGGGGCTCAGCTCCAGCCTTCTGCAGGGCGCCGATGGATTCATGCTAACCAAAGCCAGTCTTCTGTCAGGCGTGCGCACGAAAGCGGTCATGTTTTCTTTTGATTAGGGCAACCAGGCATTCGGCACTGTAGGTCAGCGTTCAACAGGCACATGCCGCTCTCTTTACTCGCTCGAGCTGGTTAATGAAGTTAGTCTTTAACGAGACATTTAACGAGACATTTTTTTTTTTTTTGTGCGTGTGTGTTTGTTTGGTTGGTTGGGTGTGTTTGCTTGCATGAGTGTGCTTATGTGCAATGGAACAGAAATGAAGTAAGTACAATAAAACGGGACCAGGATTTAGCCTTCATTCCTGATTTCAGCATTGTGTTGGGAATTAAGAATGAATTGAGAACTAAGATTAGATTTTTGATCATTTTTGATTAATTTAGTCATGTCCAATTCCTACCCGTCTCCAGACGGCTCCCACATTAAGGCTATTACTACCACTCATTAGGGAGGGCCGAAGACTATCATGTGTTTCTTCCGAACCACGTGACACCAGCCGACCCTCATTCCGCATCTTTTCGAACTGCTCGCTCACTCACCGTTGGGGGCGACGTAACACAATCGAAGGACAGCGCTATCCGCTCATCCTCATCCTCTCATCCCTCCCCTCTGAGAGAGCTCGGCCAATCAGCTCTCTCTAGACCTCCAGCTGCGAGAGGTTACAGCATCACCCGGGAATCGAACTCGCGATCTCCGGATGATAGGGCGAGCACTTTACCACTGCGCCGCTCGGAGGCCGAGCTGTGCTTTTGAAACCGATTATGCATTTTTTTTTATGCAATCTTTGATTTCTTCCCTGATTCTTTGAATTGAATCTATGGGTTAGTTTTTCATTTAGAATATGTTCACACTTTAAATTATTAACTTCATATATAATATATAATTTTTTTTTTTTTTTTTTTTTGCAGAAAACGCAAACTGCTTGCGTCTTCTGCAAATACTCAGATTTTGTAAGAGTATTGCTTCTTCATATTAAGTCAGATTAATGTGTGGTTGGTTGTTACAATACCCTACTCTCCTGGACTAGAGTGTGAACCAGATGATCGAACAAAATATACTACTTTGCACGAGACATGACATTTAAACAGGCGTCACGGTGGTGTAGCGGTTAGCACTGTGACCTCGCACCTTCAGAGTCGAGGTTTCAGTTCCCACTTCAGGTCTGTGTGTGTGTGTGTGTGTGGAGTTTGCATGTTTTCCGCATGCTTGATTGGTTTATTCTGGGTCCTCCCGTTTCCTCCCACAGTCGAAGAATATGCAGATTAAGATAATTATTTTTTTTTTTTTTTCAAATTCCCCATAATGTGAGTATGTGTGAGAATTGAGATGGATTGGCAGACTACCTAGTGCCAGCCGACCCCTGGGATAGTGCTCCGGACCTCCCGCGACCCTGTACAGGGTAAGCTGTATAGAGAATGATTGAGATGACATTTCAACAACCAGCAAAAGAAATTATCCAACATTTCAGTGTTTATTGAATATTTTTGTAGTTTATATCACAACATAGATTTAGTGCTATTGCGAAATTGAGAAATGTAGAAAAAAAAATCGAATCGAATAGAATCAACAGTCTGCTTAACAGTCATCTCAATTAGCATGCCTTCCGGAGCTAGCCTATTTTTTTCTATGAATTTTATTGTATATTGTGCGTATCTCATATTCTCCATTTGTTTAACATTATCCAAGCCTGTAAAATATACTGTGGCATTTTTTAAAACTTAAGATTACCCAAGTTGTCTAGCTACAGGAGCTAGATTTTGTTCCTAAACCTTTACACGTCCCGGGTCGTCTAGAATAATTTCAGCGCTGAATTTGGTTCAAGTGCTTATCATAAGGACATAATCAGTTTTCCATTTTAACGATGGATCAATTTAAATAAAATCGTTCCCTATAATGAAGTGTAGCATCTATAAATTAGACTGTACAATAAAATCCCGGATATCATCTGAAGAAGAAAGAAGAAAATTCTCGATAGAAGACGTCTTGGATTTCCGCCGGTCAGCCATGAAACATTCCTCTCCAGAATGCCGTCGCTAGAACTTTCCCAGATGTTTACAGTAAAGATCACTGGATGACTGGAATGATGCCTTCCATTCGACTGTTACAACATAGCACTCGGTATCACAGAAGCATGATCGAATCCAGCTCTACTATCATTTAGTTTACGTTTTAACTGAATTCAGACGTTGGGGTATTTTTAGCCCGTGATCGCTTCACTATCTGCCTTAAGGAAGCACACGTTCCTGGCGTTTTTTTTTTTTCCCCTTCACTTGTTTTCCTTCCTTTGATGTCATGGGGTGAGGTGCTGAAAATAATAATGACTCCACCCCATGCAGCTACATGCTACATCCAGCATTTGGGGAATTTTCATTTTTATGGTCATAATTGTGGGACGGTGTTGCATGATTTCTGAGTATTTGTCAGGTGATGCTTTATTGATTTGTTTTCTTTTTTTTAAGCTCCTTACTCACCCAACATCGCAGCGTGATTGGAGGACTGCGCTATAATCCAGACTGAACTGCTCTACGAGCTCTTTTGTTTCTCCATCTTGAACAGTTTTCGGATTGGCACACATTCTAGTTCCCAACAGCAGCACGTTTGACCTCCAAAAAAAAAAGAGGCAGTTTTAAGCAGGAGGGAGAAAGGGAAGGAAAAAAATGCACTGGAATGTCTGGGTGAAATCTCCTTGATTTGGAGCTGATATTCATCTCAATGGATTTTGTCTGAGCCGCGGCTTAGAACACCCACTCTTTAGCTATGTAGAAAAGATGTAAAGAGGGAAAATGGTACAAAAGTGCAAACATAGAGCTTATTATTTATTTAGTTCCAGCTATAAGATAACTTTCGTACTCTCTCCACATAAATGCACTGCAGGTAAACCAACACCCATTCCTCTCTCTCTCGCGCGCTCTCGCTCTCTCTTACGCCCTCTCATACACACAAACATACAGAAAATCAAAGGCACAGCAGCATATTATTTCAGACGTTTTCAGTTTACCTACACTTCCTTTCTTTCTGTCGTCAGAATCAGCAAATAAGAAGCATGCTGGGAAGCCTTATTTGTCTGTTAAAGCAGGAAAGAAGACAAATTGATGCTGTTTTTATATCCCGAGCTCATTATCTCAGATTCTTTATTGTTCTTGTCATCATCTGGAATCTCTCATTCTTCAGCCAGATGAATCTGAGGTTCACGTACACTAAAAACTTCTTTTCAGAAATGCAGTTACTCCATTAACTTTTTTTTTTTCATTTCTCATATTTCATTTTAACATATTTCTAGTCAACAGTAAATTACACTGGCAGATGGCTTTATCCGGATAGACTTATTATTCTTATTTCTCATTCACTTCTGAGCAGGTGACGGTTAAGGTTGAAATAAACAAATACTCCTAATAATTTTGATTCTGAAAAGCTGCTTTTCGATAATGACTGACTATAGTTAAAAGAGCTTTAAAATTTAATTTATTATATGATGTGTTATAATAAAGTATATAGTGATGTCATTTGGAGGGAAAACAATAAGCTGCCATAAGAAAATAATTAAAGATGCAGTTACTTTCTTGTACATACTGTACAGTTACTTTTCAAAATAATTTGGTGTTTCTCAAAGTATTCTGTGTTAAAAAAAAAACCCACAATTCACAAAAAAAAAAAAAACTGAATGATGCAAAGCGCAGACAATGAAGACTCTTTTCATAAATGTTAAATGTTATTACATAGAATTCCCTGCTACAAGTACAGTGGAACCTTGGATTACGAGCATAATTCGTTCCGGAAGTGGGCTCATGTTCTAAAAACACTTGTAAACCAAATCATCATTTCCCATAAGGAATAATGAAAACTCAAATTATTCGTTCCACAGCCCCAAAAAATCAATACATTAAAATAATTAATACAATCTATAAAATGAAAATAAAACAAATTAATCTGGTGAAAAGGTGAGAGAGTGACACTCGGTGTCAAAATAAGAGTCGCATGCGTGATACATGATACTCGGCGCTTGTAAACTAATACTTGCTCGGTTTCCGATTAAAAATGTATTAAAAATCTTTGCTCGGTTTGCGGAACACTCGTAAACCATGTTACTCGCAATCTGAGGTTCCACTGTACTATTACAACTAGTGCAGTAAAACGCTTCCTGTCCAAAAACAAATTGCATACAAATATTTTGTTTAACTGTATGTAACTTGAATTTTGATCGCAATTTGGCCATTTCATGTGTGAAAATGATTCTTCATTCTCTCAGAAGAACTCTTTTACAATTTGAGTTCTGGAGCAAGCATAAGGGAAAAAATTCCTTTGTTTGGGATAACCTGGTCATTCAGTACATTTAGGTCATCAGCTGACTTTATTTTATTGCCACATAACATTGCTGAGTGACAAATTGAAGTAAACCCAGATCATAATATAACGCTGCCTCCTGAGGCTTGTACAGTGTCCACTATGCATGATGTGTGCATCACTTTATCCACGTCCCTTCTTACCCTGACGAACCCAGTACTCTGAGATAAGGTCAATCTGGACTCATGACCTTTTTCCATCGCTATCTGTATTCCATCTGTATGCTTCTTTGCACACCGAAGCATATTTTTCCTGGTCAATCTTGCTAACAGGTGGTTTTGTTATGGCCATGTTGGAGTTTAGGCCAAATGCTTTTCCAATTGTGTATGTTGAAATGCTCTAATTTTGACTATTAAACTCCATAAAATTTGGATTTTAACCTCTAACCTTAAAATCCTTTCAGAATGTCCAGTTTAGTTCTTTATCCATTTTCAATCATTTTAGACCTCCTTAGTTGTTTTCTTTGCTTGATGCAGACCGATAATTTGATCCTTTTGAAATGGGATTTTTTTGTTGTTGGCCTGGCCTTGTACAGTATAAAGGTGTGACTTGAATTACTAGTCAAGTCAAGTCAAGTAGGCTTTTATTGTCATTCCAACCATATACAGTTAGTACACAGTGAAACGAAACAACATTCCTCCAGGACCAAGGTGCTACATACATGCAACAACATAAATTTACAACACAAATTTTTACATTTTTAAGTTAACCTAAAAGAACTACCAAATTTCTATACAGAAAATACACATTAGACAAAGTGCACGTGCAAGTGTGCAAACAACGAGGTACATGACAGACACAACAATGTAACACATAACTAATTTTTTATTTATTTTTTTTTTTTATGAAGTATGAATTGAGGTAGTGGGAAGAGCAGCAGTAAACATTTTGACAAAAATATCGTGTGCAAATAGCAGTGAAATAAATATTGTGCAAAAATTGCGAAGAGCAGCACAGGTAGGTAGGAATGAGCAGATTGAGATGGATGTATATCAGTGTGATTGTGCATGTGTGTTTATCAGGAGTTAGAACTGTTGAAAAGTTACTGCTACAACTAGTTAATCTACACCTTTTAACCAATCAATTGTGAGAATACAAAAGTGATATTCTGGTGTGAATCACAATATCAATATGACAACAATTGTTATATTTCTTAGATTTTTTACTTAAGATTCCTAACTTTGCTCCGTAGCTAGTTTTGTTTCTCATACCCAAAGAATCAACATTGGTGTCCATAAAACTATTGCACAAGCCTTCTTCATTGTTGGTTTAAAAGACACATAGTTGTCATTGTGAGCCACTGAACCATAGGAACATACTGATGTTGACATTTCAGGGCTGGATTAGCTTTGACCATCCGTCATCTTGGCTTCCAGTCAATAAGAGGGAGGGAGGCAGGGAGGGAGACCTGACACCATGCTACTCCTCAGCACCCTTCTGAATGTGGATGTGTGGATTGTGGATTCTGACCCTTCAGCCAGAGCTCTTGCTCTGAATAAAGGCCATCAGTGCTCCATTATTAATGAGCCCCTATGGACAGCCTCCTGCTGCCAGGCATTCATCTCCACCTTCAAAGGGTTAAATTCTTCCCTACCAGGTTGGAAAGCTGAAAACGCTGGAATATGTGACTGTACGGTCGTGATGGACCTTTATCTCTCGTTCAAGTCCGCTTCACGAAGACTTTGTCTAGGTGAAATTCCCGAATAAACAATTTTCTATCCTATGGGTGAAACGGTTTGTTCAACAGCATTCATATCATCTAAGGCTTTCATGTTTTTTTTTTTCTCCTTTCTTCTACTGTTCTTCTGAGCAACATTTCCCTTTACTAGTCTTACTGTCTGAAAATACTTCCTTAAATAACAAGTTCTGCCTTAATGCACGTCATCCAAGAATGCAAATTTTTCCTAACCCTAGCGCGGTGCAAAATTATACCACTTGGCTCCCACTTGCTTTCATTCCTTTTAAGATGTTTAAACATGTGGAGGGGCTTGAATAATGATGATCTGTAGGTGCTGTCAGTTCCAGTTTACATTCTTTTCGCCAGCCAACCTACAGAGCTTTGGGTGTGTTCTCTTTAGCGCTTCGTTTTCACATGGCAAATACGCAAAGCCAATACACAGTGAGCAATGCCAGAATTTCAGTTCACCGTTTCCATTTTACACAATGCCTGCCAATCCTTTCCACCCTAAATCCTTTTTAATAAAAAAAATTAAGCTAAAAACTCAGCGGTTCCAAACCTCAACCCATATTAATGGCATTGAATATGGGAAGCTTTGTCGTTTTGAAGCTTTATGAATCATAGACTCACGAGTGCGTCAGAGGTTTAATTAATTGATCGAAATCCACCCCGTTCGTCTCGCTCGTGTTAAATGATAAACAGGCGCTGGATTTCGATTGCATTAAAGAGTCACACTGTTTTTCCGACCTCCATTACCGAAGGACGGAGCATCCCATCCGTCCTGGCAAGGGTCATCAGTTTTCCTAGTGTTTCCGCCTCTGATATGATAAATGGATGTCACTGGCATTGTTCAATCAACCCGTTTAAAAGATGGAGTACGGATCACTTTGGGGTTTGTTTTCTAATGTGTCATTTTTTTTTTCTTCTGTTCATATAGAGTAAAGAGGTGGGACTTCAGCTGCAGGAGGATTTGATGAAGGTCCTGAACGAGCTGTACACGGTAAGAGGTGCACAAATGTACACACGTGTATAGACAGCATGCCCATTTTGTGTGTGACCAGGTAACAAACCAAAAAAGATCAAAGAAAGGCACTTTGCAACGAAGTAGTAGTTTCGGTTCAGGTTTAAGACCAGTGGCATACATATTACAATCAAGTGTTTACAAAAGGGGGGAAAAACGCCTGCAGGTGGCTTTTTTTTTTCCCCTCAGGACACTAGTGATGAATTGGAACATTGAGGTTATATAGAAAATGTTTTCATTTTAATGTTTATGCTATTTATACAGTATGTTGCTTATGGTGTTTCTCAGTGTACACCGATCATCCATAAAGACCAAAGATTGTGTCCCCCTCGAGGCATGACCTCACATGAACCTCTGTGCTGTTGTGTCTGGCACTTGGACGTTTGGACGCTGTAGGTTGAGCGGTGTTGCCTCTATGACTTCGACCTGTTTGTCCGGGGCATTCCATGGACGCTCGGTCGCACTAAAACCCGGGGGGAATTTTAGGAGGCCAGAACAACAACCTTGAATTCTTTGCTTGCTTAAATAAGCGGCGATGCACTGAATGTTCTGATACCTTTCCATCATAGCCAGGATTAACCTTTTCAGCAATTCGTTCTACAAATCTCTGGCGTTTCTGTGGGATCGGCCCAGACGGTCTAGCCTTTGTTCTCCCTACAGGCATGGGTGAGCCTTGAGTGCCCACGATCCTATCACCAGTTCATTCGATCTTATTCAAATCTCCTGTCCACCATAAGAACAAAACAAGTTTGTATTTGTTATGTATATTTAACCAAAGTGACCTTTAAACAGTGCATGTACATTAATACTGTAACTATGTCACACACTACCAGTTCAGAGTTCCACTCCTGGTTACAGTACACGCATCAGATTCTAGCAGGTGGTTTAATTAACATGCACTTTATATTATCAGGAATTTAATGCCAGATAAATGCTAATTAAAAACCAAGCAGAATAAAAGTCTGCAACATATAACTTGTATAAATAGCAAAACATGACATTACTTTGTGGTTAAACGTACTGTGTAAGGAAAAAAATATGACGTAAGGCAGCCTCTAATAATGTCTTCTGTGTGTCAATTTTTTTTGCGGTGATGCAAAACATGACATATGGTGCAAGACATCAAAGTAGGTTTCTTAGAAAAGTACAGTGGAACCTCAGCATGCAAATTTAATCCGTTCCGGAGAGGAGTTCTCAAGGCGAAAAAATTTGTATTGCGGAATTTTTTTTCTCCATAGCAAATAACGCAGTAAATAGGTAAGATAATCCATTCCACCATATATCACCAATTTACAAATATTACCAATTTCCAACACTATAAATAGATTTTTGCACATGAGAGCATTCAAAACCTTTAGAAAAAAAATGTAAATGAAGTAAAATATGAAATAAATAGACATTAAATCTCATCTTTCATTTATGATTCCTCTGGCACCCCATGGTGCTGCTGTACTGTATGTCTTCACTAAATCTTGCACACAATGCAAGAAAAAAAAAAAATACACAAAAAATTTAAACCTGCTTCCCTTGGTTTTCCGCTGACTCAAACAAGTTTTGATCCGCTTCCGCATGTACGTGCAACTTAGCGGGCGTTCGGTTTGGTACGACTCGGTTCGTTCGTTCAAATGTGAAAATGCTTCGTATGCTGATGCAAATTTCTTGCAAAATTTCTTCAAAAGTTCTTGAGGCGGTGTGATTGTTTGCCAAGGTACAGCTGTACCTGGTTTCTGTTGATGTTAATGCTTTCGCATTCAGCTCACCATACTTTCACATTATATTGCTTTATTTATGGAATTTTATGCATCCTTTTTTTTTTATTCTATTTCCTCTGGCTAAACCCAAAAACCTGCATATAGGAGAACTGGTCTGACTAAAATGCCCCTTGGTGTAAGTGAGCGATGTTTGTGATGCTGCGTGATGCATTCTTCCCATAAAGTGTGTATTTGCCAAAACAGTCAACATCATACTTTTACCCAGAAATAAAAAAAAAGACTGCTTTTACAAACTCAATAAGGCCAATAAGACCAGTCTGAGAACATCTGTACATATCCACTGAGTGCAAATTTGCTACATAAAAAAAAAAAAAAAAAAATCCCCTCTTTTTATTTATTTCATTATTTATTTGTTGGTTTTTTTTTTTAAAGAAGTATAGTCCCTCTAGAGATGCACAGTGTTCAAAAATAGAGTGCACAGGTACACAGTGTTTCCTTTCTCCCCCACCTCACACACACTCTGCCCTGCTTTTGCTGTCGTCTCTTTCAAAGGGGCTGGAAGTGAAGCCTCTGCAGCAAGCGAAAAAGGGCTTTTCTTTTTTTCCTTTTTTTTTTAAATGTGCTGCAGGGCTTGTGGCTGAATCAGTAGGTATATGATCAGTGGAATTTGATTCCTTGTACTAATTCTTCTTTCCTCTTCAAGGTGTTGCAGATGTTAGTCCCAGCAGGCAGTCGTGCTTGTGTGGTCTAGCGTATGACAGGCAGGGTGTGAGGATGTTGGCATGCATTAAAGAAAACTACAAATGACAAATGAGTCTGCTTGTGTGCACACTTTTATTGAACTCGTGTCCGGTATAGGATCCTGCACCAGGAAGTGTTTTTTCTTTTTATTATTATTCTTTTTTGCTGAGATGTCAGTGAATTTGACTGATGCGTCTCAGGTTTCTCACATTGTGGCAGTGTTTGGTTTCAGGAGATGATTGTGAAAGACGGTTGTGTATTATGACAGACTTTAATGTCACACGCTCGATTTGCACAATATGTCTTATTCAGCTTTATGTTCTCGACTTGTACAAAATAATGTTCTCCTCAAGAGTATCACAAAATGATCAACTAATAATTTAATTCTTTTCTGTGTTTATGATGCAGCATGCATGAAATAGTCTTTGCATCGAAGCCATGTTTGCCAGTGAGATCGCAGCGTGCATCACCCGGCACGCAGGTGTTGCGGAGAGATTGCGCACGAATGCCTCTGTGCTCCCCCGCCAGGCTATTCTGTCTTAAAGAAGAGTGTTTGACACACTGTACAGTCACACAGAGCAGGCTTTTAATCAGCAGCAGGACACTGGGCACTCAGTCATCCCGACGATACCCGAGCTTTGTTTTCACTGAGCCGTTAGAAATTCCTGCTCTAACGCGGACCATGTGTCTGCTTTGTCTGCAGCCGTGGGGGTTCAAGAAGAGATTGAAGTTTTAGGTTGGGGGTGGAGGGGAGACCTCCATATTTAGACCTTATCAAATTTCTATGACTGATTTTTTTTCCCCCCCATAGGGGCACACACACACGTATATTTTCATATTTATGTGCTGATGCGGAAATGACCGTAAGCATAACTACCCATCAAAGAAAGGAAGCAAATCCGTTAATTAAATGCTTAACTATGATCTAAATAGACCTTGCACTGTTTTTTATGATCTCTTATGGTTTTTAAATGGGATAAAAAGGAGAAAGAACCAGAGGAAACATGATGTGCAAGGGCAGTGTTGGTGATTTTGCTGCATAGCTCATACACACGTGCATGTACGCACACGAAACCCTGAGCACATTTAGAGCTCATTAAGCTGAACAATTTTTGCATCGCATGTCATGGGCTCAACTCAACAAGAAGGAAGTTATTTTCCGTCGTTCACAAAACGCACCAAATGGAATTTGATATACTCCTTCTAGGGAATTCATACGATCGCCACCAAATCAGGCCAATGTTATCTCAAGACATTGAAGATGCAAAATTGCGGAGGAATTTTTGATATCTCAAACGGGTGAGCCGTGATAATGCCTTAAACTTATGTCAAAAATATGTCCCGTTTAAATGCATGTGCCCCCCACCGTGCCCATTATCTTTCTGGTGCGCCCGGAGTGCTTGGGCCCACTCATCGTTGCTTGCAACTATATTATTAACCTTGTTTTTAAGATGAATGTTTTGACCAAACCCCCTCTACTCAGGAAAAATTCTCCTGGGTAAAAAAAAAATAATGATGATAAACATTTATTACATTTATCATTTTGAAAGAATCCTTCATTAAAATGTCTTTTGAACTCATGGAATGATTGACAGAGCTGGCAATTATGTCATCTCTCTTACTTTTGGCACATTGCGTAAGGGGTCGTGTATATGCCTTGTCACTCGGAAAGATTCTTCCCCAGGGAGTTGTAGACAGCAGGGACATTCCATTCATGTTTAGAATAAGAAAAGCCTCAGCACTCCCCACTTCCTCCTGAATTCATTCCACCGAACAGCATCTTTCATTGCTCAAAACAGATTCTTTTTTTTTTCTTTCTTTCTTTCTTTTTTTTTTTTTTTCTTGTCCAGATTTTAGATGCTGTGGTTATACAGTTGACTGGCACCACGGTTACACTGCTGGCAGTTTTACTGAGAACCCCAGTTGCTGAGGCATGTGGTGGCTTCACACTCTGTAATTTCTTCTTCTTTTTTTGTTTCCTCAATGCTGAAAAAAAGTAAATAATCAGATGGTCATCACATTTCTTCAGTCTTCAATTAGCTGCTTAAGCATGTGTCCCAAAGATCATGCCTCACACATACTATCCGGTATAAAATGACTGGAATTTTTTTTCACTTGGCTTTTAAGGAAGCATCGAGCTAGAAGTAGAGGAAAACTATTTCGTCGTGCACGCTTGAGTGCAAGCAAAAACAATTTGGGCAAATGTTTCTGGAGCAAACCTTGTATGCAAGTCATTATACTAAGCTGAGGCTGAAAGGGCATTGGCTCAAGCATGTTTCCTGCTTCCTACCACCAAGCTGTCTGCACTTTCTCAGCCACCTGAACAAATTCTCTAGCAAGTACTAAACAGCAATAAATGGATGGTATTGAAACAAATACTGAAACAGCAAGGGCAGTTGTATACACTATTCAGTCTGTGTAGGAAATCTATTTTAATATTGTTTATATCGCATAAAGAACACAATCCCTTATTGTAACATGCACAAATCTTATATGTGCAAATCTTCAATTAATACAGGTAGTCCCCGACTTATGAACATAACGTAGGAGTTACGAATTTCCCCAGATACGAATGGACCTTGGTTTTACTTCTGGTTTAATCACAGAAGTAACTCGTGTATTTTTCCAAAAATAGACACCAGATACCGATATGTACAATTATATACAATATTTTCTGTGTGTACGTGAATGTATAAAATGTCTAAAGTCCTGTATATTGTATGTGGGTACGAGTGGGGTTGCGGAAGAAATGAGTCAGCCTCACCGGTTTCACCAAATCAGTTCGGAAGCTCTTGTAAAGCTGTCCTGATGGTGAATAATCCTAATTGTGGAAAATCCTTAGCAAAACAGGGTTCGGGGCCTCCTAGTGGCACAGTGGTAAAGAGCTCGCTATCATCCGGAGATCGCTAGTTCGATTCCCGGGTAATGCCGTAACCTCTCGCAGCCGGAGGTCTAGAGAGAACTGATTGGCCGAGCTCTCTCAGAGGGGACGGATGAGAGGTACTTAGTGCTCCCACGTTAATCACGGCTCTACAGCCAATCAGGGACGTCTGTGAGCTCACGCAAGCAGAAGGAGCGGATAGTGCTGTCTTCCGAGTGTGGACACACGGGTTGTGAGTGAGCAATTCGAAAAGATGCGGTCGAGTAGCGTCACATAGTTCGGAGGAAACACGTGATAGTCTTCGGCCCTCTCGACTGAGTGGTAATAGTAGCCTTAATATTTGACCCCAATAGTGAACAGGGTTCACAGTCCTATACAGAGGAAAACAGCTCAAAATGGAGAGAAATGGGATTCCCCTCGAGATTTAAAGGCGCAGAGACAACATTTGAATGTGAGATTCATTTCCTTTGGTGATGGCAGGGTGGGGAAAGGGGACAGATTTATATAAGACTTTTCAGTTTTTTATATAAGACAGGGGTATAAGACTCAGTTTGTCGGACTTAAGAACAAGTCAAACTTACGAACAGACTCCCGGAATGGAACTTGTCCATAAGTCGGGGACTACTTGTATCTGATTTTAGAGATCTGGTTGTTCAAGTTGCACACAAGCTGCATACTATGATTTACTGATAAAATAAAAAAATTTATATGATTTCAGTCTGTCTAGCAGTAATGTCCGCAGTCCCAGGGTCCTGAGGTGGGTCCTGAGGTTAGTTTATGGTTTGTGTGGAGGTTTGTCTGGGTATTTTCCTTCAATATCCCAAACCTTGCCACTGGTTTGATTGAATAATTGGTCACCCCTGGCTTTGAAGAAAATGTGTTTGCACATGGCGCTCTTCCACGGACTGGTGTCCTATTCATATGACTAGGATAAAGCAGTTGCTGAATGTGAGCAAGAGAATAAGAGTAAACTTGTTAGGTAATTCCAGAGGAGGTCATGACAACCAGCTAGATCATTTGAGTCCGTAAAAATGTATGCCATTGTGAATGCCGGGTTATGACTTTCACAGAATTAGAATTAACATTATTTATCCAATTGAATTTAGATGTTTCATTGCTAACCGTGCTCTTCCTCATTCTACCTTGCAGGTGATGAAGACTTACCACATGTACAATGCGGATAGCATCAACGCTGAGAGCAAGCTGAAGGAGGCAGAGAAGCAGGAAGAGAAGCAGATGGGACGCGGGGCACGCCAAGAGGAGCGCCAAACGCCACGCTCGCCTGACACGCTCGCCAGCGTCAGGCTCGACGACAAGCCTGTTCGCCGGAGCTCTGTGAAAAAGATCGAGAAGATGAAGGAGAAGGTGAGGACTGATGAGAAGAACTGAATTGAAATCAGTTGTGGGAAAAGGGTGAGGTTAAGGGCTTTGTTTGGGTCATTTGAGGTAAAAGCCGAGAACCTGAGAATGTAGAGGACATTCTCACAGTTTGTGTAGGTAGTAAATGGGTAAGCAGATGGAGATGAAGGCGTTGTTGAATGGGAAGAATAGAATGCAGAAGAGAGAGTGGGGAAAGAGAGGGGAGATGGATGAAGTGGTGAGTGGTTTAGTGCAAATCTTTATTTCGCAGATGGTTGTGGATCATGATCTCATTCATAAAGAATATGTTGTTGATCTAAGATCAAATTTGCTCTTATTTCTTTTTTAAAACTCTAGACGCTGGCATTACAAAAATGTTTTACTTGACGCGATGTTGGCATTCGTCAGGTTTTCTGATACCTTAACCTCAGATGCTTCACAACTTGCAGAGCATGAGATCTCTAATACACCGTACTGTCCACAAGCTTCAGGATCTTAAACTTGGTGGCTGATGTGTAGGCTGAGGAAGGACATCCGGTGTCAGGAAGGACATCCGGTGTCAGCAAGGACATTCGGCGGAAAAACCTATGCCAAATCAGATGATCCCTTACAGGGAGCACGTGAAAGTGTTGGTTGCTGCCGTTTGCTGTTAGTAATAAACCCCTTGTGCATTCGGTGCTCAGTGTTTGCAAAAGTAAAGCATATCGAAGCATCTCTTAAATATGAATGTAGAGATTTCTTGAATACAACGGATCAGACTTGACTTGATTAAAAGATATCTTAAAGACTAATCTCTCAAAGACCTGTTTCTTTGGTCGTGGTTTGAGTTTTGCATGGCATATAGTCTATCAGGATTTAATGCTTTACTCTCTAATACCTATACATAATTTGGTGAAAATGGTGAAAAGTTTGTTTTATAGCAACTTTTGACAATTTGATTTGAAGGGCAATTACAATTGTTTGGAAAGACCTTTTAAAAGAGTTTTGCTGTCTGAATAAATCAGAGACCCTTTTCATGTCCTTAGTTTCAGGCTGCAAGGTTAGAAAAGGACCGAATAAGGATTAGGCAGCAGCTTGAACATTTCTTTTTCAACTTGCAGCTATGAAACATTTGGAGACACCTGATCCACGTTTGCTAGTTATTGGCGAGAAGGATTTAATGGCCCTCGTTCAACGTTCCATTTCTCTCCTTCCCTCTCATACTCCTCATTTTCCATCTCTCTTGCAGCGCCAAGCCAAATACACTGAGAACAAGCTGAAAGCCATCAAGGCAAGGAACGAGTACCTGCTGGCTCTGGAGGCGACCAACTGCTGCGTGTTCAAGTACTACATTCATGACCTCTCCGACCTCATTGACGTAAGTCCTCCTGTCGCCTCGTCACCATCGATTTCTGCGCTTTCAGCCTGGTTGGTGCCAGCATAGCCCTTATAAACATTGCATTAACACACACAGCATCATTAACATATATACACAACAGCCGTGTTGTTTACTTGGCTGACTCCCAGACACAGTCGTCTACGGTGCAGCGGATATAAAAAACATTTTGGAATTGCTATATATAGTTCACTTTAACCTAGAGCCATTTTAAGTGTAGCCATTGTATTGGATTATCAGCATCTTTTCTGACCTACAGGTTAAATATACATAGTGTAGGCAACTTTGCATCCAGTCTACATCACTTCCAACTCATGTTCATGTATATTTGATTTATATTCTGATTTATATATTTTTTTTCTAAGGCTGTCAATATTACACATTAACACGTGATGAATCTAGAATTTTAACGCATTAATGCAAATGAATCATATGACAAAGTTTGACCCCAATGACTTCCCATAATCGCAGCACGGTTACCCGTTGGCAAGTTTTTAAAAAGCTTCTAGATGGATATTTGGGTAAAACCAAAGTTGTATGCTCAAGCTGCCTTCAAGGGTAACTATTTTTACTAGAATACATTAAATGTAATATGTGAGAGCGGTGGCTCAGGCGGTTAAGGCACTAGTCTGTTGATTTTTCCGATATGAGGATCGGGGTTCAAGCTCGACAGGTTTTCAGCCACTGCATGCATGTTCCAATTCCAGAGATTTTAATTTAACATTCTTTCATTTCCTTCCAATTTTTAGACACTTCTTTGATTGTTATAATATGTTCTTATACATCTATAGACGTTTTTAGCTTCACTGTGCAAACATTTTCTTTCTTTTTTTTTTTTTTTTCCTTTTTTTTTTTAAATAAATATTGTCATATTAATATAGGTCTACAGTATGTAGGTTAATTTTCCAGCTCTGATCCTGCATTCTGGAAGCTTCAATTTCTTTCAGTTTCACTTTGTCCTTTTCCAACCACGCTATTCCAGTGCCTATAGCTTTAAACGAATTGGTCCCGATTTGAGGAAGTGACTTTTGCTAACCAATCCTTATCAAGCAACTCCAACCTGTTAGGCTTTTCCCACCTGCATTTCAGACAAACAAAATAGTGGTTAACACTGTGGCCTTGCACCTCCAGGGTCGGGGTTCGATTCCCACCTCGGGTCTGTGTGCGTGGAGTTTGCAGTGCCTGGTGGGTTTCCTCCAGGTACTCCGGTTTCTTCCCACTGTCCAAAGACACGCAGATTAGGCTAATTGGCGTCCCCAAATTGCCCATATTGTGTGAATATTTGTATGTGTGGGTGTGGGTGTGTGTGCCCTATGATCGAATGCCCTGCCTTGTCCCCTAAGCCTCCTGGGATAGGCTCCAGGCCCCCTGCGACCCTGTATACAGGATAAAGTGTTGTAGACAGTGGAGACGAGACGAGACGAAACCCACCTAAATGTTCTAACTTCATTTTCCGGTGTAATTTAAAGAGGTCAGCATAACATAATGCATTTACGGTGTGTTAGGCTCGTATTACAAGATGTGGATCCCTGAAAGTTCAAATCGCTCTTGTTCTATTACAGTAATATAATTGCTTGAGCCATTAGGTGGACCCGAGGCAACCCCACAGACAAGCTCTGAGAAAGAAATGACTTCTTCTTCTTCTTCTTCTCAGTGATATCTAGAACATGAATGATCAGCTTACATGGTGGGTTCCTTTGATTTAAGAGAACCGGGCATGCTGGGAAACATGTGATCCATATATAGGGGTTGATGAGGAGGTGGATGTTTAAGCGGTGAGCTCTGTTAAATGAGGCAATAAGTAAAAGCACACCAGGTTATGTCTGTGTGGGGTTTGTGTATACTGTAGGTTCTGGGTGTGGCATACATTGAAGCTATGGCTTTTCAGCTTCCAAGCTCATGCCCAGAAATTATCCACTCTATTCTACATTAAGCAGTTTTTGATTTGTTCTAAGCTCCAAATTTCACTTCCTGTTTGATCTAGAATATAATTTGGACTGTGGACCTTTTGGGTTTTAAAGCTTTGCATGCTTGATTCCATGATAGTGGTGCTGATGTAACGGTTGACTTGAATCTAAGAAAGCTTGATTATATCAATTTAAATAACATTTTTATGAACATTTCACTAAAGTGACCTTGTCAGTTAATATCATGATAAGATTTCATTGAAGATAAATGGTGAAAATTGGGAAAAATTGACAGATGCTTGTGTAATGCTGAGGATCTGTTTAGACAAGTTATAATGCACATCACAAAAAAAATAATAATAATTTTTAAAAAATATGTATTTAAAATAAAAGTGTTTTGCGACGTACAGGAAATGGCACCAAACTGGCATTCTTTATGGGCATATTCAATTATTTATGTTGTTATTTAATTAAACAATTTTGTGTGGATTGATTGATTGATTGATTGATTGATTGATTGATTGATTTCCTCATTCAGTGCTGTGACCTGGGCTACCATGCCAGCTTGCATCGCGCTCTGCGTACCTACCTCTCTGCTGAGTTTAACGTGGAGACGTCGAAGCACAGCGGCCTGGAGACGATCGAGAACGCAGCCGAGAACCTCGAGGCCCAGGCCGACAAACAGAGACTAATGGAGACCTACAACAACATCTTCTGCCCTCCCATACGCTTCGACTTCCAGTCTCATATGGGGGACCAGGTGAATCTTACTCGCACATGCATGGGCACGCGTGTTCAAGACCATCGTGAAGTGTAGCTCATTGTTCGGGTGTTGGCATGAATTTTTGTGTGTGTCTGTGTTTGGATCAGTGCTTAGAAGAAGAACACCAGCGTCAGAGTTTAAGCTCATTTAGCTCAGATTCCTTCTAGCAGTGGAGTTTTGTAACTTTAAAGGGGGTTGTATACGTTTTATCTAATCATGCTAATTAGTTACTTATTCTGCAGCTGTAAACAAACAACAGCATGAAGGCATTTCTATACAAGCACATCTGCTGGGCATTTATAGCGTTCTTTGCTTCTGCCAGGTTAAAATCTTTTGCTGAGACAGCAACGTAAATGAGAATAGGAGTTTTTTTTATTATTATTATTACTTGTCCAAACAGAGCAAGGCTTGTCGTGTTCATACACACAGAAATGGTCGTGTTTATCAAGCATATAACAAGTCCTCACGAGTGGTTTGTTCTTGAAGAAAGCTGTCATTACAGAGTCCTCTACCGCTTCATGTCAACAATGGTTATAAACCCATGCGGATGACAGAAGGGCTGTTTTTCTTGCTCTCGATGCAAATAACCAGTGATTTTCTCAGCTGTTCGGGGGCTTATTGAAAGCCTTGTTGCTGTGTGTGCAAGGATCTTGCCGCTGATTACGTCCAGTGCAGTGTATTTGTGCCCAGCTGTGACCGTCTAACCCTCTCTCAGGGAGCCAGGGCTACGATGGCCAGATGTTCCTCATCAGTGTGTGTGCGCGTGTGTCTGTGTGTGTCTGTGTTAAAAGCTGGTGAAACTCGTGTTCTCTTTCTGCAAGCATACTTCGTGCACAATAGAAAAACAAAAAGCAAACGATGAAACAGGAGCTACAGTAAGCGTACTTGAGATTCCAGCATTCGTTTATTTACTACTAGCTATAGAGATTCTGGATTCTGTATAATAAGGAATGTAATTCGATACTGTATCAACATCATAAATGTACATTTTTAAATACATTGTGGAACAAGTGCTTGGATAGCACATCAGCATAAATGTATCGACAAGATTACTAACCAGAACAGCCAGAACTAGTATATGATGTATCCGAGGTACAAGATCAGCTTTATACTGATGCTGATCAACAGTCTACACCATTTTCTTTTTCAATATACTTAGTTTGGACTGATGCTCGGTGATGTCTCCAAACTCAGGAATATGAAGGGATGAGCTAAATATGGTACAGCCCATGTACTTTTTAAAAATTTTAAAAATAGAATCTTGGCTCAGAATTAAAATAAATAAACAAAATGTTTTTGTTGATTATAACTGGGTTAATCTGAGTTATTCCACTAGGGGGCGAAATAGAGAAATAAATTCAGCTACCAAAAACATGCTAATGATTCATAATTCTATCTAATATCTAAAAGGTTGATGCTGTAACCATGCAAAATGAATTATTTAGGGCAATTTTTACAGCAATAGAGATAAATAATTGAGCCCGTGCCCATCTTCAGGTTTTCTAAAAAGTGGTTAAGCTCAACTGCTCAACCCTAGCTTTGGTCATTGCGATCTTGGCAGAAGCTGACTCCACCTACTCCCCGGATTAATCCACAAATTATTATTATTATTTTATTGATTTATTTTTTTGGACCAGGCTGCAAATCTTAATTTATGTTGAAAATTTGGGCATTTTAATAGGGTGGGGTGTCTATGGGGATTGACTTACTTTTGGAGCCTAGTGGTCATTCAAGGAACTGCACATTTTGGTACTTCTGCGTTGGACTCATTTTCAAGTTTGAATCCTGAATTTATACAATGTTTTTGTAATTATTGGATAAATGTTGCTAAAAGAACACCTTTAGGAGGTGTGGTTGGTTATTCGTCTGTTCTTCATGGCATTCAAGTGTCCTCTAGCCCTAACAAGAGGTCGATACCCGTGCTCTGAATTCAAGGTCATGATGTTACCCCTATATGTACTGTAGTTCATCCCAAGTGGCATTTTCCTCTACGGTACTAAAAAATGTATACGTTATTATAATCTATATGGAAACGTAGCTGAATGTTCATTAATATTTGTTACAAAATTTGTAAATTACATTGTTTTTAATAGTTTTTATATATATATATATATATATATATATATATATATATATATATATATATATATATATATTTCCATGAAAAAAGGCATAAAAAAACTCAGGAGGATATTTGCGGTTTCCACAAAACTGTGACGGTTTCTGCGAACCATTATTAATTAGGTTCTAAGGAAAAGTCCGCAATCCGACGACATGACCTGCAGGTACAAAACTCCATATGATATATATATATATATATATATATATATATATATATAAATTACATATTTTTGTTCGTTTGTGCCGTGTTGTGCTGTAAACATCTTGGTTTGCGCTGGCACGTTACGATCATTTACACGTGACCGTTTTATTTACTTTGCACACAGCACCAGGAAACCGGTTTATGATTTGTGTTGGTTTGTAAAAGACAAGTTATACCTAGAAATCAGCAACTTACTCACCCCCAAGTACCGTGCACCTCACACTGGTCCAGATCTGACGCCGAAAACCATACGGTCGAAGCCGCTTTAATAAAATCTCCAATGTTCTTTACTTCTAAAGTGTGTTTTTACTACTGAAAGTGTTTGATGCTTTTAGTGTTTTTGGTGTTATGTTTTTCTATTCAATCTTTGTAATATTATTTTTCTTTGTCTTATTTTTTTTTCCATAAAGATGGGCTACATGTGCGCCCAGCAGCCACTACAGGGAGAACTTCTGCAGAGGTGCCAGCAGCTCCAGTCTCGTCTTTCCACACTCAGGATAGAGAACGACGAGGTTCATGCGTGTGCACACACACACACACACACACACACACACACACACACATACACAGCAATGCACACATGAGTGCACACACACAAACTCATCTGTCTGCTCAAGTACAGCAAACACAGCTTTGTCTTTTAATCTATACACATACAGTATACATTCCTCTTGCGCTGTCTTTTTATGCACACACCATGTGCTTGCTTATTTAAGTACGCCGTAAATCATTATTATACAGTGATCGTTGTTCGTTGTTAAAACCCTTAGGCGTTTTTTCGTTTATACAAATGCACTTTTGTTGCATAGATTTGCATGCACTATTTTTGACTCCCTTTTTCGTTTTTCACATGCAGGTGAAGAAGACCATGGAGGCGACTCTGCAGACCATCCAGGACATGGTGACCATCGAGGACTTCGACGTGACCGACTGCTTCCACCACAGCAACTCAATGGAGTCGGTGAAATCCACGATGTCCGAATCGTTCATGAGCAAACCGAGCCTGGCCAAGAGACGAGCCAATCAGCAGGAGACTGAGCAGTTTTACTTCACGGTGAGACTCCGAGCGAGCGATGGATGTGCTTTATTGATCCCTGAGGGTACCTTTGAGTGGTCAAGTTAAAAATAAAAAATGGAGGAGATAAAGGGCATGAGAATATGATGGAAGAAGAGACGGAGATGCTTCTTTCTTCGATAAAAATATTTGAACTGATTACATGGTCAGTTTTTCACTATGCCGATATACATTTTTTAAATACATTTCATTAAATTAACTTATGGCTTTATGTGCATCAAATGACAAAGATGTCAAACCATGGACGAGCTGGTTTACAAAAAGAATCTGGTGTGTGTTATTATCTGGGCCAAATCATGCAAAATATTTTACATGTTTTCCGTAATAAATATGCAATTCATGGCATTTCTACAGGGATGCAAAACAAAGGTCAGTGTGTATGCAAATAGAGTCATTTGGTATGTGCGGTTTGATTGAATGAAACTGTGTGAGCAAATGGGTACAACCAAAAGGTAAGTATTACATTTGATATATCAAGGTTTTCTTTTTTTTCTTTTTTTTTTTTTTTACACATTACTAATAATAAATACACATTCATTCTGAGTCTTTTCTTCTTACCCTCTTATCTTGTTTTGAGTATCTTTTCAATGCATTTTGAGTCAGTGCATTATTACGCATATACTGTATACTGTACATAGCAGGTTTCGGAATGCCTCTGACATTTGATTTGACAGTTGCAAAAGCCTTTGATGTGAAGGTCTCGTTTCCAGACATCGTCCAGACGGTTCTTAATTGTAGTCCATCCTAGACACTCCACTAACTGCACTCTCGATTGATCCTGATGAACGTACAGATCCATTTAAGAGATTTGTGATGTAGGACCTTAGCTGAAACGAAAGCATTGGGTTCGACTGATCGACTGATACTTAGAGATGACTAGAAGATGACAAGACTGAAGAAAGGCAGTGCATCTGCTGATCCGCTGTAACTGTTTGTTCTTTTTAATAAGAGAATAGCGTAACTAGCCGTGTAACTAGACAGCCGGTAATTTGTGGACCTTAAAGCTCAGAGCAGTGGGGGAAAAAAACAAAGAACTAGCACTTTATACTGTAGCAATTATAGTTGTTTTTGGTTGTTTCTATGACCGAAATATCATCATAATGTGCACATTTTCTTTCTCGAGTTCTTTATTTTTGCGGCGTCATTCCCATATTCTGAAAGTGCCCAAATCTACCCTTTATAAAAGTAAGGATAACTTTTGTTTGTATCTAAAAACCCAAACACACAGCTTGAAGTCTGAAGCCTCCCCAGTAACACACACTAGCAAGGCTTCCATATAAGCACAAATTTCTCTTTTCAGTAATCATTTGACCTACAGTCTGCTGCGCTTTAAGGGATTTATTAATGTCCTTTTTTTTAAAAAGTCTAAATAAATGATAACTCAGGGTTTCAGGCAGAGGTTTATATCAATAAAAAAACTCATTCAAAGTGAATTTGTGTCCTTTTCAATGTATGGCATTGATTCAGAGGGACACATTTTTCTTGATAATCAATATGAACTACGTAACAGGAGCATTGATTATCTAGAGGAGTGTTTTATCATCTGAAACAGAACGCGGATCTTTCCCTCTAGCATTGCGCCATCTGCCAACTTCCTCACTTCATTTCCTCCATCTTCTTGTTCTTTCTTTGTTTTTATGCCGTTCTTTACTCCCCAGACATTTTAACCGTCTCTCTCTTGTTTGAGAGCATGACATTATAAGCATCACTAGAGACGACCGTCATGATCATTCCTCTTCTCTCCTCTCTCTCTCTCTCTCTCTCTGTTGTGTTAGATACTGCATGTGTTGTCCACCCTGCGAGAAATGAACGGTTATGCCCTTGATGCCCTCAGCCCTTTAATATTTATATCAGCCAGTGTGTGAGACATGGAGAGAAACCATGTTGCTAAAGAAATGATGAAAATGAGACACAGATTAGATCTGGAGAAAGGGGGGGGAAAGAGGACGCAAAGTATCACGTGTAGACAAATATAATGGAGACGGATGGTGAAAGGCAAATCGATGACAAGTCAGCATTCTTTCTTTCAGAAACTGAAGGAGTTCCTAGAGGGTAGGAACCTCATTACCAAACTGGAGGCCAAGCATGACCTTATCCAGAAGACCCTGGGAGAGAGTAAGTGATCTACTGTAGGCTGTTATATGTTTGATTTACTGTGTGTGTGTGTGTGTGTGTGTGTGTGTGTGTGTGTGTGTGTGTGTGTGTGTGTGTGTGTGTGTGTGTGTGTGTGTGAGAAAGAGATAGCGAGAGCGAGCCCTATGTAAGACTTTCTTGTACAGTGAGCACTATGCATGATAGATGCATCGCTTCTTGTGCTTCCCTGACACACTCATCACTCTGGAATAGGGTCAATCTGGACTCATCGGCCCACAGGACCTTTGTCCATTGCTTTAATCTTCATGATCTCTAGCAAACTGGAACTTTTCCCCCCTAATTAGTCTCATTAATAAGTGGTTTTCTAATGGCCCCACAACTGCACTATCCTTCCAGCTTTTAATAATGCGTTGGACAGCTCTTAATGCAATTCCAGTCATTTCAGATCTTCTTAGTGGTTTTCTTTGCTTTTATTAGTGCAGGCCAATAATTTGACCCTTCTGAAGACTGATTGATGTCAGGCAGTGTATTACACACACGCTCACTTGACGTCTATACCACCTTATCCTGTATTCAGGGTCGCGGGGGGCCTGGAGTCTATCCTAGGAGACTTGGGGTACACTCTGGACAGGGGTGGCAATCCATCGCAGGGCACACACACTACAGGCGATTTGAGAAAGCTAATTAGCCTAATCTGCATGTCTTTGGACTGTGGGAGGAAACCGGAGTACCCGGAGGAAACCCACGAAGCACGGGGGGAACATGCAAACTCCATGCACACAGAGGCGGGAATCGAACCCGGACCCTGGAGGTGCAAGGCGACGGTTCTAAGCACTAAGCCACAGTGTATTATATATAAAAATAAAAAAAATAAAAATAAAAAAAGAAACTTGTAAAAGTTGTCCAAGCTGCTGTGATAAAAAAAAAAAAACAATCAGACCAATCATATTCGAGAATTTACAAGCACTGTGGCATATGTCAATCAAATTCACATTTTATTTGTCACATACACAGTCATACACAGTACGATGTGCGGTGAAATGCTTATACGACCGCCCGTGATCTTATAATAAAGAGAACAAAGAGAAGAAACAGTCAGTAGAAAAATAAGTTCTGAAATAAAGGAAGCAATTAAAAACAGGAATTTAAAAATGTAATATACAAATATAGGACGAAAAACTATATATAATGTAAAATATAGAAAACGACCTATAGAAATAGAGAAACTTTAGCTGTAAAAATATTATAGTTTACATTACGTACAGTAGACAGATCTGAATTGAAATGATTGGAATGGAAATGTCCCATATCCCATGTCCCATGTCCCATAAGCATTTCACTGCATATCGTACTGTGTATGACTGTGTATGTGACAAATAAAATTTTATTTTGAATATGGTGAACATATGAACAGAGAACACTTGGTCCTCATTGTGTAAGTGGGCACTGTCCAGTCCTTAGCAGGTGAGACGTCCCGAAGTTCAAAAGTCCAGGGATGTGCAATTTCAGCTGTGCAAATATGCAATAATGGTATAATAGTGTGATGTCCATTTGTGTAATGTCCGTAAATGTGCAAATATGCAAGAATGTGCAGTAGCGTAATGTTGATAGATGTGCAGTGTGATATCAGTAAAGAGTAAGATCATAACTGACACTATAGCCCATTTATGGACATTATACATTGTTCACTCGTGCACATTTGCACTCACCCTGGACAGTTCCGGACATTTATAGACATTTTTTTAATTATTATTTTTCTTTCCTATTTCCCATATTTTAGATTTTATATTCCGTTCTTCTTATCTTCTCTATATTTTATTCATTTCCATTGCCTAATTTATTTTCATTTTTATTTCTATTGATAATTTGTGTTTAAAGGTCACGTAAAGCGGTCGTGTAAGCATTTCACTGCATATCGTACTGTGCATGTGACAAATAAAATTTGGTTAAGATGTGATCAAAGTGAAGACATGTTCTTGTGATATCGAATTCATTTGAATGGATTTTATTATAAGGTTGTCAGTGCTTGATTGTCCAGTACTTTTTCATACTGGATAATTGTGCGTAGTGGAAAAAGTCATCTATGTCACACTTATGAGCAAACACAATATCAGGTTTAATTGAAGGGCCCGTTGAGAACAGTAAACTCCAACTCAACTATTCCAGCATGACACAATGTACAGTAATGCACAGCTTCTCACGTGCATGGGCGTACTTTGAACATTTTTTCCCTTGCCTCAGCCTTACACAATTAAACTTTCCTAACTGATGTAATGCAAAACAGTTCTACGCGGCGCACTCTTGACTCCTGCAGACTTTTGGACGCTACCGTCCAGTACGCGTGTATGCGAGTCTGAAATGGCGAGGGAGTCTGAGAGAACGAAGGGAGTTCGGGAATAGTAAGCTGTTTGAGGAGAGGCAGATTTCATCTCCTGTCTCTCTGTTTTTCTGTCTCACCTCCCACTCTCTCATTCCTCCAGTCCTACGGAGTCAGCAGGGAGGATTTGAGATGGGGTAGACCGGAACAGATGGAAGAGGCAGAAAAGCTTGCTCATACCGACTGATACGATCCTCGAGTGTGTAATGAGCGCACGGCACAGCGGCGTCGCGTTCCTTACGGCTACACAAGTCTAGATGCTAATGACTGTCATTACCGTACTGTACGCGCGGGCTTGTCGGGTGTACACTGTCGTGAGAGGGATGCTCGGTTACAGTACTTGCCCATTTAGACCCTGAAGATGCTGCAGTGCATGCTGGGTGATCGGCAGACACGGCCTTAATTGATGTTTGTCTGGTTGCATGTTCATTTGAATTTAGGAGCACCTGGGTGTATAGAAGCGTGCTAATTCAGGAGGAAGCTAGCTCACCGTGGCGTGACTAAAGCATGTGTGAGTGTGTGTGTGTGTGTGTGTGTGTGTGTGTGTGTGTGTGTGTGTGTGTGTGTGTGTGTGTGTGTGTGTGTGTGTGTGTGTGTGTGTGTGTGTGTGTGTTGCTTAGCATTGTATCATGAGAGATGGGTTAGGGGGTACATGTGTATGTCTCTTTGTCTAGCAGCTGTGTAGAGTGTGTGGGGAGAGGGAGGGTTGAGGAGGGTTTTATTTATTTATTTATTTATTTATTTATTTTAATCCAAGGTGATGTGGATCCCAAAGCAGGAAGTCCGAGGGGAAGAAGGAAGGAAGAAAGATAGATATCATCCTGTTCTTCTGTATTTATCTGTTTAACTAACACTCTATCTCTCTCTCTCTCTCCTTCCAGGTCAAAAGACTGACTGTTGCCTTGCCAGGTAGGTGTGGTACGCGCATACTAATGAATCTCAGGAGTAGCCTAATATCAGCCAGATGTTTTCTTTTGATGTGTAGTTTATATCATAAATATCTAGTCTAGACGTATTTATTTAAAGCAGCTGATTGATTCATTATGGAACAGAGAAATAGGATGAGGTTACACAGCAGCACTTTTTTTTTCTTTCTTTCTTTCTTTCTTTCACGTTAGCCCCTGGTTGTGGCTCTTTTTGATTTTGTGTGTGTGTAAAAATAGGGCTACACTCTAGAGGATAATTTGTAGTGGTTAAGGGCTATAGATGCACATGTGTGTAGTGAAATGGGAGCAGCATGGAGTGAAAATGATCATCATCTATCTCTGTGTCTCTCTCTTCCTCATGGTCTTCAGTGGAGGGAGGAACTCGACCGTGAAAAAACAGGTAATGTTTGACTCCCCGTGTGTGCGTACGTGTTTGCGTGAGCTCCTCCGCTAATCACGGTGCCCCGCTGAGTCCATTTGCTCCACCTTTTCTTTATGTGCCTCATCAACTCGAAAAACACATACTGTTACACCTCCTGTGCCACTTGGTATTACTTTTTTCCCCCCCGAGGGCTGCAAAAGTCCCTCACCGAGCCTGGAATAAAATCCCCACTGACACACTAGTGTAATTCCAAAGGGGCCGAGGTATCGGGCACACGCTGTCCCCATACGCCGGCTCCTCGTCTTCCTGGCAGTGCCATCCTGTAATCATCGGTAAATCTTGTGAGATTAATTTGGCCAACCTCTTTCCTCCGTCGCTTTATTCTAACACAGATTGCAGACGGAGAAAACAAAAGAAATACACAGCATCTCATATTTGTGCATGAAATCCGAATAACTCAATGTTCATGTCGCCCCCTAGGGATGAGATGGGTGCATTACAGACTAGACTGCATTTAATGTCAGTGGTTCATATTGTGAATCTGTCAGTTTCATTGTGAATCTGTCAGTTTCATTGTGAATCTGTCAGTTTCATTGTGAATCTGTCAGTTTCATTGACACGATCAAAAAAGGGATCTAAAGCAAGCCGGATTTGAAAATACCATCATGATTAAGATAAAGGATAAACCACTATCAACAATGACAACAATAATAATAATAATTATAATAATAATAATGCATTATATCTATAAAGCACCTTTCAAGACACACAAGGAACTTCATTTTACACAATAAAATAATACAACAATAATCTAATAATATATAAACAATAATTTGATTGTAGAAAGATTCATTCACAAACATAATAATAATAATAACAATAATAATAATAATAATAATAAAAACATTAAGGCCATAAAATTCACAATATCATGCTAAAGTTAGAAAATAATTATTTGAAAAATAAACAAGGAGCAGTCAATAGACTATGAATGTAATGCAACGTAATTTATTTATTGACTGACATAGGGTGTTCAAATTCCACATATTGGTAGAGTAACTCTTTCTCTATAAAAGGTACTATTTAACAAAGTTTCCATCACAACGAAGCATTTGCACCATTGTTTCCATGCCAACTCTTGAACCCCAGTTGATAATCTCCTTCTTTCACCGTTGATGGTCCCCCACTGCATGGTTTGCCTTTAATGCTGGTTTCTCCCTTCTTTATCTATCTATCTATTTATTTATCTATCTATCTCCATCTATCACTCTTGTAAATGGTGTCATCTCTGTAAACATACTGTAGAGCAGTTGGAGACCATAAGCTGTGACAAAGTGGGATTTTCAAATAGGGTGATAGAACAGAGACTATGTTTAGCAGTAGTAGTTTACTTCATTTGGAAGGAGAGTTACTGTACAAATGTTTTTGAATGATCTGCGTCAGTTCATAAAAAATGATGCCCACTTTTGCATTTCTTTCAGTACAGTTTTCGTGCATTACAGATGTGAATAAGGCGCTAGGTCAACTAAAAAAGTTGAAAAAAAGTTGAGTTCCAGAGCTATGGCGCAACATTGGAGAACACTTTAGCAGCTAATCTGCTTAGTATAAAATCCAAGAACTGGAAGCCAATACAGATGATCAAGAATAAGCTGTGATGTGGTTGATACGTAGTTTAGCTCACATAATCCCAGCTGTTGAATTCTGTACAATTTGAAGCCGCTTAAAAAAATAATAATTTGAAGTCATTCCTTCTATTAGTATTTTGATCATATTGGAGGCGAGTTTCATATGATTTACATTTACTTCTTTCATACTGAACAAACCATTCAGTGACACACTAGTTAAAACCTTTACCACAGAATTAAAAGGAAAGCAGACAGAGGGGCTTGAATCCTTTTTTCTCATCTAAAATCCAATACGTCAAAGAAACTCACTACGATTCCTTAGGTACTAGCACAAATTTCCGACCTGACACTTTTGAATCAGTGCAAACTGGGAATTAGTGTTACAGGATTCTGTGCTCAGAAACATCTCATCTAAGTTAGAAAAATGAGGACAAGTCATATATTGTGTCTGTCTTTTGTAGGGATTTCATTTCTTTGGTTTCATCATCATTTTTTTTCTTTTCCCCCCCCATTTAAAAAAAAATTAATCTTTGATTTGGCCCCCTTGAAAAATATTCCAGATGCCCAGATCTGATCTCCAGTACAAAACAAAGCCACAAAAGAGCCCTGTTGCCACATATTCCCTGCAGGTAAGAACCTGTCAGAACTGAATATCCATACATATACCGTATGCGCCTACTTAAAACCAGTAAACTCTGACTGAATCGAGCCAGTGTGTGCACAAGTGTGTGTCTTGGCATGACCTCCACCGAGCCCGACGTGCCCCAAATTCCATCTCGATCAGCCATTTCCGTTTTTCCCAAACAAACAAAAGGAAGCTGTGAAAAGAAGCGGTCTCCTAGCAACCACCACATTCAGTAGCCCCCTTTTTTTTCCCCCCATGGATTCGGAGCTTGCTGCTTTTCCCCCTTTCCTGATCTGAAACCTCTATTTCACAAATATTATTACACTTTCAATGCCCAGTTCTTTAACAGGAGCCCTTGTTCGTATTTTTTGTATTTTTTTTTTTTCAACCCTTCTCATATCTCTCTCCTCTTTCTGACCACTCTTTATTTTCTTTCATTTATTTAGGAATCCGTTCAGGTCATACCGCTGATCGTGGAGAGCTGTATTCGCTTCATCAGCCGACACGGTAATGTCTCTGTCTCTCTCTCTCTCTCTCTCTCTCTCTCTCTTCTTGCTCCTGGCTGCAGCTCCTGTTTCCCTCCCTGTCCAAATGAACAAAATGTTCAATATGGTTCATTAATCACCATGTCTGCTCCGTACACCAGAACCATTTAATACTGCAGCTCATAAATTTTCATTTAGAACAGCCCCAAAAAAAAACTGTGGTCTGGCTTTGAGCATTGCTTAATCAATCTTTCTGAAATGAATAGTAGTTCAAGCCATGCAAATCTTATCAAAAACCTAAAACTCGCTAGTCAAGTGAAAACCGAATGAAGAAGCGATTCCTTGAGGATCCCTTACTTGGAAATGCGACTAAGATGATGTCACTTTGTCTGCAGGCCTGCACCATGAGGGCATTTTCCGAGTGTCTGGCTCACAAGTGGAGGTCAACGACATTAAGAACGCCTTTGAGAGAGGTAAGATGATCTAATCCAACTCTCTCCTTTCTCTTTATTTTTTTGTAGCTCTCAGCATTATGAAATGGATGACTCACTACATTCAGTTGCCAAAATGAATCTTAGCACCTCTCTCTCTCTCTCTCTCTCTCTCTCTCTCGCCCTCTCACACACTCTCTTTTTCAGGTGAGGATCCTTTGGCAGGAGATCAGAACGATCACGACATGGACTCCATCGCCGGCGTCCTCAAACTCTACTTCAGAGGCTTAGAAAACGCCCTGTTCCCGAAGGAAGTGTTCCACGACCTCATGACCTGTGTCTGTCAGTGTGCACTTCGCCCCATTTACTTGTTACACTTTACAAATGCTCTTTATGGTGGTGACTATGGTGATTCTACAAGTGTCTACACCATTATTTTGTATATTTCAAGCACTAACCACTGTGATCTATGGATCATGGGGAAACCTGAGAGATCTAACGAAATCATCAGGAAAGCATCATTACTGTTGGAGAATACAAATAAACTTACACAGTAACACTTATCAACATCCATGCTTTACAATTGTAAATTGTAGTAGATAACGCATGAGCAATGTACTGTAGCAGTATTAGCAATTATCTGTATAATGGATTTATTTCCATAAATTCGTGAACCTGCTTCTCTCCAGAACATCTAACAGATTGTTCTAGCTTCATAAGTACTTGCTTTAGATTGTTTTGTATTTCTGCTTGTTTTTGTACAAGGGCCGTTCAAGTCAAACCAGGACTTGTGATGAAATCTCTCATGAATGTAGGCGTAAAAAAACAGATTAATGTTACAGATGACTTCAAGCACAGTACAGTGATGAGACTCATCTGAATGGCGCAAACATTTTTAAAGAATGTCCTCCGTCGATGAATGAACGAGCCGGATCCCACCGCGGTCGTGTCCATGAATTTTCAGCAAGCATTCTGTTCTGCACCACTTGCACATTACAGGAACTCGACTAGGAGTTATTGCCCCATCCCTCATACAGGCCGGACCTTGATCCAAGCTATTTCAATATATTTGGACCGTTAAGAGTTCAGACCCGTTTTAGACCTGAAGCACGCACGTCTGATCATAGCGCTGACGTACTGAGAAATCCTTCCACCGTGATGGTATCCAAGGACTAGTGAAACACTGGGATAAGTGCATTAGTGGTGTAGGGGATTGTATAAAGAAACAAAGACAGTTTTTAGTCTCAACTGTGTTAAGTTATTCTGCACAATCAAAGTCCCGGTTTGACTTGAACACCCCTTGTATTTACTCCATCTGTAACATTTTGTTGTCAAAAAAAAAAAAAAAAGGCATTAGATGCAGTAGATGTAAATCCTTTACTCCTGCAAGCTATAACCAAATTTTGGTCATACACGAATATAATAAGTTCAAGAACAAAAAGTCACTATTCACCCACCAGGTGTTCTTCAATAATTCAGCAGTATTATTTGTAAAACACTTTGGCCACCCTATTTCAGAGAACAAATGTTCTGCACGCTATTCTTTTAGTTTTGTTTGGGAATATTGGTGCGTTTGACCTGCTGTTTTAATGTAAAAACTGACCGCCCTGATTTGTGTCCCTGCAGCCATGGAGAATCTCCAGGATCGAGCTGCGCACATCCACAAGGTGCTCCTGTCTCTTCCCAGTAACACCCTGGTCATCATGCGATACCTGTTCGCGTTCCTCAACCAGTAAGTGCTTTTCACTGACTCAGTTGGAGCTGATTCTAGATCAGCCCTGTGACAGATGTTTTGTACATCTGGGCCAGGTTTAAAAGCTGTGAGGGCTGCAGGGAGATTTGGCAAATGAGGTCACCGTTCGTGTCTGCGGTTAATTTGTGATTTAGATCCGAAACTAGAGCTGGACTCCACCGGGATCGGTCAGCCTGTCAACTTTTGCTTGGTAGACCACAGCTTTGGGTTTCTAAAACTGAACCTATGTGCTTTATAGTCTTTCCATTTTACAAGCCTGTTTTATTATAAGGTATACTTTGTTCCTCTTTCTTTCTCTTTTTGGAAGAAATGCAGGTCCATGCTGAAGTCAAGGCTCTTTATAATGCTCCCATTCCTATCCCATGCTTTGATATGGTTTTGCTTTTGCTCCAGCTAAGCGCTTGTGTGTGCAGAACTGTGTGGTTTCCCCAACAGACAAAAGCCACTCCAGGCCAGATATCAAGGCGAGAGTGAGGGGTAAAGAGAGAAAGAGAGTGGGATAAAAGGATAGCGAGGTATAGTGTTGCTTTCAGGCTGCTTCTTTGCTGAAAGAGTCCTCAGTTTGCTCAACTATAATAGTCTAGTGACAGAACGGCTCTATAAAGCTGCAACTTTCTTTTTGGGTATTTTTTTTTTACCCTCACTTGCATATCAACATATACATGCTTTTGTATAATTAGCATCACAATCATGTGCAAGAAAATCAATGAGTGGTTAAAAGTGTCTTATTGGTAGGACGGCTTTCGAAGGATAATGGAAAGGTTGTTCAATAAAAATGCAAATTAAATGAAAAATACATTGCTCCAAGTGTAAATGGTTAGAAGGGAAACGCTACAGTGGTGGGGAAAAAAAGTAGAGAATAATTCAATAGTATAATATAATTCAGTGTCAAATATTGCTCAAGTAAAAGTAGAAGTCCTCAACTGTGCATGTCTACTAGAGTAAAAGTACAAAGTGCTCACCTTCAAATGTATTTAAGTAGCAAAGTACCGAGCTTGTATTAACTCACAGTAGCCTTTAAGTCATAGTAAAATACTCTCTCTCTCTCTCTCTCCCCGCTTCCCGGCTGTTCATCGCCGCCTGCAACCAGCTCCCCTACTGATTTTAGACGCGTGTAACGCAAGTAAAATCAATTACACATAATGGTCAGCAGGTGGCGAGCTTCACACTTTCAGATATTACACCTCCATTCAGCGAAGTAAAAGTACAGATTTTTCTCATGCCGTAGTGGTGTAAAAGTAAAAAGTATCCTCTAATAAAACTACTCATTTAAAGATACAGATGTGAGACGTATTTACTTAAGTAGAGTATCAAAGTGCTTTTCTATGTTGTTATCTTTCACCTCGGTGTAGATTCATCTATACTGCTCAGATTAGAAATGATTGAAAAAAGTCCAGATCAGGTACGTCCAGTCTTTTAACTGTGTGGTTAGTGAGTGCACTTATACACATGCTTTTAAGTACAAGCAGTCTAATCAGCCCTGTGCTTCTAATAACGTCCAAATATGGGGTCTAGGCCTAAAACGTGCCCTATTATGGGACAGAAAGAGAAGGAAAAAAAACAAGTAAAAGATGAAAAGGAAGAAAAGGAAGTGGTTGTACCACTCATAAATCTCAACCCAGGCACCCCCATATGGATTTGTTTGACCCCAGTGCCCTAGCCGCCTCCTCCCAGTGTGTCTGATTCACTACAGCCCTGTCTGACTCATGGCTTCATCACAGATCATGATAACAATATAGTGCGCTGTGGGACAGTGAGAAATGTGCTAAACGAGCGTAATTTCCCCAAGGACAATCACACAGCATTGTCTCTGCCTCAGGCATAATGAACTTTCATTGGCAAGGTTAAATGTTTGAAAAAGGGTGTGTCTGTTAAATCTGGCACACTTTCTGGTTTACTGCATATACTAACCGAGATTCTGTGATAATGACAGGTTTTGGGCATTTTAAAACTAGTTCTTAAATATAATAAAAAGAGCACTATTTGTATTCAGTACAAAAATTTTAAAGATGAGCAAAAAGATGGAGCATGAGTGTGCCAGCCAAAAACAACTGGGGACACAGATGTGTTTATTTCTTTTTTTGTTTGTTTGTTACTTTTTCTCTTCATTTTTTATTTTGATTGATAATGCTTTATTGACACTTATTATTATTATTATTATTATTATTATTATTATTATTATTAGATCATGCGAAAAAGCCTCGTTATTTCAGTTTCAGATTGGTTCTAAAAAAATTTTATTTTATTTATTTTATTTTTTTTATGCATTTCCATCTTACTAAGTGCAGATCAAAGGAATACCATTTTCACCCAGACATTCTACCTGCTAACTTTTAAAATTATTTTCTTTCTTCTATTTTTGTGCAGCCTGTCCCAGTACAGTGAGGACAACATGATGGACCCCTATAACCTGGCCATCTGCTTTGGTCCCACACTGATGTCTGTGCCTGAGGGTCATGACCAGGTCTCCTGCCAGGCCCATGTGAACGAGCTGATCAAGACTATCATCATCCACCATGAGAGCATCTTCCCCGGGCTACGTGAGCTTGAGGGCCCTGTGTATGAGCGTGCAGGAGCCACTGAAGAATACTGGTGAGCTCTGATTTTCCGTCAGCTAGAATTTTTTGGGGGGGTGTGTGTTTGCTTGTGCATGAGTATTTTAAACACTTACATTTTTTTCTGCGGCAAATGAGAACTCATCATCTCCTGCCGTGAAATAAGAAAAATGAGATAAGATGACTTTGAAGGTTAAAAACAAAAAATAAAAGGAGTAAAAAATATATTACTTTAGTACAATTACTCAATAAATCTTCGCCTCTTGTACAATATGTAGTTCATATAGTAGCAAGTACTTTGAATATAAACATGATAATAACGTGATGTTTTTCCACATTTTGTCATATTATGTACCTGTTCTCTAGCCAAGAACTGATTTCCACATGTGCTCTGGACCCCAGAAACTGAAATTAATATATAGCTCAGTGTGAAATGATCTAAAACAGGAGGCTCACCATAGAAGCTGACTTCACTACAATGATAAATCCCAGAAATCCATTTAAAGCGTATCTGTCACACTTACAGTATCACACACACACACACACACACACACACTTCTCTTTATGCGCCTCTTTAGTAGCAAGAAGCACCCTCAGCCTGTGTCATTTCCGTCTCTTATAGTCTGGTCACCGAGGCTCAGTTCTGGATGGAGACCAGATTCGTCTCAGCTGACGAGCACTTACTCATGTTTTTAAGAGGGTTCTTTATTACTGGCATGGACACTCACTGTTTTATAACATGTGTTTGAATGTTGCGGGAGGAAATACTGTAGGTCCCAGAGTGCTGACTTAGAGAAGGAGTTAAAGATGCTAAGGAACGATAGAGAGTGATTCAGATTTTAATCATTCAGCATGCACATCCACATTTCCTGTTCTAGTATATCTTTAATAGATTGATGCAGGAACGTACCTGATGGTGCAGCGTTGCTTTATTGTTCAGTACTTTGACAATGCAAAGTAGCAGTGTCAGTTTAGAAGGTCAAATAATACAGGTTTTGACCTTGTTAATGGTACTGTGGGCGTTTACATTTAAGTATAAACGTTTTTATACCCTTTGGACAATATATTGTTTTATGTTTCACATATGTTTTTTTTTAAATATTCCAATATATTAATAGCAAAAAAATCAAACCTTCTTCTGAAATATATGACGTTTATTGACTTTATCTTTGTATTTGCATTGTACAAGTGTTTACTTTCACACTTATTTGTAATCCGTGTACAAACTCGGGATCGCACGTCGTCAGAAACTAACGCACGTTGTCAATCCTTATGTTTGAATATGCACACAGAAACCTAATATTATGGTGCGTTGGATCATAAACCTTTCAGTTCGGTCTATATAGAGGAATGCATGTCTAAAACCACACTACAGTAACTAAACAGACTTGTGAATACAGATGGCGCCACAGATGGGACGTGCCTTTTTGTTTATTTTACAGAAAGCTATTAATATTTGTGAATGTTCTATGATAAAATTCTACTTCTCGGGGTGTTTAAAGGAAAAGTCAAAGTCAAAACTGGGACTTTTGATTGTGCAGATTATGTGCAGTGTCTAAATTATTAGAGGTAAAACTATCTTTATTTATTTTATTGGACTCCCCGCTTCACGTTGGAAAAAAAATGGCCATTGCATGTGAGCTTTGCCAAGAGCTGCGCTATAATCCCAAAGACCCAATTAGCACTTCATCCCTCCAACTCCCAGCGTCCCACACTCCCTCGCTCCCATCCTGTGAAACGCAGCCTTTATTAGTACTGGCTCTCTGCTTAGTAAATCACATGGCATTAGACTAAAGGGAAGCAGGACAGGTATCAGAGTGTGCGCCTGCTCAGCCAACCTCTGCTGGCAAACCTCCATGGAGTCTGGAAGGAAATTATTATTACGGCGATGTTTCGCATGACCCGTTCATGGAAGCTGAAATGTAACGCTTCAGCGTATGTAAACATTTCAGCAGAAATGATGCACTGTCTATACAAAATGCATCTTATTGCCGATTTATCTATCAGCAGACAAAGAACACTGAGTGCGATTCACACGTGGTTTAGATAAAAATCATGAAGGACTTCTCTCATAAAAAACCTTGACCTGTTTGGTTATTTTTCCCAGCAGATGCGTGGCAGTAGGTGCTGCTTTAGAAGCCTTACCCAAGCTCTCATTTTCACTTCAAAGCAACCGCACAGCTGTTTGTATCTCAGCAGAGGAGATGAAAAAGTAGAAACAGTAACCAGGTCTCAGGATACGCCAGACCCATGTCCCATTGGGATTTTCCATTTTTGTCATCTGATGTGATCAGTAATTGCTGTATCAGTTTACACAAATGATTTAGAGGTTTTATTGTCGTGATTGCGGATAAGCATGATCGAACTGGGTTATATCGTCGTTCCCGATGCCTGCTAATGCGTGCGTTCGATCGAGGTTTGTCTCAACTTGCGCTTCAATGTATTTTATCCTCAGTGATAGTCCACACAGTGAGCCCCCCCTAGTGGACGAACCAGCACCCGACGCCGTCTCAGACACCCATAACAGTGATGATGGTGAGTTCCAACACTACTAGACGGGATACATGCTTATAACTTATTGCACTTCATTTTTTACATTTATATAGAAATGAAAACGGTGTTTGGGGCATTTGGAGAACACAGTAAAAGTCGGTTAAAAATGGTGGGAATTTAAATGCTTAAAATTCCTTGGAAATTTAAAGCAATAAAAGAGCCTATAATATACTGGAATTTTTAAAGGATGGTAGAGATGAGAATTCTGCTTATACGAACAAAATGGCAGAGTTTGTAAAGTCTAGATTGAAACTTCTTTTTTTTTTTTTTTATCCATGCTTTCATTCTAAAGTACTTTATCTGTATTATATCAGATTTATGCTTTAGATTTAAATGTAAATTAAAGCTGTTCAAATCTAAAATGTATTATAAGGCGCCTTTATTTGTTTTTCAGCTGCTTTACGATATATATATATATAGTATTTTTAAAGAAAAGTTAAATATTATTATACAATAGTTCGTTCTGACCGAGTACTCTGATTGGACGAGAGGCATCCCATGAGTAATGATGTAAAGCATTACAACGCCGGGATGTTTAAACTGTATGCATCACTCCACGTCACAGTGATTGATACATTAACAATCGTTAATTAAACTTAAAATGGTGAAAGTAGGTCTAAATGGTTCTCGATACTGAAAGTGTCGAGAGAAAACGCATCCATTAACGTTGTGTCATCTTAATGCGAATAATTTTCTCCAATGTTCTTAAGTAACTGCTTCTTCTAACACAAGGCTACTGTAAATCCCAAATCTGTCTCTAACCCCTAATTAAGGGCACCACTTAATGTATGGACATTGGGACTGTTCACCATAGTGTGCTAGCTTTTCATTTTGCTCCATTTGGGATTCAACCCCGGAACTCTGAAGTTAGCTAATATTTATAATGATAAGTGAAAATATACAGTTTCTCAGGACTGTACACCACCCACATGGTTTATTCACCTCACTTTTTGGCTACATATTACCGGTTAGATTTGAAAATATTGACCCCTATTAAATATACTAATTGCTGTTGGTCGTCAGAGCAACGCTGGGTTTCGCTTATCATGGTAGGATATCTGTTAGCCAATTAAATAAACAAAACGTATTCTGTTGAGAGTAAATGGGGCTCACGGAGCTGTTGTATAAAATCAATATACACTGATGACACAAAATGCTATATTATGAATGTCATGTTCGAAATACTATAACATAGAAATGAGGGCAGAATTTTGTCTTCTGGATTTATCATGTTTTCAGACATCTCTCTCTGTTCTGCTTTTTGTTTGCTGTGTGCACTTTGCCTGCATTTCCATGTCTGGTTTACAGTTGAAATGCTTTTTTTCTTAATAATTTGCATGGCTACAGCAACTTGCCTGCTGATGAAGGATGTGCTTTAACCTGCCTGGCTAAATAAGCAATAATCCTCCCTTTTGTCGTCTCTCCCACTCTCTTTTCCTCTTTTCGGCGCATTCTTTCCTCTGTCTTCTCCTGGCCCATGCGTCATCTCCGACATCTGACGTCTAGGCTCGTTGAACGTTTCAGACTCCGACCCCATCGAGGCCATCGCGCGCTTCGACTACTCAGGGCGTAACAACCGCGAGCTCTCGTTTAAGAAGGGCGCCTCGCTGCTGCTGTACCACCGTGCGTCTGACGACTGGTGGGAGGGACGACACAACGGCGTTGACGGCCTCGTACCCCATCAGTACATAGTGCTCCAGGACATGTAAATTTACATTCCATTTCTGTTGGGAAGTCAACATTACCTAATAGTTATTTAGTAGTAAAAAATAGCTATTTTGCTTTATTATAGTGTCTGGTATGATACAGCATGTGTTACTTTTGCAGTGGGGATGGTGGTTATACAGGTCGGGGAAGTCCGAAAGGTGACCAAGAGCCACCACATGAGGGAATAGAGGAGAAAGTGTCTACCAGAGGCAATGCCAGCTCTCCCATTGGAAGCCATGTAGCCGACATATATCTGGCCAACCTCAACAAGTAAGAGCATTGTCGGTTCTTTTTACACACAGTTAATATTTAAGTGTGTGTAGAGAAAGGAATAAAGTGTGATTTCAGACATCGTGATTGGCAATAATGCCATTCATCCAGTATTCATTTCAGGCGCAATAAATTCCAGTCATTAGGTCTGATGCACTGCTTCATTTGCCAAAACAGTAAATGACATTAATATTGTAATGGTCAATTTTACTATAATGGCTGTCATGCAACCAGCGCACTGTCATAATCTCTATAAGAGAATTACAGTAACTGACAGATTGGATGTCAGATTGAACATGGTCCCGAGTGTGCTTATGAATTATCGTGGCTGTTTTAAAACATAATCCCTGATGTAAATTGTAGAAAAGAAAAAAATACCCGGTCCTTGTCTGTAACAGGATGAGGAAGCGTCCAGAAGCGAGTGGAATCCGCAGGACGTTCCGGCCGATAGAAGGAACCGGCGAGGGCTCGTCCGGTCCCACAGCAGGTCTGAGAGGAACTTCGTTGCCTGCAGCTGCGCTGCCCAAAGAGGGCACAGACAAGCGGCCACTGAGCGCCCACGGTGTCCTTAACTCCATCACCCGCCACTCATCCCTTAAGACCAAGGTGGAGAGCCCTCAGTTCCGCCGAGGAACCCCTGCCGGACGCTCCAAGAGTTTTAGCAACCATCGACCTCTCGAACCTGAAGTGTTCTCGCAGGTTGAGCTCAGCTCACAGGTCAGCAATAATTTAGTTTTCAATATCTCATTCATCAGCAACATTATTATAAAATGATTAGAGGAAGCTCATCCACTAGACGCACTGTTTTACTTCACTACCTCACCTTCAGATTTTAAACTGTTCCATCACATTTGACAGCTTTAACTGTTATTGCCAGCCCTGATAAATGGAGCGAACAGTGTACATGATTTTTTGTTTCTTTTGCACTAAAGTTATGTTGGCCTCTGATGCTACGTAGTCCACAGCATTTGCTCCCTGTGGCGACTTCCCTTTGTGAAGTTCTAAGATGGACTTGTGTTTGTGGAGTAATTTCACAGCTGGCTGGAGGCGCGCGATTGATCCAGCTCAAGGCAGCAGTTCATTTGGAGTGGTCTCATGCTGGCTGAAGCCCAGGGAGGCATCTGACTAGAGTATAGCTTTTATATCAGACTGTGTGATCTCCTCACCCACTAGGCAGCTACAAAATAATGGCCTCTTGGGCTGGTTGAAAACGCAGTGTATACTGTAGTGGGTGTTTCTGAAGAAAAAACAGGTGTATGATTTTGGCCAAAATCCTTGACTAATACCTAGTACTGTTAAAGCTTTGTATTTTTTATTTATTTATATTTTTTATATATTTGAAAATTAAAGATGATGTTCTTTCTGGCTGAATGTCTGCAGTCCACAAGTCATTGCTAAATGTAGCTCTCTCTATCACTTTGTAATGTAGTTTTTGCAGTTTTACCTGTTCCTGCATTTTTTTCCTCTTCTATGCTCATAGAATATTTTTCTGTCTTGTTCCTAACAATAATCACTACCTTTTTATATTATTTAGCTAATTAGCATTATCCTCTTTCAAGCTTGGTTTTTAGCTATCATATTAACATTAACTCTTAGCAATCTTGGTTATTGTTAGCTATCTTACTAGCATTAGAGTCTATCTGACTTGGATACCTTTTGTTAACTTGTTAGCATTATCTTATATCTAACTTTGGTAAATTTACTTAGCTCATTAGCAATAACCATTACCTGGGTATTTTTTAAAATAGTTAAACAGCATTGCCTTTTTGGTAATATTTAGCTATTTAACCGGCATTAATCTTTTGCTAACTTTTCTAGCATTAACATCTAGCTGACTTTTGCATCTGTAGTTAGCTCACAACCTTTACTTTACTTGTTAATTTATATCTAACTTACTATTTTAGATCATTTTCCAGCTTTGACCTCTATCTAACTTTAGCTAATTTACTACTGTTAATCAAATTATGACTTCTACTTAAATGAATCAGGCGAGATTTCGTGTTGCACAACACGCTTTTCCAGCAAAAATAATGAATATGCAGATAATTAATTCCAGGGACCCAAAAATATTCCCAGTATTACCAATTTCCAACACTATAGAAAAGGCATCTAAATGAAGTTAAATATGAATTAAACAGACATTAAACCTCACTTAAGTTTAATTTATGATTCCTCTTGGCACAGACTGCTTTAAAAGTGAAACTGAAAGTGGCTCCATTTCTTTCTTTTCTATTGTCCTTGTTAACATTGTTGAGATCCGTGGTACTAAACCACAAAATGCACAAAACTCATGAAAAAACATGAACTCGCTTCACTCAGCTTTCCACCGTCGCGAACAAATTTTGAACGGTTTTCCTCTATCCCTCAGGAAATCCAGGCGACCATGAGCACGGCACTGAGCGAGCTTCAAGATCTGGACAAGAAGAGCAGCGTGAAACCAGCTCCCGACGTTGTGCTCGACACTCTGGAGCAGCTGAAGAGCGGCGGAGTCTCCGAGCCATCCAGCCCGCTGCACTCCCGTCCGCTCCAGCACCCGCTCCAGTGCCCGCTCCAGCGCAGCGCCAGCTCGGCCAGCGATGTGCCCTCCGCCTCACGCCCGGTCAAGAGCCCAGCACCTAAGAGCCCTTTGTCCTCAGGAACTGCGGAACTGCGGTCTCCTTCCACTTCCACTTTCCGAGATAATCGGCCGCCAGCCACCAGACCGAAACCTACAGTCTTCCCTAAAAGTAGCAGCTCCAGCAGCACCACCAGTATCCCTCCATCTCCCCCACCTCCTCCTCCCCCTACCGATAAATCCTGCCCGGCTTGAGAAATCCATAAAACCTTGCTGTATTGTGATTCCAAAATCCAGCCACTGGTTGATCCTGATCCCCAGTGGAGGAATAAATAACTAACCTCTTTTAATTTCTCTCATTATGGACAGTAACCTCAATTCTGAACTGCGGTGTAAGGATGTGTGTGTGTGTGTGTGTGTGCGCGTGTGTATTGCCTGTGTGTGCTCCACATGCACATGGTGGGATTTTTCAGCACTGTTGAAACCCAAGAAAAGAATTCTTGCTGGGACCTGAATACTTTCGAGCTCTCTTTGTAACTTAGGTTTTAATGATTTTTTTTTTTTTAAGGGTTGTGAATTGGATTGGATTGGATTATTTTGGAAAATATGTAGCTGTGAATAACTCTCATGTTCTTTCCACTCTCTCACTTTTTACTTAAATACTTACTCTAGGGGGAGCTGGACTTTACGTGTGCCATGAACTTTGTTGCGATACTCTACTATGAACTCCATGGCGTTGTGGAAAAATGTATCTGTGTATTTATATGCAGTTTTTTTTTTTTTAAGTACTGAGATTGTGTCCATGTTTTTTCATCTGGATGATAAGCGATGTTGACTTGTACCTTCCTCATCGGATATACCCACGTTTGTAATTCACCATGAAGCCCAAAAGCTTCAGTACGTCTTCTCTGTAGGAATTCCAGCATGGCAACTTGCTTGCAGCTTTTTCCTCTTGAACAGTAATTCACATCTACAGTACATCATTAACAAAAACTTGGTTTTTTGAACATTAATCAGCAGTTATGATCTAAACTTAAGCCTGAATCATAATTAATTATTTGTCCACATGCATCGGGCAGGCTCTCAGGACACGCAAAAAAAAAAAAAGTCGCATCCCGTTTGCTTATTGTGCAATGATCTATATCACACCAACTTTATCTGTTTAGACAGTGACTTTATCTTATCTAGTTGAATCAATAGGAAAATTGAGATGGGGAGGAACTTTTTTTTTTTCTCAGCAAGAAAATGGAGGAGCTGCTTAGCTTAAAAAATAGCGCTCACACCGAACATATGCCTTTTTGTTTTCTTACTGCTGAAAAAATGTAACTTTTACATCCCCTTACCATCAAAAAAATAGTGTGGACAAACATCCACTTACTTCTGATGCATGTAACTTATTGGTGCCATGTGATCAATCAGTCTGCATGCCAAAAAAAAAAAAGAGTCAGAAGGGATCTTTGTGGAAGAACTTGAAATCTGACTTAATGGGTCTGTAAACAAATGGATAAAATTGTGGAATTATTTGGAACAGAAGAGGAACCTCTAGCAGACTTGCACACCAGTCAGTCCAAGGCAGCGGGCATCCTGCCTGACAAGACTAGGAATTGCTGTTATTGGGGCAATAAGAGGCGTAACCAAGTGTTTACAATTGCAACTTCTTTTTGTCCGCAGAACTCGCATGTCTTACTAGTACAAGGGGCGTTCATGTCAAACCGGGACTTTTGATTGGCCAAAATAAGAAAATATAGCTACAGTATTAGAATTCAAAACTATAAGTTAAAGTTAAAAACTTTATTTCTCTACATAATGCCCTGCTACACTTATTTAGCATTTCGCTAGTGCTTGTATACCATCAACATCAACAGTTTTCCCAGTAATCTGAAGCCATGATGGCTGCTTCACATCAGAAACACTGGCCTCCCAGTAACTCCTGTAATCACTTGGAGCGAGGTCAGGACTGTACGGGGCTGAGAAAATAACTTCCTGCCTCCTTCCAGTAATGTGCAAGTTTGTGTTTGTGAATGATTTTGTGTGCAGGTTCCATAGATAGACAGAAAACTCTGCAAATTTTTGACAAGGTATCCGTGGATTTTCAAGGTTTCATTCACAGGAATGATTGCAGTGCGCTCTGACCCACCTCAGACAGGATAGTCATTCACCGATGTGCAGCCTTCTTTAAAAACGTTTGCGTCTTTCAAATGTTTTACTGCGGCTAAGAGTCTCATCATCGTATGGTGCTTGATTCGAACGCCCCTTGTTTGTTGAGAAGGTTTTCCTTTATAGCTCCCACCTTGACCTTGACTAAAACTATCCTATTACTTCTATAGTGCATAAGGCAATGCTGTTCTTCTCAAATGCTTTTATCTCTTTTCCGAAACACTTCTTAATAGCCTACTCTTCATATCTCTTGCAGTTACTTATCAGTAACACGACCTCCTAGTCCAGCAGAACAGAGGGTATTTCTGTGTACACCTGAAATAAGTAAGATTAACTGGAAAATAAATGCAAAAAGTGAGGAATGTCTTGTACATTTGGTAATGTATTTGATGCAAAAAAAAAAAAAAAGTTTCCTTCTGCCGGAATTTATTTAGAATTTTCATGGGCCGTTATTTGGCCCTGAGTTTGCATCATGCTAACTGTGTATCTGTAAGTATGTTTCTATGTATGTTTCTATGTATGTATAGCATAAACCGCCTAATGCAGGCAATTAAATAATGATTTATATGTCAGATTGGGAAAACTTTATCTTTTTAAAGGATTTGCCTGGGGATGTACAGATGCACAAAATAGAGATCATTTATATAGGTGAGAGCACGCTTCAAACTGGGAGCAGGTTAGTCCAACATCTGTCTCAACAAACCAGTCTTCTGCATGTTTATGCATTTCCCAAGTACAAATTTGCCCGGCCGTTTTATCTCAAAAGCTCATCTGCTTTTTTTTTTTTTGTTTTTTTTTTTAAAGAAGATTTTTCAAAAGACCAGTTTGATTATTCACTATATAAAAGTCTTAATGTGATGGTCAAGAATAAATATAAGATTGTGCGTGTGTGTTTTGAAAAAAAGAAGAGAAAAAAACAAGCATGAAGCTGGAAGATTTTTTTTTTTTTATTGACCCCCCTCCCCCCAGGCAATAACGACGTTATTAAAAGCCTTACCAGCCTGAAAATGGTGAAAAAGCCTGGAAATGTTTTTATTAATATCCTAAAAAAAAAAATGTAAAAAAAAAGATGGGGATGAACATCAGCAGTGAATTTTAAGATCATATTCTCTAGGAAAATGTTTTAGATGTTTGTTTTATTTTCCTGTGTTGTGTTTCAATTCTCTTCATGTCTTAACAGGTATATCTCTGTATGCTATGATTGAAATTTTTACTCTTTGTGTTGTTCCTAATACCTCATAAGGCAACTGGAAACCAAATTGGAATGAAAGAAGAAGAAAAAAACGGCATTAACATGCATAATATGTAATTATCTCATTCGCAAAGTGCTTGGTGAGATGTGTCTTAATGTGGAATTTTTTTTTGTTTGTTTGTTTTTTAACTGTGCTGTTGGCTGAAGTCGCGGTTTATATGTAATCTTTATATTTTTCAAGTCTGCAATTTTAAAATCGAATTCTTATGCACTTGAATCTGCAGTGTATGTCGGTGACCAGATTGAGTGAGGGTTTGTTTTTTTTTTTGTTTGTTTTTTTCGTAACTATTGTTAAATGTGTATTGCTTGTCCATTTTAAACAAGGCTGTAAACTGTCTTGTCAGAGGTATTTATAGTCGTCCTCTCGAGTATCTGTTAATAAGAGAAACCTGTGTTCAGATGTACTTTGTATATACAATGGTGTACATTACAGAGGTACATTCTTTCTCTTTGGTTTTCTTTTTTTTTGGGGGGGGGGGGGGGGGGCATCCAGGATTGTACAGTAATAGCAATAGTAGGTTACTCTCAAATACACCTTATATAAATCCATGCGTAGTTCTTGTAGTAAACATTTTTTAATAAACCGCTTGCTATACATGTCATTGACTTTGACTGATTTTTTTGGGAATGTTTCAATATGAAACAATAATAAATAAATAACAAGAACAGTTTAATATGTTCTTTAAAAAAAACTGATATAAATACAATGTGGCAGATGTACATAGGTAGTAAAACAAGCACTCCATCTGCCTTAAAATATCATCCTCCATGTGTTCTGCTTTCTGATATAATTATATTTAGATTAATTAACACCGGGAATATTGTGTCGCCAGTGTGGATGCAAAAAAAAAAAAAAAAAAAATGTAAGTAGTAGCGCAATATTCTGTCTTGTTTTCATTGATCATAACACCAGACATCGTGAAGGACTTTGACTCTGAATGCAACACAACCCTAATCAGCATAAAGTGGATAATGAAGATTAATGAAATTGCATCACATGTGATATTTTCTACGCCATGTGAAAGTAGTAATGATTCCAACTACCCTTCACCCAAACCCCAAAGGACGACAAGCGTCCGAAGCAGGAGATCCAGTGCATTAAACTGTCAGAGAGCAGGAAATAAAATGCTTCACTACACTGAATGCTTAAGAGTCTTTGAAAGGAGAATTGCTGCAGTGATTAATATGTTTCAGCTGGAAACAATTAGCTTCTCAATTCTTACATTTTTTTTATTTATTTATTTTTTTTTTTAAGATATTGCTGTGTTTCACAAGGGTCAAATGATTGGCCTGCATCACACTAAGAAAACAACTACGGAGGGAACTGGAATTACTGGAATTCTGTTAAGAGCTGTCCAATGTATTATTCAAATCTTGCAGGACAGGGCAGGACCCTCGGCTTTGTGAATGAAATTCATTCATTCCAGCCTATTGCAGGAGACGTTTTGGACAGGGTGCCAAATCATCACCTGGCACACACACACACACACACACACTATGGGTGTCACACACACAATCAAGCACGAGGAGAACATACAAACTCCACACACACAGACCCGAGGCAGGACCTGGACCCTCAACCCTGGAGATGATGCCAATGAAATAAATCATGAATTACCATGATCCAAGCTCATTAAATGCTTAGCGAAGTTGCATCCTAAACAACAACAAATCATAACAATCGTGGTGTTTAATAGTGAAAGTAAGAATATTTCCACACACACACACACACACACACACACACGGTGATTGGTTCTAATCAGCTGTGTGACCAAGAGAAAACCATTTGTTAATAAGAATACTGAGGAAAAAAATCTACACTTTGCTAGAAAGCATGAAGACTGGAAATGGAAAAGAAAAAAAGTTATGTGGTCTGATGAGTCCAGATTCATTCGTCAGTCCTGAGATTACATTTTGTGTTACATGGCTGTTCGCTGAGGAGTCGTGACAGCAGTTGCTTGATGGTTCAAGACTGGAGTTCCCTATAGTCTACCTGAGCTTCCAATTCTGAACTGGAATCCATATCAACTCAAACACATCTCCTGTTATACTCAACTTCCAGTCCCACACAGTATGATGCAGATCGATCCCTGCTATCTGTATCACCCAAATGAGCATTCACCCTGTTGAGTCTGGTTCCTCTCAAGGTTTCTTCCTATCGCCACCTCGGGGAGTTTTTCCTTGCCACTGTCGCCGTCGCCCTCGGCTTGCTCATCAGGGACAGTCTTATCATTTTGATTCACACACATTCACATTTGATAGAAAGTAAAATAATTCTTGTGATTGTGTAAAGCTGCTTTGTGACGATGTCAATTGTTAAACGCGCTATACAAATAAAATGGAATTGAATTGAACTATCATACCCAGGTTTGTAACAGGGTTATTGGGCAACATGTCATCCACTAGATGGTGGTAAAGCAGTGAAATCATGTTGCCTGTAGGGTGTGAATGAGCACACGAGTGTTCCCTGTGTGCCCTAAGTCTCCTGGAATAGGCTCCATGCCCCCCACAACCTGCGACATGGGATCTGCTATATTCAGACACAAGGGACCTGCTACAGATATTCATCTTTCAAAAACTAAGGTGTGGCAACTAGGTTCGCTTTTTTTTTAAAAAGCTTTCATTGCCCCAGACATAACATGTTTTTCAAGTTTTTGGGCTGTGCCTTCTTTGTCAAACTGAAAGTCTCCTTTCGTCATGTGAAACTCTCTGTAGTCCACTGTACATTCGGTTTGAGAAATAACTTTAAATATACACGAAGAAGCAGTTCCCAGTGCTGCATGCTCGTCGTCATATTGTATATTAAAAGGTGAGTTTGGTTTCTTTTCTTTACTTCTTTCTGTCGAATCAAATGCAGCACGAGGAAGTTGAAGCAACTGCTAAAATCCCCAAGTGAATAAAAGTGCAGGACAAACATTCTCACAAACGTAAGATTTCAGATTAGTATTGATAAGAAACGTGTAGTATTTCAGCTAAATTTGTGACTTGTTGTTCAGTTTTCCACAGGTGTTAAAGTAACAAGGGCAGTGACAAGAAAGTGCCTTTTGTACTATACAATTAGTTACATTATATTGTGTGTATTAGTAACATTCTTAATGTTTGATATCAGAAGCGACACCATACAGCAAGTGTAGCCGTATTGTTACTTAAAAGTACGGTAGTTATTTTCATTAATAATTTCTGATATCAAACACACTTGCACTTGGATAAACTAACTACGACTCTGGTTGATAAATCACAATGTGTGTATGAAATATTTGAGGTGTTTGATAAGACATGTGTGCGCGCGTGTCATTGTTTATCATTTGTTAAATTTGTTAAGTCCCTTTATTAATGATTCTGTATGACATCCATCCATCCATCCATCCATTTCTATTCTGCTTATCGCGGTTACAGCCACAGAGGGTCTCGAACCTGTCCTGGGTTTAAGGTGGGGTACAGTACACCTTGAGTGAGGTGCCAAACCATCCACAAGCACACACACACACTTTCCAACCAATCACAAGTGCATGGCATACTGTGGATGGAAACCCACAAAAGACACACACACATGACCGAAGGCGAGGTTTGTGACAGGGTTATTGGGCAACATGTCATCCACTAAATGGTGGTAAAGCAGTGAAATCATGACAGTATTAGTCGAAAGTCAAAACTTTCTAATTGTATGGACTTTCCTGATTTAAATTTCTTTCTACATTGTAAAACAATGCTGACGACATCCAGAATATATGCAATAATCATCTTTTTGAGAATGTAACTAAATGAAAATTGTCCTCTGCAGCATAAGTAAGTTTTGTGCTTTTTTCCTGGTGTGGTCTTCATGAGAGCCAGTGATATCATTGTGCTTGATGGGTTTCGCAAATGCACTCGACAATACTGTTCTTGCAAGAACTATTCCAGAACAGCTGACGTTCATGTCTTAAAATAACAACTGACTGGGGTATAATGGCGTGTGTGTGTGTGTGTGTGTGTGTGTGTGTGTGTGTGTGTGTGTGTGTGTGTGTGTGTGTGTGTGTGTGTGTGTGTGTGTGTGTGTGTGTGTGCATGTGTGTGTGGGTGAGATTATGGGTTAAAGAGAGTTAATATTGAAATATTTGTGAAAACTCTACCCTTTTTATCCCAGTGACTATGTATATCCCTGTACTGGTCAAATGTCTTCAGCTAAATCGTTTATATAAAGAGATCGTCTGGGACACACTGTGGCTTAGTGTTTAGCACTGTTGCCTTGCTCCTCCAGGGTCCGGCTTCAATTCCTACCTCGGGTCTGTGTGTGGAGTTTGCATGTTCTCCCCATGCTTGGTGGATTTCCTCCGAGTACCCCGGTTTCCTCCTACAGTCCAAAGACATGCAGATTAGGCTAATTGATGTTCCCAAGTTGCCTGTAGGGTGTGAATGAGCACACGAGTGTTCCCTGTGTGCCCTAAGTCTCCTGGAATAGGCTCCATGCCCCCCACAACCTGCGACATGGGATCTGCTATATTCAGACACAAGGGACCTGCTACAGATATTCATCTTTCAAAAACTAAGGTGTGGCAACTAGGTTCGCTTTTTTTGAAAAAGCTTTTATTGCCCCAGACATAACATGGTTTTCAAGTTTTTGGGCTGTGCCTTCTTTGTTGGGGGTGCAGTTGACAACCACTGGGCTAGAGTGCTGACGTCCACTTCCTTCTGTGTCTTTTCCCTTCTCTGCTATAGGTAAATAATTGTTTTTTTTTTAAATTAGGCAAAAACAACGAAGACATGCAGGCAACCACTGCACCAAACACCAAACAACCACTGCAACGCAGTCTGATGTGCCATTATATTCTCAGAGTAGTCAGGACACTGTTGAGTTACTGTATGTAGAGTATTGTGACTCTATGTTTAGCTGATGCTGAGAAGGTAGATGGGAAAAGGGGATGGGTGTGAGCCGTCTAGTACCTAAGTACTGTAGGTTAGGTTAAAAAAAAAAAAAAAAAACGTGTGAAAAATTGCATATTCTTAAGTCCTGGATGTCAAATGTCATATGAACTATGACTACTACTGTGATGTGTGACAGGACAAGTCAATTCAATGTTGATTAAATAATTAATTAAATAAATAAATATCCAGTACTTTGGTGTCATAGAGACAAAACGCACTGCAAATTCAAATACAATTAGTTACACTGTACTGTATGTATTAGTTACATTGTTTCTGTTTGATCTCAGAAACTACACTGTACACAAGTATTGCAAATATTGCTTGTTACTTTAATCAATAATTGCAATACTTTGATGTAGTTTCTGAGATTATAAAATGTTGGCCAGTAGATGGCGACAGAAACGCACTGCAAATTCAATTGGAATACAAATACTGTACAATTAGTTACATTGTACTGTATGTATTAGCCACATTGTTTCTTTTTGATATCAGGTATCACACTATACAGCACGTATTGCAATTTTTTTTGTTATCCTTAAACATAAACAACGTCAATAAATAGATAGATACATACATACATTACATACATACTGTACATACAAACAAACATACATACATACATACATACATACATACATACATACATACATACATACTTTGGTGTCATAAAGAATGTTGGCCAGTAGATGGCGACATAAACGCACTGCATATGAATTTGCAATGCAAATACAATTACTGTAATTGAATTGAATTGGATGTATTAGTCACAAGGCGGCACGGTGTTGTAGTGGTTAGCACTGTCGCCTTGCACTGCCAGGGTCCGGGTTCGATCCCCGGCCAGGCTCGATTCCCGTCTCTGTGTGCATGGAGTTTGCATGGTCTCCCCGTGCTTGGTGGGTTTCCTCCGGGTACTCCGGTTTCCTACCACAGTCCAAAGACATGTAGGTTAGGCTAATGGCGTTCCCAAATTGTCCGTAGTGTGTGAATGAATGAGTGAGTGTATGCGTGTGTGTCGGTGCCCTGCGATGGATTGGCACCCTGTCCAGGATGTTCCCTGCCATGTGCCCCAAGTCTCCTGGGATAGGCTCCAGGCCCCCGTGACCCTGAATACAGGATTAAGCGGTGTAGATGATGAGTGAGTGAGTGAGTGAGTATTAGTCACATTGTTTGACATCGGAAATCACACCATACAGCACGTATTGCAATTTTCTTTGTTATTCTTAAACAGAAACAACGTCAATAAATACATACATACATACTTTGGTGTCATAAAGAATGTTGGCCAGTAGATGGCGACATAAACGCACTGCACATGAATTTGTAATACAAATGCAATTAATTGAATTGTATTGGATGTATTAGTTACATCGTTTCTGCTTGATATAAAATTTCATACCATACAGCATGTATTGCAATCGTTGGTTATTCTTAAACAGGAACAATGTAAATAAATAATAAATGTATACATAAATACATTTTATTTGGTGTCATAGAATAAGTTGGCCAGTAGATGGCGGCAAAAACGCACCGCAAAATCAGTGTTTACGTCGGTGTTGGACGGTTATATAATTATGACTATTATACATATATTTTGTAAATGTAAGTTATTTTATGTTTATAGACGTATATTTTTATTTTTCCAGACTAATAAGGCCCTTAAATGTTTTTTTTTAATTATTATTCAGAATTGTTCATATACTGTAACGTTCGCTTTAACTCCAACAAGGAAGTTCCTGTCTGTCAAACGGAAAGTCTCCTTTTGTCATGTGAAACTCTCTGTAGTCCACTGTACATTCGGTTTGAGAAATAACTTTAAATATACACGAAGAAGCAGTTCCCAGTGCTGCATGCTCGTCGTCATATTGTATATTAAAAGGTGAGTTTGGTTTCTTTTCTTTACTTCTTTCTGTCGAATCAAATGCAGCACGAGGAAGTTGAAGCAACTGCTAAAATCCCCAAGTGAATAAAAGTGCAGGACAAACATTCTCACAAACGTAAGATTTCAGATTAGTATTTATAAGAAACGTGTAGTATTTCAGCTAAATTTGTGACTTGTTGTTCAGTTTTCCACAGGTGTTAAAGTAACAAGGGCAGTGACAAGAAAGTGCCTTTTGTACTATACAATTAGTTACATTATATTGTGTGTATTAGTAACATTCTTAATGTTTGATATCAGAAGCGACACCATACAGCAAGTGTAGCCGTATTGTTACTTAAAAGTACGGTAGTTATTTTCATTAATAATTTCTGATATCAAACACACTTGCACTTGGATAAACTAACTACGACTCTGGTTGATAAATCACAATGTGTGTATGAAATATTTGAGGTGTTTGATAAGACATGTGCGCGCGCGCGTGTCATTGTTTATCATTTGTTAAATTTGTTAAGTCCCTTTATTTATGATTCTGTATGACATCCATCCATCCATCCATCCATTTCTATTCTGCTTATCGCGGTTACAGCCACAGAGGGTCTCGAACCTGTCCTGGGTTTAAGGTGGGGTACAGTACACCTTGAGTGAGGTGCCAAACCATCCACAAGCACACACACACACCTTCCAACCAATCACAAGTGCATGGCATACTGTGGATGGAAACCCACAAAAGACACACACACATGACCGAAGGCGAGATCCCCCCCCCACTCCAGAGGTGTGAGGCAACACAGTGCTAACCACTAAGCCTCTGTGCAGCCACAGTTTCCCAAACTTTTTTTTTTTTTTTTTTTGGCATAGTAGCATGATTGTGAACTGTTAGCCTGGGTCGTCCTAAAGGTACAAGCTGTGACCTTTCAAGACTAATATTAATAATAATAATAATGAAATTTTAAATGCAAAGCAGGTTGTTTGAAAATGTTTGTAACTATCAGTAAGTTTTCCAGCCTGGGAAAGTCTTCAGGACTTCAGTTTATTTTTTTTGTGGTTTCCCTAACATATTGATCACCTTTGTTTTCTTTTTTCTTTTTCTTTTATTTATTTATGTATTCAATGAAATGGAAACAGAGAGACTGGTAAATGGATGACTTTTATTGTTGCTATAAAGAAGTAATAACAGGAACAGACATTCATCTTTCCATGTAACTTTATGGGATGTTATTGTTTGGTTAAGTATAAAAAGTAATCATTAGCAATTGGATGTGGTATATAAATAGGGAGGTTAATGATTTATCACTAATCAATTAATCGGCATTAAGAATGAAACCTGATTTAAATATTTATATTTCCTACTTAGTGCACTTGCAGTTTTTTTTTTTTTTTTTTAACAGCGTGTTGGAATAAAGACAAAAAAAGACCAGCAATATTTTTTCAACTGCGTTTTGGGATTGCGTCCCTAGAACTGTGTAGATAAAACTTAAACTGAGGGAAAATGTGTGCCTTGTTACCAATAATCATTACTGATTGATAGTTGATAGTTACCATATTAATAAATAGTTGAACACATCAACAATCAGTTTGTTTCTTATTTGTTCAATTGTTTAATTAACAGGTATTTATTTCTGTTATAAAATTTAATGCAACACATATGGTAAATAATCACAAAGAAAATGTAAATGTGGAACTGCTATAATATAGGAACATTTTTCTCAGACACAAATGGACAGTCCAGGCACATTAGGACACGCCAGAGGTGGAAGGTAACTGAGTATATGTACTTCGTTACTATACAGTACCTAAGTACATATTTTGCATGTCTGTTCTTGAATATTTTGTTTTTAACTTTTAATCGACTACATCATACAGCAAATATCAGTACTTTTACTTAACCACATTTCTGCTTGGTTTTTCGATGTTTAAAATCAGAATCAGATGGTGCGTGCTTTTGCCAAGTGGAACTTAAAATTTTACTTGAGTACTATTTGCTTCAGTGAATCTCTGCTTTACCTCAAGTACAGGATTCGTGTACTTTGCCCGCATACAAGATGTATATTCTCTCATATATTGTAATATTTTTTAACTTGCTTTTTCTTTTATTCCTTTTTAGAGATTTAGACCACAATGACAGCGAGTACAGAAAACCATCTTTGGTCCACTGAGGATATCCTCGGTCAGGGGGCAACCGCGAATGTCTACAAGGCCCGAACTAAAGTATGTCGACGCAGTTTCCTGTCGCTCTGAGACATTTTAAAGAAGCGTTTGATGTAGTGAACTATGTAGGACTCCTGCTTAGATAATGACGCAGACGTTGTACTTGTTCCTACTCTTTTTGTAGAAAACAAGTGAAGTGGTTGCAGTGAAGGTGTTCAACATGGCCAGCTACAGCAGACCATATGAAGTACAAATGAGGGAGGTTGAGATGCTGCGGAGGCTGAATCACGTCAACATCGTCACCCTGTTCGCCATAGAGGAGGTGAGTATTAGATGTTATCAGATGTTCTGTTTTGGCTTGTCATGTGTGTAGGTGTGTGTTTGTGCACCTCCGCCTGTCTGCTTCACGTTTTACTTACAGTTATGGTCTTGCACTTCTCACACCTTCCACAGAGCCAGGACCTTTATCCCTTTCGGTTGTTCGGTTCTATGTTTTAATTATTTTTTGCGTTATTTATGAGTTACGAGGATATAAATGTTTAGTGTATGGGATTTATAGTTATTTTTTGTATCATGTGATATTATTTAATGGTTAGTTAACTATTTTCCCATAAGTTTTCTTGGGGATGTTTTACTAATACACAGTCAGGCAGATTAACAGGAATGATGTGCTGCACACTAGATCTCGAATGGAATCTTCACTCCCACATGAATCAAATGAAAACAGCTCCTCTTTTAAATCTGATGTCTCTTGTCACACTGTGCACAAACACATCAATTGAAATCACAAACCTGAGATGATTATAGTTAAACAATTTATATTTTACGTAGATTTGTAATCTCACAGTTTTTACTTTCCCTATGCAGCTGCAGTCAAACCCCAAGCAGAAGGTGTTGGTAATGGAGTATTGTTCAGGAGGAAGTCTTTTGAATCTGCTAGAGGAACCTGAAAATGCATTTGGTCTGCCTGAATCTGAATTCCTGCTAGTTCTCCACTGTGTAGGTAAGAATTTCTCTTCAGCACTATAACCCCTTAATACTTTAGTACGAATCAATTAAACAAACAGTACTGCATGTGGTGAGGGGAAATGGTGGTTTGATCATATTGGGAATAAGAGCCCTGGAATGAGCATAGTGCAGTCTTTATGATTACAGGAGTGTCTGTAGTATGCAGGTGAGATACTACAGACAGTAGTCTGTAAAAAAGAAAAGAAAAAAAAGGTCTAGACAGTTAAACATGGGGAAAAAAAGAAACAAATTATTATTGATTTTAAATAATATACTTTACGGTCTAAATTTCAGTTCATGGGATGAACCATTTGCGTGAGAACGGGGTGGTCCACAGAGACATCAAGCCAGGCAACATTATGAGGCAGGTGGGGGAGGACGGAAGCTCAGTTTACAAACTCACAGACTTTGGTGCGGCTCGAGAACTGGAGGACGACGAGAAGTTTGTGTCCATCTATGGCACGGAGGAGTACCTGGTGAGACTCCATTTAACAGTGACTTTATAGTTTTAAGTTTTAATTGCATTCGATTCATTATATTATGATCACATGTCTGGCACGTGAAATCAGCTTGGAGTTGTAAATATGAAACAAAAAGACTTCCATCGTACAACTGCATCACAAATAAGTACACGGGTTACACGCTAATGAATCTGATAGCATCAAGATGTACCGGATGTTTTAGGATTAAATTATAAAACCAAGTGAGAGATGGATTCCATTTGGTGCCTCAAATGGAACTTGTCGTCTAATGGACAACATAAAGGCCAAATTCTTCTTTTTATTTTCACTTGTAGTATAATACCCAAGACTGATTACAAGGCTACAGATTAAAACTGATCTAGGATATTAGTGTGATTAGTATACTGATGATGCTGAATGCTGAGTGGTTGGAACAGACTGGAACAGATATCGGCCAAATGATGATGGGTTCCCAGTTGAGTCTGGCTCCTTTCAAGGTTTCTTCTTATTCCCACCTTAGCGAGTTTATCCTTGCCACCGTCGCCCCTCGGCTTGCTCCTTGGGGACATTTACATAAACAACCAATTTTAAATCGTATCTTTAGGCACTTTGCAGCCTGCCAGAGTAAAACATTTACTCCCATTTTGTTAATTCAATATACATCATTTTAATAAAATGTATTTATTGTGAAGAAGTGAGGGCCCTTTTTCAAGGCTTTTGCATAGTACTGCATACATGTAATTAGTAGGGTAATTATTTTGACAGAAAACTTGATCAGCATTTTTTTAAATATGTGCAGCTGTTTTTCAGGTTGAGCATCCAGGTGTTTGATCGATCAATAAAACATATTAATTCAGTAATAATGCTGAAAAATGCATCTCTTTCTCATGTGCAGCATCCAGACATGTACGAGCGTGCAATACTGAGGAAGCCCCAGCAGAAGACCTACGGAGTGACCGTGGATCTGTGGAGTATCGGCGTTACTTTTTACCACGCCGCAAGCGGCAGCCTGCCTTTCAGTCCATTCGGAGGACCACGCAGGAATAAACAGACAATGTAGGGGATAAAAAAGATGATTATTTAGCAATAATATGAGTGAATTGTCTTAATTGTTGAAAGTGGTATTAATGATAAGGCAAAGTTTTTGATAAGTCAGTATTAGAGAGAGTTAAGATTTTTAAATAAACACTGTCTACTCACTCACTCATCATCTATCCCGCTTAATCCTGTATTCAGGGTCATGGGGGGGCCGGTAGCCTATCCCAGGAGACTTGGGGCACAAGGCAGGGTACACCCTGGACAGGGTGCCAATCCATCGTAGGACACACACACATACACACACTATGGCCAATTAACCTGATCTACGTGTCTTTGGACTGTGGGAGGAAACCGGAGTACCCGGAGGAAACCCACCAAGCACAGGGAGAACATGCAAACTCCATGCACACAGAGACGGGAATTGAACCCGCACACTGTCGGGGCAAGGCACTGCACCACTGTGCCGCCAACCCTCTCTATGAACTGTTTAATATTTCTCTCTAAAGTCTCAAGGATTATCATCCCTTTATGTTTAACTGTAAGGTACCAGGCTTTCAAAAGTCTGCAAATGTATTGAACTGCTGTTAAATGCATGTGGGCATTAGTTGAAGGGGATTTCCCCAAAGACAAATGAGTATAACATCAATGGTGTTAAATGTGTTATGACATTTCTCATTTGATCGTAGGCATAAGATCACCACTGAAAAGCCAGAGGGGGCTATCGCAGGGGTTCAGAAGATAGACAACGGTCCCATAGAGTGGAGTTATCATCTGCCCCATTGCTGCCAGCTTTCTAGGTGAGTATTTCAGATGTGCTTAGATTATAGCTAGAGCTTTTTTCTGAGTCAGTGATAAGAATAATACAGGAATAAATAAAATAAGAATAGACTATAGAAACAAACTCTTGCACATGAAATTTACAAATTACAGTACACTTTGTAATAATTATAGATTTTATGTTTAACTTTATTATGAGAAGTTCAGGGATATGGTTTGGAAAACTGCTGGGATACATTGAAGAATGCAATATAACATTATAGACTCACTGGCCACTTCTTTAGTTACACCTTGCTAGTACTAGGTTTTTTCTTCAGAACTTTTTTAATTATACCTAGCATAGATTCAGCATAGGCGCTACTGTAGAAAAAGTCTTTATAGATTTTGGTCCATATTGACAAGACAATATAACACAGTTGCTGCAGAGTTTTTGGCTACACATCCATGAAATCGAATCTCATGTTCCACCACATCACAAAGGTGTTCTATTGGATTGAGATCTAGTGACTGTGGAAGTCAATTGTTCAGGTTTAAAAAGTTGGATGAAGGAGAATTAAAAAATATATTTCAGCATTTACATCCTAGGAGGATTTTCACTGGTCAGAATTACGTAATTTCTGACTCCAATGGATTCGACAGACGAAGTCGGACATTTTTGCACTATTTGACTTAGATAATGCTGTTACTATTACATTAATGCATACATTACATTAACCCTCAACATTTATTCAGAATGGGCGTTCTTGTGTTTTTCAGAGACAAATGTTGTGACAAGAATGTCATTGTCATTATCTTTTATTCTGTCATTCCAGGGGACTGAAAAAGCTCCTGGTCCCAGTGCTGGCCAACATCCTGGAGGCCAATCAGGAGAAATGCTGGGGGTTTGACGAGTTCTTCATTGCTACCATGGACATCCTTCAACGTGTAAAAGTGCACGTCTTCTCACTTCAGCAAGCCACGGCCCACACCATCTACCTCCACTTTTACAAGACGTTAGTATTACTTGTGGTATTAGAACTGCTGTTTCTATTACTAATCAGGTCGACGCATAAAAAATAAAAAAAAACCCAGATGTGATGAATTACTTTGTTTTAATTTAGTGTTTCAGTCTTCTTTGACGAAGTTCAGGATCAGACTGGGATTGGAGCAGAAATGCAGCAGTACCTGTTCCAGGGTCACCCGCTCATCCTGGAGTCCAGCATGAAATTGATCAACTTGCCTCCCACCACAGCAAAGCGACCCATCTTTCTGCTTAGCAGAAAAGCAGAGAAAATCGCAGCACTGCCCCCTAGAGAGCGTAAGAACACGGGATAATTTTTGGTTGTTACGAGGGGGTATCAAAAAGTTTCGAGACTAGTTTTGTAGCACGCCAACAGATGGCAGCAGAAGGCTGCACACCTGGTTGTAGGGAGCACCAATCTTCATAAGTCAGTGTGCCAAAAGACATCGCCCTGTGTATATCGGGAGGTAATATTCTGAGCAGGTGTGTTACCACATCTGTTATTTCATCATGGACAGCAAGTTAGAACAAAGAGCAAACGTGAAATTCAGTATCAAACTGGGCAAATCTGCCACAGAAACGTTTGACATTATTCGGTAAGTTTGCGGTGATGTGACAATGAGTCATTTGAGGTGTTTTGAGTGGCCTGCCCATTTTGAGAGCAGAAGAACATCACTGGAAGATGACGAAAGTTCAGGAAGACCTTCAACGAGCTCAACCCCGAAAATGCCGAAACCATTCGGCAACTTGTGCATGCTGATCGTCAGACAACAATCCACAACACTGCTGCCATTGTCAGTGTGTCGTACAGAACAGTCCAGGTCATCCGTACTGTATGTGTAATTTGAACATGCACCATTTTGCATGGCCCTGGAGCAGAAGGAAAATCGTGTCAAAATCTACCGAGAACTCCATCAGCCATGAGAACTTCATGTCGAGGACCATTACCAATGACAAAACTTGGGTGTATGGGTACAAAACCGAGATGAAGCAACAGTCTTCCCAGTGGAAGAGCCCATCACCTCCACGACTGAAAAAGCCGAGGCAGGTCCTCAACTCAACCATGTGCATGCTCATCGTTCTTCTTGACATTAGCGTCATTCGGGCCAGAGCGTCAACAGCTATTCTACGGCCAGGTTTTAAGGCCATTGGCGAAAGCTGCTGTGGATCTGTGGCTCAGTAATCTCGAAACTTTTTGATAACACTTTGCAATAATATAAAAAATATAAAACATTTTCTGTTTGTTCTGCTCATGGATATGACCTTTTAATTTGTCCCTTCTCTTTTTCTTTCTTTTAATATTTTAGCCGAGATCCCAGCTTTGCCCTCAAGGTTCGACGTCGTGGCCGACCACACTTTCTCAAAGGTAGTAAAGAAAGGCTGCTTTGTACCCAGCACTGCGTTTAAAGGGAAAGTAATTATTAATCTGTGACTAAACATCCAGAACAAAACCCGCTTGTTCTTCTCCACAGACCCTAGTCATGATGATCCACCAATTTCTCAGGACAACACGGCTCCTATACCAACACAGAGACCTGATTCTACAGGGATTCTACAGTCACGTGTGAGTAACCTACAGTACACTCTCTATGAGTATATACAGAATGGGGAAAAAAAGTATCATTTATTCTGTATGAAAATTCCAGGAGAACTACAGTATCAACCGTGCCACAACATCACTTTTCCTTTTCATGTTCTGATTCTGATTTTTGATTTGAACATCACCCGAAGCCCTTTGCCTGTATTTGTATGATGTGATGATCTGGTTGAATAAGTGCATTCATATTTGCATTTATATTTTCGCATTTGGCAGACGCTCTTACAGTCCTTATCCGGGTGTTCCTATTATAGTGTCTGGCGAGTTAATGTAAACAAGTCAATGTCAACAGTTTCTGGCGCCTGGTGTAACTGTTGTTACATGTTTGTTCTTTTTCCTCGTTTGCAGTGAATTCGTTCGTGTCGAATGCAATAACGTGGCACACAAAATCGCTATAGTGAATATGAAGCTGCTGTCCTGCCTGAACACGGAGGAAACCCTGGACGCCTTGTAAGGAACACACTCGGATATCACTCTTATAAACTGCTAGTATATAGATATCTTGTGCTTAAAATAAAAAACTAAAAAATTTAAAAAATAAAATAAACAATAATAATAAATAATAATAAAAATTTGGAACCCAAGGATGGACAGGTGATAAATGTATAAGCTACTAAAACATGAACTGGGCTTGTCCAGCCCTGTGTTTTAGTGTTAGCTAACGTAATGTAATGATTTGTTCTGAGCTAATTAAGTGTTTGTTTTTTTGTTGTTTTTTTTATTTCTGACATTTTTAAGCAATATGTTTTATTGCATGCTCCAATACGTGATTGCATGCTCCACAGTTTATCAGCCCAGATGTGAACTCTGCTAGCCCAACACGCCCAGCTCTGTCCTACTTTAAATTGTGCTCTGATTTCAGATTAAAGATGAATGCTTGTTGATGCATTTAAAGATTTACAGATTCATTACCCCTTTTGTCCTGCAGAAGCCAGGTTCCACTTGATGTACCACTTGTTACCTCTAACAACATGCAGAAACTAAGATTGGTAAGAATAATACACAGATAGAATACATATTACAGACCAAGAAGGCTTTATTTTCTATAGAGAACAAGTTTTTTTTTTAATTATTATTATTATTGAAGTCACCTTACCCCCACCTGACACCATGGTATACTGCAGTTTATATTTTTTCTATTCTATTAGGGTTCCTTGTGTTGTCTAGATATCTCTCTGTGTCTTTAATATCTGTAGGTGGAAAGAAGGAATACTTATTTAGTGTTTGTTTTCCTATAGATCCATGAGCAACTACCTGTGTATGCCAGTGGCATCCAAGAAATCCAGAGAAAACTGCAGTACGTGCATGTGGAAATAGCCGAGCATTCCAAGGCACTGAGTCTGGACAAATGGTATGCACGTAATAAACATGGTCATTATTTTGCTTTACAGTTACAGTCAAAACAATTCCATACCTTTCTTGTTAACTTGCTTTTTTTTTAACGGCATCTGTTTGGTTTACATCAGAGAGGCTTTTTTTTTTTTTTTTTTTTTTTACAATCAAGGAGAAAGAGCTTTAAATTACTATATGTCATCAACCAAAAGTATACATACACCAAATTGACAGTGTGGATGATTTCAGAAATTGATGTACTCACTGACTGCCTGATTGGAGTATACTTGAGGCATTATTTAAAGGCCTACGGTTAGAGACTCCTTGCTGCTTTTAATGCTCTGAGAAACATTTCTCAACCTCCATCTGTCCATCTGTCCAGTTACTCCATAAAAAATTCCAAACAACCAAGGTGCCATAACCAAATATAAAACTATTGGGACTTCACAGACACTGCATCATTTAGATTACCTCAACTAAACAATAACTAAAAAAATTTAATTCCTTCATAATTTCCTGCCAAAGAGCCAGGTTTTTTTTTTTTTTTTTTTTAAGAATAGATTCCTTTAGGATTTTTCGGCTCTGTTTTTTGGCATTTGACTGGTAATGCTAAATGGACGAGAGGGGAAATGAGGTTGCTTCTAAGGTTGTTACTGTATATAAACAACTAAATTTTATATTATATTTTTAGGCAAATAGCAGCATGTCACAGTAACATACAGTACAGACCAAAAGTTTGGACACAGCTTCTCATTCAAAGAGGTTGAATTTGTATTATGGCAAGAAAAAAGCAGCTAAGTGAAGTAAAAAACGAGTGGCCATCATTACTTTAAGAAATGAAGGTCAGTCAGTCCGAAAAATTGGGAAAACTTTGAAAGTGTCCCCAAGTGCAGTCACAAAAACCATCCAGCGCTACAAAGAAACCGGCTCACATGCGGACCGCCCCAGGAAAGGAAGACCGAGAGTCACCTCTGCTGCGGAGGATAAGTTCATCCGAGTCACCGGCCTCAGAAATCGCAGGTTAACAGCAGCTCAGATCAGAGAGCAGGTCAATGCCACACAGAGTTCTAGCAGCAGACACATCTCTAGAACAACTGTTAAGAGGAGACTGTGTGAATCAGGCCTTCATGGTAGAATATCTGCTAGGAAACCACTGCTAAGGACAGGCAACAAGCAGAAGAGACGCGTTTGGGCTAAAGAACACAATAAAGAAAACTCTTTGAATGAGAAGGTGTGTCCAAACTTTTGGTCTGTACTGTATTTGTTGCCATTTGTTGAATTTATTCTACATTATATACATTTAATATAAAGAAATTATGGGTAGCTCAAGAATTTTACACAGTACTGTATGTATGTAGGGAAAAGTTTCAACCATCGAAATGTGAAGCATGCTGGTGGTGGCACCATGGTGTAGAGGTGTTTTGCAGAGAAAATAAAGAGAAACTTTTAGAAGACAATCAGGATTTTTTAAATCAAATTGTAACATGTTATAAATTTTGCCCTAGTGCAGTTTTAATTGTATTTTTTAAAGTGTTAAGTGTTAATGTTATTTCTAGTGCAATTAAATTTTTGGGTTAAATTTACATTTTTCCCGGGTCACAGTCAGTCATAATGAGCATTTCACTGCATGTCATACTCGTGTGAAGTTGAATTTGATGTTTAACCTTGTTCATAACTGGAAGACAATGGTTATAAACATATCTCCAAATAGCTTAAAGGCGATAAAGTGAAAGAATTCAAGTAGTGCATACAGAACTTTTCCCTGAATCCCATACAGAAAAGCCGTGTCTGAAGGAGCAGACCTACAAACCTACAAAGAAAAAAAAAGTTTTGATTTGATTCATGTTAAGCAGATAAAAGACAATGGGAAGAAATACAAAGTGTACTTTTGTCTCATCTATTCTGGAACATAGATCATAGATGCCCTAATTGACAGAATAGGTAAATGTGTGAAATAGAAAAAGCCTAAGCATATCTAAACATCTTAAGTATCCAAGAAAGGTGTTGACCTTATGGACAAATCCTTTTTTTGAGCCTTTAATGGCATACATGTGGTTTGCTTGATGCAGCATACAGATGATGGAGGTGCTCCTTGAGAAGATTGTGGCTGTACATCGGCAGTATCGCAAAGACAGACAAATCGGCAGTGAGTATAGTCTGTTTACTGTATGTTTGCGTATGATAATGAATGTAATTGACAGGATTAACAAATGATCAGGATAGAATTAGAAACAACATTAGAATCAGTGATTACTTTTGAATTCGGACACTACATATGAAAATATGAAAGGTTTCAGGAAGTATCTCTGTATTTGGACTTGAGGTTTTGGGGTATTTATAGTCATGGAACAGGAAGCTGTCCTTCAGTCAGGGAGGATGCTAAAAACATGTCTGATGAGATTTGTGATTTTTTTGTTGTTGAATAAACCATGTTTTCCTTAGAGATTCAAAGACAGCTGATTCAGTCTATTCTAAGGGTGTACAGTATAAATAAAGAATTCAGGCTGTCAGGCATAAAAAGGGGAGTGTATGGTCTCTTTGTTCTGATTATATCATTAGTTAAAGCACTGAAAGCAGAGTCATTTATAAATGACTCACTTAGAGAACAACAAATACAGTACTGTATGTACATCAGTTTAAAGCTGATTCTCTCTCCTCCTCTCCGTTCAGAGCTCAACTACAATGATGAGCAGATTCACAAGTTTGAAAAGTGAGTATTGGATAAGCAGTAAACACCGAGTAGTAAGCTCTTTTTAAAGTGAACGTGAGCATTTGTCGTGCTTTCCGTGTAGGATTAACCTGTCGGCTCAAATTAAGAAGGTGAAGGCTTTGTTTCGTGACAGCTGCCTTCAGAGATACCAGGAGGTTTTAGCTGCAGTGGTGACGTGGAGCAGGTGAGATCGCACCCGTTACACAAGAAATTCAAATATATGTAAAGTTAAATAGTTCATAAGGAGAAGAGTGTGCTAATTCTGGCGATGTAAATGTTAATGCAGAATACATGATTACTCATCACTAAGTGTGCTAAAGGTTGGACTTCTCAAAGAGTGTCTTCAGTTAGCTCCTTTGGGAGGAAACAAATGTGTATGGCTAGACAAGAGTTCTTAACCACGGGCTGTAACTTTTGGATGTACAGTATTATGTCATATAGTTTATGAATTATAAATGGTGTACAATGTGAAATATTGTTATTAAAGTGTGCATGTGTGTGTCTGTGTCTAGCTCACTTTTCGACATTCAGTCAAAGTTAGAACACTTCAGCGGGTTCTTCATCCAGCTAATCGGGGAACTGCAGATGTGTGAAGGACAGCAGACCAAGGTCGGCTATTTATATTATAATAATTATAATAATAATAACTCTAATTCCCTTTGATATAGCACTTTTTCTTGTATGTATACAATATTACAATTTAAACTAAGGATTCATGATAAAGCATTACAGTAACTGATGAAATAACTAGGAATCTTTGTATAAAGTATTAAAGCTCAGTGATGAAAATGTCTTACTAAACATGTTCATCTGGATAAAAAAAATTATATAGAGCTTCTGTTCCTAATATTAATCATTGACAGTCGGAATGCAAAAAAATGTCTTATGATACTGGCTTCATTTTGATTTGTGTACAATAATCAATAGACCACAGCAACATGCTGACAATTTTTGTCGTATTTATTAATTACAACATGTTTTGTTAGGGTACTCCCCTTCACCAACAGCTGCCAATCAGGGAGGGCGTAGGCTAACACTTGTTTCCTCTGATGCCAACTGCATCTTTTCAGACTGATGCATCGTTAGGGAGCAGCATAAAGCACAATCTTTACGCCCATGATTACGTAGTTAGTGTCACTGTGACTAATGTGGGAGTGCCAGTATGCCATGCCTTTGTCGCGAGAGGGTACAGTCAACCTGCTCTTGTTAAGTTCGACTTCGTAATCCCCAGGTGATATTAGTGTGAAACATCTGCAGAGCAAGTCAGATCTTACCATAACATAACTTATCTTCTAACTTTTTTTTTATTAATAAAGAAGCCTCATTACATGTCCTGTTGTCCTGAAGTCTTGGCCCTGACAGAAAACCTTAGACAGTTACAAAAATGCTGGCACTGAGGACTCCTTTTAGACATGTGGAGAAAAAAAAAAAACTCCCTCAGCAGTTGCACTTGTCCAAAGCCCAGTTCAAGAATCAAACGCTTCTGAGCAATCAGAATTGTGCACTCCACAATGCTGCAGTACAATCATTTTATATTAGTCTTTTTTTTTAGTCAGGTGCATTTAAAATTAAACTTATGTTATTAAACCCATCACATTTGTCCAGGTTTTGGACACGGCATTGATCGTTGCATTTCAGAGACTGGCTGGAGCAGAGGCCAAGGATGGAATGAAGAATCGAGACAATATGATTCTTAGGTGGGTCCCTGGAATTCAAGACTTCTCCAGTGCATACATCAGAGTATATTAGAGATTTATACAATAGTCCACTACTTTGACTCAGTTGATTGATTTGGTTCAGCAGTATTCCTAGAATACCCTAGGTTTCCTGGAAGTATTCTTGGATGTTCAAGTGTGGATATCACTCCCCTCAGCTTTGTTTGCCGCATAAAGTTTCTCTTCCTAGTTCAAAACGGTTTCCATTGTAGTCTCAGCGACATCATCAGTAGACACTCATTTTACCAAAAGCATATTTAATGGCAATGCACAAATCAATGGGTGCTAGTTAAGTTATGAGCTGTACATAACTGTGTCATGTCATGCCAAGCCACAGCCCCGTCATGATCACCTGAGCATTCCTTTCATCTCACTCTCACTTCCTGTTCCCCACACCTGTTGTCTATCACTGACATAATTGCCTATCCTATTTAAGCCACGCTCTGACTCAGTCATGTCGCCAGTTTATTGTGCGCCTTACCCGCCTCAATTCACCAGCGTTTTCTTCCGTCTCTGTCTGTCTAGTTTCGACCTCGCTTTGTTTTTTCTGACCACGTCTCTGCCTCTCGATTTGGATTTGTTGTTTGGATATTTCCCGTTGCCGATCTCTTACCTGCTTCCCCGACCACGATTTTGGATTACGGACCCTTCTCTCGTCACTCCGGCTACGATCTTCGCCTGCTCTCCGACCACGATTTATCCTCGCTCCCCGCTGAGCTCACGCTGTCATCCCTACGCCGGCTCTGTACGTTCCGGTTTCACTCTACGCCTCAGCCTTCTCGCGCCGGCACACAGCTCAGGTCACACGCCGGCTCTGCACACTTCCGCATTCCCCAGAGGAGCGCTGCATACTCCGGCTTCACTACGCCTCCGGCTTCTCGCGCCGGCACACGGCTCAGGTTACACGCCGGCTCTGCGCACTTCCGCATTCTCCGGAGGAGCGTCAGACACATCGCCCCTCGCCTCGGCGCACTCCTGCCGGAACTACTAGCTTTTGCATTACAGCAACGCTGTCCCTGTTCAATGCGGAGTTACCAATACAGCTTCAAAACATCACTAAGTGAATCACAAGCACTCTTTAACGTCACGTCAATCGGCATACACTCCAAACCTCAGCACTTGGATCCACAACGCCCTCTACCGAGCCTGACAGAATAAACTGGCCCTTGAAATGGATCCAGCAGAGGCAGCTCACCTGAGGGGGGCATTAGAGAGTCAAGGAGCCCTCTTAGGCACTCATCAACAGGAGATTACTCAAATCACTAATACTTTGCAAACTATCACTGAAACTCTGCAATCCCTCTCCGCTCAGGTTCAAAACCGACCTCCTCCTGCACCCACTCCCCGAACCCCCCCTCCACCGGTATTTTCTCCCACCCAGGAGCCACGCCTCCCTGCTCCACCTACTTATGATGGGAACCCAGCTACTTGTCGTTCTTTTTTGTCTCAATGCTCTCTAGTTCTAGAATTACAGGCCACGTCATTTCCCACGGAACGCTCTAAGGTTGCCTACATTATCACCCTTCTCACTGGAAAGGCGAGAGAGTGGGGGACGGCATTATGGGATGCCCAAGTTCCATGTTGTTTTACATTTAAAACTTTTACGGATGAAATGAGGAGGGTTTTTGACCGCTCATTCTCAGGTCACCAGGCAGCAAGCCAATTACTTCAACTTCGCCAGGGGCTCCGTTCAGTATCTGACTACGCCATAGATTTCCGGACCCTGGCTCCCTCTAGTGACTGGGATGAAAAAGCTCTCTTCGATTGTTTCCTCCACGGACTCACAGATTCAATTAAAGACGAGCTGGCGGCTCGAGAGCTTCCTTCAGAATTACAGGGGCTCATTGACCTAGCGATCCGCATTGATGCCCGGAGACGGACTCGGCGAAGTGAACGTCAGCCAACTCTCGCATCTCACACCTCGGTGCCTGTCTTGGTCACTCCTGAAACACCCCCTGAACCCATGCAGATAGGTCACACACGCATTTCTCCAAAGGAGCGTCAGCGTCGCAGAGACGTCGGCGCCTGCTTCTACTGCGGTCAGACCGGCCATGTCGTTCGAACCTGTCCACTAAAAGGTCAGGCCCCCCCGTAGTTCTGGGGATGCAGGGGGGCCCAGCTTCTTGTTCTTCCCCGGACCAGCGATCATGTTTCTCAGTAACCATCACTCACGGTGATCGGTCTTACGCTACTCATGCCTTAGTGGACTCCGGGGCTGACCAGAATCTAATTTCTGCTTCTACGGCCTCCGACCTCCGAATCCCTCTCATACCTCTGAGCCAACCCTTTACCGTTCAGGCCCTTGATGGCAGCAGACTCACCCCCATTACCCATCGCACCACTCCCATCACCCTACAGTTTTCTGGAAATCACATCGAGACCATCTCATTCCTTATTATCCAAAATGCTCATGCACCTCTGGTTCTGGGGCTCCCATGGCTAAGACTTCATAACCCCCACATCGATTGGGTTACAAGGAGCATCCTCGATTGGAGCCCCGCCTGCCTCTCCTCATGTCTACACTCAGCCCCTAGGAGCCGAATCTTATCCGTACCACGAGAGGAGATCCCCGACTTAACCAAGGTTCCCACTGTATATCATGATTTACGGCAAGTGTTCAGTAAGTCACGGGCCATCTCCTTACCACCCCACCGCCCCTATGACTGCGCCATTGACCTGCTTCCTGGAACCTCTCCACCCAAGGGACGACTCTACTCCCTTTCTCGCCCAGAAAGAGAGGCCATGGAACAATACATTAATGAATCACTCGCAGCAGGGATTATCCGTCCATCGTCGTCACCGGCAGGCGCAGGATTCTTCTTTGTAGAAAAGAGAGACAAGTCCCTCAGACCCTGTATTGACTACAGAGGCTTGAATGAGATCACCATAAAGAACCGTTATCCCCTCCCGCTGATGTCTTCTGCTTTCGAACTCCTTCAAGATGCCCATGTATTCACCAAACTTGATTTAAGAAATGCCTACCATCTGGTTAGAATACGGGAGGGTGATGAGTGGAAGACTGCTTTTAACACACCCACGGGCCACTATGAATACCTAGTAGTCCCGTTCGGTTTGACCAATGCGCCAGCCGTGTTCCAGGCCCTCATCAATGACGTCCTGAGGGATTTCCTCAATGTCTTTGCCTTTGCTTACCTGGATGACATCCTAATTTTTTCACGTTCTGTAAAAGAACACGAATGCCATGTACGCCAGGTCCTTCAGCGGCTGCTGGAAAACAAGCTCTACATCAAGGCTGAAAAATGTGAATTCCATGTCACCTCCACCTCCTTTTTAGGTTACTTCATCTCCCCTGATGGCATTCAGATGGACCCCACCAAGGTCAAAGCGGTTACGGACTGGCCGGCACCTTCTTCAAGGCGTGAGCTGCAACGTTTCCTGGGGTTCGCCAATTTTTATCGTCGCTTCATCCGAAGTTATAGTACGGTGGCAGCTCCACTTACTGCACTCACCTCTTCCAAGACTCCTTTCCGATGGAACTCTCTGGCCGAGGAGGCCTTTAAGGAACTCAAACGCCGCTTCACCACAGCACCCATCCTCATCTTCCCAGATCCCGCCCTTCAGTTTGTTGTGGAGGTAGACGCATCGGAGACCGGAGTTGGAGCCATCCTTTCACAGAGGTCCCCCAAGGACAATAAACTCCATCCTTGCTCCTTTTTCTCCCGTCGTCTCACACCCCCTGAACGGAATTATGGCATTGGAGACCGTGAACTTCTGGCAGTCAAGCTGGCACTTGAGGAATGGAGACATTGGTTGGAGGGGGCGAAACATCCCTTCCTCGTTTGGACGGATCATCGAAACCTAGAGTACCTAAAGACTGCTAAGAGGCTAAATTCACGTCAGGCACGATGGTCACTATTCTTCTCTCGTTTTCTGTTCACATTATCTTATCGCCCGGGTTCCAAGAATGTCAAGCCTGATGCCCTCTCACGACAGTTCCCCTCTTCCCAAGACACGTCCTCGCCAGAAACGATCCTTCCCCCCCACTGTCTTGTGGCAACGACCCAACTGGATGTGGAACATCTCGTTCAGCAGACCCTCGAGCAAGAACCAGGCCCAAGTGTCGTTCCTCCCAACAAACTCTTTGTCCCTGCCTCTGTGCGCCCTCAAGTGTTGGACTGGGCCCATAGTTCCAGGCTGGCCTGCCATCCTGGAGTGGCACGCACCCTCTTTCTCCTAGACCAACGCTTTTGGTGGCCGACTATCAAGGAGGATGTTAAAAATTTTGTGGCTTCCTGCGACGTCTGTTCTAGGAACAAGAACACAAACAGACCGCCAGAAGGGTTACTTCGACCTCTCCCCATCCCTCACCGCCCCTGGTCCCACATCTCCATCGATTTTGTCACCGGACTACCACCATCACAGGACAATACATGCATCTTTACCATTGTAGACCGTTTTTCCAAATCAGCTCATTTCATCCCACTACCCAAACTCCCGTCAGCCAAAGAAACAGCAGAGCTCCTGGTCAACCATGTTTTTCGCCTTCATGGGCTCCCCATTGACATTGTCTCGGACAGGGGCCCCCAGTTCTCGGCCCAGTTCTGGAAAGCCTTTTGTAACCTCATCGGCGCTACCCCCAGCCTCTCATCTGGATTTCACCCTCAAACTAACGGCCAGACCGAACGGATAAACCAAGAACTAGAAAAGTCCCTAAGGTGCATGGCCTCTCGGGACCCGTCCTCTTGGAGCCGCTTCCTCCCCTGGGTTGAGTACGCCCACAACTCACTACCGACCTCCTCCACAGGCATGTCTCCCTTTCACTGCTGCCTAGGCTACCAACCTCCCCTCTTTCCCGCCCAGGAGGAGGAGGTGGCTGTTCCCTCAGCCCTAACATTTGTCCGTCGCTGCAAGAGGACATGGCTGCGGGCCCGCAACCATCTTTTGCGCACCGTTAGCTCCTTCCGGCGTCACGCTAACCGTCACCGATCATCAGCTCCAAGGTATCGGATCGGCCAAAGGGTAATGCTATCTACGCATGACCTCCCCCTCAAGACCACCTCAAAGAAACTCTCCCCAAGGTTCATCGGCCCCTTCACTATCAACCGCATCATCAACCCGTGCTCCGTCCGACTGTCTCTACCTCTCTCCATGCGCCGAATCAACCCCACATTCCACGTCTCCCAGATTCGTCGCCTGGTCTCTTGCCCACTGTCTACACCTCCCCAACCTCCCCCACCCCCCCGACTCATTGATGGGGGCGAAGCATTCACTGTCAGCAGCCTCCTCAAGTCTCGCCGCCGCGGACGGGGGATCCAATATTTAGTGGACTGGGAGGGTTACGGCCCCGAAGAGAGAACTTGGGTACCCGCCAAATTCATTCTAGACCGTTCCCTGATCACAGACTTCCACAGACTCCACCCCGAAGCACCTGCTAGAACGCCTGGGGGCGTTCGTAGGGGGGAGGGTACTGTCATGTCATGCCAAGCCACAGCCCCGTCATGATCACCTGAGCATTCCTTTCATCTCACTCTCACTTCCTGTTCCCCACACCTGTTGTCTATCACTGACATAATTGCCTATCCTATTTAAGCCACGCTCTGACTCAGTCATGTCGCCAGTTTATTGTGCGCCTTACCCGCCTCAATTCACCAGCGTTTTCTTCCGTCTCTGTCTGTCTAGTTTCGACCTCGCTTTGTTTTTTCTGACCACGTCTCTGCCTCTCGATTTGGATTTGTTGTTTGGATATTTCCCGTTGCCGATCTCTTACCTGCTTCCCCGACCACGATTTTGGATTACGGACCCTTCTCTCGTCACTCCGGCTACGATCTTCGCCTGCTCTCCGACCACGATTTATCCTCGCTCCCCGCTGAGCTCACGCTGTCATCCCTACGCCGGCTCTGTACGTTCCGGTTTCACTCTACGCCTCAGCCTTCTCGCGCCGGCACACAGCTCAGGTCACACGCCGGCTCTGCACACTTCCGCATTCCCCAGAGGAGCGCTGCATACTCCGGCTTCACTACGCCTCCGGCTTCTCGCGCCGGCACACGGCTCAGGTTACACGCCGGCTCTGCGCACTTCCGCATTCTCCGGAGGAGCGTCAGACACATCGCCCCTCGCCTCGGCGCACTCCTGCCGGAACTACTAGCTTTTGCATTACAGCAACGCTGTCCCTGTTCAATGCGGAGTTACCAATACAGCTTCAAAACATCACTAAGTGAATCACAAGCACTCTTTAACGTCACGTCAATCGGCATACACTCCAAACCTCAGCACTTGGATCCACAACGCCCTCTACCGAGCCTGACAAACTGCTCATAACTTTCCTCCTAATTAATATTTTATAATTTAATTTATGGTCAGGCAAATTCTTAAGGACTGGCGAAGTTTTCATTATATTCTCTTATATATATATATATATATACTCATTATTTCATTATATTCTGCCCAGCCAGTTTTGTGTGATCCTGTGACAAAATCTGTCTGGACAGGCAGAGAATTTCCTAAGACTAGTGTTTCCTAAGGTTCTCGATTGTACAGTATGAAGATTGAGTTCTGACCAATGTACAGACAAAACCTTTCTTTTTGTTTTTATAGATTTACACATGATCGGTGCTAACATTCTTCCATTTTAATTCATTCCGGCTCCTTTGTTCCTTTTAAAAGCTTTTTTATATACACATGCTGTTTACGCAAGCTAGAATTGTATAATTCTCCGCGGTGAAATTTTATGTTTCAGAATGAAGAGACTAAAGGATGAAATGGAAAAGTTGGCCGGAGAGCTGCAAAATAACAACAGTATAATAGAAAAGTATGTCATAAAAACTTTAGAAGCAACTCTGCTATAATTTAACACAACCTACTTTCTGACATGTTTGCTCCTTTGTGTTTTTCAGTCTCGGAGCTTACAATTCGACGTTGGTGCTCGATCCTAATCTCCAGCAGCCGAAAGGATCATGAAGGTCCTGAAAAGATCTCGTTAGTGTCTGCTGTAAAGAGCCCACAGTCTGAGCTGGGCATGGGCTCAGAAAAAAAAGGACCTTTTTTTTTTTTTTTTTTTTTAAACATGTTGTGAAACTGATAATGGCCCACTCTGGGTCTCTGTTGCTGCTCAGATCAAATTCCTGATACTGATGAGAAGTGTTCATCCTCCTAAAACACCTGCCTATGTGAAACTCAGTCTGCGTGGTGCTAAAGTCTTGATCTCTCCAAAAATCCAGACTCTTGATACTCTTACTCTTTCTACTGGAAAATGAACTACTCAAGATTCCTCACACTGCTGATTCATTTAACAGTTAACAAAAAACACCAAACTGATATATGTTTTTATGTAAATGTCTGTCTAATCGTTTTGGTTTTGTATGTCAATATTATTATTATTTTAATAATAGTAGCTGTTTTTAGCTGGGGTCAGAACGCAAAATGAACCATAATACAGCACTCCTAGAGAAGATAGGGTTAAGGGCCTTGCTGAAGGGCTCAGCAGTGGCAACTTGGAGATGCCGGGCTTGAACCTCTCAACATTCTGGTTAGTAACCAGAGCCTTAACCATTTGATCCAACACCACCAGCACTGCCCCTTACAGTAGTACAGTAGCAATGATAGACATATTGATATTATTAGTACCAGTGATATTACTATTATTATTATGAACCAATATTATGATGTCAGTTCTCAAATAAGCTGTCATTAAGAGAAAACGCTTAGCCTACTTGAAAATATATCATTACGCCTCAGTTTCACTTTCCTTTCAACATGAACGTCTGAATATTTCAGATATTATTACATTGTTATTAGTGTGCATTTTTAAGTTGTATTTGAAGTTTATGTTTAAACCAAATTCTACTATGAGCAAGTGATTAATCAGACTGTTGTAGGTCCTTCTTATTGTTCATGAGTGAGCACTTCAGTCAGGTCCTAGATGATTGGTTTCTATATCCTTCGATTGTAAATAACTCAAATAAAAACACCTACCGGATGAAAAAAATGTGACTTTAAATGTATATGACCTCGGAAGGATGTTTCACCAAGCCAGCACTTTTACGGAATCATCTAGACACAAGCTGTATTAAATATTGATGCCGCTGTTAATTTAGCTTCTACAGTGAGCTGATTATTGCTCAGGAATGTACAAAGTAAAATATAAGGTACTAAAGCTGTCACATTTATTGGTGTAATGGGTGTTGCTTTGATAGATAAGCCTGCAGTGTGGCTCTGCTTTAATTAGTCTCTTGAGCCACAGAGAGGAGCCCATGATGCAGGAAGAGGTGTGAACTGTAAAGATAGCGGTGGCTCGATTAGAGCAAAGTGTGCTCGGTTTAGGATTCCTAAAGGGAAGTGTTTTTGTCTATAGAGCACTTTTCCAAAAACTACTTATTGCTCTGTCCTACTATAATTATTATAACGTCAACTCATGAAAATTGAAATTGTTGTAGACAGTAAGCGTGGTACAGGAAAAACAATCAGGACTATACTGTACATTGGAGGGAAAAAACGGCACCATGCAGAACGGTTAAGTCCACCCAAGTTATCAGTGGAACATCTAGGTAACACAATGGACAACCTCTACTTGTCAAAACATAATGAAGACAATAGGGCAAATAGTTTTATTTAGAAAGTGATGAATAGTGTATTTTTTTTAATACTGTTTTATTTTAAGTGAAGTATGTCCATATAACCTTGGGTGTGTACAGTATACTGAGAAGACGCGGAACATGAAGCAAGCTTTGTTCCGTAAAAGGGAAGATGCCACATGCAGGGGAAGTCCTGTGGCTACTAGGGAAACTACAGCGTAGGCTTGACAAACTCTCTCATGCTACGTCCAAAACCGCAAAAGAACATAGCAAGGGGTGTCAAAACAACACGTCACTCAAGACAGAAGGTCACAGACTTCATGTCATGCTTCAAACCACAGTCTTAAATGGTATGTTTAAAATGATTCTCCACTTATGGAAATAATATCAAGACTTCTAATAGAGTACATTCAGCAACCAAGCCCTAGAGAATTGTTGACACTATTTTGACATAAATGACATCAAGTTCTACCAGCACTTTTATTTCAAATGAAAGGAATTTTACATTTAAGGTTTCCCTAGAAGGGCAACACAAACACTTATTTAGGAAATGGTTCAGGCTTATCATATGTCTATAGTCTATAGTCAGCTAAATGAGCATATTGTTTTTAACATACTCTGTTTTCAACAGCCGACTTCAAGAGTTATGAAGCCACACTCGCTGAGCAAACTCTCAGGAAAGTACACGTGTGTCCTGGGGGAATCCTTCAAAGGTTTTGTGTAGAACCATAGAAATGAGTATCTTACTATGTTTCAAATTTTGGACACTTAAACTGCAAGATGCGTCCCTAAATCTTAGCACGCGCAAATGTGTGATAAGCTGATTCGAGCGTGAGTTTTTTCTACAGCGAGTGACCAAACAATTCACCAGAATGATAGATTCTAAACGTTCGGCTACATGTGGTTGATTACCCAAAAACAATTACTGGTACAACCTTTTTCGGTGGGAGGGATGGGTGGGGGTCTGGTTCATAGCTTTATCCTCTAATGGGGGGGTTTCCTTTTTCATTTTGGCTAAAGCTTCTCCTAGAATCACAAACCAGTGAACTATTTAGGTGCTTTTCTAAAATGTCCAGGTGCTTTTTTTTTCTCATTTAGCTTATTAGATTCAAAAGTTTTATTTTTGTCTTTTATTCATTACAGCACAGTGATATTATTTTCTTCACATATTTCAGCTTGTTTTGCGGAGCACAGACTCAGCCATGATAGAAAGGAATTAAGGGCCCAAAACTGGCATCTGGGCAGTCCTGGGGCTTGAACCCACAACTTTCTATGCAGTAACCCAGAGCTCTAACTTTTGAGCCTCCAGTGCCCTAAATTCAATAGCAGTTGGAGTTGAAACCTTAAACACACCTATAGAAAAAAAGCAGGGGTTTCCAAAGAACAGCATCATGACAAATGTGCCCAGTGAAAAGATGTTGCCTGACCCACAGCTTCTGTCTTAAAATGTTTGATAAAGACTCCGCCAGCCAACACACTGCAATTTTTCCTTTCATTTGGCAACAAACACTTAGCTAAGTCTCTCTCTCTCTTTCTGACTACAGCAAAGTAAAGTAATTTATAAGATAAGTGAGAAGGCTTGCTTTCAAAATAGCTGAAATTCCTGATATTATATCATCGTTGTTTGAAAAAAGTTTTGACAATCTTGTCCTAAAGGGAACTGTAGCTAGTTAGGGTTCTCACCTTTATAAACTATTTCTTTTGTTTTTACCCCGATTTTCCCCCTAATTTAGTCGTGTCCAATTCCTCCCCGTCACTAGGGGGCTCCCACATTAAGGCTACTACCACTCAGCTGGGAGGCTGAAGACTATCACGCCAGCCGACCACATCTTTTCGAACTGCTCGCTCACACACCGTTGGGGGCGGCGTAACACAGTCGGAGGACAGCGCTATCCGCTCCCTCCGTTGCGCGAGCTCACAGACGCCCCTGACTGGCTGTAGAGCCGTGATTAATGTGGGAGCACTAAGTACCTCTCATCCCTCCCCTCTGAGAGAGCTCGGCCAATCAGCTTTCTCTAGACCTCCGGCTGTGAGAGGTTACAGCATCACCCGGGATTCGAACTGGCGATCTCCGGATGCCACTCGGAGGCCCTTTATAAACTATATTTAATAAAAAGTCTTGGTGTTAAATTAGATATTATTACATAGGACAAATTGAAGTTTACTTTAGATCTGAAAATGATTTCATGTATTAAATTATTAAAGAATTAAGCTGTAAATGTAAATTGCTGTAATAAAAAAACAACAACAAAAAAACGGGATTTTAAAAATCCGTTAACTAAAACTTAATTGAGATGTGAGAACATGCTTGTCTTGTATTTTAGTCTGGAAAGTTTAAAAGAGTCTGGCATAATATCATCGCTGTTTGCAAAAGTTTTGGCACTCTTGTCCTAAATGGAACTTCTTTATAAACTGTATTTTATAATAATAATAAAAAAATTCTTGATGTTAAACTAGCTATTATTACATAACACAAATGGAAGTTTACTTTAAATCTGAAAATTATTTCATAGATAAAATCATTTGAGGATTAAACTGTAAATGTAAATTGCTGTATAAAATAAAAATAAATAAATAAATAAATAAATAAATAAATAAATATTTATTTATTTATTTATTTTTATTTAATACAGATGTTAGAACGTGTTTATCTTGTATTTTAGTTTGGAAAATTTTATGAGGCCCTCGTGACATAATATCATTGCTGTTTGAAAAAAGGTTTTGGCACTTTTGTCCTAAAGGGAAATTTAATTTAATATATAATGAAAGTCTTTAGGTTAAATTAGCTATTATTACATAATGTAAATGAACATTTACTTTAAATCAATAAAAAAAAATTGATACGGTACATGTAAATTGCTGTAGAAAATAAAAAGACAGAATATTTTGTATTTTCATTTTCTGAACTCTTAATACAGACGTGATTTTAGTTTGGAAAACAAATCAAGACAAAGTGTTTTCAGAACACTAGTGCAGTAGGAATGAATGAGGTTACGAACACTGAGCTGTAATCCAGCACTTTCCCAACTCCTCACTGTTCAACGAGTTTTCCCGGGGATTTTTTATTTATTTCTTTATTTTTGCCTCTTATCCACACCACCCTGTGTGTGTGTGTGTGTGTGCGCGCGTGCGCGCGCGCTGCGTGGGCGGTGAGTGGGTGAGCATAAGGAGCGTCTTCTTTAAGAGCGCGCGCGTCCTCCGACTCGCTGCCATTTCCAGCTCCTTGTCGCATCCGAGCGCGTCACGACTTCACCGACTCTCCCGATTCAGCGCACGTACAGCTCGTACAGTCGCCCGGTGGAAAGGCGATGGCGTCCGTTACGTTAGGACAACACCCGGCTCGGCACCACCTCGACTCAGAGAAGCTGTTCCGCAAATTGGCGGATGAGGGGAAGAAATTAATGCGCAAACCGTCACGGGAGAAAATGACGCGCGAGCGCGCAGCAGCAGCAGCACCGAGAGTGCATGTAAGCCACCGTGCGCCGTCAGACACGGGAGGCGAGACGTCACTGAAGATGTGCGACGGCACCGGCGCAGACCCGCCACGTAGTGTGCCCGGGCGACGGCACGCGGACAGAGTCGCTGCGGCGCAGTGCGCACCGGGATGCGCCGGGAACGACGCGCGCAGCCGCGGCGACGCACCAAACGCGAACACGAACAACAACGGCATCCTCAGAAGTCACCCTCCTCGGAGGGGCTCGGCGAAAACCCTCAGCGAGGTCTCAGGCGGCAGACGCGTCAAGTTCAGGTCGCTATCCGCGGACGACGACGCGTTTGAAGGCATCCAGCTCGAGCGGCTCACGCAAGCCAGAGGCGGCGTCGTAAAGCTGATGCGGACGGAGCAGCCGAGGAGGCAAGCGTGGTGCATTTTCGACCAGGATGAACCCAGGGTGAAAGCGGAGAAGGGAGAAGGCCACCTCTTCGGCCCTCTCAGGGTCACGCAGGACTGGTGTGACGCCTGCAACCGGCAAATCAAGAGCACTGCGCTCCGGTGCGAATGTGAGTTGGTTCAGGAATGAATCTTTTCGTAATCTTCTAGTAAACGACTCTTTTGGGTGTGAATCGATTCTCTCACGTGATTCAGTCTAGAGTTGCAGCTACAGTATAGTATAGTATAGTATAGTATGCTATAGATTTTTTCCTGATGTAATTCATAGCTAAATGTCTGACATGGTTCTACATGAACGTACTGTGTCTAGAGTTTCAGACACATGTGACTGATGATTGATTGCCCTAAATGATAGTGTACATGCAGATTGGGGAAAAAGCCAGAAAATGTTTGTTTATGGTTCATAACTAGCGCAGCACTGGCTTATAAACAGGATTTTTGGTTAGTAGTCCTAAGCACAATGTAGAGACCCATTCAAAGTGTTTTTCTAAAAATGTACATTGTTTATACAAACTATTTATACTTATTTGTTATTAAAAATAAATGATTCGGTTCTGTTTTTTTTGCTTTTGCAAACTACTCAGAAAGCACTCACGTTTATGGGATTAATGCATGGAGACATTTTTTTTTGCGGTTAAATTGACTATTATTACATAATTGGAAATTTTCCTTAATCCTGAAAAAAAAAATTAATTAAGCCAGCACAGTGGCTTAATGGTTTAGCACTGTGGCCTTGCACCTCCAGGGTCTGGGTTCGATTCTCGTCTTGGTTTCTGTGTGCATGATCTCCCTGTGCTTGGTGAGTTTCTACCGGGTACTCTGGTTTCCTCCTACAGTCCAAAGACATGTAGATTAGGTTAACTGACGTTCCCAAAACGTGTGAAAGCATGTGTAAAGGTTGCCCGGAGGTCCTACAATGGTGGTAAAATGGGAATAAAAGCAATGGCAATCACCACTGGCCTCCACGGTCTCTGGTTGGACTACAGACGTTCCTAGATGGACGGATGGATGGATAGAATTAAACCATAAATGCAAGGTGTTGTGGAGAACAATAGAGGTGATAATGTACTATTTTTGTTATGGCTCTTGTGGTCAATCAAACGAATAATAACTCCTCTTTTGAGTAAAAGCAGTTTAAATCATATCTTTCGCATATGTGATTATCAGAATGATTGAAGGATGAAGTGAGGTGTAAATGCACACCACCATATTCAATGTCAGTTACCCTTTAACAAGTTTATACAGAAGCTGAAATGCCGGATGGTAAACTCTATTTGAATTCTGGTTATCTGATTATCAGGTACTTGTGTATTACTGTGTAGCACAGAGGAATCTTTATGTATGTACTGTAGACTTCAGGGTTCTCAAGGTTTTCTTTCACCTCTCAATACGAAATTGGCTGTGTTAAAGAGGTTGCACCTGTGTGTGAATATGTGTGTGAATGTGTGCACTGTTCCCATAAAAGGCACATAACATAGAGGATGTGTTCCTGCCTGACACCCAATGCTCCTGGAACCTAACGACACTTAAACACTTTCGTCTAATGTTGATTTTAATAAAATGAATTAACATTGTAAATGTTCTTAATTCTATGTAATAGGTTTAACATAAACATACATCATTTACTTTTGTCCATCTTACATATTTCACATCATTTTACATATTATACATGGATCATTTTTCAGTTGACAGTTTAATGCATGCATGAATAAATGATGACTATAAGCATACCTTTTTTAAATAGGGGCAAGTATTTTTGTATTTCAAGAAGAACACAAGAGTTGCAAAGGATTAGCATTTTTCCATACAGGCATGCTGAATATGCTTTGAGGAAACACTATCACTTTTATCTCTCACTAAGGACAACTATGAACCGAGGACAACGATGCGTGTGTGAGTGTGTGTGTGTGTGTGGGGGGGGGGGGGGGGGCAAGAGGCAGAAAGCGCAGCATTATCAATCATAGATAAACACATCACAGTAGGGAGCACGGCTCTAAATACGCCAGCTTTGGAGACTTTGTGGGTCCATCTGGTATTTCCTGCTGTAGGGGGGCTGTTGTTTTTTTTGTCTCAAATCATGTCATAACCCAGGGTAGTTTATCAAAATGATGACTTCAGATATGAGCTGGGGGTTTTTTTACGAGGCGCACAAGGGTCGCACAAGGAAGAGAGCAGAAGGGAACGTCCCCAGCAGGGGTCATTGTTTGTTTTGAATGTTCTGTACTTACCACAGCTATTACTCACGAGGGCTTAATGGTAGGTGCATGTCCATGGGATGGGGTTCTTGATTCGTGGTTATAACAGGGCTGTCAATATGAACATGTTAACGCATACAGTATTTAGAATTTTATTTATTCTATAAAATATAGAAATGCTAACGCTTTACTATTTTTTTAAAGGCAAATGAATCATATGACCAAATAGCTTGGCATAATCACAGCACAGTTGCGCGGCATGTTTAATGCAGATAATAAGATGACTGAGGAAACTTCACCAAGTGGGCTGAACGGCACGTTTCATTATATAAAGCTTCTAGATGAAGTTCGGATAAAAGCAAAGGTGTGTGCTCGAGCTATCTTATTGTTACAATAATACATGAGACGTAAGCCATGGGAGACGGATTAGGCTCTAGGTTGTTCCTCAGATCTGAGGGTCCCGGATCGAGCCCCAGTGCCACGCCCCGCACTACCAAGCCACTACATGTAGCGTCAGTCCCATCTGAGAGATGTTAATTTAACATATTAATTTAGCACTAGTTTATGAGTAGGGTATAAAGTTTGACTTTTTAAAGCAAAGCATGCTTACTGTGGAAGTCGTGGGAGGCCTTTTAGCTAGAATGAGACCTAGCAACTTCATGCCGTGCATCTTATGTAGAAACAGTTATTCAGGCAGACTGCAATTCCATGGCGATATCAGGTTTGGCGAAATAAATAAGAGTAACTTGGAGATGGTTCCGCTTTTCCTTGGAATTAGTTATTGAAATAACTACAAGTATTTGGATGAAATCAGCAGAGAGAGAGAGAGAGAGAGACGATGCTCCCAAGTACCTTTCACTTTAAAAGAGGATTTCACTTTCACTGTCTCCACTTTCAGGATAAGATCCAGCATTCTTTCCAAATGACGCTTCCATCTAGAAAACCTCCAAACTGCTTTCTTATTCATATAACTGTCCTAAATTAAACTCATAGTAATTACTGAATGATTTGCATTAACACGAATAAGTGAATCTACAGTACGATTTGTGAGACGTTCTAAATGTAACGTAATAGCCTCCCGTTATAGGTGTGAGTGTGTGAATCAGTGTTTGTCCTGAAAGTGCACAGTATTAGTGAATACGTATCGACAGGTTCTAACACATTTCGAACAGATGCACTTTCGCAGCGCTCTGTGACGACGTGCTCCTGGCCCATCTCTGTAGCTCATACATTTCCTGTATGCGTGTCCACAACAAGGGAGCAATTTCACAGGCGTAAATTGATCCTGTGGCCTTGTGAGAGCGAGAGAACCGATGTGGAGAGAGATTGAAGGGACAGAGAGACGGTGTTAGAGAGAGATAAAGTTGGTATGAATGCGTGTGTGTTTGTGTGATGGAGAGAATGAGACGACAGGAGAATGCACGCGAGTGTAGTGTGTGCGAGTGCGCGCGGCCGTGATCATGTGTGTGAAGGTGTGTACACAGATATGAAGGTGTGTGTAGTACGGTGTTGGCAGTCTGTCAGACGTGCCATGGAAATCACAGGATGGTGATGTTTTAGAGAAGTATGATAGTAAAAGTGACTACTAAGAGTCGTCTCATGCGTCACTATTTCATTCCTTTCATACCTAATATACATTCAATTATTTGTCTGCGAACGTGGGGCACTATATTAATGATCTGGGCACTGCTTTACTGTATGTGGAAAATGACTTTATTTAATGATCTATGCAAATGTTACAATTATAAACTCTCTCAAAGGTCTTGAGCCACTCCTCATTAGATTATAGATTAAAAAAAAAAAAAGAAAGAAATGGGAACAGATGTTTTACTGTGCTGCAGTTGAGTCTGTGTGTGTGGAGTTTGCGTGTTCTCCCTGTGCTTGGTGAGGGTTCCGTCAGGGTACTCCAGTTTCCCACAGTCTAAAGACGTGCAGGTTAGGCTAACTAGCGTTCCCAAATAGTCTGAATGAGTGTGTGAATGTTGCCCGGAGGTCCCAACATGGTCGTAAAATGAGAATAAATGCAGTGGTAATCAACATTGACCTCCACGGTCCCTAGTTGGACTGTAGAACTACCTGGATGGATGGATGGATGGATGAATGGATGGATGGATGTTAATTACTTGGTGTATCACACAACTCACAGACTGAGACATTTCCAGTTCTCATGTTGTATCAAGATTCTTTATATAAAAAACTTTTTTTTTTGGTTACCAGCGTGTGCACGCTTCAAATAGGTTCTTAAGGCTCTATCTTTTTTTTTGGTGTGTGTGTGTGTGTGTGTGTGTGTGTGTGTGTGTGTGAGTATGACCCCTGGATAAAACTCAACTGAAAAGCTATTTCCAAAACGTCCGATCAAAAGCCCATAATTCATACTTTCCAGTCTATTAGCTAAGACTGTAATCAATCCGGACCGTAATTATACCAGGCTGAATCACAGTGATAGAAAAGCCTTAAACCTGATCTTGTGTAACCTATGATTAAAGCCACAGCTGCTTTTGTACACACTAATTTAAAAATGCTAGACCTCTGCTGGGGATCGACAAAAGACGGGAATTATCTGTGAAGGATTTATGAAGAGACTATACAGTACTGTATGTTATTCTGGTCCATAAAGATACATCATTTTATTTCATTTGAATGAACTTGCATGAAAGGAGACCAGGAGATCAAGTCGATTTACTGTATTGTTTAGCTCATTATGGGCGTCAGTTCTAAAGTCATGGAGTTCCACTGTGAATATTGTTACTACGACAGTGAATAAGGTGCATTTCTTTTCCCCCTAATCATTTCAGGTTGCTTTGCCGACCTGTCGGTTGTGTCCTTGTTGTTGCTTCTGTATAATAAATCACGGCCGAGTCTCGGGTCACTAAAGGGCAGAGGTTTCGCCGGAGCCAGTGAGGCAGAACATTGTCCTCTAATAGGCTGTAAGTCTTGTCCTTAGAAGTGGACATCTCTTTCTCTCTTATTCTAAATGATGTCACCATGAGTAAGGCTAACCTACTGTACTTAGAGCCATCCATCATTAGGCAACGCGCACTGCCGCAGTATGGACAGGGGACAGAGAGAGAGAGAGAGAGAGAGAGAGAGATGTAGTACATCATGTCTGGAAAGTTTGGTCCTTTTGGTATGAACCACGGTATTTGTTCCTCTTTTTCAAAACATTTCGTCTGAACTTGCCAGAGAAGGAGTTTCACTCAAAACTTTTATTTTGTGGTTTGTCATGTGAGGACATGACTATAGATTTTGGAAAGTCCCTTGTATCCCTTATTGTATTGGGCCTTTATGTATATTTACTTTCACTTTCCCAATGTCACACTCTGTTACATTTCTTTCCCGGCATTTTACACATTACCTTAAACACCCTTCCTCCATGTGTTGGCATATCCAGGAATCTCGTACAAATCAAGTCTCATTACAATAAACTGCCCGCACCCCCCCCCCACACACACCCTCCACCCCCTCCAGTCTGGATTTATCCCTGATGCTCGCTTTGAAGTGGCTCAGCTCCCAGGGCATGCTGGGATATGGTGTATTTTCGAGGCAGTGGTGGTGAGGACAGGCTAAAGAGAGAGTATGGCTGTGACTACAGCTCCATATTTCTTCCCCGCAGCCCCTAATTACATGCAGCGAATGAGAGAGCCGCCAGTCAGCGGTTACGGCCGTGCCATAAACAGCTCGGTTCCTGTCCATTTTCCTGACTTGTGTTGTTTTGGTTTTCTCTTTTTCTCTCTCTCGCTCGTTTCTCGCTCTCGTGCACGCCCACCCACAGAAAACACACAACCCTCATAAAATAACAATTCTTCTCTTTCATTGCGTAAGTGCACGGGCTGTAATATGATTTTGACAGATCGGGCAATGTATTCAGGTTTAATCCCGTTCCAGACCGGAGATTTCTCACAGATAGCAATCAGGGTTGTTGTGTGTGTGTGTGTGTGTGTGTGTGTGAATTTAGCTGACTCATTGTATTGGCGGTGCTGGCTCTGAGGGTGAAGGGGAACAAATGATAAATTTATTAGCTAGCGGGCAAGTGGAAGCTCTAGCGTGCTGTTTATACCCTTTTTTTCGGTTGCCTGGAAACTGACAAGAATAAAAAGTAGGCACTAGTGTCACAGGGTTGTTTTCTCGCCTCGTTTTCTCCACAGTTTGGTTTTGGCAATTCTCAGTTGTGGCCTTTGAGACACACGAAAGCTGTGAACCTCTGTACATCTTTTTTAAATAGTGCTGTGTGATATTTTAAGAGAAAAAGAGCTACATGACCTCACAGACACCAACGATCAGTGGCACCACTAGAGATTCTGAGCCCCTTGAACCCAGTTCAGGTACACCTACGACATCCCCATATATAAACACGCGATTGATCGAATTTATCATATTTATTTGGCATGTCACTGATTTAGTGATATGTGTATTATCATGCCAGATTGTTGCTAGGAAACTAAACCCAATAATGTAGTGATACACATACTAGTCAAAAGTTGAGACATGACTACTAACTCCATGGTCTTTCCTGATTTTGATTTCTTTCTACATTGTAGAATGATCTTGTTTAAACAGTTGATATTGAGATGTATCTGCTACTTCCGCTCTGTACAGCTTCAGAATGGCTCTGATCTGATGTGCTGTTTGTTAATTAGTGATTTCTGAGGCTGGTAACTCTATATGAACTTCTCCTCTGCAGCAGAGCGTTGACCTGGGATGATCTTCATGAGAAGGTTTCATCATTGTGCTTGATGGGTTTTGCAAACGCACCTGACAATACTGTTCTTGCAGGAACTATTCCAGAACAGCTGACCTATTTCATAGTTTTTTAATCTCCAGCCTTGTTTTAGAATGTATGAAGATAAACCACAAAACAAACAAACAAAAAAACACTGGATTAGGTGTGCCAAAACTTTTGAATGTCGAATTTTTACAGAGCCACGTTTTTAAAAAATTGTTTTTAAGCATTTTCGAATAGGACAGTGACATGCATTCGGGTCGTTGGCCCTTCGGCCTGCTCACAACCCCTCAAAAATATTCATGTTTGATAAAAAGAATAACTGCGCCCCTCTCTCTGTAACATAACGTCCTGTAACTATGCTCAAATCACTCATCTGCTGCATCTTTAAATCCAGCCATTTAATTCGATAATCCATTAGGATTAACCTCTTTAGGCTTCCAGGATGGTCTGACTGTATTGAAAGAATTTCCCCAAGTGGCTAAATAGTAAGCCTTTATGTACAGTAGAAGCTTTTATAAATGTATTTATAATAGTAGACTCGGTCTGATTAATATCAAGTTGTCCTCAATTCCGATCTGCTCCGGACCTGCTGAAGACACTTTTGTCCTGTTTTGACCTTTCACTCTTTCACCAGTCCCGTGTGTTTTCAGAGAGTCTCTTGTTTTTTTTTGTTTTTGTTTTTTTTTCCTCACTGTGAACCTTGTAGGTGGGGCGCTACCCAACAAGCATACCCTTTACATATGTCTCACTGCATAGAGGAACATTTCAGTGGTCAGGGCTGCACAGGAGGAACCTTGTCCCGATGCCTATTGAACAGGGGAGACATTGTGTCGGGGTTTTCAAAGCCCCATTCACACGCACTGACAGGTTCAGGAAGCCAGGAGCAGTTTGGGGCTGTTCTGCAACCCTACACTTTCAGAATATCCCAACATCATCCCTGATACAGGAGTTTGGAGTGTGCAGCATGTACGCTATATGAGGTGGAAAAATGAATACATTACTAGACATAAGGTGACAGTCCTGACAGACACTGGTTTTCTCTTTAACAATAAGGATGTATGAGATACAGTCAGTTCAACTGTACGGTCAGAATTAATAATGACCAAAGCTTTCCGATTGAAGCAAATCATGTGTTGAGTCGCACAATGTTTAATCAGCTAACAGTTTTGTTGTTGTTGTTGTTGTTGTTGTAACCTTTAAAAGTTCAGAAGTTCCTATTTTGCGTATTATGTGATTTCACACCTGGAGAACATTTGCGTTAGTTTACTCTTATTTTTCTATTGCCATGAAAGGAGAAGTTTTACTTTGTAGCGAAACGAAAAGCAGATAAACGTTAGCTATTTTTAAATATACATTTTATAAGAAGCAATGAGTCAAAGACACCAACATTTAGCCACTGGATAAGAGAAGTGATGTATACCATCTTGAGCTGGAAAATTAGTTATACAGATTATAGGATCTGTTGGCACATTTTATAATATCTGGCAACCTTTCTTAACCTTAACTGAAAAAGAAAGACTGTAGGGAATATAATTTATGCTATTACTATTTTTATGGGCATCTGATTTGTATATCATCCGTATATTTATGTCTGGTATATATATATATATATATATATATATATTTTTTTTTTTATCAAAGTGTTTTTTATGTTTTCATACTATAAAGAGAAAAAGAGAGAAAAAAAATGCCGTAATGAATCATAACAGGTTCTTACCTGTTTCTTTTTTTTTTTTTAATTAACCAATGTTTTTCGAGCCTACAGTACAATCTGTTTCCATGTATGATTTATTAATATCTCTCCAGATGCAAGCGGTATATCGCAGCTGCCATGTCTCTATACTGTTGTTGTTGTTGTTGTTGTTTTGGTCGTTGGGTTGCGATGGTACTGTGTATCAGGCACAGCACACGGTGTTGCTATGGTTTTCAGTCACCGCGTGCACATACTGGCGATTTTATTACACACGCCTACCGTGTTGGTGCAGCTTTCAGGCTTAAAGTCATGAAATCTGTAGCTATAGATGATAAATGTTTTTAAATGCATCTCCTGTTATGTTGAACTTAAAGACACCAAACACGCAGTGTGACTGGAGATCAATTCCTGATATCAGTGGTCACACAAATGAGCTTGGGTGGATGGGTTCCCTGTCGAGACCGGTTCCTCTTAAGGTTTCTTCCTGTCGCCATCTCAGGGAGTTTTTCCTTGCTACCGTGACCTTCGGCTTGCTCATCAGGGACGATCTGATTTTGGTTTTGATTTATGCACATTTTCTCACACATTTCATACTCATTTCGGTCATTTTCTTTTGATTCTGTAAAGCTGCTTTGAGACAATAATCATTATATATATATAGTGATATATAGTAAATTGATATATATAGTAAATTGGATAGAATTGAAAAAATGGGGTGGTGACACGGAGACTTAGTTGTTATCGCTGTCGCTTTGCACCTCCAGGATCTAGGTTCTCCGGTTTCCTCCTACAGTTCAAAGACATGCAGGTTAAGCTAATTTGTGTTCCAAAATTTCCCGTAGTGTGTGAACAAGTGTGTGTATGTTTGTGCCCTACGATGGATTGGCACCCCACCTAGGGTATACACTGCCTCATCCCGTAAGTCGCCTGGGATACAGTAGGCTCCAGGCCCCATGCGACCCTGTATACAGGATGAAGCAACGACTGAATAAATGGGCTCCTAACCAGTATGAACAAGTTAGTCGTTATACTTTATAACTATTTATATGACCTCACTGTGAAATTCTCAAATCTGATTGGTCAGAAGGTCTGAGCTCTGAGCATGTCACAATGTCTGTAGTAGTGGAGAAGGAGTTTATTGGACCATTTATTGTTTACTGTATATATGGAAGGAGCCTCTTATTAAATGTCAGTAAGACTGAACGGCTATAGAAACTTTAATATAAGTGATACTTATATACTCACTCCATAAGATCATTATTTATTATATTACATAAGTGAATAGATCAGGACTGAGAGTTCTTTTGTACCTTAGCATAAGTAAAGTACCAGTGCAGAGAACTAAGTGTGACAGCGACAGGGGAGATGGTGCAGGATATATTTAGGTCACCCTTGACTCTTCTGTCCTTGCTTTCTTTGTCCCTCTGTCTAGTTTACCAGAAGAAAATGAAGCATCCCGGCAGATTATTTGCAAAACAAGGGCATAATTGATTGTTATTTGCATATATATGGTGTTCTTAATCGAGTGTTAATTAGTTCCTCCTGGGAAACTCTGACGTAAAGAACCAACAGGCGACAGCTGTCGCCCTACTGCAAGCCTTTACGTCAGAGTTATTTTCATGTACCTGTTTGTTTTTATGTCTCCTAATCAAATGAACCTCAGTTAATTAGCATCATATGTCATTAGTGACTCAGAGCTGCTCATTGGTTACACATCTGCCCACTTCGATGCAAGTTTTATTAAGAAAAAGAGACAGGAGGTAAGAGGGGGACTATCGGTTATTCGGTGTGGCGCAGGAGATCAGATGTCCCTCAGGAGTCACAGCGCGTGGGACATCCATCTGCCTTCACGCTCTCTGTCTGTCTCACTCACAGACACGCACTTAGGAAGTGGAGCGCCGTATGACGGCATAGCGAGCGAGTAGGGAGGATGAGCGAGAAGAAGAGTGTATAGAGAGAGAGAGACAGAGAGAGAGAGAGAGAGAGAGTGTCTGTAGCTTTAAGAGGGCTGCAGAGAGGAGGACGTGTGGGCGCTGCATCAGTGCAAGCTCTGCACTGCGTGAGAAAACTGGGGACAGGCAGAGAGCGCGAGAAGCAGAATGTCAGAGTGAGAGAGGGCATAAGGGCCGTGTCGGAGAGGTTATCAGGCCCGAGCGTGCCTCTGCAAGCCTGCCGCAGCCCTGCAATGGTGGATGCACAGGACAGACTGGCAGCCCCCAGCGCAGCGCCACAGAGCCGCGGGCAGCCAGCGCCAGAGAGGGCCATGGGCACAGGTGGGCGCAGATAGCAGCGCCCGCCATGAGGTCGGCAGAGGAGGCTGCCGTGTCCAGCGCGTGCTTCGGCCACGTCTCGCGCCGCCTCGGCCGTCTCTTCCGGCGCCTGCCCAAGTCCCGGTCGTGGTCCGAGGGTCTGAGGCTGCTCCGGAGGTCCAGCAGCAGCGGCGCTCTTGTGCTCTCAGGTAAAGATTGTATAATTATATGAGTCGATAAAGTTTTGGAAGGACGTCTCTCATGTAACAGCGTGAAGAAGGGATGAGGAAAGAGGAATAGAGCGGTGGAAGAAAGAAGTTCAGGGAGGATTGAAAGAAGCTGAATCGATAGCGAAGGTGGAGAAATCTTCAGTAAACAACGAGACAGAGGGAGAAGGTAGGAGGTGGGAATGTGTCAGGGACAGAGAGGAGAGACATGGAGCACAGGAACAACGGCGTGATGAAATGGGGAATGAATAAAGGAACAGCGAGGAGATGAGTGGGAATGAGAAGTTGGTACTGCACACCCTTTGGTGGCATGTTTACTGAGTACCCGAGGAGGGTAGGAGATGTCAGGAATGATGTGAAGGAGAAGAAAATGGGAGGAAATTCGAGGAAAAAGGATTTCATTAAAAATGAAGGAGTCCAAGGTTTGTGCACTAAGATATCCAGTTCATCTGCAACCGAAGAGCTCTGCAGTGATTTTATGCCTCCCAAAAATAGCCCAGTCCGAGTCTATAGGGAGCATCACATTTTACTCTCCCTCACTGTCTTTTTCTCCCTAAATGGTTAGACTTTCTTTCTTGCTGTTCCTATTGTTTTCTATTGACATGTAGAAAGTGATTCTGTAGTGCTCCAGTAAACATGACAGAGAGACAGAGAGAGACAGAGAGACAGAGAGAGAGAGAAATGTGCCACAGTCAGGAGTTTGGTTCGTTAACGCAACATCAGCCAAAATGTGATCACCTGCTGTGCTAATAAAAACTGCAATGCAGAAGGTTGACCTCAGTGCTGTTTGGTATTGCTTTCATAACATCGGCCAGTGCATGAAGATGTGAGTCACATTCCTAATTTCTGGTCCAATGCAAATTCCTTTGAGTAAACTCTCAACAGCTGTGTTGTTCCAATTGAATTTCGCCATCGATCTGGAAAAACCTGTCTCTCACAGCGGACTGATGATGGCGAAGACGAGGATAATGAATATAAAGTGATCCACTTTAGGACATGCTAGCTGCCTCGAAGGATTTATTTTTTTTTATTGGTCCGTTATGTAATGTGTACTCTGCATCAACGTCCCAAATGGTTTAAGGTCAGTCTGGTGGGTAGAGTTAAGAGTCAGTGCCCTGTACTGTATAAGAGCCCTTGACTCATATACTACAAAGGGTAGTTATCTTTCCACAGAGGTAGGAGAGATGACTACAAATACCGGACATTTATATTATAAAACATCATTTATTTTTACAAGAGGACTTTTGTATTTTTGTATGAAGGAAAACAGTTTGATAAGTTGAGAATAAGACTATGATTTAAATTAGGGCAACAAAAAAATAAAGGCACAATGAGAAAGAGTCATCCTGTGTTTCTGGTACACAAGCGCTGCAATAGCTGAGCTGCATTACTGGAACATTTTATTCATGCCGCGTTTACGAAGTGCTCTTTCACTGTTTAGTCATCATGTTGTCATTTTCAGTGCTGTAAGCCTTTTCACTAAATGTCAATTAGCTGTGTTATTGTGTTATGAACACACTCGGTGATGAACTGGTGATACACACATGAGTAGGACGAAAAATCAGTGTTACCAGTCTGTGTTTTGTAAATCGGGAGGGGATTTTTATTTTTTTTTTTGCTCAGTTTTGCCTACCCCCCCCCAAAATAAAATAAATAAATAATAATAATAATAATAATAATAATAGAAAGTATTGCACACAACTTTACTGAATGAGACCTACAGTAGTGTACATACAGATTTTAAATGTATCGATCATTTGTCTGAGAAAAGCTGTCGATGATGATGGTAATATAAGAACGCATTAATATGGGGACCTTAGTTTTAAGCAAACATCCTGTCAATAGAAAATGTATTGTTATTATATAAACTGTGTAGAGTTTTATTTTAATGTTATTACTTTAAAAATGAATGAAGCATAGGAGATTAAAAACCTGGCTTTATGTCCTCAGCCATATTGGCTGATTAATCAAATCAATATGGATATCATGCTTTTAAGCTATTATTGACCGAGACTGCTGTCCTGCCAATATCAGTCCATCTCTACTAAAAGCTTTGTGGGTTTTTTTTTTTTATGCAGCTTAATGCAGGGTCTACAGTTCAGAGTCTCAGACTGTTAGTAGCAGCAGAATATAGGAGCATATGAGAGGATGCCTCAGTGACGTCAGCATCAGTGGTATCAGAAGATCCGACTCATAGGTGTGATCTCACATATATACATATATACAGTAATTCTGAGAGCATTGGGATTTAAAGATGCTAATGAGAGGGTTCAGATGAATACGTTGTATCGGATGTCAAGTACTGAAAACTGAAGTGGAAAAAAGAATGTAATGATCTGCATTAGAGGCAACGTACAATAGTAGCAATGCAGTTACAGTAAGAATAGCATTAGTTGATAGCACTTGGTGGTTCTTGATGGTTTACAAACGAGGGCTAGTGGATATGATAATCACTAGTGTAAAATGTCACAATATGGCAACATGACAAAATGTCATTTGGACTATCTGTTAATCAGCAGTAGCTTATGATCATACATTCGGTTGGGTATGGACTCAAACACAATCATATTTAACTCATGCACCAGGCCACATTGAGTAACACTGTAATATGCAGCTGTGATTGGAAGACATACATACAGTCATTCAAGTGATTTTGAGCATGTATATGATAATTGGAATTGGGTCAGGAACTGTCCAACACAGGTAAATGCTGAACTAAATAAATAAGGCCATGTTCGAAGATCACTCAAACTCTTGATGAAGTCACATCTATAAAAATACCCTTTTGTATATTCCACAACTCAAATTGTGAAAGACTGGTTCTGGGAACAAGAGGAGTCAGTTTCACATGATTTCCTTTTCAATTGGCCACCACATTGCTTGATGTAATCCAAGCTAAAAGTGGCACGAACTAAGTGTTAGTATGTGTGACTATTTTTTTCTTGTCTTTACTCTCTCAGTGTTTTGGCCAGGGAGTGTACAGTAGCAGGTGCTAATGTTACCCAGGGTTGCCAGGTTTCGGCAACACATACATTTCAAAAAGCACACAAAAAAAAACTAATCTGGAACTAGTCCCAAACATTCAGACATTTTTCTCAGCCTTTACTTGGGAAATAAGGTCACCGTGGTGGCCACACATGTCTCATATACAGTATAGACATGAGCCACAACATAATCCCCTTTCCCTCTAATATAAACATATTTGCATTTCTCATTATCTTGTTGGCCTATATAAACTAGGTCATTTTTTGTCGAAACCACAACGCTGGTTAGTGTGTCCTTAACCGTCATACTGAATATGGATGATTAAGGATAGCATCATTCCTGTACAAATGTTATTCTGTATTTATGTTGTGCAATAATAATTATATCGCGCAATACACTTCAAAATCAATTGACCGTTACCTGTGAGCACTGCAATATACTGTATAATGCGTGTAGATTACAAATATGGCAAGTATTGCGTTGTGATATTATGTAATGTAATTAATGATAGAATATGTTACGAAAGCAAAACAATACCTAAAAACAAAATGATTAACACTACAATAACCATTATCGCTGATTCCACCCAGAGCTGTAAGTTACAGAGTGACTGATTCTCCCCTCTATAGGACTATTGAAAGCAGTTGGCTTATGACCTCGGCTCGCTCTGATAAACATACATACATGCTGTGTCTTTGTATGTGTTGCCGACTGATAAGGTCCTAAATAATCACACGGGTATTCAGAGCCTAATTGCAGCTGCACTGTAGGGAAAACCCAACGCATCCTCTTTTACCGGACCACCATTCAGGACTTTTAGCTTTACTGATGAATCCTGAACGATAGAGATAACAGGATATAACTCACAATACCTTTCTTCTATAATTTAATCTGTAATGCTTTAGTATCTCCTCGTCAAACTGATTAGCTTCCAAAGTAGCAACTTTCATGCTAATCGTGAAATATAGCAACAAGCAATAATTTTGCACCAGAATCACTGAGCACATGACAATACTGTATACTGTAGCATTTCAGGGTGTAATTTTATTTTAATAATGAGTCTAGATACTTATATAAATAGGACATGTTTGCAGAGTTTTCATGCATTATAAGACCACAAACTGCCAGCCGTTTGGTTTAATGTTTACTTATATAATGGATGTATATTTGTGCTGTCATTTCTTTGCAAATAGAGTTATGTGACCAAATTACAATACTGATATCTGGTGTACATGTCAATGTAACACAAGCCAGACATTGCAGAATCGAGCTGAATAAAGAAAAACAAATAAAGAAATAAAAATACAAACATGTGCATGTAGCATTATGCAAATCCCCTACTATTATTAATATTATTACTACTAATAGTGCTCATATTAGTGTTAATAGCCATTAATAGTAATTGAACTATCTGCTTGTCATGGGTCTAACTGGTGGTTTGGCTAGACCGGCTGATGTACTTGCCGTGGGCAAAATAAGGCAGGCATAAATGCAGAGGGGTGTATGAACAGAAATAGTCTTTTATTTACAAACTCAAAAACATTGAAACAAACAAAGGAAACAAAACCACAAACTCAAACTATAACTAGGGCTCTTTAAACAGACATAGGGACTACGGACTGACACAGGGGAACCAGGATCTGAACACAGGGGAACCAGGAGCTGACACGGGAACTGGCATAAGGATACATGGAGCTGGAGCTAACTAAAGACACATAGGGGAACTAGAGACGGGTCCGGGGCCAGGACTGGACAGACGGGGCCGGGGCCGGGACTGGAGAGACGGGGCCGGGACTGGAGAGACGGGGCCGGGGCCGGGGACTGGAGAGCCGGGGCCTGGAGAGCCGGGGCTGGAGAGACGGGGCCGGAGAGACGGGGCCGGGGAGACGGGGCCGGGGCCGGAGAGACGGGGCCGGGGCCGGAGAGACGGGGCCGGGGCCGGAGAGACGGGGCCGGGGCCGGAGAGACGGGGCCGGGGCTGGAGAGACGGGGCCGGGGCCAGGGCTGGAGAGACGGGGCCAGGGGCAACAGAGACTAGAGACCGGATGGGTTAGTGGTTAGTGAGGTTAGTAGCTACATGGAATATGGAGACACTGGATGCTGACCTAACCGGGTTAGTATCTAACTGGATTAGTGGCTAACCGGGTTAGTACTGATCTAGGGGACCCTGAACTGGAACACAAAAGGAAAGGCACACATGAGGCTATACCAAACTAGCAGCTAACCTACTAGCGACCAGAACCACTAGCAGTCAATTCCACTAGAGGCTAGCCTACTGGAGGCTAACCCTACTAGGGGCTAACCCTACTAGCCATCAAGGCCTACTAGCAGCTAACCCTGCTAGCGGCTAAGCCCTCATGTGGCTACACATACAAGGGAAGTTTTAAACAAAGAACTAAACAAGAAGACCAACACTAGGGACACACAGAATAGTACTTACACAGGAGGAGACACAGCCTAACTAAACACTGAACAAGGCAGCTCCATGAATCCACCAACACAAGGAACATCAAGAAAACAAACAATAGAGCCCTCTGTAAACAAAGGTAAAACAACATAACTAAAATTTAAACTCAAAGAAACAAACAAAAAGGAATGCCCACATGACGGTAAAAGGATATATACACTAAAAAACAATGCTCGACCCAGTTTCCCAGAACAAACTGCTATTTATAGAAACTTTAATGAGCCACCTCAGTTCAGGTGAGCACTCATCACCTGAGTGAGGTGCCTTCTGGGAAACTGAGTCGACCAACAAAAACTACAGACAGACAGAAACAGTGACCTCTAGTGAAGGTTCCTAACACTGCTAGTGTTAATGTTTGTTTCTTTGATTCTTGACTACTGCGTTAGATATTCTCTGTTATCTCTGTTCTTGATACGCTTATTTCCTGCCAAGTTTTGTCTGCTGTTGGGAATGAACTTGTTTTTCCAGTGGCTGTTTCTCTGAACACAGGAGCAAAGCCAATGGAACGATGGAAAAAAGAGAGAGAACAGCTTTAACTTCTGCCATCTCCCAGTGGTGTCGTTTATAAGAGCACTTAGTTTTCAGGTCCTGAAGATGTTTATGTGCATGCGCGGATGAGTTATTCTGATGTAGTAGTAGTAGTTTTATGTAAATAATCCCCTGACACAGTAGGATACTTGCCAGTTTAGTGTCTCTGAGTGCTGGATGTGTTGACCTTGGCGTAAGTTACCCGCATTAGCAAAGAAGGCCTTTTCTCGAGTAGGTGAGTGCTGAATAGGAACAGAACAGGGTTTGTGCCAGGGTAAGACCAGGTGCAAGAAAAGGTGTGGGGGTTGACCCGGAGGTCTTACAGAAGTCAAGCAGACCAGCGAGAGTTATAGAGAATTAGAGTTCTTCCCAGAATACACTGATGATTTGTTTCTGGATTCATTCTCAGAAACACTCTCCTCCAGTTAAATTGTCCTGCAGTTTTATCTGAAATACGACAAGTTATGTAAACAGGGTTCAGTTATGTGAAATAGTGAGTCTGTGTGCTGAGCCCCTGTCCCCCATATACAGCTTCCTGTTCAACTGTGAAGATCTAACTAGCGGAAAAAAAACAGGATAGAGGTTGATGATAAGTAAGTAGTTCTTAAAAACCGACGTACTGGAATTCAATAAATAGTAGACATGTTTATGATATATAGGATGTTTCGAGGACACGCTAATCACCCTGATTTATTAATTCAACAGCATTTAATTGTTGTTGTCTTATATGTCTCTAATAAACGCTGCACGCTCTTTTCCATTTAGACATTTAGTTTAACTCTCCGACTATTTCCATATAAGATTAAGGTTTCAGTTATTTATCACATGTACCTTTGACATGACTTTTTCCAGTTATATCCCAGTTAGGAAGATGGGGTCAGAGCCCAAGGTCAGCCAGGATACAGCGCCCCCTTGCTGAAGGGCTCAACAGTGGCAGTGCTGGGACTTGAACCCCTGACCTTCCAATCAGTAACCCAGAGTCTTAACCGTTTGAGCCACCACTGTTCCGTATAACAAAACTTTACATTATTTAAAATCTGTTATCTCCGCATCCAGTTTGGCTTCACATTAAGGTACCAGGCGATGCGGTCAGGTTACTGGATTTTCCAGCAGAAAGTACTGCTGACACAAACAGAACCCATGAGCTGAGGAGCCTGATAGAAAGGTGTCAGCGAAAACAAAATGCTCCTTTGCCGGGTGACCGGCAGCCTTTTCACTCCGGTTAGTAATAATGTGGTGGAAATGCTGAGAGTGACGATCAGGGCAGATGAGAACAGAAATGGGAAATGGGTAGGAAAGACGAGGCACGTGAAGGGGAATCATTAGGAGTCTGGATTCTCCCTCGCTTTTCTATAGAAAGCCTCTGCATTCCAGGTACAGAGAGGGGAATTTAACAAGCTCTGAGAGCTCGGGTACCAGATTTAATCCATGTTCATAGTATTTATGAGGAAGTGCCATGTTAAAAAGAGAAGTGTTCCTAAGGGGCAGGCCTAGTAATACATCACCTAGTTGACCTTCTTAGCAAAATGGAACTGTATAAATGCCAAAAGAGTTTGTTAGATTATTCTGCATGGTTGTTTATTTGGCTTGAAATTGTGAGTAATGTTTACTCATCACACATATTTTGATATAGGCCACATTAGGCAAGCATTTACACCAGAGCCCTGTGAAATTCCTGAATCTGATTGGTGTTGAATAATGTCTATACAGGGGTGGATCTACCCCATTTGCCACCCCAGCACTAGTGTCCTAGTGTTCTAAAAATAAAAGAGTTTTTTAATTTATCTGGCGGTCCAATCCAGATATCAGGTTCAAGTCAATCACACATCAGCCTTTATTTCATTTTTATAGGACAATGTAAAAATGTGCACCATAGTGTATACACCGAATAAGAATAGCGTTCCCTGAATCCACAAAAAACATGCAAGGATGCTTGCTTCAGTGTCGCCACCCCTCATAATTTTAATGCCACTCCCTTGCCACCCCATGAATAATTTTCTAGATCCGCCCCTGTGTCTATAACAGTTCAAATGACCAATTAGTACTAAATACACTGTCATTTTGAATGAAACCAGCTCGACTTAGCAGATGCTATTATGTTAGTTTATGTAACATAATTGTCAACAAAAATACTAATATAGTAGCACAATGTCAGGTAATGGTATTCCACTGCTGGGATTGATGTCATGGTAGTCACATGATCGAAAAACGGCTATATTACAACACCGCTGCTGCTGTTTAAACTCCTGAGCATTAGATGTATAGTGTGAACACACATTGCTTACTGTACGGTATGAATTTACAGTCTGTGATTTTGTCTAATACCATTTATTATCACTGCTTACGAACCCTGAGCATGACCATTTATCCCTCCGGAGTGGCTTGGCCTGTCTTGGACAAATAAGTCAGAGAGAGGATTTTTGTTTCCTTGTGGGGCCCACATTGTACACAAAGGACCAAAGCAACTTGCCAGGGACATGGGGCAACTCTGTTCCATCTTTAGCCTTTTCTTTCTTTCTTTCTTTCTTTCTTTCTTTCTTTCTTTCTTTCTTTCTTTCATTCATTCATTCATTCATTGATTTATTTAGCTTATGCTGTCCCAGTTCAAACAGATTTATAGTGATGGAGTGATTTTCCACCTCACAGACAGGCAGAGATTCTTTCTTTCTTTGTTTTCCGTGTTTCTGAAGTCTTCTGCATTGCACTCCAGGTTAATGCTAAAGCCAGGATACAGCTAAGCTTCTTCCAAATGTATCAGGTTAAGGAGTTCAAGCAAAAGTGTTAAAGAAAGTGTTAAAGCGTGTACAGACGCAGCGGCTCGGAGCTCCCAGTTTGTTTGTTTGTTTTTTATTATAGCATAATTATATATTTTTTCCTTATTCGTACATCCTCTGTATGGATGCTCCTCTGTGAGAGCTACCAAACAAATTTCTTATTACTATAATTACAGTGCATTCGCTCTCTCTCTCTCTCTCTCTCTCTCTCTCTCTCTCTCTCTCTAAAACGGCTTTGGAACATATGGCATCATGCTTGGGGCAAAAAGGGGGCGAGGGCATATGGGGTAGTGCTGAGGGTATCTGGGGTTAACAGAATAAATAGCTTAAGGGTGCACCAGAAATCTGCCTAATCCTGTTTGCGATTTTCTTGTAGGCACAGATGCCGTTGTATTAACATGAAATATTTAATATCAATATTTAAATGTGATATTACAGCTTTACGCAGCTGTTATGTTGCAGTCATACTGAAAATAAATTCCCCCCAAGCTGACCCCCATTCACTATGTTGAACTAGCATGTTCCTTATGAGTTACCATTTAAGGAAAATGGGTGGGGCTGGAAAGGGGGTGGAGCTAACGTCTAGGCCGAAATTTTTTTAAACAGATCTCGACCGGAAGAATCTTATAAGATCTACTGCATGACGGTATTGCAAATCAAAAAAAAAATTTAATGTGTTTTCGAAATTACATGATTATTATAGATATAGAAACACATTCAACTAGGACAAATTCCAGCTTTGAGATGTTATAAGGAATACGTCTGCTGTGCAATAATGAATATACAGTGCTGATATCAAGATGAGATGGTATGGTAGTCTGTAGAGAAATGTTTTGTCTGTCTTTTTTTAATTACACTGTTAGTATTCAGCTAAGGCCGTGTCTGTTAGGATTATATTCCAGGTGATTTCAAGAGCAGCCAGTAGCTGGCATCAAGCGAATGTTGTACTGGAGCCCAGTTGGATTGGACTGCCGCTAGGGTTGAAGGTGACAGGCAGAGCAGGATGGAAGTCCTCCCAGATACGCATTTCCTGATCCTGGATCATGCTGTTTACTTTGGATAGACTCTCTTAATCTCCCTTTCACACCCATGCTGTCCTGTGATGCGCAGCGACTGCTGAAAAAAAAAGTGACCTATTTTTTCCGTGTGTGTTATCAGTATCGTGTGCATGTTTAAGGCATTCCCATGCCCTCCTCCCAGTTTGCTGATCCACCCTGCTCCTCTTACAGATGTGCTTCAATGTGTTTAATACTGATAAATCACTATGCACTTAGTTTCGCATCTGATACCCTGCCATACCCTGCTATAACAATATTTTTTGCTCATAGAGTGGAACGTATTAACAAGGGCTGCGTTTAGGGTAAGACAACAAAATGGAAACCAAGGCAGCTGAGCATCACTATCACACTTGTGTGTTGTGGCAGTAGGCCGATAAATAAAGGATGTGTTGTAGTTCCATGGATTGCTGTACACTTAAGTGATTCTTTGCAAAACTCTTAGTTTGATAGGCATTTTTTGTTAGCTTGCTTTACTGAGCATACGGGCTATCCTTAACCTCACTGTTGTGTTCAATTTAACTAATAGAAAGGTGGGTTTTTTTATTTCTCTTATACTGAGGGTTTGGATTCAGAAGCTGGTCCTAAATCAAGGCAAAATCATTTTCTTAAGTGTTTACGACCAAGACTGTGGTTACTATAAGACGACATTTAATTATGTGTGCTTTTGTTTCGTAAAAACTCAAAAAGGACCCTGAGGGCCAGTAAAAATAAAATGCTCCATTGCCAGGGTAACCTTCATGTCAAAGAAAAGTGCCTTGGCAGGCTTTGTGGAACAGTTTGGACATGCCAGTATTTCAACTAGTGCATTCTGCTGAGCTCCTTTGGATTCTGGCTGAGAGAATCTGTCGCCATCTATTGACCATTATATGGAACTACACCTGGTGAAAGGGTGCACTGGATTGAGGTTAAAACAGCAGTTTTTTAGTTCTCATAGAATGACATGTTATAGTTTATAGAATTAAATGTTATAGTTTATAGATGTATTGATACTTTACCTCATCAGAAGTTAATAAGACAAAAATGTAGTTTATCCTGTTACTGATACACTGCAAAGCCATCTGTCTTGAAGACCTTCCTCTGATGAAGAAATAGTTACAGCTTTACTTGGTGACTCCACAAATAAAGAAAGCCTCATCATGTCATCCCTTGAACAGTTTTTAATCCCTTTCTATTAAGCACTATACATAGTGTACCCACAAGGGGGCGCCATATACAATAGTAAAATAACTGCATTTTCAGTACAGTTGCACTACGCGTAGAAGGCAGCTTATTTTACAAGTTACACTTAACACAAGTGCTTTTAATCAATAAATCAAGAACATTGGGTGATTAATGTAAGAAAAACCAAGGTGACCAAAGATCAACCCCAATCCTGGAGTCCTAAAGTCTACAGACCTAACTCTGTTTGCTTCTCACAATTAGTGTATGTATTTATTTATGTGTTGTTTGTGCGTATATATCCACCAGATTGCAGCTACACTTGTCATCTGGATTGCGAGAACCATGTTCAGCTTGACTGTAACCAGGGAAACGTGCAAAAAGAGGAAACGCAGACCGACTCCCCCTGCAGGACATACTCTACAGCACCGCCAGCAAAGGTAATTAACAAAATAAACGAAAATTATTTACGATTACACCTAATGGGACACATAACAAAAATGTATTCGACATGAAAGGTTCGGGGGATAATATGCAGCTTAAGTGGCTTGTGTTGTATTCACCCCTTGGAAATGGAATTGCAATGCAATTAATTAGATTTTTTTATGATTTAAAAGTGCAATATTTTCATTTTAATGAAACACAAAAGACACAAAATGTTGGTTGCATGGCATATCCGTCATTGGCCAACTTCCCTTTACTGCAGAACGAATAGTCCATGGGGTTAAATTGGATTCGATTCAGCTCTTCGTACCTGGATGCTAGTTAAGCGAAATATCCAGAGAGTGGAGTGCGTTTCAGGCCAGGTGTTTAATGTGTAGTTTTGTGGTAATCCGTGTTGTGTGGGTTAGGCTTAGGGGCTAGAGTTCAGTCTATGCTTGAAGCCAAAATTCAATCAGATTTGGCGCCACCTCTTGGCCGTTGAAGTTCATAGCATGGACGCTCCTTTTGTAATTTCTGCTCCAAGTCTTTTAAGGGTATCGCACTATCAGTGTTAAATAGCATTGAGGAAGGCTGACTAGAGTGTGGTTAGCATTGGTCATTGTATAGTTTCCCTTCACCATGTTGGTTCCCATGAGCATAGAAGTAAACATATTTTTTTCTGACCTACACTATATTGCCAAAAGTATTCACTCGCCTCTCTTCACATGTATATGAACTTGAGGAACATCCCATTCTTAATCCATAGGGTTTAATAAGACTTCATTTGTGAAGTCAGACACTGAAGGCCTGGCTCGGCGTCTCCACTATAATTCATCCCAAAGGTGTTCTATCGGGTTGAGGTCAGGACAGGCCAGTCAAGTTCTCTCACCCCAAACTCGCTCATCTATGTCCTGCTTTACTGCTTTATGGACCTTGCTTTGTGCACTGGTGCGCAGTCATGTTGGAACAGGAAGGGGCCAAACTGTTCCCACAAAATTGTCCAAAACGTCTTGGTATGCTGAAGCATTAAAAGCTCCTTTTAATGGAAGTAAAGGAGCCGAGCCCAACTCCTGAAAAACAACCCCACACCAGTTCCAACATGACTGTGCGCCAGTGCACAAAGCAAGGTCCATAAAGCAGTAAAGCAGGCTTGGGAAAACCATCAGCTGTTGCTGTGGATGAACTGAAAAAGGGAAGAAACTAAGATTTGTCCAAAATAGGGTTTTACTTCCTGTAACATGTTTTGACATATATACTGCACTAAAGTGCAATGAAGGGTTACTGCACAGATCATATTGGGTGAGAGGCCAGATTAACAAACATGCTGGAGAAAACAGTTCAACACAATTGTGAATGTCTGTTGTTGGACGTAAAAATGGACATAGGCCTAGTACACATTTTATATTTCATGTCGGGAAGGTCTGTACAGGTGGCATGGTGGTTTATTGGTTAGCACTGTTGCCTCGCACATACATATCTTTATACATAATCACTGGTCTGTGAGCGTGGAGTTTGCATGCTCTCCCTGTGATTGGTGGGCTTCTTCCCTGTTCTCCGGTTTCCAAAGAAATGGGGGTGTAGACTGATTGGCATTTCCAAGTTGCCCATATAGAATGAGGCTTTGTGTGTGAAGTTTGGGGGTCTTCAGCAACATCAATTCTCCTTCCAGCCGTAATCACTGGTATAATCATACTGTAGGTTGTTGTAGTTAAAAGTGGTGTTGGCTTCCATAGATAGATGGATGGAGAATTTAGCTTTTACAACGTTTCACTATATCCATTATTCATTTACTTTTTCATATTAATCCCACTTACAGTGAGCAGGACCTCGCTTCCCTACAAAGCATTCTACATCCTACCTAAAGGAGTAACCCAGTTAGGCCTGGACATGGAGGCATTGTGTTTTCCACCTGCTTTTTAGATTGACATGCATTATGTCATAGCCGTCAGGTGGCGAGCTAATGCATTACCGCTGCCAGGCGCTGAAAGAGAACCAGCCAGCTGAAATGAAGATCTGTCACAACTTAATTACAAGGTTTTATTAAATCACATGGACCATTGCGCATATTAAGGTCAGCTCTCAGCCTTAAATAAAGCTGTTTCAGAGACAATGCATGTCATGGGACAATAAAGCACTTTACTATTGTGTGATATAATTAGATCGATGTGCCAGAAATTGCAATGTGATTGAGTTATAATGCTAAACTTATCAGTACTCATCTTCTTTTTACTAATGTGAGCATGTACTGAAGAAGGGTCGTACACACAGTACCACAGTGTAGGACAAAACCTGGCCTATTTTTCTCTACCCCGTTATCTAAAAAAAATAATCTGCACCACTTTCCCCCCACTGTGCGCCTCTGCAGTGTCGCATCTTCTCAGTATCTCCTCTCACCCTTTGTCTCTTGCACTGTCATTTTATATCTCTTTTAAAATGGATGCATTATGTTTCTGATACAAGCAAATCCTTAATTGGATTGTCCTTAAATCCCTTAAAGTATTGGCACCCATGCGCATGTTTGTTATAAAAAATACACATATATCCTTTAACTTCCAACTTTGTTACGATGTTTTGTATGGTTTTTCTTTTCTTTATGGAACCTGTGTTACTCTGATAAACTACCGTACAGTGCCAGTTATTTTTCCCGAACAGCTACTGTATTTCTCATTTTTCTTTTCTACTCCGAGTGCATTTGTGCTAACATAATTGGCGCCTTTTCGACCTCAACTTCCTTTTTCCTGTCTCACGCATAAAAGACCACAAACATGAATGTGCACTTGGTAACATGCACACCTTTTGTGTGTTAAGATACATATGTGAATTGTGTAAAAACCTCAGAGGTGCTCCAGCGATATACGAGGTTCATTTTTTTTCTCGTTGTTTCTACGTATGTGGGCTGATGCTTATCGAAGTTCTTAGCTTCCTAGATAGAGTCTCTACTTCCTGTTTGTGTTCTAATTCACATGAAATGTCGCAATCGTCCTGGTCATGCAATGCCACTTCAAACACTTACTCCCTATCTTCCTTTCACAATGACCTTTTCTAAAGGCTTTTTTTTTTTTACGGTTAACTTACTGAGTAAGTTAAGAAGTCTGTTTTATTTAAACACATACAGTATGGGATCAAAAACGGACAAAGAAGCACTTTTTTCCCGTATCCTTGATACATAGTACTGGCCTGTGAATAAGTGTTCAAGTTACAGAAGAAATGTAGTTACTGATTTCATGCCATGGTTACACCCTGGATGGGGTGCCAATCCATCGCAGAGCACACTACGGGTAATGTGGGAACACCATTTAGTCTGATCTGTATGTCTCTGGACTGATGGAGGAAGGCAGAGTACTTGGAGCAAACTCCGTGCACACAGACTCAACGTGGAAATCAAACCCACACCCTGGACGTGACAGTGCGCCACCGTGCTGCCCGTGTATTTTATCTAATGCCAAGCCCAGACAGTACACACCTCTGGCAGTTATGGAAATGTTAGCAAGGTTTAATGTAGCATGGAGAGCAACTAGCTAACAAACTAGCTAGCTTGCATAGCTCACAGCTTGGCCATGCGTTCAGAAGGGAGAGAAATTAGAGACTCTGTGCATTATTAAAAACACAGAGCGAGAGAGAGAGAGAGTGAGAGAGAGAGAGAGAGAGGGGCAACATAAGGTCTCCTGGCTACCAGAGATGGGTACGACACTGCCTTTAACACCATTGTGTAAGAAGAGTCGATCATTGATACTGACTGGATACTGTGTCACTGACAGAAAACCTGTCCTAACCACTTAAAAAAAAACCTTCTGAATGTGGCTGGCCACAGAGTCCAAAAGACATCTACAGTACATTAGCTCAATCTATGCTCGCTTTTTGACACCACTGTAGTATTACTTATAACATATTTAACAATAATGTTATACATACTGTATAATAGTTAATATAGTGATGATTTCCACTGTACAGTATATTTAGCAATTACATACGGGGTCTACAATGTCCGTGCTTAACACCTAGTACATTTACCACAACGGGAATCTTCCATTTTCAGGACAAGAGACTTTCTTGGTAACCTGATAATCATTGACATTGGCATTTGGCCGACGCCCTTATCCAGGGCAACTCACATTTTTACCTCCTTATCCAGTACATCTGAGCATGATGGGTTAAGGGCCTTGCTCTAGAGCTCAACAGTAGCAACTTGGTGGTCATGGGGTGTGAACCTGCAACCTTCCGAAACAAAGTCCCTTGCCTACCATACACTACCAGTGCTAGTCCTGCCAGTGTCTTGAGATTTCCTGCCAATTTTAATCCGCTTCTGTGTTTCACCTGCTGTTCCAAACAGTCTCATAAGTGTTCCATGGAAGTGCGGTCTGGTGATTTTCAGTTTGTCACGCTTCTCATATAAGTCCTACACACCCACACATATTGGTCCTACACTCCCTACAGTTGGCATTCTGGAACGCAGGGTGTTGGGTTCTGTTGGATCATGAAGCGCGAAAAAAAAAAGGCAACCCTCGGATTCCGGACAACAGCTGAGAAGTTACATTTGTCCAGTTCATGAACTGTGTTGGCTGCACAATAAGATGCTGTGACATTTTTTCAATTGAATTCCCATATCTGTTCTTAACGCATGTACATGAAGTATTCATCTCAGCGAAACTGGGCGGTGGAATTGCTCTCCATCTCTGACTGCGGAATCTCTATCCGTTCAGGCTGATACCCCTGCAGTTCTTGGGCATTTTCTATGGAAGAACGATCCTGCCTAGTTTTTCATAGGATTGATTATCTTCCTTCCCAGCAATTTCCTCCAGCTCAACTACGGCATATTGATGCCATGCAGAGCAGGCATCCTCATCTTCGGTCCAATCAATAACCAAACCCCCAGGAGAGCAATCTTCCTCTCCTCCATCTTCTTCCCATCAACCAACTCATCGATTATGGTAATCTAACAGAAGGTTTTGGCTGCAGGTAATTTGTCTGCATATATTGAAACAGCTTTTTTTTTTTTAAATCTACAATCATACACACACACACACACACACACACATGATATCATTCAGTATCATTTTTGTCATTTTTTGCTTTGAACCACAAGGAGCCAAGATTTTTAATTTTTTTTGCTGCATTGACAGAATACCTAAAAGTACTGGCCTGCCTCTAAAGCTTTAACCGCCGCTCAATGGAAATTGAGTAAATCTGTGACATGGGAAATCGAACATGGCTTTCAGCCACCGACTATTGAAAGAGGTCGACACTTTATCTCTTTTCTAGAGCCAGGGCCTTTCATCTCACTCAGTAAAATATAGTTATTCGGGTGGATCATGGACAAAGCAAGTCTGTATATGGACAAGCAAATAAAGAATATTGCTGATCTTTTTTTCAGTATGAAGTGATACATCTTCGACGTACGAGGACAAAAACCCACCCATGCTGAACGGTACCCAGACGTATTTACTCTCTAATTATGCCGTGCTCAGCCTGTCTTAACTACTCAAGGTCAGGGTTAAAGGTTAAGTCCACGGGTGCCTGCCGGGCCTCAAATAAGGTCAACAGTCATGTAATCTATGATCCTGCACATGTGTCGGTTTTATTTATTATGCTTTTGCGATGCTCAGGTTTTACATCCCAAAATGAATTGAATCCATTGAATTCATGTCACCTTATTTTATTTATTTATTTATTTATATATTTTAGAAGAGTGTTTTAACTTTTTTTTTTAGATTAAATAAAAATTTTGGAAGACAAAATTGTGATTTTAACATTCGAAACAGAGAAAGAATGGTGAACACAACTTTTTCAGGAAGTACGCGGTTTAAGATATTAATCTGTGTATACAAAAACAGCTATTTATTTTTTTCCTCCTAGATATGATATCTCCAAGTTTAGGAAAAAAATGCAGAAGCCTTATTGAATTTATTGCGGGCAAAAAACATGAAAAAAAAAATTCAAGAATGAAGTGTTGCGATGATTTACACCACCAAGATGTTGATTCATTTCCAGTATGTGCAAAAGTGTTTTTTTCTTTTTATTATTTCAAAAGTCCTTTTTCGTAATATATATAATTTTTTTTTATCCTAATACAAAAGTCACGCACTGTGAAAGCGTTCTTGGAGATATTGACATTGTTATGCTGTTTGAGTGCAGGTTCCTTTCTGAGTACCTCTGTGCGTGTGTGCGTGTGTGTGTGTGTGTGTGTGTGTGTGTCAATGGACCAGTTAGGTGGTGCTGTATGTTTAGTCAAGTCAAGTCATGTCTACACTTCCGCCAGAAGGAGCTTTGGAATGAATTAATAATGCAAAACATAACACCAGATCATACATTACGCAGACCATTAAATGCTATCTTTGGCTTTTTCAAAGGCTCATTACGATAAACAAGCGTGCTCTATTTACGCCGTCATCAAAGCTTCTTCTATTCAGTCTGCTTGTGTAAATGACTCCATTTCCATTTAACAACACTTGATATCCAGGCATATTTGCGCTTCTTCCAGAGAAACAGCACTTTGCATATGATATGCAATGTAAAACAGGACCGCATGCAGATCGGATCATGTGTGATGTATCCGTCAGTCTGTCTTTCTCTTACGCTGGCTGTGTTTGTGAGAGTCCCCTTCATTAAGAGGAAGTGGCTATGGTCGAGCAGTTGCATGCAGGAAGAGAGACGGGGAGGGAGCAGACTCAACCACTGATGATAGAGCAAGGCGGTGAGAGAGAGAGAGAGAGAGAGGGAGGGAGTAATGCGTCAGCTCTGCTCTGTTTCACGTTCTCTGCAAGCAGGCAGGAAGGCAGTAAGCAGGTTGATTCCTTGTCTTGACTGCTCCACTCACTACAAGCACGTTCTCGCCAGGGCTTTTTAACCAACAGCAGCAGTGTTCACGCGAAACTGTATGGACACTTCACTTCACAGCGACATCTCTTCCTCTTCCTTCCTTTTCTCATCCGGTTGGCGCCAGGATCTGTGGATTTCAAACATTTCAAGGGCTGAGCTGAAAAGGCCACTTCTTCTCATTTCCAATGAGATCTTGTCTCGCTGACCTGCCAGAAAGAGGAACTGAGGTCTCCTTCGCGCTCTTCCGCAACCTCCAGCAGTGATAGGCGGAAGTACTCTGATACCTCGAGTCTCCTGCTCTCGGAGTTCCATCCGTCCCTTCAACAGCATCTAGGAGTCCTGCCTGTTTGACTGAGGCAGTCGCTCATCTCCCGGTTGCATCTCTACTTTTTTTTTTTTTTTTTTTTTGCACTGCCTGGAGCCTGGAATGGTGTCGGGGGCCGCCGGAGGCCCCGCAAATGACTGGTAGCAATAGCATGAGCAGCGGCTACTGCAGCCAAGAAGAGGAGAACGATGATTCTGCCTTCTTCACCGCCAAGACTACCTTCTTCCGCCAAGCAAAGGGCAAGCAGGCGGCTAAGGTAATGCTGGGGAAGGGGTAAGAAGTGTATGTCTTTAGAGATCGCCGAAACAGAGAAGTTCTTATTATAAGATGACAATCGTGTAGTGCGGAAATGAGGTTGTGTAGTCAAAGTTTCTCAAGTTGCGACAACAGTGATGACTCGATGCTCCATTTTGGTTTGCACCCTTACAGTTTAAAAAAAAAAAAAAAGTGTCAGCTTTATTAGGGAGCGTTTTTACAAAACAAAGTTGGAAGAACCCGTCTGATGCTTTGATGATGGAAATTCTGTTGGTGGAAAGTTTGACATGAGAACGATGACTGGTTGAGCCAAATGAAATTTTTTTCTCTTCAGTTTCAGTGTCAATAAAATATGATTTTATCACAGCGTGTTTGCGTAAATAGAGTATAGGTAGAGGATTTTAATATACTTGAAATCATCAGCCGCTCGCTTGTGGCCTTGAGCTGGTTTGAAACGGAGGATGAAGAGATGATAAAAAACACACCTGATCACTATTTCCTTATTATTTTAGTTTCCCATGGAGATGCTTCTGTATAGGAACATCTTAGATTTGAAATAATCTCTTGGTCTCGTGACACACCCTCGTGAGCTTACATTCTTTGAACTGTTGTGTTTTCCCGATGGACAGAGTCTCCCGAAATGTCCACGCACTTGTGTTATGTAAGCTCAGTTAAATTCGAGACTCATTTATTTGTTTAAGATGCCAACGCGAGATGAATAACACACACAGCCAGCTGGGATATCACTTTACAATGGAGTTGCAAGTCCTGCTTTTATTGTCTGCTAGGATCCATATGTAATGGATTTAAAAGAAAAATTCATTATGGATTTGGCGTACCTGAAAAATTGCATTAAACATTTATAAAAGTTACATTCTTAAGTGTACACTTTCAGCGGAAACAACTGAATTGTCCTTCAGCAGGCTTACCTCAGCCTCAGTAGTGTCAGGTTTGAAAAGATCCTTGTTCATACCATAAATTATTCATCTTCTATCTAGAAACTGGTCTTGGTGACCAATTTAGGGTACTTGGTTACAGCGTTTTCTTGATGATGTGGGTTGTCTTTTAGGATTACTATACATCTTAACTAACTGTTATTGTCGTAACAGAGAGGATACAGTGTTTCGGCTGCCAGGATGTGGGTTTTGTGTGTCTGGTTGCTAGGACGGTGATGTCTATGTAGCTCTGGTTGCCAGGTTAGAGTTGAGAGTTGAGGTTATTGTTGCAGAACTGGTAATGTAACCTTAGCTCCAGATCAAATTTCATCTTTTGAAAAGAATATCATCAAAGTAAGCCGTCGTCATGGATAATTTTAATATTCCGATCATAAACCCATAATAGATTTATAGCGTATCAGAGTTTGTGCGACTATATGAAAAATGAACCGCCTGGCAAGAAAAAATACATGCAACATGCAACCATTTCTGTGCTCCAGTAGCAGTGTACCCATCATTCATTCATGTGAGCTTGAGCAAATATCACACACACACACACACATACACACACACACACACACACACACACACACACACACACTGAACACCAGCGCCAAGTTTCCTCCCACGTTGCTCTCCAAACCTTAACGTTTAAACACGAGGCACTGTTCCGAGCAAACAGACTTCTACAAACAATTAGGAAAGCCCCCGCACCTGAACTACTGTCGTTACAGCCAGTTGTAAAAAATTTGAATAGGGAAAGGTAGACAAATATTACTGATCACAGATTGTGCATAGCTTTGGGACTCAGTAAGCATGTGCTGTAAGGTGTACACACATCGTCTTCAGATTCGTGATGAAAACTGGAGGAGGCTTATAGAATTACAGGTATTGCAAGCTATAAAAGCATGGCTTACACCCTCGTAATTCCATTTCATGCTGAAATCGTAGGTTATGCAAATGAACCTGGACTCGTAGACGTTTTTGTCAGTCGCTGTTTCAAACCCACGCCGGGCGACTGTCACACACGGTAGCTGCTGGAAAACATGATTTATGAAACTAGCAGTTTGTACCCAAAAGCACACACTTGTCTGTTCTGTGGAGCATGTGATGGCCAAGCTGCTTCGGTGCAATCGGCATGCATCGATAAACATATGAGTGATATACTGGTGTGGCTGGAGGCTGTGTTCTGGAGAACCTTTGATTGTGCGACTTTGTGGATGAGGCGTAGCAGATGATCAAGCTCTGCGATGTGAAGTGTAAAGAATGATAGTTTCTCCTACTCAGTGCTTGACGTAGCAACGCGAATGTGTGTGTGTGTGTGTGTGTCTGTGTGTGTGTGAGAGAGATAGAGAGAGATGGGGGGCATGGAGAGAGATTCATGTCATTCCAACACTGCAGAACATTTGTATCTCTGGAATAACTAGAGGAAGAGAGCAAGAGCGAGAAGATCAGTAGTTCAGCACCAGTGTACTGAATTCTAGTGTAAAGCATTGGGTAAGAGGATCACTCGTTATGGCATGTAGCAAGTGAGTACGTCAGGTCAGTTGTAATAGGAAGTGGACCACAGTTTCACAGCTTCCGCTCCGAGATAAACAAGCTTCAGCTCACGCACCAAGTTCCTCACTGTGACTGGTCACGCTCGGCACTGTGGGTAGTCGCAAGATCACTGCAATAGCAACACCAGTCAAGTCAAACAGGAAGTGATTTCGTTCTCTTCTGTTAAAGCTAGCACAAGTTTAGCGCATGTTTGCGAACGGAGGTGTTTAACAACACAGCGCAATACAACTTTTTGACTTTTTTTTTTTTCTTGCCTGAATGCTAGAGCAATATCTGAATCGACACACCGGGTAAAGGTTGGATCTTAGTGGGAAGGAGTCAGCTGATCCAATTCCACAGAATTGTAACAAAGAACCTTTTGAACAGAGTTTGTCTAATGAAACAAAGACAGAATACAAACTGCTCTGTTTAAATCGCAATAATTACAATATTCATTAAAGTCTATAACAATAGTAAATATTACTGTATATGTCTGGCAAAAAAGGTAATTCATTGAAGTTTTTTTTTACTGATTAAAACCTCTTGAGGTCAAATTTTCAAGAGTACAAATATTTAAAATAAACAAATTGCTTGTATTTCCAACTAATTTTCTAATTATTTCCTATTAAAAGACTGCAATAAACCGAATCTCAGGATATTAAACCTGAACATTTTTTTTTTTTTTTACTAATTTACAAATATAAAGAAGGCATTTTCAACCAACAGATAATTTGCCTTGTTGCTTAAGAAGAACAATTGTCAAAAGCATAAGAAATGTCTAAAAACTTGGTCTAATAATCTTATATTAGTTTTATGGTAATCACATAACACACAGCAAATGTATCAATCATTTCATATTGCAAGATTACAATAACTCAAATACAAGATTAAACCTATTTCTAGACTTTTATAACTATTTAAATTTTCCATATTTTTAATGCCAATCTATTTAAACTACTAAAATTATTTGCAAATAGAACATGAAATGTATGCCTAAAAATGAAAATATTTCTAGAAATATATATATATATATATATATATATATATATATATATATATATATATATATTTGTATTTCATTTGTTGACAGCTTTTTTTTTTTAAAAGAAACTGTATATAGATTTAATTTGATTAAAGATATTTTCCCTGGAAAGAGTTCACCTTTTTTGGTGTACTCGATAAATCTGGCCATATTTACTGTATGTTCTCATCACTTGATAAAATGTCATGTACAGGTACTGTACATCTTTCCGCTTTGGCATGCATGCATACTGACATACATTTAAGGACAATATTTTTATATAACTGTTTGAGATTTGATCTAGCACTATAGCTGAATATATGAGAAAAGAGGATGTGGTATGTTCAGGTTCAGTATGCTCAAATAGCTTTCACGTGTCCTGAGGATGGCTTTGAGAGCATATTGTTACCTAATCAGCTCAAGACACCATGTGCTAAGCTTAAGGTTGGAAGGGAGGAGGACACACTGAGGAAAGACTTCTCAGATAACCTGTAAGGTGATATTTATCCTCATGGCATCACATTGCATTTGTATTATATATACAGTATATATACACACATGGACAAAATTGTTGGTACCCTTCGGTCAATGAAAGAAAAACTCACAATGGTCACAGAAATAACTTTAATCTGACAAAAGTAATAATAAATAAGGATTCTATGAATGTTAACCAATGAAAGTCAGACATTGCTTTTCAACCATGCTTCAACAAAATTATTTTTTTTTAAATGAACTCATGGAACAGGCCTGGACAAAAATGATGGTACCCCTAACTTAATAGTTTGTTGCACAACCTTTTGAGGCAATCACTGCAATCAAACGATTCCTGTAACTGTCAATGAGACTTCTGCACCTCTCTGCAGGTATTTTGGCTCACTCCTCATGAGCAAGCTGCTCCAGTTGTTTCCGGTTTGAAGGGTGCCTTTTTTTCAGCTCCTTCCAAAGATGCTCAATAGGATTGAGGTCAGGGCTCATAGAAGGCCACTTTAGAATAGTCCAATGTTTTCCTCTTAGCCATTCTTGGGTGTTTTTACCTGTGTGTTTTGGGTCATTGTCCTGTTGCAAGACCCATGACCTGCGACTGAGACCCAGCTTTCTGACACTGGCCAGCACATTTCTCTCTAGAACCCCTTGATAGTCTTGAGATTTCATTGTACCCTGCACAGATTCAAGACACCCTGTGCCAGATGCAGCAAAGCAGCCCCAGAACATAACAGAGCCTCCTCCATGTTTCACAGTAGGGACAGTGTTCTTTTCTTGATATGCTTCATTTTTCCGTCTGTGAACATAGAGCTGATGTGCCTTGGCAAAAAGTTTCATTTTTGTCTCATCTGTCCATAGGACATTCTCCCAGAAGCTTTGTGGCTTCTCAACATGTAGTTTGGCATATTCCAGTCTGGCTTTTTTATGATTTGTTTTCAACAATGGTGTCCTCCTTGGTCGTCTCCCATGTAGTCCACTTTGGCTCAAACAACGACGGATGGTGCGATCTGTCACTGATGTTCCTTGAGCATGAAGTTCACCTTGGATCGCTTTAGAAGTCTTTCTGGGCTCTTTTGTTACCATTCGGATGATCCGTCTCTTTGATTTGTCATCAATTTTCCTCCTGCGGCCACGTCCAGTGAGGTTGGCTACAGTCCCATGGATCTTAAATTTCTGAATAATATGTGTGGATCTTAAATTTCTGAATAATAATATTTCTGAATAATTTCTGAATAATAATAATAATATGTAGTCACAGGAACATCTAGCTGCTTGGAAATGGTCTTATAGCCTTTACCTTTAACATGCTTGTCTATAATTTTCTTTCGAATCTCCTGAGACAACTCTTTCCTTCGCTTCCTCTGGTCCATGTTGAGTGTGGTACATACCATGTCACCAAACAACACAGTGACTACCTGGAGCCCTATATATAGGCCCACTGACTGATTACAAGATTGTAGACACCTGTGATGCTAATTAGTGGACACACCTTGAATTAACATGTCCCTTTGGCCACATTATTTTCAGTATTTTCTAGGGGTACCATCATTTTTGTCCAGGCCTGTTCCAAGAGTTTATTTTTTTTTATAATTCCGTTGAAGCATGGTTGAAAAGCAATGTCTGACTTTCAATGGTTAACATTCATAGAATTTTTTTTAATTATTACTTTTGTCAGATTAAAGTTATTTATCTGACCATTGTGAGTTTTTCTTTCATTAACCGAAGGGTACCAACAATTTTGTCCACGTGTGTGTATATATATATATAAATAATTTGAAGGACTGCAAAGGTGTAAAATAAAAATAGTGAAATGTGGTCGTATATAGGTCTATATGTGTAAATATATACTGTAGTTCCACTTTACAGTCTGGTGCACTTCAAAAGGTTTTTGCAGTTTCAAGAGCGTGCTTCTTCCTGCTACCAGCTGTGCATGGTAGAAAATCCAGGTCATGTCTGAGCTGAATTGACTAGGAGTAAAAGCGACTAATTGTCCCCTAGTGTTTTTCTTAAATGTAATTTTTAACTATCCTGTTTCAGCTCTCTGGGTAACCTTAGATTCCAGATCTTGACTGACCGGCGTGGAACTTCAATTGGTCTTAAATTGCTATTTTATTATCTTAAGGTCTTGAGGTAGCCTGTTCACCCAACGTTCAAAGTGTTCTTAGATGCTCTTCATGGTTGTAGAGGGTGACATTTAAGTTATTGTAGAACCAGAAGATCGGCGGTTCGAGCCCCACCTCCGCTAGGTTGCCGTTGTTGGGCCCTTAACACTGTTTGCTCCAGGGCGCCGTACAATTGGCTTCCACACTTGATCCCTTAAGCAAGGCACTTCACCCTAACTGCTCCAGGGGCGCTGTATCCTAGATGACCCATAATCTTATAAACAGCTGTATGTGAACTCTGCATTCATAAGAAGTGTCTGGTCTCGCTATACGTCTGTTCTTTGCAGAAGCTGGTGCTGCTCTTGCATCTCTTTCTTTTCAACTGTGCGTCAGCCATGTCTTTTTTTATCAAACATTATAACGAACCCAAGTCACATGACAGAATACACCTAACCTTACAAACACACCAGTGCACTTCTCTTCGAATGAGACGAATTAGACGTAACCCTTTATGAAAAGTAAACTGCACGACTCTCCAAGTGTTACTTTCATACACGCTTGACGCATTAACTCAGCAGGTCTGAGAACAGGGTGCAAGGTCTTTACCGCAACTCAAGAGGAGTCTTGCTGTCTAGAGACAGGAAAAGGAAGCAGACACCAGCCTTTTATTCGCAATTCATTTCCTTGGCGTCATAGAGAACTATGCGTGAGACGCTGTAAGATGTAGGCAGTTGGTGCCGGAGGAAGAGTGTTTAAAGCAGTGTTACAGGTGATGCAGGTTATGGCCTATTTACAGAGACAACATAGTAGATAAATATGATAAAAAATCTTTGGGCTGAGCAATATGACCATGTGATAATGATAACAGAATACCTTACTGAGCTAAAAAAATATATAATAATACTTTTTTTTTTATTATTAATTAATAATATACAATAATACACAAGATGTTAATTTAATATTTAAATTAAATTATTATATAATTTAATACTTAATACATTTAATTACAGTTAAAAACACTAGAAGTTTCTGAATTGATGTTTAAGTATAGTATTGGTTTAACTCTTTCAAACTGTTAACCTTAACATCACTGTAATAAGGTAATGTAAAAGTAAGGTAACATAACGCAATACCTGCTGATTCACCATAGTATGCAAACACACACACACACATACACACACACACACACACATACAGCATCTCTCGCGCTCTATTATCCTATTCAGTCCCACACTCTCCGAAAAATGGGTGCAGTGCCTTACCTTTCTCTGTCACATGCTTTGATGTTTGACCTGGAAAGGTACAGGAGTGGAGCGAGATCGCATTCATATTAACAGGTAATAGATGCACACCAAAGTACAGTACGAAACACATCCCCATACCAAATTTCATGGCAGTGGTACAAATGCTTTGAACAGTCTGAAGACATTTTTTACTTTCCATCTAGAGAATGCGTGCATGTGTGTGTGTGTGTGTGTGTGTGTGTGTGTGTGTGTGTGTGTGTGTGTGTGTGTGTGTGTGTGTGAGAACTACAGTGGGCAACCATTTACAAGTCTGCTTCTGTAAAGTGACAGCTTGATGCCTCCCTGCAGCATCATGTTTTTTTTTCCTTCCTGCACCATTTTTTCCTCCGTACTGATCTATAACACATAAATTCCTCTCTCTCTCTCTCTCTCTCTCTCTCTCTGCAATGCTTGCTCTACATTCCCCCGTTTTTAGCCGTCTCACCCCCTGCCTGCGCTTATTCCCCATCTTTGTATCTGCAGAACCAGAAACCTTGAGAAGATTACCTCATCATCCACTGCATTGTTCTAATCAACCGCACTTTCTCATCGCAGGCTAGCGGAAGGGAGGGAGGGAGGCGGCTATATTTAGCTCCGCGCACAAATGCAGGAATTCCTGAGAGAATAGTCAGAATGGGTGAATTCCAACTCTTTGGAAGGACCATGAAGATTCACCACAGCTATAAATTCACATGTCTTTTAGTAATAGATGACTCAGGAGTTTTCAGTCACGTATTTTACGTGCACCTGCTCAACTGATCATATGTCAGTGGTTGGAAAATATGTGTCCAAATCCATGGACAAGATCTAAGCATTTCATCTGACAAAAAATCAGCACCAGCCTCGTCTCTTTATACCATTCTGTATATTTTTATTATGCCCATGGGTGGTGCAGTTGTTCTTGGTTCCACAAAAGTCCTAAATAAAAAAAATTGTAAAAAATTAGTTTTATATATATTTTAATATACTATTGTGTGGTACAGTATAACTATAATAGTTTTATAATATAAACTTATAGTTTCACTATATACGGTACTGTGCAAATATCTTCATTTTCCATACCCCTCATTTCTTCATATTAAATTGATTGATGTAGATTAAATTAAAGAAATAGGAACAAATGTTCTACTACAACAGACAGAAAGATAATAAAAAATTGGTTGTCTATGTAACAACCTCAGCAGCAACCTCATTTCCCCTCTCGTCTGTTCCAACCACTCAGCATTCAGCATCACTGGGACAGTATACTAATCACCGGCCTGATCATCTGCACCTGTTTCTCACTGCTTCATGCCTTAAGTTAGATTGTGCTTTTATGTATGAATGATCCATATGGACTGGACTGGAAATGAGAGCCGAAAAGCACAATACTATGAATACTCACACATAAACTAACAATACTCCTTAATATTATGTTAGAAAGAAATAAAATAAAGTCTGGCTCTTTGGAAGCAAAATATGAAGAAATGAGAGGCTACACGAGACTTTTACACAGTACTGTATATAATAAGGTACCCAATAGCAATAGTAGAATAATAAAGAATGATGATATACTGTTCAATAGCACAGATGCTAATGATGCTATACACTGAACTGTTTACATGTAACACAGATGTCACAGTTCTGATGTTTAGTACTGTAAAAGTTGTAAAAGTGTTGATGGTGCCATTATTTTCGTATTAAGCTCATCTAGAGAAATAGTGATCTGAGCTGCTTGACTTATCCGTCAGTCGTACACAAACCATGCCTCGCACGCATGCCATGTCTCACATTATATCAGTGGATCTAAAGGTTCCAGTATAAGCCGACACCAGTTTAAATATCACCTCAGGCCAGTCGCCTTCAACACATTTATCCTGAAACATTCACTGTTCTGCTTTAGCAATGGAATAAGCGCATACTGTAAAACCACCATTGTTAATGATTTTAATTAAACCCATATTTTACAGTTTATTGCACTTTTTACACTTCAGCACGACTGTAATCGATAGAGCGCGGCGGATAAGTGCTGAGGCTGCAGTGTTATTGGAGCTGCTTTCTGTCTTCACTCCACGGCCTCAGAGCGGCTTGAGAAAATAATCGATTTGCCTCTGCTCTCTTCCTGGCACTGCTACTCCTGAAATCACGTTTGTTACACACTGATTCACTGATTCTGTGCCTGTAGATACTGTGTACACATACATACACCTTTTTGAGGTTAAATAGGAATGACCCTGATTTGGCATCTCATACAACCTGAAAAATGTATCCTATACATATCGGATATGTACAAACATACAGTAATCTATATGTACAATTAGAAAAGTGTATTAACACTGAAGCAGCCTGTCCAGGGTGTATCTCGCCACGTGCCCATGTCCTTGTATACAGGATAAAGTGATATAGACGATGAGTGAGTGATTTCAAGAAAGTGTTTGTAGTTGCGTGTGTATTTTAGACAGCATTATAGCATTTATAAAGGCAGATTTCAATCGTTCTTTTTTCTTTCTAGTGTTTCCCGTGTCTCTTTATTCTTTGACTCTGTAATATTGACTCTATCAAGATCTATATAAATCTAGCACATAAAACTGTGTGTGTGTGTGTGTGTGTGTGTGACTGTGCTCTTCTCCCGTCTCTGCTCAGTGGCATAAAGCAAAAATGTACCCTAAGGAACTTCATTGAATAAATGATCCCATTTCTTTCCCCCCATATTTCAGGAAAAAAAGGAAAACACCATGCGTGCATTACAAAGGACGTAACAAGCAACTAAAAATATCCCAGCTTCAATCTTTGTTGCTAAGGTTCAGTCAGTAGCAGCTATGCTATGCGCTACACACACCAGTATCACCCACAGATGATCGTTTTTCTTTGCACAAGGGGAATTTAAAAAAATCAGAACGCCTGTCATGTTGCTCTTTGTAGAACCTGACACATTTGGTGAGGACAGGAGGTGTGTGTATAGAATGTAATGACATCAGCAATCAAAATGTTAAATAAATTATAAATAAATAAATAAATAATTTTTTAAAAAGCTACACTACTTGTTTAAACAACAAACAGTTTCCGTTGCTTGGAGACCAGCCGAATTATGCTCACAAGGTCCAAACTGTCAAATATTCCTATTCATGTGGGGACAAAAATACACACACATACACAGACACATTGAACCCTTAAAAGCCTTGCTACTATTCTAATAAAAAAGATCATTCCTGTAGACGCTTATGCAAATTTAATTCAATTATAAGATATTTTATTATAAATTCATTTGTGATTTAATATATTCACAATGTTGACTTTTATACACGTGCACTATTGGAAGAAGTTAAATACACTATAGATCAACTATAGCTGGCAGACATTATTTCAGCCATTTTATTAAGATTATTTTAGTTGTGCAGCAATAAAATAATGACAGGTGCTTTGCAAAGACCTTTTCTGGCTTGCGCCACGGTCAAAACATCACTCACGCACGTATCGCATCTCTGGTAAAAACCTTAAGTAGGGGGAGTGTCCAGCAGTCGATAAAAGCAGCGCACACTTAATGGCTAATCTGTTATTACAGCACAGCTTAATGCTTGAAAGCATTTGTAGTGGTGCCAGTTCCATTCAGGAGGTTTTTTTTTCTCTTCCCTTTGGGGATGGCATGAGAGGGTTTATGTACGGTAGACATTAATCCGGCACTCCATAAAGCTTATGACCATTAATAACCTCATACGAGAGAAAAGTGCTGTAGTAACTTCACTGTCATATTATTTATTTGTTAAAACATTCAGTTTTCAGCATTAACCCATAATTTATTTGTCATTTTAATTAGGCACGGTAATTACATATATTCCTATCACAAATGGAAGAAGAAAAAAAAATCCCCCATGGTTTTAAAAAGAGACCCCTCATGAAGGTGTTTCCATGAGATATAGTAATAACAAGGTGTATGTTGTATGGCTTTATTTCAGAACACCACTAAAGAGGATGAGGAGGAGAAGCAGCAGTCCCTCAGTGAGGAAGAGGTCAAGGCTAAAATAGAGGAGTATAACTCGAAAGTGTCCGAAAGTGGAATGAAAATAGTAAGTACAGACTGTTTTATATATATTCCTTTTTTCATTTTTTTTTTTCAAAATTAATAAATAAGGTTATGATAATAAAAACGTTCCTACATGTAGTGCATTCATTTGGCAACGTATTAAAGAGTAACAAATAGAATTGAATCAATATTTGTTTAGTGCTGTATGAAGTGTAGTTGCACAGCAGGTAGCGTTGCCGCTTTGCAGTTTCAAAATCCCCCATTCGACTGAGTTTTGCATATTTTCCTTGCACGCGTGTGGGTTTGCGACAGGTTCTTGGTATCCTCCCACCTTTCCAAAAACACACCAGTAGGTAGACCTCCTACTCTGGATCGCCCCTAGGTGCAAATACATTTGTGCTTCCTACAGTATGTACAGTTACTTTGTTATTGTACCTAAGTCTGTTATTAGTATCTCTATGTCGCTCAAGTACTCTTTTGTGCCTTCATTTCAAAAGGACAATGCTTTCTACTCATAATGCTATAAATGAATATCTGTAAAGGCATACAATGAATTTTTAGCAGGAGATCGCTTTGACGTTCTATTGTTAGTTAGATTCGAAGTTTTCTCACGCTCCATGGTTCCTTGGTGAAAGCGGCACAAAAAAATCAGCCAGGCCCTATATTAGTGTATGATTTATTACTTCTCGGTTTTGTTCATCTTTGTTCTACTTTTATTTTCACACTTCCAGTAAATTTATTTTTAAGTTTATAGGCACTGCCTAGACCAAAAAGATGCTGATTCATAAGGATAAAAAGCAACAAGAAATATAGCTAGAAGTACCGGAATAGGGTTAAGTAGCGTCCGACACATTACTGAAATAGTAAAGAATTGTGTTTAATTGCCAACTTTATGCAAAAGATGTGGTTGGAAAATAATCATGAGCAACTATTACTGGAGATGACTTAAACTCTTGGTGAAGTTGCATCATAAAAAAAGACGAAAAAAAAAGTAAATAGCTACAGTTATACTTATTAGTGCATTCAAGAGCGCTTTCACATTACGGTCTTGGGCCCGGACCGGAGCGCATCTGGGATGTGTGTGTAATATGAACACTCTGTATCCTGCCCGGGCTCGGATCAACGTATTGCGCTCAAGTCCACTTGAAAAGGTGGTAGCAATATGAGCATGGTACAGCGTACTCGGATACCGCTCCAATCAAATATGAAAGCCAATTGTACCTGAACAAAGAAGTGTACAGCTGTTTGGAAAGCAAGATCATCGGTCTGGTCTGATGAGTGAGTCTGATTGACCCTATGTCAGAGCCACAGGGGCATGGCGTTAGAAGGGAAGCACATGGAGCGATGAACCCATCATGCGATCTACGGTTGCTTTGGTTGGTCAGGTCGTAATCTCAGCAACTTTACAGTATGTGGCAATAAAATAGTGTCAGCTGATGACCTGAATGTAGTGGATGTGGCAAGTTGAGACATATTCCAGGAATCAAATTATGAAAGAGTAGTTCTTAAAGCATGATTGCTACAATATATATATATATTTTGGGAGCATCAATTTTACACATGATTTGGCCACCACATTACACACTAAAATCAAAGCTACACTGTAAAGGCAGTCAAATAAAACATCACAGGGTGTGTCACTTTTTTTCTTTTTTTTGGGCCAGGCAGTGTACTTTATTTCTACTTTAACTTACTTTGAGTGCGTATGTAGATGTGCAATCATACATTTTCATCGGATTATAATGATGTACAACTTGTTCATCACTTGTCTATGTCTTCGAACAGGCTGCTGATGGCACTTACAACGGGTTCATTAAGGTCCACTTGAAGCTGCGGCGGCCAGTCACGGTGCTATCAACGGAAGCGAACAACTTAGGGAACTCGGAGAACAGCTCGGCAGCGACTGATATCTCAGACAATCGCACATCCTTCTATCTGCCCAGTGAGGCTGTGAAGCAGCTCCATGTCAGCAGCACCACCACAGTCAGAGAGGTCATCGAAGGCCTGCTCCGGAAGTACATGGTTCAGGACAATCCACTCAAGTTTGCACTCTACAAGCAAATGCACCGCCATGGACAAGGTATGGAGGAAACTGTGGGGTTATAAGCAATTCTCCTTTTACAGTATGAAGGACTCTTTTACTGACCCTTCTGCTTCCCGTGCTTTCCAGATCTTTTCCAGAAGCTGTCAGACTCCGAGCACCCGCTGCTTCTTCGCCTGCTGGCGGGTCCTGATCTAGAGAAGCTCTCATTCGTGCTGAAAGAAAACGAGACCGGAGAAGTTGAGGTCAGTTATTCAGCCGTGCTACACAATGACCTGTAGTCGTTATTATTATGATGTTTGTAGTACTGGAGTCAAGGACGCCAGGTCCAAATATGTGAAGGCTCAGTTTGCAAAATATGTTTGCAATTGCTATAACAGGACTAAATCATGAAGCTCTGATCATCTTACAAACCTGTTTTAATTCACTTAACATATTTCAATTTCGTAATGCCCAGTTGGCCACAAGTACCATGTGATCTGGACCACATATTGCCGTGGAATGACAGTGATGAACTCGGATTCTTACAACCAGAACTCTGCCACAAGTCAACCTTAAAGAGACCACATTTTATAGCAGAGCTTACAGCTGAATCACTTTGAGCCAAACTTTAAATGTGGCAGTGGTTGCATGTGGGAAAATGTTATACCAGTTTAGAAATGGCATTGGAAGGTTAAATTACAGTTGGATCACTTCTGGCTTTGCCATAACAGGCCCTTATGGGTTTAACTCAAACCAAATTTGGCACAGAAACCTCAGTGGTGTTTGTATATCATACAGTATGTGGAGTGGCTAAAAGGATGGAACGATGTTTTCATATCTATTGTTGATCAATATTTTCCCCTAGTACTAAAAATGATAGCAAAATATAATCATATGTTATATCCTGGTTTATTTATACTATTTAATCTTTATTTAGCTCGGCATAACAAAAGCCGCCTCCCTGTATAATCTTAACATATCGGTGATCTAACTGTAAAAAAAAAAAAAAAAAAAAAACGCTTCTTCAAAATCTTTATTAACGATATCCTTCTCTTGTTTGTGTGATTTAGTGGCATGCGTTCTCCCTGCCTGAGTTGCAAAACTTCCTGGCCATCCTGGAGAAGGAAGAAACGGACAGGGTGAAGCAAGTAAAGCAGCGCTACGTGGCCTACCGTGATAAACTCTTAGAGGCTCTGCAAGAAGTGCAGAACAAACCTGGCTAAAGCGCTGAGCCTATGGACAGACTCATTAAAACAAAAAAAAAACTCTCCACTTTGGATTTCCCCCCAAAACACCCCCCCGACCTCCCTCATGACCTGAACAAAATGACCGGAGAATGTGTGTGAGGTCGGGTCAGGACATAAAAACACGAGGGGAGAGTGATGGACCGCGCAATCACGTCACTCAGGACGCAAACGACACGCACATCAAGATTCAGGAGTGTGTTTCTGACTGACGTTGGTTGATGTCTGGAAGGATTTATTTTGTCTGTCCACATTTCTGTGTGATGTTGCTGCTACTGCGAGTGTTCCTTAGCATGACCTTTTTGTTTTGTTTTGTTTTGTTTTTATTTAGCTTTGCTATCATGTCCTCCATCAGGGTTTTTTTTTTTCAAGTAGACAAAGGAGTTATATGGAAGGAAAAAAAAAATCTAATCAAGGCTATAAAGAGTCTGCATTCCTGGAAGTGAACTTAAGTAAGTAAATAAATGTAAAAGCATAAGATAAGCCAAGAAATCAATACTCGTTCACACTCGCTTGCATTTTACAGGATCATTTGTATCTTAACTAATACCATTATGAACAATGTAGGTACTGTATTCAGACAGACTGTTGGAATCATTATACCATTTGCTGAAAGCCTCCTCCTATAGTCACACACCTTTCAGATCAATAACCTCAACATGTCTCTCAATAGCCAACACTGCATATTCAACAGCGCCGATCATAAGCCCACCATCCAAATGCATGCATGTGTAGATTTAGAATGTTTTTTTTCCGGTCTAATCCATAAACGTCATAAATGACCCTGAACAAGTATACAATTTAAGCATGTTCTAACGCTGGCATCTCAAATCAAACCTTACGGAAATGTGAAACAGCTATTGCATAAGAGTGCAGTGTACTGTGTGTGTGTGTGTGTGTGGTTTTTTTTTTTTTTTGAAGTAAAGAAGTGTGTTTCCTCTGTTCTGATGTGACGTGAAAGCATATGGAAATTCCCAGCTTCAAAACACACCCATGACCCATTAACTTTCTCGCTAATATGTAGGATATATATAATATATATATTCTCACTATTTCTTCTCACAATCTGAGAAATGCCATTGTGGATTTTACACCAAAGTTAAACACAGATAATCAAACCTAGTATTTTGTACTGATATTAATGCAAAGCATTTTTTTTTGGTGCATTGTAGATTAAAAAGGTAGTTACGGTTACAAAACTGAGCAGACCAGTCCTGAGCCAGAATCTATAGTACTGTATATAATAATCCTGGCTATTGAGTAATGATGGAATGATGTGCATTGACCTGAAATTTTTTTTTTTTTTTTTTTTTTTTAACAAAGCGATTTGTGTTGCCTCTAAGTGTGCATGAAATTTCATCTCTGTCCGACACTGAATATCATCATGGAGCTCATAGCAGTGTTACTGAAAGCACAGAAAGTTGATGAAGTATTGAGAGAAGGTCGACTGTACAATCTGATAGTAACATCGGAGTTCCAGCATTTAAAAAAAAAAAAAATTGGGGGGGGGGGGACCAGTTCCACCTCTGCAATGCAAATTAGTAGCCGGGGACAATCCAGACTAACACTCACTGTGTTATGTTAGAATGTTAGTCTTTTGTCTGCAGTATAATCTACAGTCTGTGTTGAGTTAGCCGCACTCAAATGATCACTGTTAGATTTTGTTTAACACAGGCTACATTTACTGTATAAGCTTAGTGATACACTGATTGGACATTAAGACCAAAAATGTCATTTGAAGGCTTGATTTTAGAGCCCTGCCTCCACCCCTTTTTTTTTTTTAGCCCCTGTGCTGCTCTGCTGGCTCTGATGCTAATTTTACAAGTGCGCCTCCTAGAGCAAGGGAGATATAACATACAGCCTTGAGTAAACTGGGTAGAATGGGTCGAATATTTCCTTCTGTCCTATCCTACTCGCTCTTGTGTTCCTGCTGGCAGTGCCTTTCGTCTGTGTGTAGCCTTACCTGAATGTGTGTGTGTGTACTGTACTGTTTTTCCGTGTTCGTTTGCCTCAAAAGTGAGGATAAAACGTGTAGGAGTGAAAGAATGAACATATAAGAATGTGCATATGTGTAAGTCTGTTTTTAACTTATTTTATGATACATTTTTTGTGTGTACATTTTGGGGTTGTGGACAAATCAGACAAAAACTGTAAAAAAAAAAATGAACAATGAAATAAATAAAATGTCATCCTTTTATCTTACAGTCTCTTTATGATTTGTATTGATTTATAAAATAAAGGTCAATTGAACAAGATTTATATTGGATGTTTCTTTTTTTTTTTATTTAAGGAAATATGAATGGGGAAAAAAGAATATTCATCTAGTAATCATCAGATCACAAACACATGGCTTACTGCATCAAAATTCACTATCCTTCCTGGCAGCAGGGTGGCGTAGTGGTTAGCACCTCCAGGGTTCAGGTTCGATTCCTGTTTCGGATCTGTGTACATGGAGTTTGCATGTTCTCCCTACGCTTAGTGGGTTTCCTCCAGGTTCTCCAATTTGATTCTTCAACTTGGCGCCGGACCACAGATGGCTGTGGAATTTGAATTTGTAGTGATGATAGGATAATCAATTTTTTTTCTGTTTCAATCTTCTCAATGTGACTGAACACAATGATAGGTTCTATGCAGTGAATGCAGGTGGGGTTCATTGACATGAAACATGCCATACACATAAACACAAGACAAAAACTGCTTTAAAGCCTGTCACATCATGCCCATGATGTTTCTCATGACTTAAACATCCAGAAAACATGTTAGTCCCTGCTATACCATTTATATAATAGCATATAGTACTTTTTAAGTAGCAGCTTCCTCATTTTCTTCTTCTTTTTTTCTTAAAGTTAATAAGCCACAAAAATGCAGCTTGTTGGACCACAAAAAAACAACTACGCCCTCCTTCCTGTAGACTTGCTCGAACATTATGGCTGTAGAAAGCACTGACACTTGTGACAGTTTCCTAAATATTGGAGCCCCCACCGAGTCGCTGTATAGAATAATCCTACAAAAATATACTGTTAGAGAAAGTAAAATGCATTACAGTACAGTATATTAAACAATCAATATGCATTTAGAAGAAATGTAGCTCACTGAGGCTGGTACCAGGTAGGACCAGCAGAGGGAGTGACTCACACACAAATGCATATACTGTAAATACAGTATCTTGCTAAGCCTGTACTATATTTGTGCTTTTTCTATTAATAAGCACTTTAATGTGGACATTTAATCTGATATAAGAACATTCTTTTAAATCAGTTAGTGTTTTTTTTTTTTGTTTATAGGCATGAACTTACTTAAATGATTCAAGCATAACTGTTTAAAGTGTATCAGTTGGTGCATCTTCATTCATTCATTCATCTAATCATTATAAGTGCTTTATTCTGGCCCATACAGGATCCACAACCTATCTTAGGAAAATGCAGCATGGGATGAAAATACACCCCGAATGAGACACGAGCACATTGCATGGCACTATTCATAACTTACATATACATGCATTAACATACTCATTCCGGTGCATCTTTATCTGTAATGATCCTACAAGTTGCATAATATTTTATTTATGCATCAATTCGAATTCGCTTCACTCTTAAAATCGCAACTCTGTTAGAGCGTGAAGTAGCACACAGAGCATGCCCATACATAGAGAAAACATACAGGTAGTCAAGGACGCGGACTTTTCAAGCACCCCTCAGAAGCCACCGGTTGTAAGTGTCCATCATAAGGCCTGAGTCTAAATACAGCATTTACCTCTCATGAACTGCTGTGTCCACTGAGTTCCCTTGGGGGGATTGGAGGGGGAGGGGTTCAGAGAGCCAGCTGCCAAGGGGTCAACTTAAAAACAGTGTCTGTAAGTTTTCCCAGCAGTATATATAGATGAGCTTCTTCTTCCTTAGCTTGCTGAGAATAGCATCTACTACGGGCATGCTGTTGCAGGCTTGCCCAATTTAGCACAACATGCTACACCATATCATCTCCTCTTACTCCGCTGCTGTTAATAGTCTAACTATGCTTGCTAAGACAAGTTTATGTTATGTGTCCTGTATCCTTGTGTTAGCCGGTTCACTGTCATGAATCGATTGTGATTTTGACCCAAAATGCTATTGTTAGCTCTTAAGTTGAACTGGACAAAGGAATGAGAACATTTTTTAATGGGAGTGATCTCTGTTGCATGATTCAGTGTAGACTTTTTAAGGCTCCCCATAAGATTTAGAGTTTGTTGCATTGCATTACGGGACTTTATGAGCATCCTGGATATTCTGACAGTATACAGTATTGCAAAATTCTTCAGAAGTGCACTGGATAGTGAAAAATATGTGCTAGTATGTGTCATACAGTGAGAGCCAGGATAAGGATAATGATATTCGAACTCGGTTGTTCATAACTTCACACATTTCATGTTGCTATGTTGTTGCTTATGTTGTTTTTGGCAAGTCTGTTAGAGGGTCTACTTTCTTCACAATTTGATTGGAGAGATTTGATTATAATACTAAATGGAATTCTACATTCATTATTTGACTGTCTAGAAAAGTCCTGCAATAACATAATTATATATAGTAAAAATAAAACTTGACAGAGTTACACCAGTTCTGTAAGGAGAAATGGGCAATATTGAAAAAGCTTGTGGAGAGTTACCTCAACTTACTGTAATATTCCTCAAATTAACCAATTACTGTATAATACAATTGACGAGAGAAATGTCAAATTTTGACTTTCTAAAAGCTTGAAATTGTAGCAAATAGAATTCCTATATACTATTTTAAAATTTTCTCTTATTACGGTAGATAAAGCATAATTGTCTCAGCACAGGACCTGCACGCTAACATGAAATGTGTGACATTTTGAAAACTGAATATGAATGTCTTTCGCCTAAATGTATGTAATCTTTTGGACTTAACTCAAAGTCGAGTACATATTTTATTGTAAAAGCGTTTCCTGTGTATGAGGTAGTTTCATTAAATCCAACTATTTGCCTCACCTCACTGATAAGAGTTGATGCTTTCTAACCTGTCCAAAGGTATTATGACCAAATGACTGTACCATTTTGACAAACTATGATCGATATCGTACTATACATTCATCAAATCAGCAAGGACCTAAAATGTTCACTGATAAATACAGTAATTCCTGCATCAGTGTTATTGTGCCTGCTGTGTCTGTGCTTCATTAAAAATCCATTTACAGTTACCCTGGAAACTCATCACCTTCTCTTATACTGTGATTACATACAGTAGTTACATCTCTTTAAAAAGCAACAGTGCAGCCAGATCCCTGTCGTTGTCTGTCTAATTAATGCAACTCAAACGCAAAAGCCTAATATAGTATTCTGCTCTCACTCTTAGTTCACTTGAAAGATCTGACTCAAAGAATGAAAGCTCTCTGTTTCTTTTGTGGGCACCTGAACATCATAGCAAAATGTGGACCTTCCTCAAACAGTTGCGACAAAGTTCAATTCAATTTCAATTCAGTTTTATTTGTATAGCGCTTTTAACAATGGTCAAACCCGGTCCCTAGATGTGCAAGGCAACGGTGCTAACCTAAGCCACTGTGCGCTTGTTGTTGCTACTTAATTATCTAATTGCGTATGTGTTATTTGATAGTTTTGTAGTGGCACGGGGGCGCACAGGTTAGCAACTACTGCGTTTGGTGGGTTTCCCCGGGTACTCGGGTTTCCTCCGACACAGTCCAAAGACATGCACGTTAGGCTAATTGACTAAATTGCCCATAGGATGTGAACGAGCGTGTGTGTGTATGTGCATGTGTGTGTGACGACCCAGTTCGGGATAAGCAATATAGAGGATTAATGAATGAATGTCCTCGAATTAGAAGGTGTATCCAGGTGCTGAGATGTTGAACTTATACACTACATGGACAAAAGTATCTGGCCAAATAACATTGTGTCCAAATACATACACTTCAGTATGGAGTTGGACCCCCTTTTGCAGCTATAACAGCTTCCACTCTTCTTGGAAGGCTGTCCACAAGATTTTGGAGTATTTCTGTGAGAATGTGTGCCCATTCATTATGTAGTGCATTTATGAGACACAAGAAGGCCTGGCTCGCAATCTCCGTTCCAGTTCATTCCCAAAAAAGATGCTCAATGTGGTTCAGATCACAAGACTCAGTGTGGGCCTGCCAAATTCTTCATCAAACCATGTGTTTATAGTCCTTGCGTTGTGCACAGTCATGTTGGAATAAAAAAAAAAAGGTCTTCCCCACACTTTTGCCACAAAGTTGGAAGAATAGCATTGCCCAAGACATATTGGTATACTGAAGCATTAATTTTGCCCTTCACTGGGGATAAGGAGCCTGATTGAAACACCAGAATTCAATAATTTAACAGGTTTGTCCAAATACAGTACTTTTGTCCATATAATGTACCTTTGACCGTACCGTGTGGACTGGAGACACGGCTCGTGAGGAAGTGCCACTTTCAAACGCGCTCGAGCGCCGCCCCTCCCCTTTTCATCTATTTCCCCCCGCCCCCTGGACTTCCCCTTACTTTGTCTGTTGATGACGCGTTTCTAAAGCAAGCAGAAGACGCGCTTAGCAACAAGCTAAGAAGGCACATCTATCTGTGAACTCGGAGTAAAGTCGAGCTCAGGAGACACGCCGCGGGCTTCGCGACGTTTTCGAAGACGGAGCCGCTTCACGAGTTGACATTTTGGGGAAAGAGGAATAAAACATGTCGTGCGCTCCTACAAGTTGAGAGACGAAGATTTTAGCGAGACGTTAGCTAGCCTGGAGGAGAGCTAGCGTGTGTGTTAGTAGTGGGGGGGGGGGAAAGTACGACGTATCTGGGTATCAATCGACAACAATTTTCACACTTTCGATCATTTCCCCCCCTGGGATTGGGATGGTGCTTTTGATCGACGGAAGTACCCATGGTGTGAAAGGGCTGAAGAGAGAGCAGGGTGGACATCTCTGTAGGATCTGGACTGGTTCAGGGAGCGGCGCTCATTTACTGGATGTGTGTTTTTGTTCTGCAGCAAGCTGACCGTTTTCTTTAATCCCGCGGGATTTCCTCTCTTAACGAAAGAAAAAATAAAGCATTTACAGAAGAACGACTTAAGTCGATTGTTTTTTTTAATGATTGTTTTTAGCATTTCTCCCCCTCACCAGCTCACCCGTTTGGATCCAGAACTGCACTGGGTTATCTTACAGGATCTGGCCTGTAAACACTCACACTAACACTGTGCAACACACCAGACTGGGATTTGAAAGCAACTGGGAATGAATGCTCCCGGATCAGTTGTGCTTTGCATTGTCCTAGACTTCACATCTAACTGAAGATTCAACAGGACACGTTTTCTAGACATGACCTGAAGCTGCATTGAAGTTAATCCAGTTCATCCAGTCTTTTCTTTTTTATTTTGCTCACATTCTACCACAAAGGAACTATTGCAAAGACAAACAAACACAAAAAGAGAAATATTTCATGTTGACCACAATAATACTCCGGAAGCATGATGATCCTGAGCAGAAAACCAGATGGTCCGGTCACAGCAGGTAATCAGACGTTTATGTCTCGTGTATTACGATGCGAAATTGAATTCCAGGTCATTTAATTTAATCTTGAACCGGTTTCAAGCTACCTGTGTCCAAAAGTTAGAGTGAACAAACTGCTCCCGAGCCTCTGTCTCGGTCACATGATGCCAACATTTCCACAATAAACACAAAGAGATCTGATGTTTTTGCTCAACAACACACACACATTATCATCACCACTACTGCAACCTGATTATCGTCTATATAAATAAAATATATGTTTTGTCTGCACATTAGTCAGAACTCACTCTTTCAATGATGTCTTCATGTGTCATACATTAGAGGACCCGAAACCAGTCTCAGAGAACTTATTGTCTGTATGTCTGTCTGACAGAATTTAATGACACTTCTGCAGTACTTGGATCTCTGCCTGAAGTTTAACCTGCACCATAAGTGAAATCAAACTATTGAGTAAAAGCGATGTTATGAACAGTTATGTGCCAGACTTATTAATCAACTGTAAAATAAGCTACTTGCTCGATGTAAACAAACACCTGCACCAATAGTAATAAGAATGATGTTAATTAGAAAAACCCAAACGTAACATTTGTACTGGGATTAGTTCATATTTTCAGTGCTGAAATAACAGCGCTAAAGTGGTATAAGTGAATTTTAATTTGCGCTGTACTCGTTTTAAGACAAAACTTAAACTTTATCCGATCTACTTTTCCGATTTCTCTTCTGTGATTCACTCTCTGATTACTAAACAGGAAGTGTATCTGTCTGACGATGAAAGAAGTACAACTTGGCGCAAACAAGGCATGAACATAAAGGTATCATGACAGATTCAAAATCTTGCTGTAGTAAATTTTGTCAGATTCAAAATCTTGCTGTAGTAAATTTTGTACTATTTCGTAGCTACCAATACCATATAATGTCGCACCAACCAAAATATTGTGCAATTAGGTTAATTAAAGGGTTCATCTTTGTTGCAGGTAGACACGTATGTGTGCTTCAACCCAAATATTAATATAATTGATTAAATTAAAGCTGATGAGCTCATTTTAAGCTTGAACTTTTAACTATTTCTACAATCTCTTAGTATTTAAAAGTATAATTATTAAGTATATATATAACTTATATAATAGTATATATTAATTATATACTATTTAAGTATAGTATTATTTTACCACGCTAACTTTCCTAAGCAAGATCTGAGCTAGCTTATTTCTAATATCCCTTGAATTTCAAACAGGCTTAGTTCCCATTTTTACACAAAGCCACTGATCAAGCCAAGATTGTTGCTTCATCCTTAAACCCGTGCACCATGTGCTGACTGTTTCAGATCAAAATGGTTGTCTTCCAGGGCTTGTGTTTTTTTACATTTTTTTTTATTGCTCACTTGTTGCTGTAGATACAAACATATCATTTGTCAGTCAATCACATACTCTCTCAAACGCCCCCTTTCCTGCCACTGTGAGTAAACTGTGGCCATCCCTATAAAAGTGTGTGGGTTGTTTGTGTAGCTGTGGCTATCCAGCTTCCTGTATGTTATTCGCCTTCCTTTCAACCAATTACTTGTGTGTGTCTGTGTCTGCATTTATCCCCCCCTTCCTGAGTCTTGCTTTTGTAACTGTGATACAGTTTATCATACAGTTACCTAGCCGTGATATTTGAAGATACTGTACATGACAAAGCCACAGTGAGAAATCATTCACACCCTCTTATTTAACCGGTTTGCTCAACTCCTTTTGTTTAGAATTGTCAGGAAGTGTGATGTATCTCAGACGCAATTTAATTAAACCCTTTAACCTGACTTCCTGTTTTAACAGAAAGCATGTCAGCACTCGGAATCAAATCACTGCTCTCGTTGGACATTTAATACACTTTATTTTAATCCGTCTAGAACATGGGCATCATAGCCGCCAAGGGTAACCGCACATTTGGCCAAAACGATAATCAGCAGGGGAACCTTTTCCCAAGGACTTTCTAGTAAACATTAGCTGAATGTTTTTGTCTTGGAAGAGGGGAAGCATATCCTTTATGCCTTATCTTTGTCTCACCTGGCTTAGGAGTGTAAACACTCTGCTTCATAAACAAGCTAGCTTAGGTATTTAACAGGATTTACATAGCGTAATAGGATAAAGTTTAACAGTCTCCTGAAGTCCCAATGAGTAATAATAAGTCGTTGGCTGCTACATTGTGATCTCCAGAGACGGCTGTTGTGAGGGTAGCCTGTTCTCTGAGCACATGCGACATGGTTACATTGTTCTCAAGGGTAAGGTTACAGTACTTCTTGCCGCGGTTGTGCTGCTCATTCCCCCCGCTACAGCTGTTTTGATCTAGCACCAGAACGCATGTTTGTACTGAATCATCCATGCTGTACCATAGTGTCATGGTCTGTGTATGTTTTCGTGCCCCACAGCTCGACACGGAGACGGTCTGTATGACTCTTACATGCGCACGGACCACATCGTGAATGAAGAAGCTGACCTGAACGGACAGAGCCCCGGCGCCCTGCCCCCATTGCACAAACACACAGTAAGTGCACACTTCCTCTTTTTTTTAGTGATTAGACTTGGTACCATGCACATCCTCTTGGTCATCGCTCCAGGCGGGACATGGATGTTTAGTTTCCCCTCATTGGGCCCTTAAGCAGGAAGCTGTCAGATTCTAATGTATGCATGTAATGGCCATAAGTAAATAAACACATGTTGATTTCAGAACACAGAAGGTACATATCAATGTATAGGAAATAAAATGCTTTTTGCTTTTGGTTTATGTCTAGTTAGCTTATTGTTGTGGAACATCCATGGCTCAAGGGACTCTCTTGTAATTTCTGTTGTAGGAATTATAAACAGTCATTTCTTCACCAGCCTCTCCCCCACGCCCCCCCCCCCCCCCCCCCCCCCATCTCTCTTGAAGTTAACCAGACAAAACAATGTTGTCATGTCTTAAAGACGTTCTGACATACAAGACACTTTCCTGAGCTGTTTAATAAATCTTTTTGCAGCACTGTTGTCGAAGCTGTTATTACAGAAAACGATCACCTCTTTCTGACCAATCAGATTCAAGGATTTTATTAAACTTTTATTACACCTGCATGATTACTTGATAATACATATCATCTGGGGTAATAAGAGTCCAGTCATCCATGCACTTATATAAGTACTAATTAGTTGATAATTAACTACTTAATCATAATAATTCCCTTGCCGTGTACACTTCTGGATTTTAGCTGAGCCCGTTGCCTTGACAGTTGAAACCCCACAGTGAGTTGATCAGTAAATGCTGTATATATAATTGGACTGTGTGTGAGATTTTCTGGCACGTGACTAAGGAACATGTGCTGCTCTTTTACTAACTGCAATGCCACTAACTCTGTGTTCACCATTTATTTACTTTTTTTTCTTACATTTATGTGCATTTATATATTTTCTTGGTCAATCCATAAATATAATAATAAAAAAATATCTAACTGTAATGAGTAGTGTTTGAGAGCGGACACCTGATTTATTTCTCAGGTCTCTGTGAAATCTATCCATCAGCTCACAACGCATGCAAATCTATTTTAGTCTGTCGTTTCCTTGGAACTGAGTCCAACTTCATCTCAGCAGCCTTGTTTGGCTTTCACTTTGAAGATTTTAAAGATTTTTTTAAAAAAAAACCTGTTTTATCCACATGACCGTGTCTCTTCTAGTGTTCAAAGCTTTTGTTTTGTTTAATTGAATTTTTTTTTTTCCCCTCTTAGTGTAGTGGTGCTTTTAATTTTTTCTTACGTTGCATAGAAATCAGATCTGAAATAATCTGTTAAAACATGTTAGATTTTAGGATGCATTCTGAATGCTGCATTAGTGTCACACAGTATGCAGCTGTAGTGTATGATTGATTTATTGATTGTATTTTTTTTAATTGCATACATTGAATCCCTAGTGAAATTATATACTCTGGCTATATTTTGCTCTTCATTCACATGTCACAAACTTGATTACTCTATAAATATTTTTTTCTATATAGATTATTATTTTTACTTTATAAAAAAATATATATTTACTTAATTTATTTTACATTCCGTTGGGATTAATAAAGTATCTATCTGCCTTTTCCAAAAGTTACTGTAATTATTATTGAAATGTAATTTCCTGGTTGGATATTGACTTGCCAGTAAATAATATGTTTAATCTTTTGACCTTTTTATTCAAGTTTTTTTTTTGTAAAAAAAAAAAAAAAGGAATACTGTAAAAGAATGTGTCTATAGTGTATATATTTGTCATGATTGTACTTTCGGCTGCTCCCATGGGGTGGGTCGCACACAACCTGGTACAGGTTATACGCCCAATGCCCTTCATGACACAACCCTCACATTTTATCTGGGAATGGGACCGGCACTGCATCCAGTGGCTGTAGTTTGTGCATTGGGTGGGGCTTTTTTAGGGGAAACATATTACACACTGCTGCCATATTCCAATGCGAGTTTTGGAATATGGCAGCAGTGGGAACAGATGGGCATAGCAACTGTTGAAGTTTGTATATATTTTTGGGCCCATCTGTACATACCCTTTTTATTAATTCATAAATACTTGCTTGCATACAGCTTTGCCCCTTCATGAGACGTACAAACAAATAAATAATCTGTTAAAATATGTTAGATTTTAGTATAAGTTATAACCTACTTGACCTACGTATAAAACCTCCGAATCATATCAGCCGCGTGCTTCTCGGAAAGGCTCGCGCATTGATGATCACCTGCATTGGTCTAAACTCTTCTGTGGGAAGCAACTTGAACTCTACGTCCGTTAGGTTTACAACTGTGGAAAGCGGTGACGCCAGGGTTAAACTCCCAGTGCCTGCCGACACACACACACACACACTAACACCCGGACTAAACTCACTCTAATACACACTTACACCGCTGACTCGACGTTTTGCGGACAGACTGAGGGAACGGCTTTTAAAGTCTCGTATTCATTCCAACATGCGCCGGAAAAATCGGCGTCGTAATTCAAACATTGTGACGCATCGACGCACAACGCGGAAGTCAGCGTATAGACGTTGTAGACGTAACCTATTACGTCGACGCGGCGATGCAGGCCTACTAGTGGCGGATTCTTTCAGGATCCCACAAAATATAGATTTTAAACCTACATGGCTAGAAAGGTATTCTTTAATTACATTTATTTCTTCACCCATTTTTAATTAATAAATACCTTATAGATAGATATTTTATTGAGCCTGGAGGACATTCTAGAACATGCCTATTTATCACATGTACTTTGATCTGATTATTGATCCTGTGAGGCTGTTTTTCTTAGGCAATGGCCATTGTTAAAGGTGCTGTACAACTAAAATGAAATTAAATTGAATAATTTTACAGCTTTTAAAAACAGATAATGCTACTACACTGGTTGTTTCATATAAAGTTGCAGTGATCACTCGTACTGTAGTTTTTGTTTGCTACAGCTTTCATCTGTCTATTACTTAGTAATGATTCCATTGGATCTAATAGATGTTTGCTTAGGGTTCATTATCAGAAATGAATGCTATCACATCTTGCTTTTTGATTTGTATAACCTTCATCCTCATCCTTTGTTTATTTCTCTCTCTCTCTCTCTCTCTCTCTCTCTCTCTCTCTCTCTCTCTCTCTCTCTCTCTGAAGGCTGTAAACAAGCCAATGATGAAGGATCATCTTGGGGTTCGAGGAGGTCAGATAAAGGTGAAGTATCTATATGAGGATTCGTACAGCCACAAGTCTAGTGGCCACCACAACGGTACCAGCCACACCCCTGCCAAGCCCCACTCTGTCCTCTCCAAAGAGCGGAGCACGGACAGCAACAGTTCAGCCAAATCCTCTGAAAGCTCCTTGAAGCCAGCCAAGCCGGGAGGTCCCCTAAGCCCAGACCAGGCAGTGAAGCAGTATAGGCAACAGTTGAGTGCACTAGAACAGCAGGAGATCCTCAATTATCCTGAGATCTATTTTGTGGGACCAAATGCCAAGAAGAGACAAGCAGTTGCAGGAGGATCTAACAACTCTGGATATGATGATGACCAGGGAGGATATATCCACGTGCCACACGACCATATTGCCTATCGTTATGAGTTCTTAAAGGTAATCGGTAAAGGAAGCTTCGGCCAAGTGGCGAAAGTCTACGACCACAAGTTACATCAGCATCTCGCCCTAAAGATGGTGCGCAACGAGAAACGCTTCCACCGGCAAGCCGCAGAGGAGATCCGAATCCTCGAGCACCTGAAAAAGCAAGACAAGACAGGCGGCATGAATGTAGTCCATATGCAAGAGAACTTTACCTTCCGCAATCATATCTGCATGTCCTTCGAGCTGCTTAACATGAATCTCTATGAACTCATCAAACGCAATAAATTCCAGGGCTTCAGCCTGCCTTTGGTACGCAAGTTCGCCCACTCCATCTTGCAGTGCCTGGAGGCTCTGCACCGCCAAAAGATTATCCACTGTGACCTAAAACCAGAGAACATTCTCCTCAAGCAGCAGGGTCGGAGCGGTATCAAGGTCATCGACTTCGGTTCTAGCTGCTTTGACCACCAGCGCGTCTATACCTATATTCAATCCAGATTTTACCGAGCACCTGAGGTCATTCTTGGCTCACGCTACGGGATGCCCATAGACATGTGGAGCTTTGGCTGCATTCTTGCTGAGCTCCTGACAGGATACCCTCTCTTTCCTGGTGAGGATGAGGGTGACCAGTTGGCCTGCATGATGGAGCTTCTGGGAATGCCACCTCAGAAGCTTCTGGATCAGGCCAAGCGAGCCAAGAACTTCATTAACTCCAAGGGGCATCCGCGTTACTGCACCGTCACCACCCTTAGCAATGGTGCCTTGGTGCTTAACGGGAGTCGCTCCCGGCGAGGAAAGATGCGGGGTCCTCCGGGCAGCAAGGAATGGTTGACGGCACTCAAGGGCTGTGATGACCCCACCTTTATTGACTTTCTGAAGAAATGTCTGGACTGGGAACCCAGTACTCGCATGACGCCAGTTTTGGCCTTGCGACACCCCTGGTTGTACAAGAGGCTACCCAAGCCTGTGCCTGGTGGAGAGAAGACCTTGGTAGCTAAGCGGATTACCGAGCATGGCACTACCTTCCCCAGCATTGTCCCTAAGGTTCCTCCTGTGATGGGCCCAACCAATAACAAACTGAGGACCAACATGATCGGGGACTCTGGTGGGAATATACCGTTGCGTACAGTGCTACCAAAGCTCGTTTCATAGAGCTGATCACCTATTCAGGGATAAAGACTATAATGTAGCAGAGATTTTTAGCGTCGGATTTAATGTTTTGGTTTTCTTTTTAAAATAATGTGTGGCAATACTCAGTGTTTTGACTTCGGTTTTTAAAATAACGAAGCACAAAAATACAAATTTTTATATGGCAGTTGAAAAGTAGTTTTTGTTTTCTTGAAATGGCCTTTGAAAGGGCATTCAGAAATGTACTAATTCAGTTTTGTTTTTACACTTTTGTCAGGAATGGAATGCTACTCATGTGCACAAGTGGGTGAAAATATTATACTGTACCCTTAAGGGTTTTTACACTATTTCTTATAAGACAAACTGTTTTTCTAAGGGCTGCCTTTTAAATCTATACTGTTAAGAAAAATACTGGGTGTTTTTGAATTCTCCTAAAATCTGAACGAGACTTGTTAGATAGATCTACAGCAAAGATCCTCATTGCGTTGTTCCAGCAGACACACAATACATGTAATGATTTAACTTCACAGATTGTTACAGTAAATTTTGGGTTTTGATTTTCGTTTCTCTCTGCTCAGAATTGTGACACTAGAGAGTGAGTCATGTGGGAAGTTCTGTCCTCATGTGCTCATTTAGGCCAAAACACTGTGCATTTCTAGAATGAACCAGACTCTAGTGTTTCTCTAGTAGGAAGATTTTAAGTTCCTTTTTTTCCCTGTTGCAAAAGAGAGCTTAGATGCCCTACAGTCAGGTAATAAAAAAAAAAGGTTAGTTTGTGTTGGGAACAGCAAAGTGCACCAGGTGTGTTAAGGTGTGTTTTTCTGTTGTTTGTTGGTAGGGTTTTTTTTTTTTTTGCTTCAGTTGGTTTTTGAAAGCTGTCAGTCAGGTTATGCGTGAAAGAAAAAAAGCAAGATGACTAGTGAGCCTGTGTAAATGCACTCGGAAAGTTGTGCTTGTGCTTTCAAGCTGTGGTTGTGAGCTCGAAACAAATCTGTGTTCCTGGCCATGTTATCTCTCAAATCATTTATTGCTGGATTTAGATTAAGGACAAATCAATCGAGTAGGCTCTGTACATCATAGAGCTTTCAGCCCCCACCCCCGCCCCCCTTTTTTTTTTCTTCAAAGCTGGGAATTCCTCACTGAATCAGCTTGGAAGCCGGCCTTTGTGTCTTCTGACACGGCGCTACACTGTGACCTGTTTTCCTTCCTTTGTTTCTTTTAGGTCTCGCTTCTATGATGTCACTAAACGCTTCCTCTTCGTGCACTCACACTCTTGACTGCACCACATAGCACGTAGCCATGTAATTATTATTATTATTTTTTTTACTTTTAGGGAAGGGCTTTTGATAACCGCAAACAATTGCTGATTTAACAGAAGCACAGCTGTTTGACACTGCCATGACTTATCACACTTAACTGTTTAACTGACACTAAATGACTAAATCACTTAAAAGACTAGTTCCAAGGCCAAGACTCTTTTAGGAAACGAATGGTGCTGCTCACCTACGTGCTGTGTCTATAATCTGCATCTCTGTCTTTAGGACCAATGAGTTTTACCACAGATGTTAAAAAAAATAACTGCATTTGTACACCATTGCGGTCAAATTGTCTCTGTCTCGGGTTTTCGTCTCCCCTTGGTATGCATGATTACAGAGGGGAAGTGTTAGCAGTTTCAACGCATGCGATTTACATTCATTTGCTAGATTCTTTAATCCAAATAGACTTTCGGCTGGATTAAGGCAGGATGCAAACCAATCAGGTTAATGGCTCTTTTACGGCAACCTTTACTCTTACCTCTTTTAATTCCACATCATAAGGCTAAACATAACCAATTACCATTATTCAAAAAATGTAGGGGCAAGCACAGATTATTAATACCCATTGTTTTAGCAATCAAGTCTAGGCTTCTGGATCATATCAATGAACGTGTTTATGGAAAATTATTGAGGCCTAACATCCAGCATTTGTTAGTCTACCTCTAAATTGCTCGTCTCAGGATCTGGGTAAGATCTAAAAACGCTCGCCGTCAAGTCAAGACGCGGCATCTTTCACTTCAGTGCTTGTCTCTGTTAGCTTTAAGTCATTATTTCCCTAATTTTCTTATTTCTGTTTTTTTTTTTTTTTTTAGCACACAGGCCTCTCTGTTTAGAGAAGGCCTTTTTTTGGGGGTTTACCATTAGTTGAGTGCATCAGTAAAACATCTACGCTGTACCCATTGCCTCTATTTCAGCTTCTATACCTTCTATGGTCTTTTTTTTTTTTTTTTTTTTTTTAACTGGTGTGATCTCAACCTCATCCTCATTTTACTAGTTTGCAGGTTGACTTCAGTTTCGAAAAGAGGACGCAATGGCATGATGGTGTAATTTCCCTTTTGAGATGTGTCTTATCAGACATTTGCAGAAAGACTATGAAAAAATTGTAAAAGGACTGTAAAATGGGAATTGTCCATAAAAGAATCAACCAAATGAGCTTGTATTAGTTTTTTTTTTTTTTTAAAAGGAGAATAAAATCAATATTACCATTTGTCTTGTTCTTTTGTTTTTTTTCCCTTCCTTTCCTCAAAAGTGTCATCTCACATGCACTGTAAATGCATGTTCTAGAGACTAGCTACGTGTTTCCCTTGTACTCAAAATCAAACTCCGAATCTGTGACACGTTTGACAGTGTTACTGATTGGGTAGACGTGTAACTTGAAACCTTTCCAGTATTTCTAGATGCATTATTGTAGGTTTGTGTGGAGAAGTTTATTCTGCATACCGTTTGGGTCATTTGAAAGGAATGACATAAATGTTTCTGCAATTCCAGGTTATTGTATCTGTTATATCAGGTAATTACAATTCCTTTTTAAATGACCTAGCACTTGTTTATAAGTCCTGCTTACACTCTGCATATGTGCAAGGTGACCCTCAGGTCATAATTTTTATTTCCAGGTGTGATTTGGTTATATTATTTTCAAGGGATTTATTAAAACTGCACCAGCTGCCTTTACTTTTTCTACAGCAACATTGTAAGGGTAATAAAGGCTGCCAAAATCAACATTTTGCCTTAAAGGTGAAATATAGCGTCGCAGAACTTTAGTATGACAGATAAAGGGGAACCAGTTGGTTGAGTTGGTCTACTAAAGGAGGTGGAGCTCAGCAAAGCCACTGACTGTGCCTCTTATTTTACACGAATACTGCTTGGTTGAGTTTTAGTCTGCTGAGGTTATTAGGTAAAATATTTGTGCTGCATATGCTGATATGTGCAATATACTATAACCAACATCAAAAATAACTGGCTTGAAACAGTTAGTGTTACTGTTCATCACAGAATTTCGCTACAGCTGCTTTTACTACAACTACCATCTGCTCAACTCTGACCATCCTGCTTTTATACAGCAACATCTCCTCTTTACATTATACTTTGTTTAAAAATGAATTTCGGTTGACTTACAGTACTGTCTTTTGTAATTGACTGTAATTTACCTTGGCTGGTTGCTAGACCACCAGAAGTCTACGTATTGTCTACGCCCAATGCTGATTGAGTAAACAGATTTTCACCTTTTTTTTTTTTTTGGATTGATTTTCTCCGACAGACATCTCTCTGGGCTTCAGGTTGGTTTACCCATTTTATCAATGAATGCAGTCTTCACAGGTGAAACCAAGGCCTCAAACCAAAAGTAGACAACTATTATGTGTCTATTACGTCTTACACGGCACACCCGAGCAATGAGACACACCTGTTGGTCAAATTCTCCAATAATTTTTACTCTTGGAAAACTGGTTGCTGAGTTTTTACCTTTTTTTTTTTTTTTTTTAGCTGAAATTCCTATTTTTTTTGTCATTTGATCTTAAACCTAAGTATATTTAATTTGTGCTAAAAATGTCCAAACATTGTAGACAATGTGGTTAGTTTTGTCCAGATTAACTCAGACATATAATTAGAACTGTGTCCAGTAGAGCTAATTATTTTTGCTATATGTGCTAATAGATTAACAGATGCGATTTCCATGGTTAAACCTGTTGTATGTGGACGTACACGATAACACGGTACTAATATAGACTGTGATAAAAGCATAGACGAGTATTGTAAAAATCTATTACTGTAATTCTAGCGTTGCTGATACGGCACATTATCAGTGTTCGAGGTAAAGCTGCAAGTCCTTATGCTTACGTCAGTTTAATTTTAGCAATTAAGCTTCATATCTGATGTACTTGCTCGAACAGGTACTTTGGATTTTCCTTGTATCTAGTGACAAACTTGTGCTTGAAAATATAATTCGGGAGGGACATTCTCAAAACTACCAGTGTTTTCAAAGCAGGCTTAGGAAGGCAGTGAGTTTTCTCTCTCTCTCTCTCTCTCTCTCTCTCTCTCACTGACATAGAAGCAGAGGAGATTAAGGCAATCCCATTACAGGTCGAATGAACTGACTCATTGTCCATATGGTATCGACTTGGAGATGACCCGTACAACCTCTCTCAACGATCAGTGAGAAGAGTCACAAAGATTTTGCCATGTGGAGACATCAGGTCCAATGTTAGGCCATCAGGCAACAGGATTCATGCACTGCAAAATTCCCAGTGTTGATTTAACACCCCAAGTGTTTATATATATATATACACACACACGTGGACAAAATTGTTGGTACCCTTCGGTCAATGAAAGAAAAACTCAGAATGGTCACAGAAATAACTTTAATCTGACAAAAGTAATCATTTTTTTAAAAAAAAATCTATGAATGTTAACCAATGAAAGTCAGACATTGCTTTTCAACCATGCTTCAACAGAATTATTAAAAAAAAAAAAAAAAAACTCATGGAACAGGCCTGGACAAAAATGATGGTACCCCTAGAAAATACTGAAAATAATGTGGCCAAAGGGACATGTTAATTCAAGGTGTGTCCACTAATTAGCATCACAGGTGTCTACAATCTTGTAATCAGTCAGTGGGCCTATATATAGGGCTCCAGGTAGTCACTGTGTTGTTTGGTGACATGGTATGTACCACACTCAACATGGACCAGAGGAAGCGAAGGAAAGAGTTGTCTCAGGAGATTCGAAAGAAAATTATAGACAAGCATGTTAAAGGTAAAGGCTATAAGACCATTTCTTATACCATTTGACTACAGTTGCACATATTATTCAGAAATTTAAGATCCATGGGACTGTAGCCATCCTCCCTGGACGTGGCCGCAGGAGGAAAATTGATGACAAATCAAAGAGACGGATAATCCGAATGGTAACAAAAGAGCCCAGAAAGACTTCTAAAGAGATCCAAGGTGAACTTCATGCTCAAGGAACATCAGTGTCAGATCGCACCATCCGTCGTTGTTTGAGCCAAAGTGGACTACGTGGGAGACGACCAAGGAGGACACCATTGTTGAAAACAAATCATAAAAAAGCCAGACTGGAATATGCCAAACTACATGTTGACAAGCCACAAAGCTTCTGGGAGAATGTCCTGTGGACAGATGAGACAAAAATGGAACTTTTTGCCAAGGCACATCAGCTCTATGTTCACAGACGGAAAAATGAAGCATATCAAGAAAAGAACACTGTCCCTACTGTGAAACATGGAGGAGGCTCTGTTATGTTCTGGGGCTGCTTTGCTGCATCTGGCACAGGGTGTCTTGAATCTGTGCAGGGTACAATGAAATCTCAAGACTTCTAGAGAGAAATGTGCTGGTCAGTGTCAGAAAGCTGGGTCTCAGTCGCAGGTCATGGGTCTTGCAACAGGACAATGACCCAAAACACACAGCTAAAAACACCCAAGAACGGCTAAGAGGAAAACATTGGACTATTCTAAAGTGGCCTTCCATGAGCCCTGACCTCAATCCTATTGAGCATCTTTGGAAGGAGCTGAAAAAAAGGCACCCTTCAAACCGGAAACAACTGGAGCAGCTTGCTCATGAGGAGTGGGCCAAAATACCTGCAGAGAGGTGTAGAAGTCTCATTGACAGTTACAGGAATCGTTTGATTGCAGTGATTGCCTCAAATGGTTGTGCAACAAACTATTAAGTTAGGGGTACCATCATTTTTGTCCAGGCCTGTTCCATGAGTTCATTTTTTTTTTTAATAATTCTGTTGAAGCATGGTTGAAAAGCAATGTCTGACTTTCATTGGTTAACATTCATAGAATTCTTATTTATTATTACTTTTGTCAGATTAAAGTTATTTCTGTGACCATTGTGAGTTTTTCTTTCATTGACCGAAGGGTACCAACAATTTTGTCCACGTGTGTATATGACCTAATGGTCACGAATGTACTCTGAAAGTGTTAAATCAACACTCTGGGTGTTAATTCAAGACTAAGGATTTTGCTGTGTGGGTTAGTGAGGAGGTATACAGAATTAGCCTCACACATTGGCGGACATGCAGGCAGGAGTTGTCTATGTACATATGGGTGTGTGGGGTGTGAGTGACTGCTCTTTAGTGTTCATCAAATACTTAATAAGAAAAAGCTCCCTTGAATGTAATTATTTATTTGTTATTAATTATTATAGTTATTTAATTTAATACATTTTCCAGACTTCCTGAAGGACTTTTTTGGCTCTCATTTACAGTCCAGTTCCTGTAGCTGACCAGATTCATGGGAATCCTTCAAGAACCTCTTAAAAACATCTAATGTAAGGTCTGAACATAGAGAGAAACAGATGCAAATGATGAAAGCTAATCAGACCAGTGATTAGTATAGTGGTGATGGTGATGAATGCTGAGTGGTTGAAACAGACCAGAGTGAAAATGAGGTTGCTGCTGACAGTTTTTAAATGAGGTTAAGCCAACTTAATTTGCAGCATGTCACAGATACTGTTGTTCCCATTTCTTTAAATTTAATTCACATCATTTTATTTAATAAAAAGAAATTAGGGGAGGCCTAAGAGTTTTGCACAGCACCGTAGGTAAGCTACCAAGTTACCAACTTAAAAAACTTGTATTGTTTGAAAAGGTTTAATAATGTGCATCTGTCACCTTGCACCTCCAGGGTCCGGGTTCGATTCCCGTCTCTGTGTGCATGGAGTTCCTCCGGGTCCTCCGGTTTCCTCCCACAGTCCAAAGACATGTAGGTTAGGTTAATTGGCATTCCCAAATTGGCTGTAGTGTGTGAGTGTGTGTGTGTGTGTGCCCTGCGATGGATTGGCACCTTGTCCAGGGTGTACCCCGCCTTGTGCCCTAAGACTCCTGGGATAGGCTCCAGGCCCCCCATGACCCTGAATACAGGATGAAGCGGTACAGATGAGTGAGGTGAGTGTAGTGAGTGAGTGAATAATGTGCATCGACACTACGACTGAACAGATCTTTCGAACAGTTGCTGAATAAGAAGGATGGTTCCAAGGTACCATTAGTGACAGGGTCACTTAAAAATGAAGTTGAAAAGGGTTGACTTTGCCAAGGTTGGGACCCAGTATATTGGGCTTTCAAGGGGCCCAAAATTTCGACAGGTGAAAAGTAACTAGGCATTAAAAATTGGTAATGAAGTCCATATTTCTAATCCAAATTTATTGAAACCAATTGTACATGTACTTTTATTCCTATTAGAAAGGAAAATGCAAGCAAATCTTAAAATTTCAACAAAAACACCAGTGGCGTCAACCAGTTTCCTCAAACGGACAGAACTGGAATGGACAGTCTTCTGTAGGAAGTCGTTTAGGATACTGCTGAGAAACCTCCGAAATCCGTGCCTCCAGTGTGTCTTCTAGCAGTTTCCAGGATGTTTGCTGGGATGGCGCGATGAACCTCATGAACGGCCTGCAAGAAGTGCCGATCGCACGCCATGTGACTTTCCCTCGGGGCTATGCAAAGGAGGAGGTGTACAGAACAAAGCCTCACACACTGGCAGACTTGTATATGTAAATTTGTTTATGGACTTTATTACCAATTTTATAATGCTTAGTTACTTTTACCCTTCCTGTATAACTCTCTTTTTTTAATAGATAAATGGGGATTAAAGAAAAAAGTGTAATGTATATAAGTTCCAGTGTAATTATTATACATATTTCTATAAATGATTGTGATATTTTATTTGATATAATACTTTACACTGTCCCATATCATCTTTTTTATGTTTCAAGATCAAACCATGGTCCTTTCAACCATAAAAACAAACCTTTCTTTTAGGTTGCACAGCTGTTTTGGAGAATAATCACATGAATCAGGTTATTTGTCACTCAAAATACGTCAGCGTGGTTGGGAACTCGTTTCGATGTGAGATGAGTAATCGTGCCGCTGATGTCTACGTGATCATTTTACTGCCACTGCTTGAAGATTTCTTCATACCACGGCAATTAAATGGGAGTGTTATTAGAGTTTGCAGTCAGACTTATAGTATGTGCGCAATATAGAAGAACTGGTTCTAAAGATAGTGAGCTAAGAGCTACAAGCGTTTCACCTGAAAAATGCCGGGACGAAACAAAAGCCACATTTCAGAAAGGTCAAATTAGTGGCCCTCATTAAGCAAAGAAAACAACTAAGTGTTTAAGCGTGATGAAATTGAGTTGAGAACTGTACAACACATTATTAAAACCTGGAAGGACAGACCTGAAGTGTGAACTTCGTTACAGGAAATGTGATCTAAAGGAAACAGTGATCAGAGACTGGGTCAACAGAAAGGACAGCTGTGTTTAATAGTGAAAGTAAGAGAATATTCACATGTACAATGTGATGAGAGCTCACACGATTGGGACTAAACAGCTGTGTGGCCATAAGAAAACCACTGGTTAGTGAGACTAATCAGAAAAAGGCGCCAGTTTAATATGGAGCAAAACAAAATGGTCTTTGAAGCAATAAAAATGTTGTGTGGTCTGATTAGTCTCTGATTAGTCGACTGTCCCTATTTCAGAGCGATGGACACATCAGGGTAAGAATGGAAGCACATGAAGTGATGTACCCATCATGCTTAGTGCTCACTGTACAACTGTTATGCACTTCTTCCCTTATGCCATGGATATATTCCAGGACTCAAATTGTGACAGAGTGGTTCTACTGTATAATCAAGAACAACAGCGACACCAATGGTCAAAAGTAAAAGTACACATAATAGTATGAAGTATTTCTTTGTAGGCCAGACTGTAGATATTACACATGCCATTCTTGTCAAGTTACTTATTGTGGAAATGACGTTCAGATTTATTTTGCTCTGGTGCTAACAGCAGTGATTGAGATGCTGCATGTTTATGGATGTTAAAATGAATGGGGCAGTGGGGTGGCTCAAACTTTTAAGGATGTAGGTTGCCTCTGTTGGGCCCTTGAGCTTGGCTTGGCTCTAAAGGCGCTCTATCCTGGCTGATCCTGTGTCCTGACCTCATCTTCCTAACAGGGATATGGGGAAAAAGTACAATTTCCTTTTGGGATTAATAAAAGTTATTGATTGGCTGAGTTAAGGCTCTGAGGGACTAACCGGAAGGTTGGGGGTTTGAACCCCAGCTCTGCCAGGTTGCTACTGATTAGTGATGAGTCGTTCATGGTCGATTCATTTTTTTTTTTTTTTTAATGAGTCGTTAATGTACCTCAGAAGAACGAGTATTCTCAGAGGGTGATCCGTTTATTTTCTACTGGGTGCGCATATGCAAAGCATCACAAAACCTCTGTAGGTTATGTACAGGAAACGGAAATGAGTCTTTTAGTCCGAGTCATTTGTTCTTTTGTCACGTGACTCTCATAGACGCTAATAGCTTAAAAGAACGAACAACTCTGAGCCAAAATATAGGAGATGCTCGTTCTGTTTATCATATGTACTTAGCTGCATTGTAATATTTTAATTACTGTAAAAAATATTTGTGTATGTAGAGGTTTGTTTATAAAAAAAAAAAAAAAATTTATTTTATTTCTGATCAAAAGAAGGAATTGAACTAAATGATTCGATCATTTTTCATCAAAATAATCCAAACTTCCCATTACTACCACTGATTGGCCCTTGAGCAAGGCCCTTAACCCTGTCTGCTCCAGGGGTGCCAGGGGTGCCGTATAAATGGCTGACCCTGTGCTCTGACCCTAGCCTAGCTGCGATATGCGAAGAACAAAGAATTTCACTGTGTAGTACATGTCAATAAAGGCTGAAACATGCATGAGGTAGATTGACTGGTGTTGCTGCATTTCAGTTAGTGTCATCCTGTCTGGGTATTAGTTTTGGCCTATGATGAGGTGCATTTAAGCAGCTTAACTATAACGGTTTCATGATACAGTAGATACACAAAGTTGCAGTTAAGTAGTAGAATCATGTTTTGATTATTTCACCAGCTTATCACTGTTCAGATAGAAAGATCAGACTTTTTGTGTGTTACAGAGCAAAAAAAACAGTCATGCACAGTCTTGGTCTTCATTCTTGTAATGCTTTAGGGCTTTCCACAGGGTGAGGGCATTCTTTTTCTACTGGTGTTGGTCCTGGACTTACATACAGCTGTGGTGCCAGGCGTCTTTGGAGGTGGGGCTGCATTTTCTACAGCAGTTGTCCTACCGATCCTTACATTCCACATTCTTGTACAACCTCCAGAGTTTTGAGGAGAGGGCCGGGAACAAGACAAATGCAGGCAGGGTAGAGATAAACCCAGCACCGCAGCGATAAAATGTAAACACTGCGAAACCTCACAGTTAGATCAAGAGTCCTACATTCAAACTTAAGTTTTGCGTAGTTACTCCTCGTCCTTTTTTACTCCTATAATGTGTTGTTGACTCTTGACATCCACGTGCCTTGGCCAATCCTGAAATAGCACATGACTGCCATGTTTCACCGAGCACATGAGTATGTCATATTTGTTTGGGAAAACTCCAGATAACAGTATCTTTGGCATGTGTTTTCATGTTGTTGACATACTCTATGTATCTCATTCCATGAAGAGGGATCTTGTGTTTCAGCATTCAAAGATCATGACAGATAAATCATATGGTCTGCTTTGATTTTTTCCATGTCCTGGCCCTTAAAACCCATTTCCACCCTTCCTTGGTTTCTTACATTCTGCTTTTGCCTCAACGTTCCACTCTAGCTGTTCTCCCTGACCACAGGGAGAATGTGATCTCCAAAAAAGACAGAGGACATGGAAAATCTTTATTTTTGGTTCCCAGGACGGGGAATCAGACACATGCAAACAAATGCTCCGTTTCCTCTCTTTCTTATTTCATTTAGTTATAAGTCAACATGATCAATCAAGATTTTACTTAGAAACTTTTAAACACTCTTCAATATTTTATTATGATATAAATGAAAGAATACATATACCATTATATCTCATGCGCTGTGATTATGTATTTCTTCTAAATAGTCATACTTCATGCAATATTTGACATTCTTCCTATAATTTATCCTGGCATCCTCTACCTGCATTTTGCAACACATTCCCCAGGAGCTTGGGATGACTTTTAGCTCTCTGACACTTTAATTCTGCAACATAATTCGTGTGGGAAAGTCTGGGGAAAAACCCACTGGATGTCACTGTGGCTGAATTTTGGAAAACTGGGGAAAAAATTTTTTTTTTACGCAAATATTATACGATCAACCCCAACACGATCACCACTGTCATGTGAATTGAGTAACATTGATCATCAGTTATATACCAAGAACCTGCTGACAGGATCATGGGCACACAAGGCTTGTCCATGCTTGTTGGGATCAGAGGTTAACCTGTCTAGTCTGATCCCGCACAAACTCTGCTGGAAAAGTCAATGCTGGCCACAACCGAGAGACACCAGAACACCCAGTGCATCACAGCCTGCTGTGTATGGGGCTGCAGAGCTTAAGGTTGTTCATCCGGCCTCCGAATTCTCCAGATCTCAATTCGACTGAGCATCCATGGAATGTGGCAGACAAACAAATCTTATCCATGGAGGCTCCACCCCACAACCTACAGCACCCCAAGGGTCTGCCACTAACATCCCAGTGACATATCCAGACAGCACAGCACACCCTGAGAGGTCATGTGGAATCATGCCCCAACGCACCAGAGCTGCCCTGGCTGCACATGGAGAAGCTACAGTACACAATTTTCTTTTGCATTTTAATGTTATGGCTAAGGCACAGTGGTGTAGTCGCCTTGCACGTCCGGGTCCGATTCCCGGCCAGGCTCGATTCCCGTCTCTGTGTGCATGGAGTTTGCATGTTCTCCCCGTGCTTGGTGGGTTTCCTCCGGGTACTCCGGTTTCCTCCCACAGTCCAAAGACCTGCAGATTAGGCTAATAGACATTCCCAAATTGCCCGTAGTATGTGAATGAGTGTATGTATGCGCCCTGCGATGGATTGGCACTCTGTCCAGGGTGTACCCCGCCTCATGCCCCAAGTCTCCTGGGATAGGCTCCAGGGCTCCACGACCCTCTATACACAATAAAGCGGTATAGATGATGAGTGTGTGAGTGTTATGGCTGACTAGTGTACACCTTCACTCTCAACAAAAACAAGGTGGAAATGTACTATATCATATTACTTTCTCACCTTGCCTTGGCAGTTTGCCTGCATATTGGGTAATGAGGCAGTTTAACAATTACAGAGGTAAATGCTGTTAGTGTGCAGAAAGGCGTCTTCAACCTTATTAGCTTATCTGATGAATGTCATACTTTGATCATGTTTTTGCTCCTGCACCATCACATCATGATCAAAACATGTTTAAAAAAAAAAAAAAAAAACACCTTTAATGAAAAATAAGTGTCAGAATCAATCAGCGGGTTTTTCAGCACTGACGTTCGCATGACACTGAGGCTTGTGTTTAAATGGCATGAGATGTGGGTAAATGCAGAGAGTCGTAATGATGCTGATAACCCAAGTGAAAAGTCATTTCCCGTGGTCCTCTTATGGTTCTTTCAAATTTGAAAGTAATGTTTTTTGTCATGAGTAGATCGAGTTATAAATATAAGGAGGGCAATGATTTATTTTCAGTAAAACTGAAAGAGGATATTTAAATGTAAATTTTCTTCCTTTTCACTTTCAGGCCTAATCAGACATAATAAAAGGTCATGTTCTAGATTGTGTGTAAAAAAAATAAATAAATAAAAACATCAGGAAGTCTTTTCGCTCTTGAAACGACTGTATATATAGAATAGAATGTTCTAAAATGACCATGAATAGGGTTCTGCCAGTCTGCCACATATGTCTTTAATATTGCTGCTTGTTTGCTTTACATCTCTTGTAGCTTTCACAGCTCGTGTGAGGTGAAGCAGAAAGTGAGCTTTTCATTGACTGACATGTGACAAAATATTTTTTTTGCAGATTTGAGTTTCAAAATCACATGCCTTAGTAACAGAGAACAGATTGGGGTAGATGCTTACTACACAAAGTGAGCGAGTGAGTTACATTTAGCCTCCTTGTCTTACAACCCTGACAACACCAGAACCATCCATGACTGGGAGCAAATGGAGCTAAATTGGTTATGTTCCCATGTTGGGAGTGATGTCATACTCTCTTTCGCCCTAGCCGTTCATAAACATCTGTGACCTCCTTCAGGCAAAAAAGGGCGGATGGCACTATCTGTCTCATGAGATGCAGTTAGAATAGATGCAGTACGCAGGGTTTCATAGGAAGCATATGTTAGCATAGTTGGCTCGTAGGTATGAGCTGGCTGTTAAGAAAATTGGAGCAAAAATTGGAAAAGGTCCACCTGAAAAGAGCAGGACGTATTCCATACTGTGCAAACGTCTTGAACCAACCCGGATTTCTTCATATTTTGCTTCCCATTCCAAGTCTGATGGAATGTCTTGTATTTTTAATGTAGGTTTGAGGAATAGTTCTCTAGACTTCCTGAAGGTCCTTCCTTCCTGATGCGTGATTGTTACAGATGAGAGGGGAAATATGGTTGCTGCTTGTTTTTAAATTGGCTCTTTAGGCATGTTGAAGTAAAACACTTTCTATTATTCCGTTTCTATTATTTAATCAATTTAATATAATACATTTTATATCAAAGAATGAAGGGTGGCTCAAGACTTTTGCACAGAACTGTACATCTGGTTTCTAAGCCAATCGTTTATTTTGCACCCAAGCCTTGAAGCAATTTAGTCTACTTTTCACTTTTTCAATAAAAAAAAAAAAAAGTGGTTTTCAATCAAGTCATGATTCCGACAACTTGGCTGTAATGTCTGTTGTGTTTGAATATTCATTTAAACAAAAGCTGCTTGTCTCAGTGGACAGTGTCTCTGGGATTTTACAGCATCAGATGCTTGTTACCAGGGCATCGCTGTTGCTAGGTAAACAGTTTATTCTTGGAAAAGGTCAGATTTCGTTGAGGGTGAAGTGGGGACGGGGGTTATGATTTGTGTGTGGGTGGGCCAAGAAGAAGATGATGTCTCGGGCAAGTTTGCAGGTGACAGCCAAGGAGAATCTCCTGTTCTCACACACACACACACACATGCTCACAAATACACACAGGTGTGATCTCTTGTGAGAATGCCTTGGGGAGGAAAGAGGCACCACCATGAGCATAGTGGAAACATAAACACTGTCTTTTGTCTTTTGGTTGATGTCAGCACTTGGGGAAAAAAGTCTAGCTTTTCAAGGGGATTTTCCGAAGTACCACATGCCAGCTTGGCATTTTTAGTCACTTGAGACCGAAGCTTTTTTAAAAATGTGGATAGAATATGTGGAGCCACCCTTTGACGGTAGCCGATTGAACTTTTATTATCGTGCACTAGCATGCTCCTACTTGTAGAACCGCGCCTTTTGTTCTAACTGAGACAAGCGATGTACAAACCGAGTGACCTTATTACTTACCGAACATGATTATCCTTACTGGATGAAACAATTAACATAGGCAGCATAATAATACTAATAATAATAATAATAATAAAGCCATTAATTTTACTGACATGACTGAATGGTTTCAGTATGACAGCTTTGATTAGAATGGCTTAGATTAGAATTATTGGAGAAATAATAGTCTAACTATATATATATATATATATATATATATACATAAAAGAAAGGTTTGTACATTGGTCAGAACACGCTCTTTTAATGATATATTTACCTTTCATACATTAGAGGACCCGAAACCAGTCTCAGAAAAGTTTCTGCTTGTATGACTGTCTATCTGACTATCTGTCTGTATGTCTGTACATATGTATATCTAGATTATGTCACAGCATCATGCAAAACTAGCTGGACAGAATTACATGAAACGTTTGCTGTACTTGGATCTCTGCCTAAAGTTTAACCTGCACCATAAGTGAAATCAAAATGTCAAGTAAAAGCGATGGGATTTTATAATCTACTTTAAAATAATCTACTAATAAGCTACTTGGTCAATGTAAACAAACACCTGCACCAAGTTAAAACTGAATTTTTTTTATTTTTTTTATTAGTTCATATTTTCACAGCTGAAACAACAGCGCTGACGTGGTATAAGTGGATTTTTATGCGCTGGAGCCATTTTAAGACAAAACCTAATCTTTATCTGATCTACTTTTCCGATTTCTCATCTGTGATTAACTCTCCGATTACCGAACAAGGAGTGTATTTGGCTGACGATGAACTTAGCATAAAAAAGGTGTGAACTTTTCTATATCCTCTCTCTCTCTCTCTCTCTCTCTCTATATATATATATATATATATATATATATTTTTTTTTTTTTTACAATTTTCTAATATTTAACCAATTGGAAACCAATACCATATACTGTTGTCACACCAAACAAAATTTTGTGAAATTAAAGTTTGAAAACAATTAAGGGGGTTATCATTGTTGGCATGTACGTGAGCTTCAAACTAAAACACTAACATCACTGATAAATTAAAGATAATCAGCTTATTTTTAGCTTTAACCTTGTAACTATTTCTACAAACTCTTTTCCCATCAACGATGGGTACCTCAGCTAGTTCTTGAATAAATTAGCATTGACTTTCTAGATAAGTGCTAGCAAGGTTTGTAGATTAGTCAGACCTACCAGTACTAGCTAGCATTACTTTAGCAAGCTAACAGTAGCCTGAATGTTTCTATTATAATATAATAGAATACTGTTGTATTTTTCATTCTAATTTAATGCAGGAATTTTTAATAACATAGTTATTTAAAACATAATGAAATATTGTAATTCATGTATAATTTTAGCTTGCTGTTACGTGACAAAGTTGCCATGGTTTGAGATCAACGCAAACAATGAACCAATGCTCATGTTTTCCAAAAATCTTAACAACACATATGACCTTCTATAGGTTGTAACTAGGTGTTAGCTGTAATTAGTATTGCAGTGTGACAACAGGCTAAAATTGGTATAAGTTAAAAAAAAGTGTGTATGGGGGGGGGGGGGGGGTGGTTTTGACAAAAGATGCCTGTTATATTACGTTTAAACATATGCTGAAGCCAACTCTATAAGACTTTTAGAAGAATGAGCATTTGTGAGCATGTGTTGTGCATATGTTTCGTGTTTGCTGCCTTGTCCATTAGCATGTGTGTGTATTACGCAAGGGGACAGGTGGGCCAGAGAGAGATCCAGATCTCCTCCCAAGCAGCTGATGGCCTCCATAGTGCATATCCAAGCTTTATTCTTCTCCCTCACTGACCGCTGAGTGCTTTTCCATGATACTGCAAGGGCCTGAAGAGTCCAAAAATCCATCTGCACATGACAGGAGCTAGGAGAGGTTTCCTCTATGCATTAAATAATGTGTTACTTTATTATATTACTTTGTAGGAAGCAAGTCCTAGGTAAGTGCAACTGGGCACAAGGTTAGTATGTGTGCCCTACTAAACACTGCTGTGTGAATGACATGGCACCCACAGACAGCGGATCAAAGATTAAACATCCAGTCGAAGAGGATTAGCAGGAAATCAAATGTCATGTTGCTTGGTAATCTGACGTTCACTATAGGAAGATCAGACTCAAGTCGTATTTCAAATTTAGGTTTCAGTTCTAATTATGGTGCTGCAAATGTATCACAGTATTAAATATTATAGAGGAATTTGTTTAGCACAAAGGAATATCCATCTATGACCTAAACTGCATCATGAGCTGGCCCAGGATAGAGATGATTAAGAGGTATACACCTTCAATACATTTCAATGTGGCTTGAAATAGTCATAATCAAAGGTTCTCCTTTTTTAATTCTATATAATTTTTAAATGTAAAAACATAATAAAATCATCTGATTGTAGATGGTCTCAATATTACGCAAATACAAACTCAGACAAACAACTTGTACCTTTTTTTTCCCACCGTGCCATTATTTATTTAACAAAAACAAAGCCAAAAGAAAAAAAAAAAAAGCCCCTGATTAACTGATCATCTGCAGGTGTGCAGACCTATATAAAAGCAGATGTTTTGGCATTTGGTTGGTCTGGAACATTCAGGTGTGTGTTAACACAATGCCAAGAGGAAAATACATAAGAAATAGTCTTAGGCAATTGTTGCTACATATCAATCTGGAAAGAGTTATAAAAACCCTCTTCTGTGTAAAAAGAACATGGAAGCATGGACGCTTCTGAAACAATGCCATATGGATAAATGAGACCAAAATGGATTTATTTGGCCTGAATGCCCATCGCCATGTTTGGCAAAAAGAAAGCTGCATATCAGCAGAAACACCTCATGCCCTATGTCAAGCACAGTGGTGGAGGGTGATGATTTGAGTTTATTAAGGTGCTTACCTTGGTACTTTGCAGTAAATGAGTCAATCATAAACTCTGTATACCAGTGTATTCTAGAGGCAAATGTGTGGCCATCTGTGTGACAGCTAGAGCTTGGTGGAAATTAGATCATGCACCCAGACAATGATCAAAAGCACAGTAATAAATCTACCTCAGAATGGCTGAAAAAAAAAAAAATCATGGTCCAGATCTCAACCCAACTGAAATGTGAAAAGTCAATGCCCATAAAACTCAATGAACTGAAGCAATGCTGTGAAGAAGAATGGGCACAAATTCCTCCACAATAATGTGATCATACAGGAAAGCATTATTTCAAGTTATTGCTGCTAAACGTGGATCTACAAGCTATTGAATCTTGGGGGGTACTTGGTATTGGCCATATGTTTTTTTTTTTTTTCATTTTTGGCTAAATTTTTGTTAAATAAATAATGGCACAGTAAAAAAAAAAGTTATATGTTGTTCATCTGAAGTTATATGTGACTAATATTGAGACTTTGCTATAATCAATAAAAATGAATTTTATTAAGTTTTTACACAAAAACTTAAGAATTAAAAGAGGGGTATTAAATTTTTAACATGGCAGTGACTTTTAGTTTTAACGTCTAATGCATTGGATGACATGGCAATCAGTGAAGAACGTACTTCAAATACATGAGCAGAAAAAAATAAATAATTGACTTCAAATAACTAAGCTACGTATTAAGTAAGGCATGGAAGTAAAACATTTTCAAACCTGATTAGATAGTAAGTACCTTAAGCTCTAGCCTTGAATTGACTGATGTTTTAAAATGCCCTTGGAATAAAAAAAAAAAATGTGTTTCAGATCTTGTTGCATTTGCCCCTTAGTGTTATGGACACCAATACAACAGTATCTCCAGGAATTATAATTTTTTTGAAGATATTATGTTTTATCGTTCATCACTTATCAGAAGACTACTTTTTTTTTTTTTTTTTTTTTACAATTTATCCTGAACCTTTGCTTGTGCTTAACCAATCAGACTATCAGCATAATGGGACTTCTGTAACAGACATAGTTTATGTGATTTAGTTGTGTATTAATCCTCACACTGTTTTCTTTACAAACCATCCCTTTTTAAGGAAAAAATGGTTGGAATTTGAAATGGGTAGAATAAGGTAATAACGAAGGTGTGTTTTACCAACTGCATTAGAACATCTTGCTGGAATTTGTACCATTCATGCTCAACGTTTTGGATCAACGTTGCACTAAAGGACTCGCCTCAATCCTTGCTGTGGAAACTTTGGTGACATCTGCACACTTTATTTGTTGTTGACCTCTAATTGGCCAATAGGCCTTAAGAGAGGTTATTTGGTTAATCCTATTAACCAATGAAACTTGCACTGGAAACGTGAGCAATTACAAGAACTGATGTTGATGCGGATATTGTAGGCTTGGAGGGTTATTTATACTTCCTATCCTCTGGGAAGATATAAAGAGGGATTAACCTTCATTCTCAGTCCCCACTCATTACAGTCAGAGGAATGAGAGGGGAATGGGCCAGTTGGCCTTTGGGTCAGATGTCTCAACATGGTCCTAAATCCAGGGAGGGAATTCGTACAAGCTGAATGGTATAAGAATAGTTTAATCCTTATGATTAAACTACATTGTATGATGTAGACCTTTTCCTGGTTCAGCAGATAGAATGAATATGGTTAACATGCATTTGCTAGGTTTGATCAGTCAAGGTTTCAGTTATGGTGTCATCGGTATAAGTCTGGTCTAAAGAGGTTTAAATCTCTAGATGCACCAAATAAACGGTATGAAATAATCTCAGTGTACCAAAACACTGAGATTATTTCATACTGAATTTCCAAACCTAAGGCCCTCCTAACCGTAACCTCTTACACCTACTGATATTTCAGTATGAGACACATGTTTGTTTTAGGTCACCATTGTTTTTCCAACTACTTCCATCAAATCTATTGCAGCCTACCCCACCGCACCATATGTGAGTGCCTTATGTTTCATGGCCTAATCTTGCTCACAAAGTGGCCCTTTCAACTCTGGTACTCTAGGTGGATTTAGCGCATGTGTCCGTACACCCAGGGGTCTGAGATGGAGTGAGCGGCTTGTGTTTCTTTTTTCTGCACCTGGCCAGACATGGGGTGTGTGAGTAGGGGGAGGGGAGAGGCGACAGCAGGTGTTTGTGTCTGCAATGTGTCCGTGTTGAGAGATCATTCGCAATGCAGACAGGACGTGGTGCCAGCAGGTTTGCTCACTATTTACAGAGTTTCCTTTGTTGGTAAAATGTCAGACATACAGTGATGGGTTTGTCTGTGAATATCACTGAACTTACATACCATTTTAAATAAGCCACTAGTCCTATTCATTTAAATGCCTCGCTATGGAAACATAAAAGCACCATGCATCACCTCATCGAGGTCAGTGTGTTATGATTTGAACACGACGATAGAAGGCTGTCTGTAATTGCTTCACGACCAGACACAAGTCTGATCTTGTTTACAGGAGCCCTGTTTTGCCTTGGGCGGTTGGTGTCTGTCCAGACAGAGTATTGGGTTACTGCGGGAGGGGCGGTGAAGATAGCCGGATATTGTGCCTATTACTTGGAACAACTCCCGAAAACCACTTGATTCCCAAAATCAGTTGCATATAGCAAGTGAGACGTTTTAGGTATGTCATCATGTCTCGTATCTGTCATGACCTGCTGTGGGTTAAAGTAGGTCAGTTCTTCCACTCAAGTGGCATCTAAAGGGATCTGCCAGGAAAAATAGGTTTATACAAATGACTGTCAGGAAGATCATTGTTCATGATGTTTATTGAACAGCTGAGCTGAGCACCCATGCATCACCTCATCGAGGTCAGTGAGTTATGATTTGAACCCGATGAGAGAAGGCTGTCTGTAATTGCTTCACGACCAGACACGAGTCTGATCTTGTTTACAGGAGCCCTGTTTTGCCTCAAAACCAGCAAAACCAGTGCTAGTTATAGCAGAAACAAGAGGGGAAAAAAACAAGTATAGATTTGGAGGTGAAAATGAAGGTCACACTATAGTATCTCACAGGGCCTTGTTAAGTACAGAGTATGGTGTTCGTTCAACAGCCAAATCACAAATCACATCCTAATTGACAGAACGTATCATGGACACTAAGTGACACATACCTGTACTCAATTAAAGCTGGTGTTGGTGCAATGATTTAACATTTTCTTGGATTCCACATTCTCCAAAAATCTATTAAACACATTTGGTTCACTCAGTGTAGGTGCTGTTCTGTGAGGCCAGTTGTTTTGCTTCATTGATCATGTGACAGAAATAAGTGACATGAATGACTTATTAGGACAGGCTTATTGCTGTGTAATGCAGACGGCAAAACATAATTACAAAAAAATAATAATTTGTCAGAATGAATAGAATCTGTAAATGGGCTTTTACTGTCAAACTGTTTCTATACAAACATAGATACTGTAGATAGAGTGATTGGTTGGTTGGTTGGTTGGTTGATTGATTGATTGGTTTAGTGAGTGAGTGAATGAGTGTACTTACAGGCATAAATTTCAGTGTGACATACTGTGGTTCCATGTCACATGTCAGCCAGTGGCTCGGGCCTTGATACTGCTCGACACAATATTATGCAAGAAAAAAAACAGGTTTCGATTCAAGGTCTTAATTATCAATAACAGCCCTAAAAGTTTACACTTTATTCCTTTCTTATAGTTCATGATTATCAACTGCTGGAGGAACTGGCTTATTTGTATAAGTGTACAAGTGTACTCATCATTTAAGGATTCCTAATGGCCTGACTAAAGGGAATGAGAAAAACCACGTTGTATCACCTTGACAGTTTATGAGTGAACACTCTGTATAAGGCTCTGTTTGCTAAGGTGTTCTTTATTTGTTATTTCTGAGAAGCTGATGTTCTCTTCCTGGGCTCATCTGCCCTCCCTCACTACCTATTTTTTTCCCTCCTTTTCCTTCTATGGCCTAAGGGTGTGATAAAATTGCCAGTACAGAGCACAGACAATGACTTCTTCACAAACAGGGGATCATTACAGTCACAGGGTATTGACTGGCACGTTTCTATTCATAGTCACATGACCAAATGCAGCAGTGGTTTTAATGCTTTTGATGTGTTTTATTATGATTATTATTATCATTTATAATAATATATATATATATATAAATTTGTAGCCTGAAATGGCTAAATATTGTGTAGACACCGCTGCTGTGTGGATATGAGTTCATTCTCTCTCTCTCTTGTGTATGATGACATGCTGAGGCTATTTTTGCAGCAGTGTGTACATTTGCCTTCTTCTGAAGTAAGCATCGCTGCTTTTAAAGGCTCTTCTTTGATTCGCATTAAAATAAAATGGTCCACCGTTGAGTAATGTACTTTCCTCAACACACCGTGCTGTCCTCAAAGCCTTTGGCAAACACATGAGTGAGATTAATGAACTGACAATAATGAGCTGGTTGGCCGATTCACAGGAACAACACCTCACTGAGAAAACACTGCACAATAACCACAATATGGTACGGGCTTTGAAAGCAGATTGCATATCTGTATATTGCATACTGTATGATGCACATTTTACATATCACTTTTACACATTTATTTATTAGCAGGAAAATGCAGCTACTGTCCATTGGATTCATTGTAATGGGACAGAACCTACCTAGAGACTATGACAAAACTACTACGCAGCCAAAGCCAAACTTATGCCTGTTTATATAAAACATATATATATATATTTTTTTTTTTGAAAGAAGAAATATTTAAGCATTGCTGCAGTTTAATTACATTCAAATGCTACAAGGGGGGCATGATGGCTTAGAGGCACTGATGCCCTGCACCTCCAGGGTTGGGTTTCGAATCCTGGAGTTTGCATGTCCTCCGCGTGCTTGGCGGGTTTAAATGGTACAGAAGATAAATAAATGTTACAAGAACTGTCCACAACATTTCTCTAGCTGATAATTGTGCGTCTGATAAGATACTATAGTATTGCAGAAGTGATGCCATTTGTTTTAGTAGTTTCAAATGTACAGTTCTTACATTTGACCTCCTACAAGGCCACAGATTGTTTAACCACCCAGACCTACCATCTCAACAAGATGTAGGCGATTATGGTTTCTGCATTATAGTTTAGTTGCTTTGCTAATTCCCTGTGCAATTTCTTTGGCTGTGTAATAGGGGAACTGACGTGAGTATATGACTGATCTTGATTTGTATATGGGAGTACAGTACATGACTCACTGTGGCTTAGTGGTTAGCACAGGCGCCTTGCACCTCCGGTGTCCGGGTCGGATTCCCACCATTCCGGGTGTGTATGCATGGAGTTTGTATGTTCTGCCCATGCTTGGTGGGTTTCCTCCGGGTACTCCGGTTTCCTCCCACCGTCCAAAGACATGCACATTAGGGTAATTGGTGTTCTGTAGTGTGTGAATGAGCATGTGAGTGTGTTTGTATGCGCCCTGTCCAGGATGTACCCCGCCTCATGCCCTAAGTCTTCTGGGATAGGCTCCAGCCCCGCCCTCCCCCCTCCTAGCGAAACTGTATACAGTATAAAGTGGTAAAGATGATGAGTACATGACTTTACTCAATTTCCAATGGAGGGCTGATTTTTTAAAATCACTTTTCTCTTCTGTTTGTAAGCTGATGTATAGGGCAAAGTGAATTTAGCACTGCTTCCCATGCAGGAATTATCTGGTGGTGGGGATTTGAGTAAATAGGATTTTAAAAAATGAAAATAAACTTTCAACTTAGAAGCTACAGACAATTGAATTACAACTACAGTAGTAGTGCTTCTGTCACAACAATATATTTGGTAGTCTTATCACCACTGGCAGTATTGTTTGGCACTAACAGGGCCACATGGGTGCAATGGGTTCATCATGATCTGTCCGCACAATCGAGCCAGCTCCCCGCTTAGACAACATGTGAAATCAGATCCTCGGCTCGATATAGAATCCTTTACCAGACGTGAATGTTGGGTAGCAAGCGAGCCTTGATGGACTTTGCTGTAAATAGATAATGTGAACTAGGACAGCTCCATCAGTGGCATCTTTCAGTGCAGTGAAAGATTTCTCACATATGCCAAAGTGAATAAAACTAAAAAGCTAGTGTTGATATTTTACTTATAATGTGCATTGGCTAAAAATCTAAAATGCTACAGTCGTTATTTCTTTCAAGGAGACATTTTGCAGGATCTCGACTTTTTTACATAGTTCAAAACTGAAATCCTGCAGTGGTCAGCAGTAGAATGCAGCACAAACATCATCTGATGAAAATGCATGACGTGTTTATTAGCCATTCTGTAATCTGAGTGGGCAGACAGCTCACATGGGAAAGGTCAAGACACAACACTCCTTTCCTCTTGCTATACTGGTTGCACATATAAAAGAGCATGGACAAAAGTATTTGACCAAACCTACAGCAACATTATATCCAAATACATTTACTTCAATATGGAGTTGGTCCCCATTTTGCAGCTTTAACAGCTTCCACTCTTCTTAGGCGTCCACAAGATTTTGGAGTGTGTGGGAATTCCTGCCCATTCATTCTGTAGAGCATTTATGAGGCCAGCCAATGATGTTGGTCTTGTCATCCCAATGGCGCCCAGTGGGGTCCAGGCCAGATTGAAACACCTGAATTCAATAATTAACAGGTTTGGCCAAATATTTTTGTTCATATAGTGTATATAAAACATACGCACACACATTTGTTGTGGGAAAGTGTCAGATACTCTGTAATGTAAGATGGGTTAATGCCAAAGATGATGACATGGTACAAATGCTGCGTTTACACTGTGGGTGTAGTGCAATGACACTACCTGTATCTGTTTAGCGGTTCAAATGCCCATATGTGTATTTGTACTGGGATTTGAACACAAAGCGTGCGTGACATAAACAGGTTTTTTTCTGCCTCAAATTAAATATGAAACCTTTCTCTATGGAAACAGTGGGAAAGTCCAAGAGATAAAAATACCAGCGCCACCAGCATGGCCTTTGAACTCTGGCACAGACATTTTCACAACTTCAGCTCAGGTTCATATTTGGTCTCATATTAGACGTATGTGGGAAATTTTTTAAAACCATTTTTCAGGTGTTTTTTTTTTCCCCAGGATACACTGCCTGGACAAAAAAATGTGACTGTTTCAGAAGGGAATTTCTGAAAGTGGGTTGAAGGCTTCGATTCGCTAAGGAATAAAAAGCTTGTACTTTGGAGCAAAGGAAAAAGGCCATGTGGTCTGATGAGTCCAGGCTGACCTTACTCCAGAGCGATGGGTGTGTCAGGATAGGAAGGGAAGCGCATGAAGCGATGCACCCCTCATACGTAGTGGCCACTGTACAAGCTTCTGGAGGCACAGAAATGTTATGTGGTAATAAATGAGTTGTAGTCAGTTGACGACCTGAATAATACTGAATATGACCAAAACATTTTCTTTCCTGATGGTTTATTCCGGGAATCAAACTGTGAAGTAGTGGTTCTGGGTGCATGAGGAATAATTTTTAGACATGGACAGGCCACCACATTGTGTGCTGTAATCAAAGCTAAAGGAGCGAAATGTCAGCGTGCGCACACATTTTTCTTTTTTTTATTTGGCCAGGCAGTGGATTTAGACATCAGTATTTAAGTTCAGCCTTTATTCATCACAAGTACATTACCTTGACTTGAATTGAAATTCCTTATTCATGACCATTAGGGTCAGCCATTATACGACACCCCTGAAGCAGACAGGGTTTACGGCCTTGCGTAAGGGCCCAACAGTGGCAACCTGGCGGAGCTGGGGCAATGAACTGCCGACCTTCCGATGAGTAACTCAGAGCATTAACACCCTCAGCCACCACCGCACCCATATTTAAATAATTTTCACCAAAATACAAAGAATCAAGTAGCCTAATTGAAATCACTGCTAAATAAATTGCACAAATTGGGGCAGCCATGCTGAGCTGAGTCTTTGTTTGCACTGTCATCTTCATGTCTGATTTCTCACTAGTGCTTGCTTGAGAGTAAAAACTTTTCACATTGATTACATGCTTAGTGCTGTTGAATTCTCAAATCTGATTGGACAAAAGAAAGTAAAAAGCTGGCGAGCTCATACATTTGTAGAAGTCATAGTGCTTTGCGGCTGCTGTAACTTGTGTAATAAATAGAATGGAAGTGATAGATAAGTGTTTTGTGGATGTTTCGAGACCCTAATATTAACTGTAATTATACTGTAAGTGTTTGAAAAGTACAGTGCCATAAATTTAAAAACTGTTGGCAAATTGTTGCTGTGGTATAAGAGGATGTTTGTGACTTACTTTTATTGGAAAACACACTCCATCAAGAATAATACAAATTATTATAATAAAAATGTTATAATACACTGTCTTGGCTATTTAATATATATATAATATATATATTTGTTTACATATGGAAAATACACCCCTTAAATAACGAAGAATAATAATATCATGTAATGCTTTCCATCCTTTTCCACATCCCCTCTAATAGTTTTCCCATGCAGACCCACGTGAGGCCTCAGACAGGGATGTCTGTGCATTGTGTTCTATTTGCTTACTGAATTAACTCCTGATAGAAACCTGATATTCATGTATAAGAGTAAACAAAGGCAGGAAAACGTTTTGTACAGCTTGTTTGAGTTGAAGAGCAATATCTAAGAATATAACTGCAGGAAAAAATGAAATTGTGTTGCTTTGTGCTTAGTAAAGCCTGAACAGTTTGGTTACATAATCCCCAGAATAACAATCACATATTCAACTGTGTACCACAGGGGGTTCACAGTGGAAAGTCCTTTATAACAACAGTGTATCTGTTTGGGATTCTGTGGCACCTTGCTGTGTGATGAGGCTAATACTGTATCTATGATTTTAATAGCTTAAAAAAAAAAGAATAAAACATGATGATCTTCCATTAGGTAAAGTTACAGTTTTTGTCATATTCTGCAAGAAGCAATATAAATGAGAAGCAAGACACATGGACAATGCATAGTGCATTTTAACAATATACACGATTTGACAATTTTAATGCATTAGTAATGAAATTATATTATTAAATATGAAGCGGCAGAATTTTACTCAGTATGTTCTGCTTTCTAAAATATACATTTGTTTTTTTTTTTATAAAAAATGCAGTGATGAAGTGCAATTTTATATAAAATAAATTTATTTTAGTTGGGTGTTTTGTTTTTTCATGTACTTTATTTCTTATTTGATCCGGACTAGATCTTGGGCCTTGCATGGAGTTACTTATGATATGTATTTATGACTCCTAGATGACATACAGACAAGTATTGCCTTTGAACCGAACTCAAGATTCATGCACAACACTGAGAAATGTCAGGAAACAATACATGTGGTCAGATTACGAACGTGAAACTTAAGGAACGGATTGGTTTGAATTGGCTGAACGTCTGTGGAAACTGTATAATAACACAAGAACAAAAGCACAGCTATAGTTTAAAAACTGGACTTGTATTAGGGCAGGTTTGAGGTTTTGAGGTAAGTTATCCCTAACCCAAGTCTGCATTCCCAAAGGTTGAATAAGGAAGGAATTAGCTTTGACTGCCTGAATATGACATGGGTTATCTTAATCTACTTCCTACATTAACTGTTTAGAAATGAAAAATTCTTAGTTAAAGCCAAGCAGCCAATAGTTTGAAGCAATAAAAAAGTCCTTTAAAGATGAGACATATCAATGCTGCCGCATGGCTCAGAGGCTGAGCCTTCTTCAGTAGAATTCTGAGGAATTATTGTTCTCCGTCATATATACTGTATAATATTAAAATATTACATTTTTAAAACTACCACGTTGAATCAGGAACAGACAGGCATGTATTGCTTTCTGATATGTAACAGAATATGAGAAGGTTATGTTTGCAGTTGGCGCCATCATGAGGTGAAATATGTACTGCAAAAAAAATATACTGTACCCATTGTACCGTACATAGCCGTAGCAATAACTGAGACTCTCACTCTCACCAAAGGTCAAATAATTTACTCTTACTGTTAGGTACAGGTTAAACTGGGTCACCAAAATAGTCTGAAGCAAAAAATAAAGTCATTAAACATTCCTCAGGCTCCATGCATCTGGCACTGGGCAGGGGTGTCTCAGTGATCCAGATGTTTTTACTGATCAGAAGGTCACATGTTCAAACACTTGCACCAACAAGCAACCACGACTCAGCCCTTAACAACTCAGATGTAGAATTAGATAAATATAAGTTGTTCTGAATGAGGGCGTCTGCCAAGAAGCATAAATACATTGTAAATTATTATTATTATTTAAATCTAATACTTACTCACTCATTCACTCATCATCTGTACCACTTTATCCTGTATACAGGGTCGCAGGGGCCTTTCCATTGTTTCCTCTCCCGGGACAATTAAGGCAGGATGTCGGGTACACACTGGCCGGGGTGCCAATAGGGCATGCACACTTACACACACATTGGAAACGCCAATTAACCTAATCTGCATGTCTTTAGACTGTAAGAGGAAACTGGAGTACCCAAGGGGGGGGGGGGGGGGGGGGTAACACCAATTACAGGGAAAACAGGCAACCACCGAGCTCAGGAATCGAACCCGGACCCTGGAGGTGTAAGGCCAAAGTGCTAAACACTAAGCCAACGTGGCGCCTAAGCTAATACATTTTTATTATTTTTGGCTGAAATGTTTCTTTAGTTGTATTTTACATTACCTTTACAGTACATGTATTAATTTTTACACTCTTTTTTTTTGTATTACACGTATATTACATGCATATGTTATTTTTAAACATTTTATATTAGCATTTCTTCTTCCTGGCAAATATTCTTTGTGGAATGTTTTTTTTTTTACTTCCTTGGTTTCCTTATTATGTATTAAACTAGACTCTACATATAGTATATGGATTATAATGACACAAAAACATCTGCTCATATTAATGGATTTAAACTGTTTGCTACATTTGTGCAGTATTTTTTTCATGCGAAAGTTCGTAATAGTTCATTGCACGTCCTAGTCATCTTGGCAGCGACCTCTACTGGCGCGGAGGATGCGTTTAGAAAAGTCCCTACTAGTTGTCTATATCCACACACATACTGTACATTGTCATTTGTCTGAGAAAGAGCTATGGAGTTGTTCATGGATTTGTTACACACAAATAACAAGAAATCATTTTATAAGTACAGGCTCTTCTATTTCTTTTCTTGGATTTTCTTCTCTTCTTTCAATATGCACAAAAAGGACAAAAACCTTGATCTCACTGCTGTTATATGTGTCAAGATATTTGATGTTTTTGCATGTAATTTTAAATACACCTGGGAGATATTTTTTGCTAAGCAAACTGCAACATATTTAATTAATGATTACTTTATTTGCATCTTCAATTCAAATAAATGTTATTTATATAGTGCTTTTAACGATGATCATTGTCACAAAGCAGCTTTACACAATAAAAAAAATAGAAAATGAGTGTGAAATCTGTGAGAAAATATCTAAAAATCAAAATGACAAGATTGTCCCTGATGAGCAAATCGAGGGTGATGGTGGCAAGGAAATCGTCCCTGAGATGGCAATAGGAAGAAGCCTTAAGAGGAACCAGACTCAACAGGGAACCCATCCTCATTTGGGTGATAATGATAGCAGGAATTGATTTGCATATGAATACATTTGTAAAACAAAAACTCAACTACTCTACACTACCGCTCAAAAGTTTGGGATCACTTGCAAAGTTCTTTGTTTTTGTTTAGTGATGTATTTTCTACATTCAACAACAATACTGGGGATTTTAAAACTATAAAACAACACATATGGAAATAGGTAATTATGTAACAACAAGAACAACAACAACAACAACAGTCAGTTGTTATTTTAAGACACGGAGGTCAGGCTTTCTGGAATAGTTCTTGCAAGAACAGTACTGTCAAGTGCATTTGCGAAACTCACCAAGCACCATGATGAAACTGGCTCATGAAGATCATCCCAGGAAAGCAAGACCAAAACTCACCTCTGCTGCAGAGGAGTTCATTTAGAGTTACTAGGTTCAAAAATCATCAATGAACAAATAGCACCTAAGATTAGAGCCGTTATGAAGGCTTTACAAATCATGAGTAGCAGATACATCTCAACATTAGCTGTTCAAAGAAGATTATTGCATGCCTTCAGCCTTGCTTTACAGCAGGGGTGTCAAACTCCGTTCCTGAAGGGCCACGGACCCGCAGGGTTTTGTTCCAACCCTCGAGGACCTGCAGAGTTTAGCTTCAACCATAATTAAAAACACCTGATCCACCTAATCAAATCATTAAGACGTATTTGAAAACTACATGGCATATATGTTGGAGCAGGGTTGGAACAAAACCCTGCGGGTCTGCGGCCCTTCAGGAACGGAGTTTGACACCCCTGCTTTACAGTGTAGAAAGAAATAAAAAGCAGGAACGACCATGAAGAAATGATCCCAAACTTTTGAGTGGTACTGTATACAGTATATATATACAGTATACAATATTGAAATGCAAGTCTGCCTGCAAAACATTTCTTTTGTGGGGTAAAGCATAGCACCCAGACGACCCACCAAGCTAGGGGAGAACAAGGGTTCGCAGACAATGATTAAACTAACTTTTACATGTTATCGTGGGTCTTGGTTATGCAAATTATCCTGAATCAGAGAATTTACCAAGAGCTTGCTATTGAGTATTTGCCAGTTTTTCATCATTGACAGTGGTAAGTGCGCTGACTCATTAGGTCAAGGAGGGCCGGTAACATATCCCGGGGATCACAGGGTACAAGGCATGGGTTAACTTACATGACGTGTCAACCCATCAAAGGACACACGCACACATGCTCATAATGTGCAAACAAAAGGTGCATGGTTTAGGTGGCAGTGATGGCTCAAATGGGTAAGGCTGTAGGTTACTGGGCTACTGATCGGAAGGATGGGGGGGTTGTGCCAACCCATCACAGGGCACACGCATACACTCACACACTACGGGCAATTTGGGAACACCAATCTGCATGTCTTTGAACTGTGGGGGGAAACCGGAGTTCCAGGGGAAAACCTACCAAGCAGGGGGAGAACATGCACACTCCATGCACACAGAGACAGGAATCGAACCTGGCAAATGCAAGGCGACAGTACTACCCACTACACCTGTGTGTATGTTCATGGTGGATTAAAACACACTGGTGCCCAAAACAGTTTGTCCCATGCATAAGGAATAGGCTCCAGATCTACCATGAAGATAACTTAACAAATGAATGTATTGAGAATATATTTTAAAATACTATGGTATGGATGAAAGGGTGTGGCACACGGCTAACATTAAACCATGTCAATGAGAAACATCACTTTTCCTAATATGCTTAAACAGCTCTCTGTAATAAAGCGTTATATAATTTCCATGAAAGAAGCATGAGTTTATTGCGTAATACCTGGTGAAAGTCAGAGACAGTGAGTGGTGTGCCTTTTTTTTTCCTTCTTACTTTCTCATGGCGTTTCCTTTAAAAACCGGAGCTTTCCAGCTTGACGCGTGACGTCACGAAAAAAAAAAAGGGCCGAGGGAGAGTCGCGAGACACTGGCTTAAAGTAACGGAGGGGCTGAGCGCGAGCTGAGGAGCTAGCCGGCTAGCTAGCGCTGACCATTGTTGTCTTTTTTAAAGAAAATCAAAACAACAACGATTTAAGTATTTTATGGTGTTTCGTCAGTATTTTTTTAACATACTGGAGCGTTATACTATTTACTGTTTTAAAAACACCCTGTTCGGAGTGTTTCCTTCGGTTTGGACTCGGAATTGGCGGAATGGATATTAGCTGGCAAGCTAGCTGACAAGCCACCTTCGAGTTGAGCTAGCATCAAAGTTTGCGAAACTAGCCGAAGCCGGTTTTTAGTGTAGTTTTTAAAGTATATTTGGCGGTACTGCGAGAGTAGGTCACCAAGTGGTCGTTTATAAAGTTTAAGAAAACAGGTGGTGAAAGACAAGAAGTAGGTGGGGGGGAAAGCCGCGGTCGCCTCGGCTGTGTGCGTGCGTGCGCGCGCGCGCGTGTGTGTGTGTGTGTGTCCGTCCGTCCTTGCGAGATGTTGTCCAACTCGCAAAATCAGCTGGTGTTCCCCAACCAGCAGCAGCAGCAACAACAACAGCAGCAACAGCAAGCTCTCCAGCACCTTCAGTTTCACGCCAAACCTGCGCTTCAGATCAAGAAAAACGCCATAACCGACGACTACAAGGTCACCAACCAGGTTCTGGGTTTGGGCATCAATGGCAAGGTGTTGGAAATCGTCCAGAAGAAGAACGGAGAGAAGTATGCGCTAAAGGTGAGTAGTTGTCCCAGCTAAACCTAAATCCCTCTCTGCGTTTCTGAGGTTATAAGAACACAATGAAAAAGGGAAGTAATCTTACAGGAAACATCACCCGTCTGGGATTATTTCAGGTCCGAGTTTTTGTTTTATTAAATGCGGTCCTCTTTATTACCGGTCACCTGATTTGGATTTAACAATCCTTAACTTTATAATGAAATAATTTGATCCTTGAGCTCCTTTTTCGAACGTTGATGTGTTGGAAAGTCAGAGACTGTAAGAGGTTAAAGCCACAGGAAATACATTTGTTTTTAAGGTCAGACAGACTGACTCAATGGAAAATGAATCTCTACATGATAAGTTACTTCAACTCTGATCTTTGACTCTATTCCCTCCAAGTATCAAATTACTTTATAATCCTACACACCATTTTGTTATCAAGATCACGACACTGTAGTAAATTTTACTGTTTGTTTACTTTCACTGTCGTGTTTTGGCACGTTTTCATGGAGCACAGGCGCTTTTCAGCTGCTTACTCATAAAATAGTCGCACGTTTCAGTACGGCCCGGACGCTTCCGTCTGTGGGTGTTCATTCACAAGTAAAGGTTAGACCGTATGACAGACAGTTTTATTTATTTGTCCTAAAGGTCAGAGCACTTGCACTTCTGCAGTCTGCCTCCTCATGCTAACTGTGAGGTGTAGAAAGCAGAAGGCAGAGGCTTTTATACACTCCCTCGCTTTTGAATGAAGTGTGTCGGCAGCCAAGTGGTTTCTCGCTTAAAAAGCGTACTTAAAGCCTGAATTCCTGGTCAGATTTCCTCTCTGACAGCCAATGGGACAAGCAAAATCAGCTGGCATGAAATGTCAGGTGGCGCAAAAGGGAAATCCTGAACATTGTTTTAACATGAACTTTTATGACGATGAAGATGTCAGTGGCCACATGAAAGTTTGATTCGTTGTGTTGCAAGCTTCTTCTGTGTCAGATCTGGCACCAGGCTGCATTCATCTCCTCCTTTTTGGTCTGGCCCTTTTTAGCTTCTGATGAGCTCTGCATGTCACGTCTGAGTGGATGTACGGGAGCGAGAAAGAGTAGACAGGTAATGGGGAGACGTAGACAGTGGAGCCTCTTGAAGAGAACATGAATGATCACTGGGCACAGGAAGGAAGATTTCCCCGGTCCATTCCTGTGTGTGCATCTTCAGTCAATATATTAAGAGAAAAGTGAATTACACCTGACCTGAAATTACATTGTGCATTAAGGAAATCTATTCTCACCCATTCTCCAAGTCGGAGTTAAACCAGTTATGTAAGTTTGAAAACGCTACAGCTTTTTATAGCGTAGTTTATTCACTACTGCACTTAGCAATATGGTGTCCTGAATTAGGCTCATTTTGGCTGATGGGTAACATTGTCTACATTCAGTAACAGTTGCTGTATGAGTTTTTAATCAGGGGCTTTTTACATTTTATGGACCATTTTTGTTTACTGTTGCCAGGCAGACTTCATACAGAATTCTGTACATGCATGTGTTTAAACTCGTAAACAGTATAAAATCTCAGCTTAAACCTATATAGATGGAGAAAAAGCTTTTGTGTGAACGGAAGCCTTTGTCATGGAACAGGAGAAATACTTTCTGTCGCTGAACTTTGACACGATTGGTGCAGGCATGTAGCGTCAGAGCGACAGGTTTCGAGTACACCCATCTCTTTTTACTCTTAATGAATTAGCACAGTAGGTACAGGTAATGCTGCACCTTTTTTCAGAGGCATGAAGATTATTTTTATCCTATTCCTCTACATAATATTTGCCTTTTTTTTTTGGCCATGAGTAGCATCTGAGTTTTAATGCTCCATGGCTGTGTTGCATGATTTTATGGTAATAATAATGTGGAAAAAACATGTTGATGGGTAAAGAATTATTAGAAGTCTTCTGATGTTCCTTGGTTTATTCATTTATTAAAAGTGCAAGAGTATGCATGTTCATACCATTCCTTTCTTTACAGGATATTTGGTTTGGTGCACATTGTGATCACAGAACGAACACAGCCTAGCTTTGACTATCTCTGCAGCTTTCGTCAAGCTCCACACATGTGGTCAAATTGAATTAATGGCACAGGCAGCACATTACTGAGGGCTTGTTGCAAAAGATTTGAATAGCACTTCAGAGCTATGGAATTGATACAGACTGGAATAGTCACATTTGCAATTTAATTGAAAATATAATACATTACATCCTAAGTGCTAATTCACAGGTCAATAGTATGATATTTCAAACTTCGTTGTGTTCATCTATTGCTGAAAGAGGGGATTTTCTTTTCCAAACAGTAAACATTATTCTAGATATAGGGAATGAAAATGCATTTTGATGAACCTAAAGCTAATGCTTTTATAAGTTGTGTAATTCATGTAAAGGAAATATGAATTTTGTTTAGTTCTGTTGCTATGTGCAGATTTGTTAATTTTTCAGTGCTCCATAAATTGGGGGAAAAAAGCTCTGTTTCATTAGCGTTTATGTTATGAAAACGTCAAAGAGTTGTGAAAAAAAAAGTGACCGTACCACCAGCAGTAGCAAACAATGTAAATAATTTAGTGCTGTTACTTTTTGTTTTGTTGAACTTACCCATAGCTACCCAGACAAAGATATGGGTATCTTACCCATAGATACCCAGAGAAAGAAAGGTGTGCGCCTTTAAGTGCATTTCTTGAATGTTCAGGGAATTATGCCCAGTTTACCGCTGTTTACAAGTTTGTACAAGTTTGTACAAGCTTATGTGTTTACGAGTTGAATTCATAATAAATGAAAAGAAATTTCACGCCTCCGAAATGTGACTGAATGTCACACTAGTTCATGAGGTCATTGTTTGTATTTGACTGGGCCAAGACTGTTTTTTAAATCATTGGACTTATTTGGTAAAATAATTAACGTACAGATTACCAGCCAATATGCAGATGCAGTTTGAACTGAAGATCATACCAATGGCAGTCAGTTGTAGGGGGGGAGGAGTCTTTTCAAGTGGTTGGACTTGTGCTTAGTCATGTACAAGCTCTGTGTTTTTTCCTGTTTTATTTAATCAGCTCAGATATGGTCTGCTAATAGTTTTCAGGATGTTGGTAGCAGTGGCATAGCATAATTAATGCCTCACAAGCTGAACCTCTTTCTACCTGCTAGAAAACCACAGGATGAGTGTAACCGCCACCTCTGAAAATGCTGTGTGTATGTATCTGTGTTACTGCTCTTAGCTATGCTTCTGTGTTCAGATATGAGGTTATTTCTAGTGGGATCTTGTGATCATGCTTGTTTATTTGTCCTTGCCTGGGGTTCAGACTGTTCTTCAGAAGGTCAACGGGGTGCTGTTTTACGTCAATGCTCATTGGTGGTCCATATTGAGTAGCTTATGTTCAGTCATCCCCCCCAGGTGCTGTATTTAAAACAGTTGTAAGAAGTAACTGTTTTATTGTGCTTTTATTTCATGATAATTTTCAGTGATTAGCATTGTGGTGGTGTTCACTTGAACCAGTTTTGCTTGTTGCAAGTGATAAGAGAGTAGCCTTCAAAAACAAAATAACAGTTCTGGCTGGTGGTTTTTACTTAAGCTGTTTACACGAAGAAAATAACTGTTGTGTACATATTGAGTGGAATTTAGTGTCAAGATCACCTAAAATGAGATTGTGTGTTATCATCTTAGCACTGATTGGTGATTGCTTCTGGGAGGTTAGGTGTTGGGATGGTGTATGTAAAATTAACCTCATTCAATTGGGAAAAAGTAAATGATGATGGTTATGGAACTACAGTCAGGACTGTAACTGAGCATAATGAATCACAAGCTGTAATGAAGCTCATAAGTTTTATATATATATATATATATATATATATATATATATATATATATATATATATTGCATGAGCTCTGTAGTGAACAGCACTATCAGAAAGGGTAGTGTTTTTTTTTTTTTTTGGTTCTCTGCCCCCAAGTCAGACAAATTAAGGTTTTGTGTAGAATACAAAAGTTGTAATCTATTGATCATTCCTTGAGTTTATACTACTGAGTTTTGTTACTGGTTTTCCTGAATAATTTAGTATAATTTAATAACAGAGCAGATCACTGAATCCTATTCATACACACATTTGTATGTACGTATATTTATGTGGGATCACAAGGCACAATACAAGAACAATTACTTTTCCTGTGAGAAATTATTTGGCATGGTGTACTAAAATGGTTGTTATGGAACACAGAACCTCCAATTTGATGTGATTCATAGCAGTGTTCAGGTTTGCTGCATCCGACTCCTGGTCACAACTTTTAAAACTTTAAAATCACAACTTAAAATCTTCAACCCAGTAGAATGCAATGAAAATGTCTCCTTAACCAGCTTCCAAGTCATCCACTTGGAATCGTCCTCTCAACTACCCGTTTCTTCACGAATTTTAGTGACATTAAATCAACATATCTTTAAATATGATCTGTTTTGTGTACATGTATATAACTGTTTGCTTCAGAGAAATGAACAAGAAAAATTAGCAAAAATGTTAAATGGCATTGTTCCAATTTCAAAGTTTTTTTTTTTTATTATAGTTTTTTTAAAACAACTTTAAATTTTCAGTTCATCACTTCTGCCTGAGTTCCCACAATCAATCCTCCTCGACTTTTGCTTCATTTTCCTCTTGTTTTTTGTGAATATACCAGTTAGCTATGTTCTCATAGCAACTCATGCTATGCTTCCTGCTGTTTTTTTTCCCTTTCACTTTTTAAGAAAGTGATGTATGGTTTCCATTCAGATCATGCTTGAGAACAGCTTCTTTATCCTGCTGATAATTGAGAACTGTCATGTTGAAGTTAATCCCATAGTCATGACATTTATCAGTAACTCTCGGCTTGCTAACCAGTGGACCGTGGGTGTCCAGCTTCAGGTTTGCAGTATACACAATTCGGGTTGTTTGAATTTTTCTTGCCTGGGGTTCAGTATCTTGCCTCTTACCTCTTCAATTTGATTTCTGTGTGGTGCACATATTTTTATTTTTTTTATCAACCATTTCAGTATTTATAAACAAACCGATTACAAGACAGAAAGTCAGATTACTATAATGATGCATTGATTGAGTTTTGTGTATCTACTTATCTGACTTGTGGAACATGCAGCTGAGCCCAGTACCTTGCCGTTGCTGTAGAGCTACAGGCTGAAATATGGAGCTGAGACAGAGTAACACTTTTGCTGTCTGTTTTAATGCACAGTGAATTACTCAGAATAGAAGAGCTGTGCAATTATTAAATTATGAAATGCTGCAAGTTTTTTTTAATGCGTAATATATACATGTATACTTCATTTTGAGTTGATGTATATTGGGAAATATTCTCTTAATGAGATCATATATCATTTGTTAGTTGCATTGAATTAGTAGTTTATTATGGAGCTCTTGTGCGTCACCTCGGACAGTAGTTGTACGTAGAAATGCTAGGACCTTCGAGGTCAGAAACCTAGAAGACAATCTGCAGTTTTCCACTGACCAAAAGAAAAGAGATTTGTGGTTATCAGCCTTCCAAAGGAAGACTAGGCTAATCCTGGGCAAAGGATAAGCCTCTGTTGATCACTGGGGGTTGTGTAGCATAATCAGGGAATAAATATTCAGTACATTTAACACAGTAACATTCCTAGAGCATGCGCAAACTGTTGGGGGAAAAAATTAAAATTTTGGATATGGTAAAAAAAAAAAAGTCTAAATGCCCATTTTTATAGTTTAAACCCTAAATATGCTCCCAAAATACTTCAATTTCTTTTTAAACTCAGCGTAATACATTACCCTTAAAAGAAAAAAAGAATGTAAAGGTAACTCCATATACAGTACTGTACTGCTGTGTTACTCCTATATGTACTGTAATGCAAGCGCATTAAAAGCTAATTAGTATACACGTCAATGAACTTGGCGGATTTAACAAATAAATTACAACTACTGCTTTAAGTTTTTTCCTCACATACATACATACAGGAGAGAGAGCTTGGTATCATCCAACTGGAAAAGCTTTTGGCTAAAATATAACATGCTGTACAAGACAGTAAGGGATATCATTGTTGAGAAATATTAACCAGGGGAGAGTTATAAAAAGATAAAATAAAAATATAAGTCATTGGATATAACATGGGACAAAAATCAAGGGGTAGGGAAAATATGGCACAACAGAGACATCACGAAGATGTGCTTTTACAATTGATAAGAAGACCTATATACATAACTGGTAAGGGAGGCTGTCAAGAGGCCTATAGTGACTTAAGAATTACAGCAGTTTCTGGCAAGTACTGGTTGTTCCAGATCTTTCAAATTTTCTTGGCTATGGGGTAAGAGTGGCAAGATGAGAATTTTTTCAATCAAAAACATCCAGGTTTAGCTAAACTGAATACATGCATACATACAGTTTCCATATGAATAACATATGAATGTGTTATGGTCTGATAAGCCATAATGGAGAAGCATGGCGTTGATGGAGTCAGGCTTTGGGCCTACTTTTCTTTACCTGGCATCGGGGCTTTAGTTGGAGTCCTGAGAATAAAGACTAGTTTCAAGTACCAGTTGGTTTGTATGCAAAAACCTAACGCCCCTCGTAAAACACTTAAGATGAGGAAGAATTTCACCATTCAGCATAACAATGGCCTGAAGCACACCTCCAGATCAACAAAGGAATGGCTTAACCGAAACAAAAAAAAAAAAAAACAAGGGTTTGGAATGGCTCAGTCTGGCTATAAAGCTAATCAGAAGTCTGTAAGGTGACCTGAAGAGGCCTTGCACTGGGGTTGCCCAGCTCAAACGCACCCTGTGGGCAGACCGTCTGAGACATTGTCACTCGGTGACTGTGCGTCTAGTCTACATTTGACACGTGTGCATTTCCTCTTTAGCTACATTTCAATTTCTGATAGATGTCTTATTTTTAAATAAACAAAATCGGTTACAAATACATACACATGCGCTTTCAATATGGTGTATCACTTTTTGTTGTTGCATGTCCCCACCTACCCCCATGAGCCTGTTATTTCCTGTTCAACCACAACCTTTACAGAACGAGGGCAGTCAGACAAATTCTGATTTGGAGGTTCTTGTTTGGAGCAGCTTGCCATTTCCTGGCTTGTCGTTTCCTCATCTATAGAATGAAAGTCCCTTGAACTGTTTCCTCGTGTTTCATCTGCACTGTCAGACCAAACAAAATTTTAAAAAATGTCAAAATTGTCTGATTTCATCTTGAGGAGGTGCACTGTTGGTCTAATTAGTATGCATGCCTATTCCCTGACAAAAGACGCTGGTCAGGTATATGCAAGAGTCATTTGAGACGATTACTCAGTCTGAAAACAACAGGAGAACAGCTTTCAGTTTTCACTTGTAGCAGAGATTTATAGCATGGTTACGCTGAGGTAATTAGATTCAGATATAGATGTTAGTTTATGTAACAGGCATCACACTGATAAATATGATAGGATGGCCATTCAAGTCAACAGTTATTACAGTAGAAACTTTTCTTATTTTGCTTCTCTATATAATGCCCAGCTACAATGAAGCATCTCACTAGTGCTTGGACACCATCAAAGTAGTGTTAAGTTTTCTCAGTATGCTGGAGCCATGATCAGACAACCTGGGTTCACATCTCAAATGGTGGTATTACAGGAACGTCCTCAGTGGCCCAAACATGTGAAAATGGTTTCGTGCGAGATCAGGACTGATTACTTAATGATGTATTTCATAGAATAAAAACAAATGTATTTCTCATTAGTGCATGACAATGAAAGTAATGTATCCGCAGCTCCCTTTATACAACAGACAATATTTTCCCTGCATCACCTTAGCCTCGTATATGTTTTTTAAAATTCTTTTCTTTCCAGCACTAGTGATTGCACACAGAGATATGGCACATTAGTCAAATTTGTCAGTTGGGTTTGATATTTATTTTTTATTAGACCATTTTGTGATTAGGTCTGTGATTGCTCTAGGCTGAAGGATTGTGTATTCTTTGAGCCTCATCTGCTTTCGCTCATGTGAGGTGCACGCCACTATGTTGACAAGCCAGCAGAACCCAAGCAATAAATATTACATGCACCGGGGGTTACAAATGTGTTCAGCTGTTCCCTGACGCATTGCAGAGAGTCTGGCTTTGACAGAGGAGACTAAATTGTAGTGCGTGATGATGGTGGCCCTGATTGTAGCACTTCTTTTTCACCGAGCACCATGGCTCTGCATGAAGTACAATCCACATGCTTTAGCCCTGGAGCTCTCAGAAAACATGGGAGCCTCTGGACTGCAGTCTTGGGGGGGTGGGGAAAGGTATGAGTTATTACTCAAAAATGCACCACAAGAGGATTGTTTTTTCCCCAAAAAAGAGCAGATGAACCAGATGATTTGCAACTCCCCTTTGTTGATTTTATTGTTGTAATTATTTATTCGTCTGGTATGACATTTTTGTATTCAACATCAACTTAGATTTATATAGGGATTCCGCAGTAAACATTTGGCCAAACATACTGTAGGTAAAAATAAGACCCTTACTATACATGCACTCACTACAACCAGGTGTCTCTTGCTGAGTAAACTATTACTCATAAGATGCTGCAATTTTGCTTTAATGGTAGTACACGCAAGCGAGAGGAGCACACAGTTGAATGTAATAAAATTAATTTGCTCAATTTTGTTACCTGGTCAATTTTGCAGTTAAAGTCTCTATATTTTATTTTATTTGAATTTATCTATTTATTTATTCGTGGATGATTCTCAAGACCTTATACGCTTTGCATGACACTACTAAATAATGTGTTCAGGTGTGAACAATGAAAAGGAAACCTTTTTTATTATTATTTTTTTTTATTTCTTACAATTTTACTTTATTGAAACCAAGGCACCCTAAACGTTCCCTCATGTTTTGCATGAATTGAGGTCAATGATGAACTAGTTCACTAACCTTGTAGTGGAAAAGCTTGTCAGCCAGAGCCCTGACCTCGACCCCGTGAACACCTTTGTGATGAATTTGAATTTGAATGCACCTCAGACCCCGTCGTCACACCCCTGACATCAGTTTCGAATGAGAAGATCGCCACAGCCATGCTCCGAAATCTGATTGAAAGAAGAGTTTTTTATTACAATGAAGGTTATTATAACAATGAAGAGGGACTAAACTTGGGCATCCACAAACTTTTTGGCATGTAGTTTATTATATTATATAAAATATAATAAGGGGGATAAGATGCAAATGTGTCACAGCCAACATGTCTTTGCTTGCCTATTCAAAGACGTCTTGGATTTTTATTTTTTAGTAAATAACATAATCCATCTTACAGAAATAATTTTTTATAGTTTTTTTAAATTGAATGTGTATAGTCTTCTGTACAGTTTTCTTCTCTACAGTTATCTTCTGTATCGGCTCGCATTATAGACCTGTAGCTTAGCTTGAGAGTTTGATGCATTTCATCAATAAGTGTGGACAAGAATTTCAAACTTTGGCAAGTAAAAGAGGAACTTTGACGTGGGTGGAAGATGACCAACTATTTTTCCTGCCAGGTCATATTGACTAGCAAGAACAAATGCCCTTGTGATGTAATTAAAAAGTTTGTGTTTCCACTTACAAAAAAGGTTGGATTGCAACCTTTCGTAGATGAGCCTTGAAACCTAATTTCAAACACAATTGTTGGCCGAAGGATGTTAATTATTTTTCCCACTGGAAATTTGGAAGAACACCAAAAACAGAAATGTAGTGGAATTCTTTTTTTGTTTTTGTTTAATACACCAGTTTAATGCACCAGTGCTTCAGACATTGGTAACAGTCAAAACACTGATAAAAATCATGGGAGGGCCGTTCAAGTCAAACTGAGACTTTTGGTTTGCAGAACAACTTATAAGAGTAAAAACTTTTCTTATCTTTGCTTCTCTATATAATCCCCAGCTGTTTGGCAAGGTAGAAAGATGAAGGCAAAAAAAAAAAAAAAACAGGCCTATACTATTTAAAGAATTAACTGGGGCAAAATAATCTAAATGCCAAACATATCATTATACTTGTGTGGAATGTCCTGATGGATTTGGTCACACAGGTTACATTGTTTTTTGCCTCTGTTGCATTGGTTCAACAGTGGCGGTCACTTTAAGAATAAAGCTGGAAATACCAGTCGTTTCACAACTTACAGAAAGTGAATGAAAATAGAGGAAGGGTTGTCACATGATGACCTGAGTCTTGTAGGTTTTCTATTTATGGCTCGTTAAAGAGTGTTAAGGCACCTGTTTCACTTAAAATAAAAGACTAAACAAAACTTGGGTAAGGTCAACACACAGCTCTCTGTTATGAAGGTAAAATGGATTTATACACATGAGAAATGGAGGAAGTTGTCTCTCTTTAAGAAGAATGCAGAATTTTAAAGTGAAAACAGACATGAACCACACAAACTAGTATGACGAATACGTGATGGCGGTGCTTTTCTCCAGCCCCTTCTCTTTTTTTCTATTGTAAAGAGAAACAAACAGGGCACAAAAGGAAGTTAAACTCTTACAGAGTCGTGACCAGCAGCAGCAGAACAGGCTGGGATGAATCAGGATGATCAAAATCTAATCACTCAGTATGGACTTTTCTGTGACACGCACTGATCTGTGGAACTTAACACAAAAACACTATTCAAATCAAGATTTTAATAATGCAAGTCAATGAGTGAATCTTTATTATTTTAATTTTTTTGTAAACAAAACAAAAAAAATAAAAAATTTTTACTCTGCTGACTTTCCACAAAGTAAAAAACAACAAACAAACAAAAAAACAACAACTTTTCTTAGGAACAGACAATGAAAACTGGGAGAGAACGTGATCAGAATTAAAAAGGGAACTGCCCAGAACCTCACTATGAGGACTGGTTTCTATGAGGAAGCAGGAGTTTAAGTTACAGCATGAAGAACAACACATCAGACTTGTCGTGTGAACTTTTGTAAGGGTTTTTACATTTTTTGAAATTTATTTAACATGATCAAAATGCTGAAAACTTGGTTGAGCTTTCTGGTTGAGGACATACAACACCTCTCGTACTCCATCACTCTGAAATTCCTCTATTTTAAACAATATGGACAGATTTTTGTTCAACTTTACCAGTTATGGGAAAATTAGGCAGCGCACGTGCAGATCTAATTCATGATTTATGTGTACTTGGTATACCATATCTGTTAAATCATTTACAGTGTTGATGCACTGCTTTTTCAGATGAGCTGATAAGCTCACATCCTTTCAGGACTTTCCCATCTTTAGACAACATGGCAGGTGGAAACCCCCCCCCCCCCCCACACACACAGGGAATCAGATGACCGAGCCAAACGAGGAAGAGTGCTCTTAATAATGGTCACCATCTTTGGCTTAGTTCCATTCGACAGTTCAGTCTCTTCTGGGGGAGGGGAGGGGATCCACCTGTCGTGCCTCAGTTTCCAAAAGCAAGGTCTATAATCAGTGGTGGAAAAAAAACATTGAGTAAGTGTTGCACCGTGTGGACTGTTGTGTAGCAGATTAGTCACAGTACACCGTTTGACAAACTTCATCCTTCCTGTCTCCTCATTTTGTCGAAGGACGTCTACTGGATGGACTCGTATTGCCTCCATCCCTGCATTCATCAAGTTTCTGTAAACAAATATTTGAACTATTGGAATAAACACCTGTCTAAGTACTATCGCTGTTATGAAGAAATATAATCATCTATGCTCACATGCCTTTTAGCTGTGAGATCTAGAGGGGGAAAAATCCTTCCTGACCACAAACTATGGCTTACTGGAAAGACCTCCTGGATTATTGTCTTTTATATTAAAACAAAATTATGAACTTTTGAACCAACTTTTCTCACAATAGTTTATTAGCAATTAATATAATTACAGAGTCAGCCAAAAAAAAGTTATACACACATCAGGAAAATGGTATGTGTCCTATTAGTATTATATTATTAGCATACATATTAATATATAATGTATAGCAATACATTTTGTTAGAATATTTATGCACGTTTTTCTTTTCCTGAAGCTTGTAAACTTCTATTAATTGTTAACAAACTACTATGAGAAAAGTTTGTTCCTTTTAATTGCCTGCATTAAAAGTAATTGTTCTCTTCTTACACTGTCCTGTGTTCTCTTGAAACTGACAAATAAAATTCAGTTTTTCAGTTGACTGAGAAATGAGAGCACAAACTCCTCTGTCCTAAAGTCTTTCCTGTCTCAGGAAACTTACTCACGTCTACAAGGACACCCAATATTCGATCCTTAAACGCTTAAATGTCCCCTATAATAAAATTATAGTTTATTTTATTAAATAGTATAGTTGACTTTTATTTTTTTGTTTGTCGTTCTTTTTGCTTGAACTGTCCAATACTATCTGAGGGTGGTGGTTGAGGTTTGTTATAGTCGAACTCTGGTGCGGTTTGATTTGCAGTAAGAAAAGCACTTTGATCCTGAATCAAACTAAATAAAGGAAGTGCCAGACTTGTAAACATCATTTTCCTGTAAAAGTTAGGCTGCTTAACTGAAACTACAAACCACAAACTAAGCCAAAGGACAGAGCTAAGTTAGGAAAAGTCATCTACAGATTTGGGCTGGGGTGAAGAAAACAAAAACATGATGCAACATTCTGTGGTGTGTCTGCCATACAACCCCAAGTTATAGTATAATTTTTAAATACAGGTTATTAAAACAAGCATGTTCATATGAATTGGTCTCTTGTTACAGTTAATACTACTATAATCATATCAACCTCTGAACATCAGGTTAAAAAAAAAATTCCTTTGATTTCTTTCTGTTCTGTAGAAAGAAATCAAAGGATTTTTTTAAAACCTGATTTTTAGATGTTAATATGATTATAGTAGTAGTCTTTCTGTTTTTCTCCATCGTTCCGCCCTAAGCTTCTGTACTACTCCTGCTGTAGTTTTTTTCTGACAATCTGCCTTATTTGTTGTATTTACTTCAGCTGCTTGAGTGATGCGATTGGATTATGTTAAGGAAATACTGTCAACTTGCAAAGCAAACTGAACAGATTTTACTTCACTTGTATCTTTTCATCTACTTGTACGACCAGTGACCATCTGTGGGCCGAGAGGGGTAATAGAGCCTAGCAGTGACACTCAATGAAATTCTAGGAAGAGGCATTGTATTTCTGGAGCATGAGACATTCTAAACCCTGCTGAAGTGCTTGACCAGTACTTGTCCTCACATCGCAGGAATCTTCTCTGTCCAGAACAGTTCAACAATGTTCTGGCATTTTTACACTGTGTTCCCTGCGTACGCGTGGGATGAAAAATGCTGCGTCATCCCAGTGAATAAGCCTACTCCTTATGTCTCTGGATAAATTACACGGATAAAGATGCCCTGCTTGTGTTGGATGATTTCACAGTTTTGTGATCGTAGAATGTCTAAAGTATTTATCCAATCGCTTTTAAACAGATGAAGGGGAATAAATTAATCAGATTGTAGGAGAAAGTGACCCATATCTGATTTGCTGACCAAATGAAATGTTTTTTTCCTCTTCATATTATGTTTTTAAATATCACAGATATCTGATGTTTTAGTCTGAACAGACCACATTCCTAAATTGACCCACATGCACACAGGAACACTGTGTCACATGGCCTGTACAAACTCACGTTAATACAGGTTATTCAGCAACTTCTTTAGTTCGTATCTTAACTTCTTTTGGCTTGGCTTAGCAACCATAGACCCATTCTCTTGAAGCTGTGTTAAGCCATTTATTTTGAGCCTTTTTCAGACACGAATTAGTTGGATTATGTACCTACTTATTTTGCTCCCAATGTTATTTTTTTTCCTTTTTATTTTTTATTACACAGACTGAGGTCGCGTTACAAAAATCGGATCTTGAAGTGGCCCAAATCAGGATTGAAAAAGGATCAGATAAAAAAAAAAAGTAAAAAAAAAGAAAAATCATATTTGGTCTACTTTTGCCGTCAGTGTGAACATAGCCTTGATCTTAAATAGTGTAAGGATTGCTGGAAAATGGCTTTTTTCTGTCCCCAGTGATTCAGGCTGGCAGATTTGGCTGACAGATGTCTGTAATCAGATCAGAAGAGAATTATTAGCTTGAGCATGCACAATGTTCTGATCATCGGCTTAATCGATGGAGGGCACTATAACAAACTGATTTTAACTCTCTAAACAGAAGCAGGTGGAATATGCACCATCTCCCCTCCTCCATTTTACTGAAGCCCCTCACCCTGCTTCTATTGTGAAGCCATCGGAGGGCTCCCTTTGTGCTGAGCCTCTGGAAGGTGAATGGGCCACATCTGCCATCCTCCCACTGAGCACATGACGGGCTGCCTGAAAGGCCCTGGGGAGCAGATGGGCCAAGATTGTCTGCAGATCTGCTAACACTTCAGCAACTTCAGGCGCTTCTGGCCAAAGGAACTTGTTTTATTTTTGTAAGATGAACCTACAGGCGCTAGGACCGTGCTGAATCTGGGATGATCATATGTATGATGAGGGGATTTAATTAATCAGCATTCATAACTACAAATTGGGGAAAAATCGATTGTTCATTTCAACTTGGTGGTCGTGGGATCTACATAGAGTCTCATAGAGGCCTGCTCATTGCCATTGTGTCATGGACAGATTGGATTTAAAGTTTTGAACTTTTATTTTTATTTTGTATTGAAATAATTAAAAATCAGCATAACTGCTTGTGGATGATGTGCCAATATACTGAATTATTGAATTAACATAGAAAATATTTCATTGTTGCTGATTCTAACCAACATATGGTGCACCCAAATGGCAAGAAAAAGATTGTATGTCCAGATTTAGTGCCCTTTATCGTGTTACAATAATCTTGACTCTTCTAGGAAGGCTATCCACTGGATTTGGGAATGTGCTTTTGGCGATTTGCCCCTTTAGCAATGATTTAACTGACGTCTGTAGAGTGTTTGTGTCCTCAGTTACACATGTGGACACAATTGTTGGTACCCTTCGGTCAATGAAAGAAAAACTCACAATGGTCACATAAATAACTTTAATCTGACAAAAGTAATAATTAAAAAAAATTCTATGAATGTTAACCAATGAAAGTCAGACATTGCTTTTCAACCATGCTTCAACGGAATTATAAAAAAAAATAAACTCATGGAACAGGCCTGGACAAAAATGATGGTACCCCTAGAAAATACTGAAAATAATGTGACCAAAGGGACATGTTAATTCAAGGGGTGTCCATCAGTGTCAGATCGCACCATCCGTCGTTGTTTGAGCCAAAGTGGACTACATGGGAGACGACCAAGGAGGACACCATTGTTGAAAACAAATCATAAAAATATGCCAAACTACATGTTGACAAGCCACAAAGCTTCTGGGAGAATGTCCTATGGACAGATGAGACAAAAATGGAACTTTTTGCCAAGGCACATCAGCTCTATGTTCACAGACGGAAAAATGAAGCATATCAAGAAAAGAACACTGTCCCTACTGTGAAACATGGAGGAGGCTCTGTTATGTTCTGGGGCTGCTTTGCTGCATCTGGCACAGGGTGTCTTGAATCTGTGCAGGGTACAATGAAATCTCAAGACTATCAAGGGATTCTAGAGAGAAATGTGCTGGCCAGTGTCAGAAAGCTGGGTCTCAGTCGCAGGTCATGGGTCTTGCAAAAGGACAATGACCCAAAACACACAGGTAAAAACACCCAAGAATGGCTAAAGGAAAACATTGGACTATTCTAAAGTGGCCTTCTATGAGCCCTGACCTCAATCCTATTGAGCATCTTTGGAAGGAGCTGAAACATGCTGTCTGGAAAAGGCACCCTTCAAACCGGAAACAACTGGAGCAGCTTGCTCATGAGGAGTGGGCCAAAATACCTGCAGAGAGGTATCGACAGTTACAGTTACAGGAATCGTTTGATTGCAGCGATTGCCTCAAAAGGTTGTGCAACAAACTATTAAGTTAGGGGTACCATCATGTTTGTCCAGGCCTGTTCCATGAGTTCATTTTTTTTTAAATAATTCCGTTGAAGCATGGTTGAAAGGCAATGTCTGACTTTCATTGGTTAACATTCATAGAATTCTTATTTATTATTACTTTTGTCAGATTAAAGTTATTTCTTTGACCATTGTGAGTTTTTCTTTCATTGACCGAAGGGTACCAACAATTTTGTCCACGTGTGTATGTTGTCCATTACGCACTATATGGACAAAGGTATGTGGACACCCGATCTTTACACCCATGTGTGTTTAAAGATACTGAACACCTCTGGACTCTCTAACTAATATCTTTAAACACACATGGGTGTAAAGATCGGGTGTCCACATACCTTTATTCATATAGTGTGTAATGGACAACATAACCGAGGACACAACCACTCTACAGACGTCAGTTCAATTATTTACGGCACCTCTTTATCAAATTGCTTACATTTATCCTACACTATAAATGCCCTTTCATAGTGTTTAACCTGCTTGATTGGAACCCCGGTGCATTACATTTGGGGAGTCGAGAACATACCAGTCACACTGTGGATTGAACCATTTGAACATGGTGCGTGGACCGAGCCAAACATTTCAGTGAGCCAATCGTTTATTTTGATTTGTGGGCCAAAATCCTCTGCAGCACCTAAAATCTGCACATCATGAATTTGTGTAATAAGTCACCTAAACCTAATGGTGCATGCAATTTAATGGCTTCAATTATCTATACTTTCCCCTCAAATGATCGTTTTTGTAATTTCAGAGCCAATTGTGTATGTCAAAGTCAATGACCAGCAAATAAAAATAAACAGATGAGTAGGTAGTGGATATGACACCGCAAAATGTCTTAAACTAGGTTTTATATAACTTTCTACTATTTAAAAAAAATTATTTTAGCACTTTGTTCTCTCTGTAGTTGACAAACTCTTTCTTTTATATGCCAATTTATAAGCGTGCTTTCAGCCTACATGCCTCTCGGGTAATGTAGTGTGTCTGTGTGTGTTTTCATTTACTAATTATTTAATCTGTCTGAAACAATATCTAAGAAGAAATTAACCACTAGAATCAATTTTGCTTTGATTCAGGTTTAGTGTCCCAGGTCGCCTGTATTTATAACACTCTGTCTAACATTAGCGTTATAAATGCTAATATGTGTTGCAAGGTATTTTTTATCTTTGTATCTACCGGTGACGGGCAGGGTGTGTTATTTTGTTCTTCCTCATTTGGCAACATTTCAGACAGTTAGAGTTTCCTCTGGGGGGGTGAAAGGAGGGTGCTTAGACTACGCCACGCGCTTCATAGGCGATGGCCTCCTGCCAGTTCCGCCCCCTCTCACTCCACATTACGTGACGCCTGATTCGAATTCCAACTCAAGTCATGCCACCTGCCTTACTCCCTCATTGCAATCAGGAGAAATATGTATCAGCTTTATAAGGTATCCCTTCTCTAACCACTTCAGTCACATGAAATTTCAAGCAGTCGGTTTTCTTTTCATTGTCGTATCGCTTGTTTTCTGTGGTCATGCTTAAAGGCTGCATTAGTCTGATATGAGCAAGCACTGTGTGACCTTCCCATGACGCAGTTGTTCGGAAGGCATGCACCAAGCTCTACTGCAGTGTTTAACTGCTGAGCAGCTGAACAACAAACATGCAATAGATAGCACAAGGTCTCTTCCTCTGCTAGTAAAACCCACAGACCTATTTATAATGCACCATTACTGTCTCTGAGACTCTGAGACCAGTTACAGTTTTCATCTTTGCTGCGTGCATTTATGTATGTAGTCTTAAACATTTACTGAGTATCCATATGTTTATCAATAATTTAAATATGTGATAAAAATGCATTCTGAGATATATGTATAAAACTCTTCTTTGTGTAATACACCAAAAAAAACAAAAGCAAACTGATATTAAATCGCTTAATTGCTCTTTCTTTGGAATAAGTTTTCTGTGCATGCCTGTCATGTAATTGTTTTGGTGGAAGTCTCTAGTAATTGATTGATTAATGCTGAGGCACGAAGAATTTCCCACAGATACTAATTACTAACAGATACAGGTAATAATTTTGTTACCCTATCACTGTAAAAGTCGTCAAAATCAAATAGGGATTTACAAATGTATACTTCAGAACAGTTTTTTTTTCTGAGGAAATCTGATGAAACACCTTTTGAAAGAGATTTTTTTTCCCTTTTTCTCCAAAATCAGCACTCTGAGTAACTGTAGCACTGTGACAAACTGAGGGTAGATACACTTTAAGAGTTTGCAAACTGCTGGTAAGCTTGGTAAGAACGCTAGAGTGTTTAAGATATTAATGAATATTACAAATGTTGTTTTTTGGTCCATCATTCACTGCCACTTTTATGCACGCATACATACACTGACAATTTACAACATACACATTTCATCTTTAAACATCACAATTACATTCTGCACCCCTCCCCCCCTTTCCCTGTCTGTCTGTCTGTCTGTCTCTGTCGTGTAACAGACTGCCATCTTGTAGCCGCAGCAAATTCATTAACCTTTCTCCCTCTCTTTTTCTTCCCCCCTCTTTTTCACTCTCTTAATGATTATTATTCTGTTATCCACCATGTTGTTTAAGTTAAAATTGATTTATTGGTCTTCGATAAAGTAGATCGTCTTCCATATAGCATGTTAGAACAAGTGCATTAATTACAACCGCTCATGATTTATTTTAGAGTGCTTTCTGAGTCAGAAGCAGAAGTTAGCATGCCTGTCCACAACAGTTGGTTTTGAGAATTCGCTCACACTGTGGTTAAAAAAAAAAAAAAATATATATATATATATATATATATATATAAAAAAATCTGAAGATGGTATGACTCTGCAAGACATACAGTTAAACCTTGGATTGTTAAGATAATTAGCTTCGGAAACTCACTCGTACATCAAAGCGAATTTCCCCATATGAAATGATGGAAACTCTGATGATTCAGTCCACAACCCAGAAAATTAATACAAATTTTTTATACAAAATATAAAGTAAAAATTAAACAAATTAACCTGCACTTTACCTTTGAAAAGAATCATTGCTGGTGTGAGGGACACAAGCAAGAGGGAGAGAAAAAGGAGAAGGATAGCACAGATAGCAGTCATAACCCCCCTCCACTCCTTCACTCTCGCTTCATGAATGCAATCTGTTGGCTAAACTGGAATCTTTTCCTTTTTGTGCGACTTTCACAAAGCACCTCTCCAACACATGCTTTTGCCTTCTTTTGAGGATTTCGCGGAAACACAACATTGTGATGGTGTTAAACATGTTAATCCCCTTCAGTCTTTTTTACCTTTTTTTCCCCCAGAGGTCATTGTTGCAGTATATTTAATAGTGAAGAGTCATAAAAAATAAAAATGCTTTACGCGTGCAAAAAAAAATGCTTCACGTGGTCACAATGTTACAGCAAATGGTAAATGCCTGCACGGGTGTTGTCTATATGACTGGCGCACGCGCACTGTGACCGACCGAGTATGAAAGATGATTTACACACAATCCTACAGCGCGCATTGGCTCAGTTTTGATCACGTGACACTTGGCAGACAAAGCACATACGTACTGCTCTTAGTGCAAAACCTTGCTCACTTATCAAATTAATTTTTTTTTTTTTTTTGCAAAACACTCGCAATCTAGGTTTCTCGCGATCCAAAGTTTTACTGTACGACGTGTGTATCAAGATATGCATACGTAAGTTCATTATCAATTTCTGAGCAAACTGTTTGTACTTTAATGTCTGTTATGTTTTTAAAACTGTGTTTAAATTGTGAAACTAGTACCATATGTCAGTTGCTAGATGGCTTAGCAACGTGCTTTGCATTTAATCGTCGTATGTAAAAGATCACCTTACTGTAGGACACAAGTTTTTTTTCTTGAGGTTGCAGAGTGACTACTTGTTGCTTCCTTGTTCGTGTTTTTTCCATGCTGAAGAAAGAAGCATGTCTTGACATGTTGGACACAGTTCTTGACAGAGACAGATTTTCTTTCAGTATGTAATACAGTATCTGACTTCTATTAAATTGCAGTACTCTGAATTGGAAATAATCTGTAAATAACAGCGTGCAACTGCAATGAACAAAAGGTTTGGCTTGGATTCATCGTCTCTGCAAATCGCACGCAGGTTTCAGTCGTCCTGGCAGCAAAACATTCGCATTAGTGAGAGTGAGAGAGGAAGGCACAAAGACTGGTGCAAAGACTGGTAGTGCCTGTCAAGAAATGTGTCGATGACCTCAGCTGCAAAATATATAAACACACCGCAACAAACTCATTGACGACACTGGTTTATTATGTATGCATAAACAAAGGGTGTAGTACGATCAACATTGTGTTTTCTATTATTATATTTAAAAAGTTGGCTTTTGCTTTATATGCTTTCTGCACAACGTTTTTTTTTAAAATTATATATAATTTAATCACGCTTTCTTTAAAGGTTTTGTTCGGCTGAAGATCAGTCAATTTTTATATGTCGACTATGTCAACAAAAAAAAAAACCTTTCAACATGATGTGCTTCAAGAAAGACAGGGCGTCTTCACATTAGGCACATTTGATTTGTTCTGTGCTCAGGGACGATGGTTTTCTTTTTAGAAAAATCAACTTTTATTTCTTAAATGCATGCAGCATTTTATCAAAAAAATAAACATTTGGCATTATTCACAATACAAGGCATAGCTTAAACATGTTAAATTTTTCGCGCGGAAAGATGGAAACGTAATCTCAGCGCCAAAACTCGCGGTGAATCATGAACCATACTTCCGACGAACGCGCGGAACCGCGTAGGTGAGATAGGGGAAGTATTAAAGTTAACTGAGATGAATTAAGTAAAGTAAAGCCTTTTATTTTGTCACATATACATTACAGCACAGTGAAATTCCTTCTTCGCATATCCCAGCGTAACTGGGGTCAGAGCGCAGGGTCAGCCATGGTACAGCGCCCCTGGAGCAGTTAGGGTTAAGGGCCTTGCTCAAGGGCCCAACAATGGCAACCTGGCTGAGCTGGGAATCGAACCGCCGATCTTCCGATCAGTAACTCAGTGCCTTAGCCCTCTGAGCCACCACTGCCCCAATTAATTAATTAAGCACATTACAGTGCCATACATTCCTACTTTAAAGCCTTTTCTTAGGTGCAAAAACTAAAAAATAAGAGGTATTTCAAATGACTTTAAGGATAAAAAAAAAAACTAAGGCATACATTAAAATAAATAATTATACAAAAATACTAAGTTGTACAACTAAACTTTCAGAACTAAAAGTTAAACTAAACAATTTTTTCTATCGTTTTCTCTTGCTGGTTTCTTCATCTCTTGGCTCGCTGAGAATTTTATCGCTCAGTTCCATTTTGTAGCCCGCACCAGAACACTCCCTCAAATAAATACACAGTTAACTGTTACCGTCTCCTTCCGCTTTTTGGGTGACTTAAGCGCTTCTACTTCATCTGAGTTTACTGGCGGCTTGCATCTGGAAGCGCACTGTGTCAGAAGTGCGCTGTCAACAGTTAATTAAAAGGAGCTTTGAGGCAGAAGATTTTGCCTCGATCATTTTTTGTAATCGAATTATTCGAGTTACTCGAGGAATCGTTTCAGCCCTAATTTATATATTTCAAAAAATAGGATAGCAATTCTCATGTGCCTACTTACTTTATAAGCTATGGCTGAGTTGGTCAGAGGATGAGTTTTGTGCTATGTGATTTAGTTTTCATATCTGATGCGATTCGTTCCAGAGTACGCTGTATCGTTCTCGTGACCGCCTTGTCCAGCGGACGATTGTATTCTCACTTATCAAAATTAACCAAATTAGGAGTAGGATGTTCTGAAACGTGTTCATTACAGTTTTTTTTTTGTAATCCATGAGTGGCATAAATCCACTATAACACTAGAACATCATGGTTTAATCAGGTCTGCTGTAAGACATCAATTCTATTCCATAACAGGACAAATGTAATCAAGTTTTCTTGGGACCAGTACAAGGGTCATGAAGTGCTTCTCAGCAAATAATCTGAAGTTTCAAGGCCTCAGGTGGCTTAAAAAGTACGTAGGGGAACGACAGAACCCGAAGGTTGGAATGTTCCTGTCGTAGTAGTTGAAAAAAAATTCAGTTGAGAGAAGTAAACTAAAGGTTTTATTAGCAGTGAATGGGATACTTTTGCTTTGAAGTTTAGAATAGCACCCCCTTCTGGACGGAGTAGAGTGGACGTTCTGGCAGAGTTTCTTCAGTGATGGGCATGGAGAGCAAGCGACTCAGAGCTGTCAGATTCCTTCCGCTGCCGGTCATGCATAGCTGCGTGGTATAGTATACTGAGCTTTTCTCACATCCTTAGGGTAAAGGGCTGCTCACGAGTACTTCCTACTGTACTTGGTGTGCAAAGAAGCGTGCAAAGAGTTCTAGTTCAAAGAGTTCATAATCACTCAAAAGCATTTAAATGCCAGGTAGACTGTCATGTGACCCAAGTCGTGTGATTGGTTGATGTGATAAAGTGTTAAGTGACGACATCAGGCATGATTAACAAAATTAATGTGTATCGCTGAATCTAATAAACAATATATACTGTATGATGTACTTGACAGTAAAGCTGATTTGGTTTTCCTAAACTGAAAGCTGTTGGTGTGTGAATCGGGCAGCACACCGATGTAATGGAGGTTTTATTTTTTTCAGTTATTAGCTTTGTTTGTGTGATGAGTAAACTGGTTTATTTTCTTATATGTAATTGATGTGTAATATTAATACAAAGTAGACACCTATTGGTTATGCTTGGTATTGCAGCACAACATGTAATATATGCAAGAAAAAGTTTTCTGGTAGAAACCGCAGCAAATACTTAAAACCTGTAACTTGGTGTTGAGGTCAGCCCTAGTTAAAGGTGCATATTTGTTGATGTGTGTTATGCCTATGCACCTTATGCACCTTGATAAAAAATGTTTAAAATAATAATAATAAAGCAAATATGCATGATGACAAAAAACAGTACAGATAAACGGTTATACTTTATGATTTAAAAAAAAAAAATACAGTACTGAAATGAAAAGATAAGCGATATTAACTTGTCATCTGTGAATTTACTCATCCCAAAAGAAACTCTCTCACTCACTCACACACACACACACACACACACACACACACACACACACACACACACACACACACACACACTATTAGCGTGTTTGATTTTACCGTGGTAAATGCGTAATGCAAGTGTTTGAAGTGTGTGTGCACCGCCTCGCTGTAGACAGTGTTCATATCATTCATTCAGATTCTCAACCCGGATTGAGACTCCGGTCGCTGCAGAGACTCTGCAAAAGGTGACGATTCGCTCTCGTAATGCAAGATCAGTTCTTGGCGGGTCTTCATGATTGAACACGCTCTCCACAAATAGGCATCAGGTGGTGTAAGATCAGGGGAATGGGATGGGTACGGGAAGCAATCGTTCTACCACCATTCACAACCACTTCCATATCAGAGGAAATAATATTCAACTATAAGACCCATTTCCAACAACAAATTCCTACACAACTTCCTTTTCACTACTGGAAACACATGCCCCTGGAGCTTTTTGCCTCATCGACAAATGCACATGTGCATTCGAGATGCACGAGTTCAGTACTGCATATTTTGGCGAGTATTGCACCTCTTTGGGAAACCCAACAGAAATATCAGTAAGTTTTGCCCTCAAAAAAAAAAAAAAAGCAACATGCGACTAAAAAAATAATAATTAGTAAACTTCATGAATTCCATAGAGCTTAAGATATATTATTCTCAAATCATATCGAACCTACAGCAAAGTAGATATAGTGCAGGATGTGTTACAGTGAAGCTCCTCTAACTGCATTTAAACGAAGCGAATGCTCTTCATGTGTAAGGTAGTTGTAATTTGAAACATGTACATGAGTAGTGATTTTACAGTAAACTCGTACTGCCTCCAATCTGGTAAGCGTGGACTTCACGTGCGAAGATATTGCCAACTCGGTCTTCGCATCCTGATTAGCACCATGTCTGTGTTTCCATTCATGTGTACGCTACATCTGAGGTGATGTTTACCAGACCTTTTTTGTATTTACGAAATACAAGACCTTGCAGCTTTTGTCTTAATGAAGACAATGTGTTAGACCACATCACTGCTTAAACTTGTGCAGTTGAGACAGAAAAACGCCCTGGTGTGGTGATGCATTAGCCAGTCAGAAAACTTCAATGGCCTATAGATCGTGTGTGTGGTTGTTTAATATCTATGGGCAACATGTGCCAACATGATTGCCGCTGGTTAGATAAAATTTTTTTGTTTTTTAAATAAGTTTTATAAAAGATCGCCCCTTTTACTAGTTGCTTGTAACTCCGTTTGTTTAAACTCTTTGTGTCAAATATTGATTTCCGTTTGAGCTGAGAATATTAATTGAGATGCATCACTGATTGTTACATCTCTGTTTCCCCTCTGGTTTTTGACTGTCCCCGGAGTGATCCCTCAGCATGTCAATTACAATGTTTTTTACCCAAGAAAAGTTTTTGGGACTGTATTAGACCTTTTCTTTCTTCTATAGTAAGATTGTGAATAGAGAGTATAAAGCTAGGAAGAGTTACTTAAGTCTTATTTAAGATTTAAACAATGTAATGGTGCAGTGATGCTGAAGGCTGTTGTCCATAAACTGCTGTACTGATTTCTACACTTTCATTTTGCTGTTTAAAAAAATCCCTGATTAGAAGCCTGTTTTTTTAAATCTTTTTTTTATTCAAACAGCATTTAAAAAGTCAGTGAATGCATCTGCTTTTTGACTATACAATGTTTTTTTTTTTTTAAACGGATTTATTTAAGTTTGTCGCACTACTAAAGTATTTTACAGACTTCTTAATAAAAAATAAAAAGAAGTGTTTCTAAAATATTGCCAGCCAGCAGCTGGTTGGTGTGTCTTATAGTTTTGTAAATGTTTTTTTGCATTCATGATACAATGAGGGACTACTTGAAACACAGGAAAGGTGTTTCGTATCGCTTGTCCAGCACTTATAAATATTAGTATAAATATTTGGTGACTAGTTAAACCGATCTTTAAAATTTTTGGTGTTTGGAATACATATGTACTTTTTAGTGACCTAATCAAGTAGATGGATTGAAACGCAGCCTCTCGTGTCATTTGATGTGCAACAGGGGTTCTGATTACATTTGGAATCTGCCATTTTAAGATGTGTTTAATCAGTCCTCATGAAAAAATGTAAAAACAAACAAACAAGCATCAGAGTTAAAGACCAGGTTTAGAGAAGGCCACACTAAGAAATAAGGCTGCATGATTTTATTTATTTATTTATTTATTTAAATCAGATCACATTGTGATTTATTCCAAAACATATTAAGATTGAGATTTAAACTGTGACATTGAACTGTTAAATGTGCCATTTTGTATTAAGACATACTTATTTATTTAGGCCAGCATCAAATAATAGGACAAACGGTGCAATACAAATGTAATGCACAATCATGGGAAGGTTTAATGTACAGTATGTGACCATGTGCAATACCACACACACTCACTCAAAACGTCTGCTCACATACACACGCATAGTCCAGAATATATAAGTTGAGTTTGTCACATGCATTTCAACACAGGGTCAACAGTATGATAAAATGCTTGGGACAAGAAGAGCTAGTCAGCTTGTATGTGTGTATATGTGAGTGTGGGTCTATTACCTGTAGTAAATTACAGCCCTTAGATTAATTATACAGCACTAATAAGAAGTCTTACTAAGTCTACTTATCTAAAACGTTAATAATTATGGCAAAACCTAAATCTTTAATTTGGTGGTAATTAGAACACATCAAAAGAAGAGTGACCATATAGATACAGGGCCTTCTAGATATTCTACAGTATCTGACACCTGAGTAAAGTGAGTTCAAGCATGTTTGACCTTCCCGGGCTTTACAGTGGATGAATGATTTTAGCATTTTCATCTTGATTTACTGTATCAAAGGTAAATTCGTTGTCAGAGTAGGATGATCAGTTTACCTTTCTACTATTTGGCACAAGGCATTATTTAAAAAGCATGCCTCAGTCCACTATTTACTTTTAGGGTGTTGTAATTGTAAATGCAGCTCCAGTGAACTTGGGTTTAATTCTTTGTCTTTTGTGGAAAGTCTGGTTTATTGTCATATAAAAAAAAAGAAAAGAAAAGACGTGTTATTTGGTGCATTCATGTTTATTCCATTAATACAATTTATTTTACATTAAGAGAACAATCAGGTTTGCTTTTTATTTTGCAGTCACTTATTTTAAGTGCTTGGTTTATGAGCAAGAAGTTCTCTATCGTTCAACGATTGTGAAACCTCAAAAGGGAAGTAACCTGGCATGTTTCCGATCACATCCATTGCTGTGTGAGACAAGCTCCCTTTCATAAATGGTTGCAAGCCACACCTAAATATATTTGAAGCCAGCTCCAGAAGACGAAAAGAATCAGCTCCTCAAACTGCACACAGACTCTAACGTTTTCAAGCATGACCAGACATAATCAATCTTTAAGCGAAAACAGATTTAGAGGGAGTGTGTGCGCAATGGAAACCCTTTGAAATGCTTGACAGCTTAATCTTGTACACATATTTACTTCTTCTTGTGAGAATACCACACCTTTCTTGATTTAATTACATTGTGTAATGAAGAAAGGTCTCCAGAAGGGGGAGCCAAAATTATATATAATCTGAACGAGGCTTTTACTAGTGTAGTCAACAGTATAATCAAAATTACCGCCTGCGTTTTCTTTCATCTTTAATAATATTTTCATTAAAGGTCCAAACGTGTTCTACAATGGCGCTTTATTCACTGCTGTACCGGCTCTTTTAGTTGCATTTATTTACACACAATTTATTTTAGACACAAAATCTCCTGCATAGTCAAAATAGTCTCACCCATATAATTGTTCTTTTTTTTCTGTGACCATGAGATTGGTTAAAAAATAAATAAATAAAGATGGTTAGCTATGGTGATTATTTGTTGTCGCAATTAATGCATCACCACACTGAATCCAAAATCTATTTGTAAAAAGAATAATAATAAAATTTGAAAAATAGAATTTGAGGTTGTAAAATGGTGCAGTTCCTCTGTAATCCTGAAGATGGCAGCATCCGCTGTGGTAGGAGGGAAAAATATTAACATTGAATTGAGACACAGTGGCACGAAAAAGTATGTGAACCTTTGGGTTTATGATTTTCTGGATTAATTTGTCAGAATACTTGATTGGATCTTGTATGGACAAATATAATGTGCCTAAAATAGTAACAAAACAAATTCTGATCTTTCATGTCTTTCAACAACCATAAAAACCTCATAGTGCTAGTAGAAGTAGTATGTGAATCCTTGAGTAAAGCTAATTGGAGTGAGATGTTGGCATACCTGGAGTCTTGTTAAGAAAATGAGTTTGGATGTGTGGATTATAGCTACTTTGACTGACTGATTAAAAAGAAAAAAAAAAACTTTGGAGTTCGCTCCACACAAGAAAAAAAATACGCTTATGCGAGCCATGTCTCTCCAACAAAAGGTTTCAGAAGATCTATGTGTAAGAAAGCTCGAAAGGGTTACAAACTGTATTTTAAATTTACCAGTCTGAAGATAATCTACAAATTAAGACACTTTGGGACTGTGGCTAATCCACCAAGAAGTGGCCGCCTGGTCAGAATGACCTGAAGTGCACAGCGAAAACTCAGCAAAGAAACAACCCTGAGTGACAGACACAGATTTGAAGGCATCGTCGAAACTGGCTCTGATCTGTGTTCACACGAGTCTACAGGACGTTAAACATAGAACAAGCAGAGTGTCCATTTCAGGACGCCACAAGGGAAGCTTCTGCTTACTAAAAAGAGCCTTTGCGAAAAAGCACACTGACACTCCGCAGTGGTATAGGCAAAATGTTTTGTGCACTGATAACCAAGATTGAACTATTTGGAAAGAATATGCATCACTACATCTGCCGTAAAAAGACCGCTACTTGTCATTATGTTGGAGGATACATCACGATTTGGGCCTGGTTTGCTGCATCAGGGCGTGGCCTTCTTACAGTCATTGTGGGTTAGATGTATTCCCCAAGTGTATCAAAAAATTCTTCAGGATAATGTGCGAAGGTCTGTACATCAGCTGAAACGCTGTAGAAGGTGGGTGATTTGAACAGGAAAATGATCAAAAACACCAGAGCAGAATTCCACACCAGAATGGCTTCAGAACAACAAAATCTGCCTTTTGAAGTGGCCAAGTCAGAGTCCAGACCTCAACCCAATAGAGATGCTATGGAATGACTTGTATAGAAAATTATAGAAAATTCCTCCTGAACGATGTGCAGGTCTGATCCACGGCTACAGGAAGTGCCTGGTTGAGGTTATTGCTGCCAAAGATGGGTGCAGTTGTTAACTGCAAGGTTTCATTCACTTTTTTCACTCCCATTTTGGATGTTGAATGAGTGTGTTGAATAAAGACATGTAAGATCAGAATTTTTTTCTTTTTTTTTGTGTTATTATTTTAGGCACATTATATTTGTCAGTACTCTTAACTTAGATGAAGATCAAATCACATTTTGGGACAAATTAATCCAGAAAACCATGAAATTCCAAAAAAGTTCATACTTTTTTTTTTTCTTTCTTTCTTTCTTTACCACTGTAGTTCTCAGTAAACCACGATACTTATAGAATAGAAATCGAATCAGCACCCAGGTGTTGTGCTAATATATTGAGTGGGCTCTGTTAATTCCTATCGTTATAAATCATTTGCTTTTAATTGTTATTTGTAACCTTTCTGCCATAATTATTAGTGTTCTGCGCTTAATGTTTTGATCCTTGTTAGTCATAAAGCCTGGGATTTAGTTTGAAATCTGCAGTTAATGAGCGACATATGTAGCGACAGCGTGTCATCATGTAACTTGTATATTGTACTATACACCATTATTGTCCGATGACAAGTTTTGAATGCGTTTAGTAATTAATTAATGATTTTTTTTGCAGTTATTGTTAACCACCGTTAATGTTAAATGATTGATTTTACTCTCTTCTCCAGATGCTACAGGACTGTCCCAAAGCCAGGCGGGAGGTAGAGTTGCACTGGCGAGCATCACCCTGTACTCACATCGTGCGTATCATTGATGTATACGAGAACCTCTACCAGACCCGCAAGTGCTTACTCATCGTCATGGAGTGGTGAGTCATACGTCTGCAACAGTCATTCCTGTGTCTCTATCGCAATGAGTGAATGCACTTAAGACGTGCATCCCCCAACATAAAAACGTGCTCTTGTGGTCGTCCACATTTAATGCCATTTAAAATTCGAGATCACCCTGGACTGGCACAGTGCTGATATTGATTCAGTGTGGTTTTTCTGCTCGATGTTCCATACTTCCCTTTTACAGCGCTTGGCGTCTGCACGCTACTTCCATCTCGTATTGCACGCAGTAAAGTAATTTTGAATCATTTAGGTACCTGGTTATCATTGCAGAATCAACTCATCTCTGGTGCCATGTTGCTGTCAGGAGGTTTCATTATGCCGTCTGTGTAAAACGTGTACTAGCAGGTGTCTCGAGCAGCAATTTATAGTAAACGCATGATCTGGCACTGCTGTTAGCTGAGGGGAAAAAACGGGCCCCTCGGTTTAAGCGTATACCAGCGCTATGCTTCCTGAGTCTGTGACCTCTTCTCCATATTGTGCACACTTTAAACAAGATTAGGTTGTCACGTATGCCTGTTTCACACGCTCTGAAGGTCTGCGACACGACCTGCAAAACTTTTGTTTAACTCGTGCATCGTTTTAAATTCCAAGATGTTATTGTAAAAAGTGTAGAACGTCCACATTTATAGTATAACTTGCACGTACATCAATCATGTAACGTGACATAACGTTAAAGCCAGTGACAGATGTAACACTGTCTTGTTACAGTGGAACCTGCCAAGGGGTTAAAGATGATATTCAGCAAATGAACAGCTAGGTGATTTGTTGGAAGCAGGATGAATAGGCAAGTGTAGGGTGGTGAGTGACTCTTATATGGATCAAATTGTGATGGATCGATGACTGGGTCAATGCATTTCCAAAACAACAATCGTCCCCAGTATGCACTGGTTTTACTACCTATGAAAGGGCTCCACGGAAAGACAACACGTGAATTGATGTGTGTGTGGATTTAATGCTTAGCCCATCTGGTGAAATCCCACAGAATGAAAAAGAAAAAAAAAAAGTTGATAAAAAAAATGGATATGATGGAAAGGTCACAGTGCATGTCTATGGGGCTGACCCCTGTCTGTCCATCGTGTGTATCGCTTACCAGGATGTACTGTCGGAAGAGGACAAGCTGACCGAGGCGGTGTGATGCTCTGGGCGTTCTTCGGCTGAGAAAAATTGACTAATCATTTAAGTGGATGGCACTTTAACCGATTAGTGTATAATGATTGCAATGAACATGAAATTTTTTCCTGACCTTCTCTATAATTTAATCATTTCCAATTCCCATCTGTCACTAGCTCCGACATTAAGGCTACTATGCTATAATGGAGGGCCGAGTACTATTACGTTAACCACGTGATGTCAGCTGACCTCATCTTTTCGAACTGCTCGCTCATGCACCGTTATTTCTTTTTGTTTGTTTTTTTTTTTATATTGCTAGACAGCATCTATTGATAGACAGTTGTCTTTGTCTTCCCGTTTGCTGTTCAACCCAAAACCCACTACACAGCCTGTGACACATGGCTGAGATTTGTTGAAAAATCTTTATTATCAAGAGTGAGAGACTGCGTCTTATTATTCTTTTTTTCAAGGTTTAATCTGTAGTAAAAATAAATAGTTGTTTGCTCATTTTGGTAGCATGCTAAGTGATTCTGGACCAAAAAACAAGAAGAAGAAGAAAAAAAAAACCACAATGGAGTAAGCATTTGTGGTAGTGTTCTGCCATAACTTCCAATGGTTAATGCGGACAAGAAACATGCATGAATGTGAAGTTTAGTTGTTCCCAACTTCCTTAATTGTTCCTTTTGATGAATTGCATTGTTTTGAAATTTCCACACTGTTAAATCCAAGATTTTGGACAGTTGTGTTTGGATGCAAATGGAGAGCAGGTTTGGATGCAATTATCCAATTAATGAGGATTTTATGCAATTATGTCCCTTCCCACACTATTTCCGGGTGCAAAGAGTTACTTAATGTCATGTGTTTCACAACTGAAAATGTATATATGAGGGGTAAGCGATGATGCATTATCACCAGGCATCCTTGCGCGATGGGGGACTGGCCATCATGCTGATAGGTCCGCCCCGTGTGGGTGTTCTGCGGTTACCCCAATGCAGAAGCATGTCTCATATTAAATGCTCACTACATGTCTGAGTCATCACAAATTTACTGATAAATGAGAAGCCGGTTCAAAGGGAACAAGAAGAACTGGAAACCCCAATGCATAAATTGCTCGCGTGAATATTTTGCTTCCTCCAAGCTTTTTGCTTATGCTTCATATATTTATGATAGTCTGACAGTTTCACAGATTACTGTTGACAGTAATATAATTGCATCTGAAATCTACCGAGATTTCTTTTTCTTTTTTTTTTTTCTTCATGTGAAATTGACGGATGTGGCACGTGTGGTTAAACGGCATGTGCTGCATCACATTAACTGTTTATATGACTCTGTCATGGCAAAAAAAAATAAAAAATAAAAATAAACCACATTGCTGATTACCCCTCAGTGGTTAACACTCAGTTTTTCTCAGGCTTCCATGAAGCCATCTATTACAGCTTCAAAAAGATTACAAGAAACTCATGTATGACAGGAACAGAATGTGCAGGTCAAAGGAACTAAAGCACTACACAGGTAGAAATGGAAACTGCAAACATTCTCTTTTTAGTGCTTACACACAAATTTCCTCTACGAACTTACTTTAATACTATCACTGTGCCTTTGATGTGGAACAGTGCTGAAAAACGTTTGTGTGTGCCACTTTAAGTTGACTCTGTCTTTGATGTTGGAAAAATTATAGGCACACGTCCAGAAGACTAGCGCCAGTCATGAAGGGGCCTGGCTTCAGATCTGAGGTTGTGTCTGTTGCTAGGACGTGCATTATCTTTGATCAAGGCACTACCCAAAATATGCCCAAAAGTTTTGGTATCCCTGTTAAATTGCAAGCAGTACTGTAGCTTTAAGATTCTGTAAATTATGACTAATATTGAAAATGGTATAGACAGCAGTCAGTTGAAAAGTAGGTCAATTGGAGAAATGTACCTTTTTAATTTTTTCAATTATCAAAGTGAAATTTGATTGCTGTGTCACGGCCCTCTCTCCTGATGGGTCCTGATTTTTGTCTTGGTGATGAGAGTACTACTAGTTTGAGAACCATATGGTGGTTTTCCTGAAAAATATGATGCTTTGTGCCTCTTAGTATTAGGCTTTTGAGATCTGTAGCACTGTGGCATTTAAGTTTTGATAGATAGCCTGGTAAGGTAATATAGCTCTCTTCTTTTTATTTTTTTGCTATCATGGATGTTCTAGTATAAGGAATTGGATTTAGATTTTGTCACAGAGGTAGAAATCACCAAAGTAATTATATTTAGGGGTACAAACACCAAGGTCAGCTCTTGTATTTTTTTTTTTTATATAAAATACAAAAATAATATTTAATATATTTTTGAGTAATGTTTGTGGTTTAAATTAATATTCAGAAGGTTCAATTAATTTATTGTACTGTTTCAAATTGCTACAAGACATTAGAGTCAAGTCAAGAGTGACAGGTCTCTTCTTCTTGTTTGTTCCAAGTAATGGCTTCTTTGAATTCGGCCATGAAGGCCTGACTCAGTTTTCTCTGAATAGTGGATGTTGATAACATATAGGGCATACACATGTCTGTGTGTATATGTGTGTATAAAATATGTTATATACACACACATGTACACACATTTTATTTTATATATATATATATATATATATATATATATATATATATATATATATATATATATATGTGTGTGTGTGTGTGTGTGTGTGTGTGTTTATGTATAAATAAAAATATAAAACCATATAACCATATATCCACATTTATATATAACTTGCCCACAAGAGCTTTTTCTTTCTGTTCTGTTTCGAAATATGCTAGCTGACTAAAAATATTTAAATTTACTACTGAGAATAGTGAAATGTGGTTGGTTTAGGGGTTTTTTTGTGAGGTTTTAGAAAACTGAATCAGTATCCCCATACTATGCATTTCTTCGTTGTGTTCACTCGATGACGATTTCACTTGAAATCATTTGTTTTAAGGGATGCTGAGGAAAACGAGACTTACACAGAGGCAACCAACGATAGACTGTTACTGCAGTAGCGCTAAGCTGTAAATAAAGTAAATGCTTTATTATTATTTTTTTTTGCACTAGAAATAAGAGTGCCCTCAATTAATCATCATTCCGTTTATTATATTAAATGAAGGTTTACTGCTGTCGCTTGCAAAGAAATTGCTCTAATATTAAGGTCGTCATTTACAGGCATGCTGTGTCATCTATTTGTGTCACTCTCTCTGAATGAGCTTAGTAAATTTGATGACCTCATTTCTTTTTAACTGGCAGACTTCCAAGAAGTGCAGCCCACCCAACCACCCCTGGGCTCACACTTTTTGAGTGGTTTATGAAACGGAAAACCACAAAGTCGAGGATAGGCATTTCACAGGATGACACCGTCGTCTGTGCATGTGGCGGATTTTTTTTGTGTTGTTGTTGTGTTTACCTGGGCCTGAGGTTTTCTTAGCTTATTTGAAGAGTTCTTTGAATGTCAGCTTAGGGCCTTGTTGAACTACAATTTCCCCCTTTAACAGTAAGAGGCAGGCCTAATGGAAGATGAGGGAAAACACATTTTTATAATTTTGTTACTAATTAAGGACAGTAATTAAGTTGACCACCCTGTCAATAAAATGCCAACATTAAATGCCTGATTGCAGTCATAGAGCCTCTTCTTAAAATAATTCAGATTTTCAACTGATGTTGTATTGTCTACATTTTATGTTTGGCATCCGTTTTTTAAATAAAAAAATATATATATTGTTCAGCATCCTTCTGCTTTTTTTCCAGAGGAGTTGTATTGGCAGCAAACTGAGAAGATCTGTTCAGACTTCTCCATCCCTGGCCACATATTCCAACTTCTCCTGGGAGATGCCCCACACATTGTGAAGCCAGCTGTGTGACTAATCGCTCCTGTAGGCCATGGGTTTGCCCTGGGGTGTACGTGTTATTTAGCCATGCCCAGTACAACTCTAGCAGGAAGTGACCTAGTAGGCCTGTTTAACGGAGACATGTACAGTATATGCTATTATTAAGACACTGTGTGTCAGAGGAACTGTTACTGCGAACATCATCACTCCTGTTGCACGCTAGTGGGGAAACTTATTCCAAACATGATATTCGCAACTACAATATTTCTCTGACTTTTTTTTTTTCTTGTACACATACGTTTATACACCTGTACAAGGTAAAATGAAATGTTAATATGCATCAATGTACATTATTTGTACATCGGACACCCATTTTGCAATTGAGGTGTTAAAAAAAAAGAAAAGAAAAGAAAAAAAAAAGGATATATTATGAGTTTCATTAGCTGGCCCCAGTGTGTCAGCTAATGTAGTTATTTTGGTAGTCAACTGAGATTATTATTATCCTTTAAACTGCATCACTTATTGATTCAACATTCATTTGTTCCGACCGCAGTGGAAACATTCATTTTCGGTGTAAACATGGCACAAGTTCTCTCAAGTTTTAACTTTCCATATATGCAGTATAGAATACATTTTAACAGTGATTTGGTATTGCATGGGGTCATATTTTTACAGTATATTCTTTGTGATTTTTGTTTCTCGTTATTTTCTTAAAGGTGACGTAAAACATGAACTGAGTTCTAACAGCCTCAAAATAATACCTAATAATGATAATACCACAGTGAATCAGGTTGACTTCAAAATACAAGGCCGTTGTCAGATAAATGTTTGCAGCTAGAGTGCTTTACAGACTGCGTGGTCAGAACGAAACCCTTGCAATGATGTGCAGATTTGCGTGGTTGGAGCAAAACTGTTGTACAATGTGCAGTTTATAGTAATATGTGGTTACATTTTTGTATTTTGCTGGTTTATTGCAGTATGGATGGCGGAGAGCTTTTCAGTCGAATTCAGGATCGAGGGGACCAGGCATTCACTGAGAGAGGTACAGCATTGTTCCTTTGATTCCTATCCACCGGTCTCCTCTGCTTTTCCTGATTCATAGTTATTAATGTTTTTTTCTCAATTTTCTTACAGAGGCTTCAGAAATCATGAAGAGCATTGGAGAAGCCATTCTTTATCTGCACTCTATCAATATAGCACACAGAGACGTCAAAGTACGAGCTTCCATCCTTCTAACCAGTCATTAACCTTAACAGTCTGCTGATCTTTCCTTATCTGTTTTGTTAGAGGTTAGTTTATGTTTGTTTGTTTTTTAGCCTGAAAACCTCTTGTATACCTCAAAACGACCGAACGCCATCCTTAAACTCACAGACTTCGGGTTCGCCAAAGAGACGACCACACTCAATTCGCTGGCCACTCCATGTTACACTCCCTATTACGTTGGTAAGTGAAAAGGTCTCCAATTGCCCGCTTCAAAGTCAATGTGTTTTTGTCTCCCCCCCCCCCCCCCCCATTCTTTTCAACTAGTTCGCTTGTATCCTCTCATTTATAAGTGTAACTGTTTGTCTTCATGTTATAGCACCTGAAGTTCTTGGTCCAGAAAAGTATGACAAATCCTGTGATATGTGGTCTTTGGGTGTCATCATGTATATTCTGTAAGTGAATCTGCCCCATACCCTGTCTTTCCAACATTTCCTGTTTATTCATTTATTTATATGCATGTTTGTTAATTTATTTGTTTGGGGTGGGATGGGTATTCAGAACTGTGAATTGATTAGTCAGCAATACATAGTTCATTTTTATGGGGTTTTTTTCTGGTGTGTGCTCATTTAAATCTCTCAGGCTCTGTGGCTACCCACCTTTCTATTCCAATCACGGCCTGGCCATATCACCTGGGATGAAGAGGAGGATTCGAATGGGACAATACGAGTTTCCTAATCCTGAATGGTCTGAAGTCTCGGAAGAAGGTATGCATTCTTCTGTTATACTTAGTGTTTGCTGTTAAAAGTTCTGGTGCTGTATCTGTCTTAAAATTCTTACCCTCTTCATTCATTCAGAATAATTTATAATACTGTGTTTTTGTTTTGTTTTTTCCCTCTCCAAGCCAAACAACTCATCAAGAGGTTACTAAAGACGGAGCCCTCAATGAGAATAACCATATCAGAGTTTATGTACCATCCCTGGATCAATGTAAGGACATTTGTGCGCAGACTATTGCAAATGTTTGCTGTGTAAAAGTATGAGTTAAATGAACTGTGTGTGTGTGTGTGTGCCACACAGCAGTCGATGGAAGTGCCACAGACTCCCTTGCACACCAGTCGGGTACTGAAAGAGGAAAAAGATGTCTGGGAGGAAGTAAAGGTAATTTATTACTGCGAGTACAAAACCTTTTGTGGAGTGGCTTCTGAAATTCAGAACATTCAGTTTAAAGTTTTGTTTTGTTGTAAACCCCCCCCCCCCCCCCCCCCCCCCCCTTGTCCTTGTGACACTGCTGTGACTGCATGTCTTATCACTTCTTCATCTTGTACGTTTCCTTTAAAAAAAAAAATTCTCACTGATTTTGAAACGTCAATGCATTGCTATTCACCACAGGAGGAAATGACTAGTGCCTTGGCCACCATGAGAGTAGACTACGAGCAGATCAAAATCAAGACCATTGAGGATTCCTCCAATCCACTGCTGATGAAGAGGAGAAAGAAAGCCAACATGGCCTCTGAAAATCAGGAACCCAACAGCTGAGGACAGTGTTGATCTCAAATGTATCCACCTTAAGTGTAGATTCAGAAAGGTTTTGAAAAGGAAGCAATAATTCATTAAAAATGGCAGCGTAAGAGGGAATGGAAATTAAAACTTATCTTTTACTGATTTTTTTTCTTCTTTTTTTCAGCTTTCTAAATAATTGTTTTTATTCCTCCATCTTTGTAACTATTTAACCACTCTGTCATTCAGAAATTTGGAAAAGCAGGGTTATGTTTTTCCAGAAAGAGCTGACCTCTGTACTTGCTCATTTATATTGCTCACTTGGTATTTCGGTTTATTGGTGGAAAGACTACAGAAGAGAAGTATTGTTTTGCCTTTTCTGTTTCCCTTTTCCCAGCCCCCCAACACCTCCAACCCCCACCAAAATCAATGCCATTGGTACATTTTTCACACGCGCACATGTCACTGATTCATTATTTAATTTCCTATCGATTTGTTTTGGAAGTGCAAACCAAGTTTTTCACTCTCTTATAATGGGTTCTTCGGTATTTGCATCTGCATTTCTCTGGTGCTTGTGATAAAACTACCAGAAGAACTTGCAATCTTTCTCACCAAGCGCATCCTCCCCAAACTACCCCCCACCACCAACACCCCCTCCCCCCCACACCTCACTCCCCTTTCTCAGAAACACCCCTGCACTTGTATGCATTTCGAATTCTAATTTGAAAAAAAAAAAAGGTAACGTTATCATCACTGACATGCAGACAGAGCAGACTTGTTCCTGAAATGACTGGTCGAATGTAGATGAACTCTCTCCCTGACTGTGAAGCTCTTGGAACACCACTCACACACTGCCTCATAAGGCCCTGTTATTCAGAGGCTTTGGATTTCTTCAGAGCTTCACATTTCGTTTTTCATTGGCCTGTGTTGCTGAGGGTATTCTGCTGGCTCAACAGTGGGATGTCTTTGACTCCTAACTAAGCAGAGAGGACACCAATGAGATGCCTCTCCAGCACGTTTTATACGTCTTTTACCCAATTCATGCTTATTTTTATGCTTTAAACACCCTGTTTGGGTGTTCTGCAGCTTGCCTAGTCAGTGCTATGCATATTATCCACCAGCTTCTTTGTACCTTGGGTCAGTGTTCGTTTAAAATTGTCTAAGGTTATACTGTATGTTTTACACTAATTATGGCATTCATCAGTAAAATGCACAACCCTTTTTAGAAATTGATCAGTGTCAATGGAATGTCTTGTGAATGTTTTGTTCATTTGAATGGTGATGCATTTGTTTTTTTTGTCGTTTTTCGGTTTTTTTTTTTTTTTTTTTTTTTTTTGCCCATGCTAAAAAATGAACACTTTGTATAATAATCAGAGAACCGTATCCTCTGACTTGAGTCTCCAAGTGTTATGTTTTTTTTTTTTTTTTTTAATGTGCCCTTTTGTGTGGTAGGGATCAGGTTTAAACCACCCAAATGCAGCATCTTGTGTAGTATGATGGTAGTAAGTATATTGTACAGAATATCATCCCAGCAAACTGGCATTGCTGTTTTCTGTAGCACTGATGGGCACGATGATTTAACCTTTCTATAAATTTTTTTAAACCAAATTTTATATATAAATATATATAAAAAAAACAATACATGTTAATGTATTGAGTGGAAGTATTGAGTGGAAGCAATGGACTGCTAGCTAAAAGGTGCCCTCGACCAGTGCCCCAATTTTCTCCCCAGTGTGGAAATGAGAAGAAATTAATGATTTTTGCATCTCCTTGCTAATTGATTGTTAGCCATTCTCTTTTTATTTCCTCAGTACAGTTTTTTTTTTTTTTTTGAGACAACAATGATGTAGAGATTTATCCCAGGCTAACTTTTGCAGCACAGAACCAAAAATGTATTTTCAGTGTTCAGCTGCTGTACTCCAGTCTTGGTTTGCTTCAACTTTGGATTAAAACACACAAAAAAACAAACATTTTGTCCTGTTTCTGAGCTTGTAATGTATAGATTAAAAGAATGGCAGTAAATATGCCTGTATGCTCATAAATTTTTATACATCAACCATAACATATATGGTATATGATTTTTATACATCAACCATAACATATATGACCACCTGTTAATATTGAGTTGCCGGGCCTCCGAGTGGCGCAGTGGTTAAAGCGCTCGCCCTATCATCCGGAGATCGCTAGTTCGAATCCCGGGTGGTGCTGTAACCTCTCGCAGCCGGAGGTCTAGAGAGAGCTGATTGGCCGAGCTCTCTCAGAGGGGAGGGATGAGAGGTACTTAGTGCTCCCACATTAATCACGGCTCTACAGCCAATCAGGGGCGTCTATGAGCTCGCGCAACGGAGGGAGCGGATAGCGCTGTCCTCCGAGTGTGTTACGCCGCCCCCAACGGTGCGCGAGCGAGCAGTTCGAAAAGATGCAGTCGGCTGGCGTCACGTGGTTCGGAGGAAAGACGTGATAGTCTTCGGCCCTCCCGGCTGAGTGGTAGTAGTAGCCTTAATGTGGGAGGAATTGGACACGACTAAATTAGGGAGAAAATCGGGGAAAAAATCCAAAAAAAAAAAAAAAAAAAATATTGAGTTGCCAACAATGATGGCCAGTGTGATCTGACACCCACTACAACCAGCATTATTCATTTTATCAATTTGATCTACACTAGTGGTTCTATTGGCTCACCCCCTTTGAGACCTCAAACACTAATTTGGCCAGTGTTTCAGTTTCATTGTCCAGTCTTCACTCTCCATGTGCATCAGTAAACCTTGGTCTCCCATGACCCTTTCACTAGTTTTTCTTCCTTGGATTACTTTTGGTATGTCCTGACCATTGCAGACCAGAAACATCCCACAAGAGCTGCAGTTTGAGTTTCTCTGACCCAGTTCTCTAGCCATCACAATTTGGCCCATGTCAAAACTCCCTCAAATCCTCATACTTGCCTGTTTCTTTCTTCTACCAACACACACCAAAAAAATATATATATATATATATCATTGAGCCATTCTTTTTGAATGTGGCCAGGTCACTACATGATGCTGGTGGAGGAAGGTTTCCTAACTTGCTCCTCCAAAACACCCCAAAGTGACTCAATATTATTTAGATCTGGTTACTGTGCAGGCCATGGGAGATGTTCGACTTCACTTTCATGTTCATCAAACCACTCTGTCACCAGTCTTGCTGTGTGTATTGGTTCATCATCATCCTGATACACGCCACCGCATTCAGGAAACAATATTTGAACCATTGGGTGCACATGGTCCTCCAGAATGGTTCGGTAGTCCTTGGCAGTGACGCGCCCATCTAGCACAAGTGTTGGGCCTAGAGAATGCCGTGATATTGCAGCTCAAACTATTACTGATCCACCCCCATGCTTCACTCTGGGCATGCAACAGTCTGGGTGGTACGCTTCTTTGGGGCTTCTCCACACTGTAACTCTCCCGGATGTGGGAAAGACGGTGAAGGTGGACTCATTAGAGAACAATACATATTCCACATTGCCCACAGTCTAAGATTTTCACTGCTGGCACCATTGAAACTGATGTTTGGCATTGGCACGAATGATTAAAGGTTTGGCCATAGCAGCCCAGCATATACATTGACCCTGGAGCTCCTGACAAACAGTTTTGGTGGAAACAGGAGAGTTGAGGTGCACATTTAATTCTGCAGTGAGTTGGGCAGCTGTGGTTTTGTTTTTTGGATGCGGTCCGGGTTAGCACCTGAACATCCCTTTTACACAGCTTCCTCTTGCGTCCACAGTTACTCCTGTTGGTTCGTCCTTCTTGGTGGTATGCTGACATTACCCTGGATACCGTGGCTCTTGATGCATCACAAAGACTTGCTGTCTTGGTCACAGATGCGCCAGTGAGACGCACACCAACAATTTGTCCTCTTTTGAAATCTGATAGGTCACCCATAATGTTGTGTGCATTGCAATATTTTAAGTGAAACTGTGCCATTACTCTGCTAATTAAACATCCACAGTCTGCCTTTACTGGTGAAATGTGCATTGGCCACCAGGCTGGTCAAATTTAGCCATGAAACCTCCAACTCTAAATTGGCCAGTGTTTCAGTTTCATTGTCCAGCCCATGTATATATACAGTACATACATACAATATATATAGTTATGGGGTTTTGACTGAAGTTTTACCTGCACGATAGATGAAATAAACATGTTGGTTAGAAATCAAGTTATAAGTAGTGACGTGCCAGATCACGTCCAAGCACCTAGCGCTTTTTGGGGATTTCTATGACTCTTGGTGGGCGTGTATATGCGAGTCACTCAATCCAGACCTTAATCCCGTTGATGCATTGTGATTTAAGAGGCAGGGTGAGGAGGGAAAAACATAAACCCAGAAATTCAGACAAACCCCAAGCATTTATTATTGAAGAATGAGCTGCCATCAAACAGGATGTGACTCAGAAGTTGATTTGACAGCATGTCAGGGCACATTGCAGAGGTCTTGAAAAAAGAATCTTGACTTTCTGCATGAATGTTAATGTATAATTGTCAATAAAAGTCTTTGACACTTACTTTTGTAATTACACTTTTGTAATGCCATCTGACAAAAAGATCTAAAAACACTAAAACAGCAGACTTTGTGAAAATTAATATTTGTCATTCTCAAAACTTTTTGCTCATCAGTCCAGAGTACCTATTGTCATAAAATAATTTTCTGCAGTTCCTATGTTTTCGTGCATACAAGTAGTCGAGTCACTTAGTCTTGTTTCTTTGGCAGGTGTGGCTTTTTGGCACGAAGTCGCCGCGAGCAAGTTAAAACAATTTGATTCAAATACACGAGTGGAAAAATAAGCCACAATTAAAAAAAAAAAAAAAAACTCTCTACAACTTTTAAATTGGGTCAGAGTAACCAATTAATCCAAAAAAGATTATCCTCTTTATCTCTCACAGAACATCCTTAATGATCCCAACCAATCTGGATTCAGAGTGGCACATTACACAGAGACTGCCCTTCTGTCAGTCACTGAGGAGCTCTCTGCTGCTAGATCTGCTAAACTGTCATCTGTCCTGATTCTCCTGGACCTGTCAGCTGCATTTGACACAGTGAACCACAAGATTCTATTATCTATTCTTACAAGCCTTGGAATTTGTGGAACAGCGTAGCAATGGTTTGCTTCTTACCTAGAAGATAGGTCATATAAGATGACATGGAGGGGATCTACATCTGCCCCACATAGACTCTGTACTGGTGTCCCGCAGGGCTCAGTACTTGGTCCCCTTCTGTTCCCCCTCTATACCTGGTCTCTTGGTAAGGTCATATCATCGCCTGGATTTTCATACCACTCTTATGCAGATGACACTCAACTTATTCTCTCATTTCCTCCCTCTGACACTCAGGTTTCCACCCGAATCTCAGCATGTCTGGCAGACATCTCATCCTGGATGGCAGCTCATCAGCTGAAGCTCAATCTGAGTAAAACCGAACTGTTGTTCATCCCTGGTGATTTATCCCTAAGTTAAGACCTTGTGATATCTCTGGACAACAATCAAATCACTCCTTCAGCTACTGCCCGCAATCTTGGGGTAACTGTAGACAATCATCTATCATTTTCCCTACACATCGATAACTTTACTCGCTCTTGTAGATTTCTTCTTTACAATATCAGAAGAATCCTCCCATTTCTTTCTTCACAGGCTACTCGGGTGCTTGTTCAGTCCCTTGTTATTTCAAGACTGGACTTCTGCAACTCACTCCTGGCTGGCCTGCCTGTGTCCACGATTCGTCCTTTGCAACTGATCCAGAATGCAGCAGCACGTCTTGTTTTCAAACTTCCCAAGTTCTCCCACACCACCCCACTCCTCTGCTCCCTGCACTGGCTTCCTGTAGCTGCCCGCATCAAAAATTAAAACGCTGATGCTTGCCTACAAAGCTGAAAATGGCCAAGCACCCACTTACCTCTCTGCTCTAATCACACCATGCACTGCACCACGTTCCCTCCGATCCTCCAGCTGCTCGCCTCATCCCACCACCTCTCCGGGTTCGAGGGTGGCATTCATCCAGACTCTCTTCTGGCACCTAGGTGGTGGAACGAACCTCCTCTAGATGTCCGTACAGCAGAGACTTTGATGATCTTCAAACGACGACTCGAGACCCCCCCAAAAAAAATTCTTGGAGGTAATTGTGTTTGACTAATGGCACTTATTATTGACCTAGTTAACCCGGTGTAAGTATCTATCCAGTGATGTAAATGCTGATTTAAAGCACTTTTTGTAAGTCGCTCTGGATAAGAGCGTCTGCCAAATGCCTAAATGTAAATAAAAATAAATAAATAAATAAATTAGTTAAGGACTCCCCTTACTCTTTCTGGTCATTACCCCTTACTCACTTCTGGTCACTCTCTATTGTCTCCCTAACAGCTCTCTAACGACCCTCCCTCCTCTACTCATCTTCACATAACAACCCGTTACAGATAGGGGATGACGTTTTGCCCTTGGAGGACTTAAATACGAGGAACTTTCCAACTTAACTTACACTGAAGAAGCTACTTGGATGAGCAGTGAAACATTTCTACTAAGTCATCCAGTTTTCATCACTCAACTTCCAAATAACCTCACCTGGATGACTGAGCATCTTCACAGACTCAAGTTAAAAAGATTTAAATAAATGTCCGGACATAAGTCAACTCTAAATCATTAACTATTAAACGTCCAACCAAAAGATAATACACTAGGAAAAGGATGAAGAGAGGGGAAAAAAAGACACCACTCTTCCACTCCAGCTCAGCTCCTGGCAAACCCCATGGCACCACCACAGAGACGGGGGAATCAGTAGCCTGAGGCAAAAAATTTGAAATATACACCTCCCCCTTAAAAAAAAACAACAAAAAAAAACACTACCCACCATTTGATGCTTCCAGACTTCTCTCGACAGTACATGGTTGTCCCTGGCCCCACTTTTTCTTTTTTTTTTCCCCCTGCCAGTTCTTTGCTGATGGCACTGCTGGAAATATTCAGATGTCAAAGGAAAATGAGCATGATTTGTCTTTCATCTGCCACACTCTTTCCAGGCGCTTCTTTAAAAAAGCTTGAACAACACATCTTGAAACCCTAATCTGCTTTGAAATCATTGTCTGGAAGAGACATTTGCTGATACAGTATGCAGTAAGGATGCGGCTACCTTGTATCTTGTTCCTGTGCTCAGTCTTATCATAGTGTAACTGTAACCTGTGACATGAAACTGTCTGTTCCTCACCCAGGATTATTCCTCCTACACGACTGTTTCTGTTGCAGTTAATGTCTGCTTTATAACTTATATTGGTAACCATAATCATTAACCTGATTTCGATCCTACCAAATCCCTGACTTTCTTTGTGCAAGAGTGTCTTGTCCAGTCTTAGAATTGATGATGATTTGAAGCCATTTTTTGAATTTTGAAAATTGAAATAATTTTATATATAATCGCGCCGTGGCCAGAGTGATACAAATATTAATTTTCACAAAGTCTGCTGCTTCAGTGATTTTAGATCTTTTTTTCAGATGTTACTATGTTATACTGAAGTGTAATTATAAGCAATTCATAAGTGTCAAAAGCTTTTATTGACAATTGCATTAAGTTTATACAAAAAAAGTCAACATTAGGTGTTGGCCACATCCTGACTGATGGCAGCCCAATCTTGCATAATCAATGTTTGGAGTTTGTTCCCAAAGCCGCTTAGTTATCACTTTTGCTTAAGGTGCTCCATCATGCTGGAAAAGGCATTGTTCATCACCAAACTGTTTTTGAATTCTTGGGAGAAGCTGTTTTCTGAGGATCTTTCTGTACCATTCTTTATTTATGGATATATTCCTATGCAAATGTGTGAGTAAGCCCACTGCATTGACTGAGAAGCAACCTCACACATTAACGTTCTCAGGATGCTTTACTATTGGTGTGAGACAGGACTGATGGTAACACTCACCTTTTCTCCTGACAAGCTTTTTTCCGGATGCTCCAAACAATCAGAAAGGGGATTCATCAGAGAAAATGATTTTACACCAGTTCTTAGCAGTCCAGCCCCTGTACCTTTTTCAGAATATGGTTTTCCTGTAAAGTGGTTTATTCTGAAATGTATGAAGATGAGCACTACCATCAGTCCTATGTCATGCCCAGTGTTGGGGAACATTACTTTTTAAAGTAACAAATTTACAAAATTATTGTCATTAAAAAGTAATCAGTTACATTACAGCATTACCTTCTGATAAAATTAACTAGAGTATTTTTCAACTGGAGAAAATAAAAACTCCTTTGTGATTTTCCATGCATGTTGTTTTAGTCAAGACCTTTATAATTATTCTACCATCATCACTCATCGAAGTTTGGCCCATAATTTGTTAACTACTAACAGCAGGAATAACACAGGGGGGGAGGGGGGGGGGGGTGAGGGCGGGGCTTGTAAGACAAATTTCACTCACACACACACAATAATGGAATCACATTTACATTTTTGAAAATATAACTAAATAACTGAGTATGTAAATGCTGCCCTAGCGCGTTAAATTACTCGTTACATCAAAAAAGTAATCCAAGTACTCTAATGCATACTTTGTAACGCATTACACCCAACACTAACGCATCCTCAGACCATTACTTAATTGACTAATGCCATATGTGTCATTAATAAATAAAAAAAATCCAGTGTTTTTTAAGAATGTACAAAATAAACTTGTTTTCATCAGAAGTGAATCTTTGTCTTTTAATGGGACAGGTGAACAGGGGAAGTCCGATGGAGCAAGATCAGGACTATAGGGAGGACGCTTTAACACCTTTTTTGCAGAGTGTCAACAGTGTGGGCAGAAGTGTGCAGATGTGTATCGTCATGCAAGATCACAACGCCCTTGGATAGCAGTCCTCAACGGTTAATCCGTAGTTTAGACTTCAGCTCTTCAATAAGCATCTACTGTAATGATCACTGCTGATTATAGAACCTTTTTCCTGATAATGTTCCAATACTGGCCCTTGAGACTCCCAGAAAAACGAAAGCATCAATGTTCCTGATGGTTGACTTTTTCAGTGGTTGAGGATGTTGCCGCTCCACATTCTGTCGTTTACTCTCAGGCTCGTAGTGATGAATCCATGTCTCGTCACAGTAATGATTTATTTTTTTTAATGAGTAATGAACCTTCCTTGGGGTATTGGCCCGAATTTGGTTTGCAGATATCCAAACACTTCTGTTTATGCTCTTACGTGAGTTGTTTCGGTACCAGCTATACCCTCAGACCACAAAAAAATAAATCGCTGCACACTGTTCTTCTTTCATGCAATTCACAAGTGGGACATTAATTTTTGCTCGAACCGCAGTTACAAATGAACTGATGTAACACGTTCACACCTGCACAGCAGTGACTGGGAAAACAAAAGCCTTTAACGGAAATCGCTGATAAGAGTGCAGTTTTAGTAAAACCAGAATGAAGATCATTTTTGACTCACCCTAATGTGTGTGTATACATATGCATATTCTTGCATATCAGTCGTTCCTGAGAACTGTGATGAAAAAAAAAAAAGTAATTATTTCCAAAAATCTAATATATATTGTAGAATGGTGAGGTGTGGGTTAACAAACCCGGTCTGAAACCAACCTGCCAGTTGTAACATATTTGTACAAATGACAACCTTTTCAGTGCATTATTTATTTATTTATTTTATTTTATTTTATTTTAACACCATCCTTAAAAGAAGTATTTAAACTATATTTATTTTCTTGAAAACGTCTTATTTTCAAATTTACTGCAGCACCTTGACAGTGTTGACTTATATATCGTATATGGTGGAGCCACGGGTAACGTCTAGTAAGTTATATAAAAAAAAGAGATTTTCCTGTAAACACCTATTTATTTATTAATGTAATTAAGTTTCAACATTGAACCCTTTTAGAATCTAGCTTTCATATTTTTCACAGAATAACAGCCATTAATTAATTATGTCCTTATTTTATTTAGCATGCAATAAGTGTTTTTTGTTTCATATATTTTAATCAGTATTTTTTAGCTATTTGAAATTGTGCACCCTTGCTCTGGACAAGGACTTGGACTTGTCTAGTGGGGACACTTTACCAAATAAAATAAAACAATTGTAAGTATTAATTTTTTATGCTAAGTTGATTGTTTCTAAAAGTTATCATAATGAAAATATATATTATTTCTGAATTTTATAGAAAAACAGAATATTATGTGCTGGACATGTTTTCTCCCAGTTCTCAAGAATGACTGATATGCGCGCACACACTACCAGTCAAAGTTTGCACGCACCACACACCTTCTCCTTTGGATACACCTTACCCACTGATTTCTCACATTGCACAGTAATACTGAGGATATCCAAACTACGAAAGAACATATGTGGAATTATGTAAAAAAAAACAAAGTGTTAAACAACACATATATTTTATATTTTAAATTGTACAAAAGAGGCTACATTAGCTTTGATGACAGCCTGGCACACTCGTGGCATTCTCTTATCAGATTCACAAGTTAATCAGCTGGAATGTTTTTAGTTTACAGGTATGTCACAAGGTGGGGAGCCCATAGCCCTGTTAGTGCTTCTATAAATTCTGTACAAATCGTATTTGTATTATGGCAAGAAACACTCAGTTAAGTAAAGAAAAAGACAGTCCATTGTTACTTTAAGTCAATAAAAAAGGATCTCAAGAACGTTGGACAGTCACCAAAACCACCTGTCTTTTGGTCAATTTGAGAATTTGGATTCTAACTGCCATGTCGTCGTTAAATGTGGAGAGGGTGAACAGACGGCCCCTGAATATGTGGTTCTGACTGTGAAGCCTGGAGGAAGAAGAGTGAGGAAGAAGAGGGTGTGGGCGTGCTTTGCTGGTGACAAATGTTGCTGACTGAGATTGCACTTGGTGGGAATATCATTTGTTTTTTCCAACAGGACACTGACCCCAAACACACCTCTAGATTATGTAAGAGCTATTTGTTCAATAAAGAGAGTGATTCAGTGCTGCTGTCAGATGTCCTAGCCTCCCAATCACCTGATCCAAACCCAATTGAGAGAGTGAAGGAAAACCAGCGAGCAAGTACTCAACACCCCTGGGAAACCATTTCTGGAAAAGCATTTCCCTGTACTGCTTTCAAAGGATTTAAGAGGATTTAAGTTGCAGCCAGGTGCATGATTCTCAGTGGGGTTAAAGTCCAGTTGCTGTGATGGGGCAGTCAGTCCATGGGTGAGAATCATGTCTCATGCTCCCTGATCTGCTCTTTTACAGTTTGAGTCTGATGAATCCTAGCAGTGTCATCTTGAAATATGCTCAGGGAAGAAAAACATCCAGTCATGGAAGAACCTGGTCGTTCAGTGTATTCAAGTAGTTAGCTGACAAATGTTTAGGGCACATGACGTTGCTGAGCCCAAACCTGACCAAGAGAAGCAACCACAGATCATAATACTGCCCCCATCTGCTTGTATGGTCTCCACTGGGTGCAGGGTGCATCACTTCATCCTGCCTCTCTCTACTCATCCTGATCACTCTGGAACAGGGTAACCACAAGATCTTTTTCCAATGCTCCACAGTCCATTCTTCATGCTTCCTAGCAAACTGAAGGCCTTTTTATTAGGCTCACTGATAAGTGGTTTTGGAAATGCTCTTACTTTCGCTATTACTTTTTTTCACTATTAAATTATTGATTTGATCCCACTAACTGTTTAAGTGATCTCCCATCATGCTCATTCAGGATGTTTTCTTCAAAGTTCTTTACTCCTATATACATTATATATACAGAGTCAGGCGAACAATGTATACACACAGAAAAACTTGTATAAATATTTTAATACTAACTTTATTGCTATACATTACATTAACCTCATTATCATATATATGGTAATATAATAATATGATATTACTAATATTGTATTCATCATTTTCTGAAGTGTGTCTACTTTATATATACAGTATATATACATGCATATGTGTGTGTGTGTGTGTGCGCGTGTACGTGTGTGAATTTGTCAGTGGTTGTCGAGCAGTGACGAGAGTAACCTTAGGTAGCATTAGGTTACGCATAAGTTGAGGTGAAAGGTGAGGTTTTCTTCTTTTGGCATTTTTGCAACTCATTTTGAAATATTGCCAAGGTCTCAAGATGCGTCATGGATTTGCTGTAAAGAGGAAGCATAAACATCTGTTTAGAAAGACACTCATCTTGAAAACATGACGACTGTTTCTTGACAATAAAAAGTGTAAAATATAACCGCTCTGAAAGGAGAAGACGACGTGATGTTACATTCATCACATGACCTCCGTGGAACAGAAATTATAAAGATTTGTTTATTAGAAAGGTAAAGAGGAAAACCTTTTGTTACACAGTTTACATACAGCAGTCCTATTAAAACAGTACATGTGATGCAGTAACGTTTGTGTATGCTTTGTACTGTAGCAGCTGGAGCTTTATATATTTTAACTGACACCTACACCCAAGATATAGTTTGAACAGCCATCTGTTAAACATAATGAGTGTGTGTGTATATTCTGTATTTTTGTGCCAAATAGGCCTCATTGCTTGCACATGCTGCCAACTAACTTTTTACCGAATACCTCAACTGTGAAGTAAACAGTCCCTCCTGGAACACAGCACAGCCACAACATGATGCTGCCAACCCCATGCTTCATGTGTTATGATGTTCTTTGGCTCGCAAGCCTCCACTTTTACTCCAGACAAAACAATGGTTACTATGGCCAAACAGATAAATTGGTCAAATCGTAGTCTGGCTTTTTTATGGAGGTGTTTCTAAGCAGCCCTTCAGTGTACTTTAATAATCGGTCTTATTTTACTGTGGATATAGAGTAGATACCTGTTTTCTCCAGTGTCAAGGTCATTTGCTGTTGTTCAGGTATTTATTTAGGCTTTTTGTACCAAAAGTCTGCCTCTCCTTCCTGAACATCATGATGGCTTCGTTGTCCCATGTTGTTTATACAGTGGAACCTCAGATTGCGAGTAACGCGGCTTGCGAGTGTTCCGCAAGACGAGCAAAGATTTTAAATAATTTTTAAAAAGTCTTGGTTTACGAGTACTCAGTATCATGTATCACGCATGCGCTTCTTGTTTTGAAGCCAAGCGTCACATGATCACAACTGAGCCAATGGTTTTTCTCTCTTTTGTGCTGTGAAACTGTGCATAATCGTCTCCCCTGCTGTGTCTTAGTGCGCGTCTCTCACTAGTATAATCAATATTCGTGTACGCCTGTACTGGTTACTATAACACTGTGACCACGCGTGTGCGTGTAAAACATCTTTTATTTTGTGTTTGTAAGCATGTGTGTACAGCGCGTATAAATAAAAGAAATCTCATTATAGAGGTTAAAGATCCATTTGCTCCTTCGTTGTATCAGCCTACAGTGCGCGTGTCATTTGACACTGTATACTTACACACACACGTGCACTCTCCGCCCCTCATCGCCTTCAAACACAAACACACTCTGCTCTACACAGAAACACTGCTCTGTCACGATTCTTTTCAAAGGTAAAATGCTGGTTAATTTGTTTGTAATAATTTTTTTCCTGACAGCAGTGATTCCGTTAGTCTGCGCTCAGTCGAGTGTCATTGGAAAGATTTCCTTTTTTTCCCTGTAAAAATGATGTTTCCATTATGTGTGTGTGTGTGTGTGTGTGTGTGTGTGTGTGTGTGTGTGTGTGTGTGTGGTGTCAAATGATGCACTGCCAGCTGATACAGACAGCGTGGGTATTTACTGTGTAAGACAAGGAGCGGGAAGGGGTTAATTCCACCCACACTCACTCACTCACTCACTCACTCACACACACACACACAGATACACAGCGGAGACATCGTTTTTACAGGGAAAAAAAGGAAATCTTTCTAATGACACGCACAGCACACAAACGGAAACACTTACCTGTCTGGATTTATTGTTACTTTATTAAAGGTAAAGTGCAGGTTAATTTGTTTTATTTTTACTTTATATTTTGTATTAATATAAATATATATTTTTTGGTCTGCGGAACAAATAATTTGAGTTTTTATTATTTCTTATGGGAAAATATGATTTGGTTTACGAGTGTTTTGGAATGCGAGCCTGCTTCCGGAACTAATTATTTAGTAGTTTTTGTGCTGATGAACATGGCGCCGTCAGGCATTTGGAAATTGTTCCCAAGCATGAACCAAACTTCATGCTTTTTTTTTTTCTACTGAGGTCTTGACTGATTTATTTTGATCTCCCAATTATGTTAAACAAAGAGGCACTGAGTTAGAAGACAGACCTTAAAATACATCCACATAAGTAGCTCTAATTGACTCAAATGATATCAATTAGTCTGTCTTTAACATTAAAATTTTCTGGAATTTTTCTAAGCTGTTTAATGGCCCAGTTAGGATAGAGTGTGTAAAATTTTGACCCACTGGAATTGTGATAAAGTGAATAATAAGTTATAGAATCAATCTACGAACAGTTGTTAGAAAAATTACTTGTCATGTATACAGTAGATGTCCTACCGGACTTACTAAAGCTAAAGTTTGAAAAAAAGTTTAAACATGGGGGGAAAAAATACATTTTATGACTTTAAAGGTTCTAGAATATTTCTAGAACCTTTAACTGTAGCAATATGTAAAATGCAACATTGATTGAGATAGGAAACATGTTCAAAGGAGAGCCGCACTGCTTTTTTTTCTTTTGTTGTAAAATGGGCTTGAGCAATGCTTTATTGAGCTTGAGATATATTGACTAAGCTAAGGACTAGTCTGAGCAATAATATTGCTTTTGCATTAACAAAAGGTTTCACTGGACATTCCTAACGTAGTCATGATTTTCACTCTAGGTCTTAAATTAAGAACTTTACATAAGTAAGTCAATAAATAGATAAATGTAGTGATGTCATCCAAAGCCACAGTGACTTCCGCCATGTCAATGAAGTGAGAAAGCCAACTCGTAATCTTTTGTCTAGTTAAAATGTGTTAGATTTTGCTGATATCTTCTTTGTTTTTGAGGAATTCCCGTACTGACGCTTTATTATCTTTTACTATTTTAAGCCTTTGTGATGGTAAGTTAATTCACACCAATGACTAATTGCTAATTGTATTTGCTGATCGAAAAGGATGCCCAAAATTTCCACTGCAGGAATTTGCTTATGCAACTAATGACATATATGAACATTTAGGCCTGTATACTGTATATAGTCGGCAAAAGTTTTCGTATACATCATTAGTACAAATTAGACATTACACATATTACACATAATAAACATTCATTCCAAACACGTGGACAAAATTGTTGGTACCCTTCGGTCAATGAAAGAAAAACTCACAATGGTCAGATAAATAACTTTAATCTGACAAAAGTAATAATTTAAAAAAATTCTATGAATGTTAACCAATGAAAGTCAGACGTTGCTTTTCAACCATGCTTCAACAGAATTATTTAAAAAAATTAACTCATGGAACAGGCTTGGACGAAAATGATGGTACCCCTAGAAAATACTGAAAATAATGTGGCCAAAGGGACATGTTAATTCAAGGTGTGTCCACTAATTAGCATCACAGGTGTCTACAATCTTGTAATCAGTCGGTGGGCCTATATATAGGGCTCCAGGTAGTCACTGTGTTGTTTGGTGACATGGTATGTACCACACTCAACATGGACCAGAGGAAGCGAAGGAAAGAGTTGTCTCAGGAGATTCGAAAGAAAATTATAGACAAGCATGTTAAAGGTAAAGGCTATAAGACCATTTCCAAGCAGCTAGATGTTCCTGTGACTACAGTTGCACATATTATTCAGAAATTTAAGATCCATGCAACTGTAACCAACCTCCCTGGACGTGGCCGCAGGAGGAAAATTGATGACAAATCAAAGAGACGGATAATCCGAATGGTAACAAAAGAGCCCAGAAAGACTTCTAAAGAGATCCAAGGTGAACTTCATGCTCAAGGAACATCAGTGTCAGATCGCACCATCCGTCGTTGTTTGAGCCAAAGTGGACTACATGGGAAACGACCAAGGAGGACACCATTGTTGAAAACAAATCATAAAAGAGCCAGACTGGAATATGCCAAACTACATGTTGACAAGCCACAAAGCTTCTGGGAGAATGTCCTATGGACAGATGAGACAAAAATGGAACTTTTTGCCAAGGCACATCAGCTCTATGTTCACAGATGGAAAAATGAAGCATATCAAGAAAAGAACACTGTCCCTACTGTGAAACATGGAGGAGGCTCTGTTATGTTCTGGGGCTGCTTTGCTGCATCTGGCACAGGGTGTCTTGAATCTGTGCAGGGTACAATGAAATCTCAAGACTATCAAGGGATTCTAGAGAGAAATGTGCTGGCCAGTGTCAGAAAGCTGGGTCTCAGTCGCAGGTCATGGGTCTTGCAACAGGACAATGACCCAAAACACACAGCTAAAAACACCCAAGAATGGCTAAGAGGAAAACATTGGACTATTCTAAAGTGGCCTTCTATGAGCCCTGACCTCAATCCTATTGAGCATCTTTGGAAGGAGCTGAAACATGCTGTCTGGAAAAGGCACCCTTCAAACCGGAAACAACTGGAGCAGCTTGCTCATGAGGAGTGGGCCAAAATACCTGCAGAGAGGTGCAGAAGTCTCATTGACAGTTACAGGAATCGTTTGATTGCAGTGATTGCCTCAAAAGGTTGTGCGACAAACTATTAAGTTAGGGGTACCATCATTTTTGTCCAGGGCTGTTCCATGAGTTCATTTTTTAAAATAATTCTGTTGAAGCATGGTTGAAAAGCAATGTCTGACTTTCAATGGTTAACATTCATAGAATTCTTATTTATTATTACTTTTGTCAGATTAAAGTTATTTCTGTGACCATTGTGAGTTTTTCTTTCATTGACCGAAGGGTACCAACAATTTTGTCCACGTGTTGTATATGTGATATATGTGATATTGTGTGTGTGTGTGTGTGTGTGTGTGTGTGTGTGTGTGTGTGTGTGTGTGTGTGTGTGTGTGTGTGTGTGTTTGTGTGTGTGTGTGTGATAATCAATAGCAGTACCAACACTAAGAGTAGTGTGACTGTTTTGTCATCTTTTCATTTCATTTTATGGCTTGACTGGAAACAACCTCTGAGACTGGTTTATTTCCATAACAGGACAAAAGTACTTTCATTGTTGGTAAACACAGCCAGGTACTCGTACGTCAGAATCAACCAGTGGGTTTCAAAGGAAGTGAGGATTGAGAACTTGTGAAATGGAAACTTGCACCTACTTACCTTATCCTAGATGACTATTCTGACCTATTGACACACCTCTAACATTGTTTGTTTGTAATGCAATAATTTTAATGCGTGGGATTTTCTCAGAAAATGTATTCATTTCATCCAAAGTCTATGCAACAATCGATCCAATGCAACATTAGCATTCGTGGAATGCATAATATTCCTTTCTACACTCACTGTTTAATGCTCTGTTATGATTTCTCATCAGTTTTTGATTGTTTCTGACTGCAGTGTTTAAACTCATGTTATTAATACGCTATAATTTATACAGGAACAACTTGTAACAGAAATTTGTAAGACAGACTCTCAACGTAAACAGGAAAAATAATTGATGTGGTGTAGTTTTACAGGGAAAGCCGTAATTTATAGAGAATTGCTGTTTATATACAGATGCTACAAGTGATATCCAGAATCTATTTATTTCCTGGAAATTTCACGTAGCTAAACATTACAATTTTTTTTTTTTTTCCAAAAAAGAAGAAAATAGTTGGTCAATTAAAAAAAAAAAAAAAAAACATGCTGTTATTGGAAGAAAATAATTGTGGGGGTGATGGTGTGTCCCTGTATGTTTTATTTTTAGCTTATTATAAATCAGGTTTCTTTACTCAACATTCAATATTCATGTACTCAGAAAGACTACAATCTACGATGTTCTTAGAACTGGTTGCAGTTTTTGTTTGACAGCTTATCATTTTCCATGAAAGTGCGGATTTTTTTCAGTTTCAGTGTGAATCGTTAACACGTTACAATAGAAACTAATTGACCGAGAGTAACACCTACTCAAGGATAAAGTGATTCTTTGTTTGCCTTTGCCTTTGCTGAATGCAGAAATTGAGACGGATGTTGATGGATAAGGGGGCATTTAAAAATGATTGTGCATGGACAATAATTGAGCTATACTCTTTGACATGCGGCCTGTGCCTGATATAGCACTATACCGAGGTGCTTTAGCATGTGGGGTGTAAAGAAGTGCACCAAGACAGTTTATGGTAAAATGTGGGACTATAATTGGTCCCCGTAATTCTCTGTCAAACTGCATGTAGACCACAGACAAATGGCAATGTATGTAGGCCTTTTTCTTTAAAATCAGATCAAAGTCTTGTTTTTGGAACAGTTTTGCCTCTAGGATTGCACATGTATTTGGCTCCATTGAGCTCCATCATTTACTCAGTCCATGACGCATAAAAAGTATCCCTTCAACATGATGCTACCACCACCAAGCTTCATTGTTAGAATAGTCTTCACAGGGTGATGAGTAATGATGTGTTGCCATAAAACGTTGTGTCAAGGCCAGAAGTTCTACAAATGACTAAGCCTAGATTTTTTCGAATGTCTAATCTACAGTTGTCTTCTCCTTCTTTTTTTCTGGTACAAATTCTCATGTAAGCCACGGAACATCTACCCTGCTTGGGTGTGAGCCATAGAGGATGCTAATAATGTGTTGATGCAAACCATGACCACGCCTTTGCTTCTGTCCTCACAAGGAATTGAAAAGAGGCGTACGTTTTGTTCATTCAGCTCCTGTGGCTTTTTCATTCAGGTCTTGTTTGATTAAACCCCACATGGCTTTTTCATTGTCCAAAGTTATATGTAGCCTAAAGAAGAACTCATACCTCATACGTTTCACTGTTTCTGAGGTTTGTGAACATGCTTTTTTTTTTTTTTTTTTTTTTTGTGCTGGCATCTTTCAATTTCCACTGCTACCAATGCATCATTATTCAACATCTCTGAGCTTTACTCAGCACGGTCATAACTGAAACCTCATTTTCGGTCTTGCTGACACAACCGCGAGCTGCATGGCAGTTCGTGTTTTGCTTTCGGATACTGTGTGCGAGCTGAAGCATGCTGTGTGAATTTACTGTAAAGAGGTGACAATGTCGTTGCTGGAAATCAACCTATTTAGGTCACTCCTGAGGTTAGATTCGTTCTTCACATGAGCTTTAACACATTCTTTTGTCACACGCCCAGATCCGAGATCAGATATACGTTTTCATTTTGTACGCTGTCTGCTTTTTCGTTTCTTGTGTGAGTTGCTAGTTTACTGGGCAAGACCTGAGAAATTTTGTCTCACTAAAGTGCAAACTAAAACAGGGTTAACAATAAGACAACATAGACTTTGTCTGCATTCATTTTTTTTTTTTTTACACTTTAATTATTACATTTGAAACATCTAACAGTTAATACTCCAGTTATCTGAAGTATTAGAATATAAAACAACATAGAAAACAATAAATAATAAAAGCTGTGAAGTAGCAGTTACATTGTTAATAAATATAATATGTGACAGGCACTTTTAAAGTCATTACACTTCAACGTAATTACAGAAAAGCTGTGGTCAATATGACTTAAACAGTATGAGCTTTCTTCATATGAAGATAAACACATCGGGAACTTTTCTAGTGCTGTACAAAAAACTGCACAACACAGAAAAAAAAACACATGATTTAGTGTGGTAGCACAGCAGACACATAGTAAAAAAAGTAGTTTAAAAAAATAAATATTTGTGAATTTATATATTTTTCATAAATTCAGAATAAATATCTTCCAGTATTTTTCCCACACTATTCAGACAGGGGTCCCGTTGGCTTATCAAGTGCATCCTTATCCCTATTTATCCCAAGTGTTTACGTCGCTGCGATGCCACATAATCTTCAATGTAGTTGAACAATATGTCCAGCTCTCCCATGGCTTTGTACAGACCTTTTTCTCCCATCTAAACACAAAGAACAATGTGCAATGAGCAATCGCTTCCTTTTGCCATGCATACTATCTATCATCTATTGGCTGCATCTAGCATGCATCTAACTATGAGCATGCACGTTTTATATACACATGATGCATCACAGCGAGTACTTACTTGACTGTATGAGTTCTTGACTCTGGAGATTTCAAAAGGTTTCTGACATGTGAAGTAGTTCCTCTGTGACAGAAAAATATTAGGTGTTAACTGGATGTCATGGGTGTTATATATGATATGTATATCTGAGGTGACAGAATTGGATATTATATGAAAGTTAAAATGCTAATTTATTATATGATGGTAATACATTATTAATAAAGCAATTTTGCCTAGGAAATCACAATAAAAAAGAATTGTTTTATATAGTACAATAATAATAATAATAATAATAATAATAATAATAATACAATTATGGGTTACTTGTTAGTTATGAACCTTAATAGATTTACATTTACAGCATTTGACATACACCCTTATCCGGAGCTACTTATATTTCTATTTCATTATACATAGGATATACTGAGCAGTTGAGAGTTAAGTGCCCTGCTCAAGGGCCCAACAGTGGGTGGTGGTGGTGGTGGTGGTGCGGGGTTATTTTAATAAATCATTAAATCAATCAGGGGACCTTCTGATTGATTTAATGATTTAACTACCCCTGTTAACAAATTTATAGATAGTGTAATTGCCATCTATTAATAAAACATAATTGGGCTTTATGTTGTAAGTTGCTCTTTCATCACAGGCCCTATTGGTAGTGTAATAGCTTAATTAGACTGTATATTGTGGTACATGGGTGAATAATTAGCTCTAATGATCCTTAATAGCTAGTAATTGATTCAGTCTTAATTCTAGGGTAAACTGCCATTACATCTAAGTCACATTATTAAGCTAACAAAGTAGGCTGTGAATGGACTGGAATGTTAATTTGATCCCAGAGCCACTGTACTGTAGGGCGGCGATAATGAAAGTTCCTACTGCGCATGCGCGACGGCATCCAGGACGCAAACGAGAAGAAACAACAACAGCTCGGTAACGGCTAAATTAGAGGTTCTTTTTTCTTTCTTTCTTTCTTTCTTTCTTTCTTTGAAAATATAACGGATATGAGTGGACTGTAGACTGCGTGTAGTATTAGTAGTAGTATCAAAGTCAGTTTGAGATTTTACCATCTTTCACAATGTCACTAAACGGTCACTGTTACGACATTAGACCTCGATGCGGACTTTTTGTTCACAGAGCAGTAGGGGTTTGGCTGTCGAGGAACCAACTGTCAAAATGTGTTTTGTAATGTAAAACGTGCTGAGAGAACATAAACCCATGACGTTTTATTGACTTTAAAAAAAAAAAAAATATATATATATATATATATATATATATATATATATATATATATATATATATATATATATATATATATATATTTAAAAATACGCGCGCGCTTTTTAACTCTCACGCGGGTCGATTGAAACAAAACGTAAGCAAAACCAGCAATAAACACCGAGAGAGAGATATACTCACACATTTGACTAGCTCTCGTTTGAGATCCTTGAACACGAGTCCGATGTTGTTAATGTGCGCAGGGTAGTTCTTCAGGTCCATGGCTCTGGGCAACACCGTCTCCAAGTAGAAATGCAGAATGTCGGTCATCACACTGCATCCGTAAGGGTTCTGCAAGAGAAACCAACCCATATGCCTGTTAAGTCTCGTTTTCAGCCCTCTCTCTCTCTCTCTCTCTCTCGCTCTCTCTGTGTGTTTTCCAGATGTTGAGACTGAAAAAGCTTAACTAGATCGAGTTGCACGCTTGGCTGCGCTTGGTGCGCGCCCGAGTTTCGATATGATGCTCATAGTAGGCAGAGGATAAAATCACTTTATTAATCAACCTTAGTGATATTGCAACAGTAGTAGCAGTTGTAGTAGTAGGAGTAGTAGTAGTGTGAATGGACGTCTGGTACTCACTTTGAAATGTTCAAGAATTGTCCTGTTGAATAGTGAGGTGTCCAGGTCATCATTGGATTCCTAAACAATTTAAGGAGAATCAGACTTTAACTCAAAGATGAATTGTCATGGTTTGAATGCATCAACTGACTGGAATCTTGACAAAGATCAAAGCTGAGCCACGAAACTGTCAGTGTCAGTAAGTCATTTTCATTATTTTAATAATAAAAAAAAAGGAATAATCATGTAATCCTCTTTTTTCAGTATGAACTAATTTCACTCTCATTCCTCCTTTTGCCTTTTTTTTTTTTTGTTTTTTTTGTGTCACTAGATTAAGAAGAAAGGAACTGAAAACTACTCACATAGAAGTCCCGAATCGCGGCGTATGAAGAACGAATTGCTTTCAGTTTGCTTGGAAATCCCTCGACGAAGGAACAGCAGCTGTCTTTTTCTTTGCAGAGGATATTTCTGCACTGAGCAGCACCAATCAGCAGAGCCGTCAGCAAAGCAAGCAGGAGGAACCTAAACAGGAGCATGCTCAGAGGTCTCGTCACAGCAGTGTTAACCCTTTCTGTAAGCCTGAAGCTGAATCCTCGGGGGGAGGAGAAGTGCAGCAAATGCTCAGAGGTGCCCGTTTTTATAACCCCAAAAAATTCCTTCCCATATGGAGGTGTGAGCATTTACTGGAAAACCGATTGCTTATCTTTTTTTTTTTTTTTTTTTAGTTCATGTCATCATTCATTGATGAAGCATATTGTATTGCATCATTGGAAATATTTTCATTGATAAATTACAAAGTCATCTTATTCTGTATAAATCTCCACTGATAATTTTAGGTATTATGTAATTGTAATCTATATTTGGATATTTCTGTACTTGCTTGATACTATTTTTACACAGATAGCTTAAAACTGTTCTTATGTCATGTTTTGATGTTAGTATCATTATATCATTATATCATTATATGTATTAGTCCTAATAGCAAAATGAACAACTAACCCAGTTTTATTTATTTTTTAGAATAAAAAAAATATATATTTTAATGAATGACTTCTTCATACGGATCCTGTTTCATAATGTTTAATGATGAGGCGTTTAAATCTCAGACATAATCTACCATTTATTTTGAATAGTTCCTAGATTGTGGATATCACCTTTAAATACGTGATGTCAATTTATACAGTAATTAACCCCACCTTTATGCATCAGTGTACCGATTTAGATAGAAAATAGTTGGTATATAACTAACAGTATCATATGCCAGTTACATAGCTTGTATGGTGATATGAGATGATGGCTAATTCATGAGGAGCTCTGTTATTAAACTTTGTATTATAATTATTATTACACTTAGGACCATTTGACAAACGTGCCAATTTCTCATTGGTGTATATTTGATACATCTGTTTATTTCACACACTAGTCCAATTTGATTGATTCCTTTAAAATGTAGAGGGTTTACAGAAAAGGGGTTTTAGTTTTAGAAGATCTAGGTAAACAGAATGAGTGCTTGCAGTACTTGCAGTTCCATGATCTTATTTATTTACTGATAAGTCAGGCTCAGTTTAGGTTAACCCCTATGTTTAGCAATACCTATGACATGTGAGTTGATGTGGTATTTTTCCTCCCGCTATTTCAAATGTGCTGATGTGAGCAATCATCTTTACCTTGAAAGCTTTGGTTTTGATTACAGTAAGCCACTACTGAGTGCAGAAGAGCTCACGCCTGTATGTATGAGAACTTAAAAGGCAGACTTCCTGATGCATTTAGCTTTTGGCTTTTTGGTTTACACTTTCGGGGGGAGACCTTAAAGACTTCTTTTATTAGCCGAAGGTTACTGGGTTAAAAGTAGATGACACAAACCATTAACCAGCAAAATAACTATTGAGTAATTCTCTTTCAGGTTTGTTTTGATAAGTGTGCAATGTTTTAATGCTTAATTTTTTTTTCTCCAAATGAATTTTATTATTGGCCATTGACATTTGTCATCTTTTAGCTCTCTCTTATGGTGGTGTGTCACTTGGTGGGGCAAGAAGTCATCACATCCATGATGCTCAATACCTCTAGAGTGAGGCCGAAGTCTTAACTGGATGGCATTTTGTCTGAGTAACATCTTACTTGATTATTTTTTAAAATATGATAACATCTTTAATATGACCAAAAGTGATGCAATCAGATAACATTTCCCTTCCTTCTTTACTCATATTCTATCAGGAGCCATTTTGTCTTGGTCAGGTTTGTGGTGAAGAAATTCACCCTAAATGGGAAGCCAGTTCATCAGTGTGCACACAGTCTTTTACATGTCTATTCCCAAGAATCATTCCAATCAGATATTTTGTTCTGATCAGGTTGTGTCAAGACCACAAAAGCACTTTACCAGAATCTAATCATTCATGAGGTTACCTGGAGTAATAGCTCTTGAGTCAGACTTATTGCACCCGTGATCAAATATGAGACTCGAAAAAAGGTTGCACGGTGGTTGCAATATGAAAATGAACTTGCTTGATGCGATAGATGGTATTGGGGCAACGGGATGGTGACAGATATTTCCTCTTAACACCTAGACAGTCATCACAGAATAGTTGTGTTGTGACGAACATTGTGGCTTTTTTTTTTTTTTGATTTGTCACAGGTATTAATGTGTAATTATAGGGTCCTTGTCAGTTTTATTATCAAGTCTCCACATTGATAAGGATCTTAAGAAACCATGATTTTAGTGTTAAAGCATGATTCGTATCTTACAAACTGCATCAGCAGAATAACATATGCTTCAAACCAGTGTTACATTTTGTTCCACAGGGTAAATGGAAAAAAAAAACATTTTTACTTTTTTTTTCGACATTGAATTCTACTAAATTAACCCCAGAAAAATGTTGCTTGAAGATGTCAGTTGTTAAATGATAAATTCCTATTGTCCTTACATGCCATTAAATCCAAGTATGAAAAGTAGTTTCAGGAACTGCCCATTACTTTCTTGTTGAAGACACTCATTATGTTCTTTCATTTTAATGCTTGTCATGGTTTGTATCAGGTATAAATTTATACTTAGTCATAAGTTATAGTAAAATATGTCAGTTTTTGGAATAAATATTACATTTATCAAGAAAAAAAAAGTACTCCATCCCTCTCTTGCTAAAACAGTAGCCAGTTCTCAGACGCGAATAAAATTTCAATCACTGTATTTTCAATAATACAGTAACCCTCCAAATTATCTTTGATTTCAGTTTGTCGGTGAAATTTATATTTGCACTTTCATTTTTTTTGTGACCACCGCAGGTTTTGCATAAAAATAGCGATTATTACTGGTTTAGGTTCTTGAGTGAAGTCCCAATTTCCTCTTGAGATGAGACTGGTTTCTGTTAAGCAACAGCAAGTTTCGACCAGATGACCAGTTTAGAGCAAATGTACCTAATCAACTCAGCATCCCATGTTTGCAATTTTGGAAAGTTGTGTCCATTTTTTTTGTCAGCTTTTCTCTGATATTTTAGAATACCCAACCGGTGATTGCAAGAATTTGCTGTTTAACATGTTATAATACAACACTCCAGGTTATTTTGGAAACCATCATGAGTTCAGCTTTGAGTCAGGTGGATCATAATCAGAAATTTAAGAACAGTCAGTTAAGTTGTGGTGGGAAAGTGTGAAAATGTGATCGCAAAGAAAGATTTCATGCACATTGGTGAAAAGTGAACAATATTACAGCATTACATTTTAATATATAAATTAGCTAGATGGCAAGATGGCTAATAGGATATATATAGCTATATGGTAAGATGGCTAATAGGAAGATATGACTAATGACTGATCATCATGCCTAGTAATTTAAATGTGATGTGTGAGTGTGTGTGTGCATATATATATATATATATATAGAATGTATAGAATATATATAGAAAAATATATAATGACGTGATGATTTGTCAATCATCATGACAAATAATTCAATTCTATATAATTTAATTATTTGTCATCACGATTTAGTAATTGACAATGTCTTCCTATTAGCATCTTAACTAGCTGTTTTATCAGCTGACTCACTTCACCTTAGGATTGTTGTTGAGGTGCTGAACATTAATTGATGGCCATTTAAGCGAAAGCATTAACAAGTGATGAGAGAATTGTAAGTTCATATCCCAGGAGCAACAGCCTTCCTTGAGCTACTAAGCAGGTCACGTTTAAACGATGAACTGTTTGACAAATAAGTGCATGAAATTACAGGTACAAAGAGGAACTCCCAGGTCTTACTGAAGGTCTCAGATTGTGAAGTATTTATTGATTCAGCTAAGACTCCGTGGCTGTCTTTAAAGGAAATAATCTTGTCAAACAGTAAAAGATACTCATTTTCTGTGGTGTCTTTTAGTTTCACAAGTCTTCTTCTTCATCTATTTCGACTTCGCCGACACTTGTTGGGGTGTCAAAGCCACTCTCGCCAGTGACGCAGATGAGAGCATTCACTAACGGATGTGTTAACGTACATACAAAACAGCGCTGCTGCACATGACTCGGGCAGAAAAAGAAAGAAAAAAAAAAGGGAAAAAATAACATACGTTTTGCAGTATGCAAAACACGCATATATGTTTCTGTGATGTTTCTGCATGAATCTTATTTCCTGCCTGTGGAAGACAATGCACGGCGGTTTTCTAGCATGATTGCCGTCATGATGTGGTGCACCTCAAAGCATGTTTTGTGCCATGCTTGTGTGCGCAGAAGTCATGGGTTTAAACCTGCAGCGGCCAATAAACGCTTGCTACGCCTGTGGGATTGAAGGAAGGATTTGTGTGTCGAACATGCTGTTACCTCTAACTGGACTCCATTCAGCCTCTGCCTGACATGCTGTCGTTTCAAAACAAGGACATGGGGAAGTCCGAGAGTACAAGGTCACTAAAGAGTCATGTGCTGTAGGAACACTGAGATGAACAGATAGGTTTGATGAACTGTAATACACTTAAGTACTGTACAACGTGGTTGAATAGTACAGTAGCCCTTACAGGATGATATTAAGCAACATCAGCTGCTTTGTTAGTCTTTCTAGTTGAAATCATACATTTTTGGAGGAAGTTTGATAACTACTATTATAGCAGTCATGAAAATTGGACTCCAATGCCCTTCTTCCCACGAATTATCGCTACTTTTGAACTTAATAAAAATCTGACTAATACATATGACTGAAGCTCATGAATTTCCTCTGTCAGCTCTTTGCTTTTTATTCTCAAAGTTTTTATTTGCCTTATGTGTAGTTATTCAAGTGCATAGAATTAAAACCAGCATAATTAATACCAAAAAAACTATCATACACATTTTGGCCTCGAAGAAAGTGTATGTTTAAAAAAAAATTTTTTTTTAATGTCTTTGTTTCTGCTGTTCATCTCAGTGCGATGGCTGCTTACCTATGCAGAATGTAAATGTAGTCGACTCCATGACAACGCATCAAATTTCCATTTGCCAAATGCGAATTGACTTTAGACACAATTGAAAGCTGATTGAGTGAATCATAAAATCCTTGCAAGACCAGCAAGGTTCTTCTATTTTTTCTCGCTTGCTGTTTTTATCACTTGCGATTATTTTGTGCCTACTTCATCGGAATATCAAAGTGTTAAAGTGTGAAATGAGACAGAATCAGTTTTAAGGCTTTTTTTCTTTTTCTTTTTTTTTTTTAAGTAATGACTCAGATTCTGTTCCACATACTGTCTATTAAACGTAGATTCACTATGACAGTTTTTTTTTTTTTTTTTTTTTAATAATTACATTAGTGTGATTGTGACAGCAAAAATCGTCTTGGGTATGAGGGACGCATCACTTTTGCTATTGTCAATCTAAGCAAAACATTTAGCAAATTATTTGTCAGTGATTTTTCAGCATGTGAAATCAGGTAAAAAGCCTTTCCTGTAAGTGTGTTCAGCTTCCCTATGATTAAATCCTAGCAGCCACTAGAAAAGATGCAGTGACCGGCTTTATGTGTCTCTGAGGATGCATGGGCTAGCATTTATCTTCCCTGGGTTTATGTCTCATTAGGACGGGATTTTCTCAGAGGAAAAAGTTTGTGCAGTCACCAAAAATATGAAAAGAATGAATCAAACTTCAAACATTTAAAACAAAGCAAGTGACAGTGACTAGTGGCGCACACTAAATCAAAAAGTCTGCAGCTAGCTGATCATCACGCCTTTAGGGCTCCCATTCCAAACCATGGGTATTAATATGGATTGTGTCCCTTTGATCAACTCCCAAACTGTAAAGTCTTTCCCCCAGATATTGGAGTGTGTCAGCAGGAAAGCTTAAATTTGCGTCATCTGTTTTACACCCAGCTGTTGATGGGTGCTTTGGGGTCACTGTCCTGTAAAAACACTCATTTTTGTATAACGTTCAACATGATCATTACATGCCAAATTTTGAGGCAGTCCAAGACTTTTTAAGGTTGAAATTAAAGGTTTAATTTGTTTTGGGATTTTCAGCAAGGTTGGAAAATCAACAAGGTTGAAATTATACATACAGTAATGCTGAAAGTTCTGCCTCTTTTTTTTTATTATTATTTAATTTGCGAAGCATTAAATTGACAATGGTACTGTAGCAGACAGGGTGTGTTTGTTAGTACAGAATGGATTGACCAACACACAGTATAATGGGAAAGTCCAAGCAGGACAGTGCAGATCTGAGAAAGAGGATAGATTTACACAAGTCAGGAATGTCTTTTCAGGACATTTCTAAACAACATATTTCAAGATCAGTTACAGTACAGTAAGTACAAGATATTGAATCAACTTTTCCAGGGTTCATAAAAAGGCCCAACGTGTCAACTTGTCAATTCTCTGAGAGAAAATTGGTTCATACGGCTTGGCATGGACTGGAAGCTGCTGGAACACCAGAGTCACTGTCTACAGTCAAGGCAGTTATACACCGCTCAACATGGAAGCCCTTGCTGCAAAATCAACACCTTCAATCTAGACTAAACCTTGCAAGCTAACCACATGAACAAAAAAAAAAAAAAGGTTTTGGCCAGAGGTATGTTTGAAGGTGTAAACGTGTGGCAGTCAACCTCAAGTACACTGTACCAAACTGTTAAGCATGGCGGAGGTACAGTAGCATCATGTGTTTTGCTGTCATTGAACAAAACAAGATAGAACTACCTCATAATTCAACTGGTTAAAACTTGTGTTCCAACAGGACAATGAGCCCAAGCATATCAGAGCTTATTGTAAAATGGAGAAAGCAAGCTAGCTTAGCTTTGGAGCCTTAAAGATTTATTGGCCAGGCTTAAAAGTCGGGACTATGACAGGAAAACAGCAAATGTATTTGAACATTAGCAGTTCTGCCATTAAGATTGGTCAAATATCCAGCCAGAATTCTGTCACAAGTCACGTTGAAGGCTACCAAAAGTGCCTGCCAAAGCTGAAACCTGATGGGGGACTTTCACTCAAATATTAGATGTGTTTTATGTATATATTTAGAAATGTCTTTATTTCCTGAAAAACCCAAATATATATATATATTTTTTTACTGCACCAAATTATTGGACTTTTCTTTTATAAGAGATGTATTATGTACAATCATTCTGCCCATGTAAAAGACCAGGTCAAAAATGGATCGCAAGTGCAGTATTTCCACCAGATTCCTGATCATAGTGAATATATTCAAGCTGTATGTAATCAACAGAAAATTAGTGTTAAAATGTTAATATCGTAAATGAAATTAATGTCAGTCTGGATCTATGCAAACAGCTAAATATCGTCTTTAAATGGCTTTTTGTACTGGGTTCATAGACAGGCCTGACCTCGGCTTTATTAATAAACTGCTGATATAACTGCATAAGTTAACTAGTTCTTTAATTCTTCAAAGAACATTCAGTACTTTCACTTGAAATCTTTCACTTTCACGGAAACGCTTTTGAAAGAAGAAAAATCACTCAGTGTTTTCACACCTTCAGCAACTGATGTTTATTAGTGCACATGTACCACTTGTATACGGATTCCTCATCAGAGTTTTCCAAGCTTTTAAAGCTTACTGCAGTACCTTGTGCTGGCTGATGTACTACTGATTTTTACTGCTTACCGGTATTATATGTTTGATGTGGGGTATTTAGGAACGGTAAACTAAATCTTAAATGGCCTGATCACCTGATCACCCATCTTACATTTTGTCATCTATTTCAAATTTATACTATGAGCTTCAGCCTCGCTCATGTTTTAAATTACCCAATCAGCCAATCATGTGAGAGCAGTGCAGAGCATATATTCATGCAGACGTGGTCCGTGTATTTTGGAAATTGCTGATCTCTGGTGATTTCAGCACTTTGCACGGAATGGTGTGAAAAATTGAGTTTCTAAACTATGCGCATAATGTATTGCAAAACAACAACAATAACAAAAAACACAGCCAAAGAGCCCGTGGGCGGAACAGGGCGCAGCCTCTCCGAAAGTGAAGTGGAAGATTGCAAAAAGTCCAGTTGACGTTATTTATTTCTTTCCCAATCTTTATCTGAACAGATGCCAAGTCCGGCCTAGTATTACTGCTGTTTTTGGCTGACAGCAGTGGGACGTGCCTCAAGTTTCACTATGAGATGAATTTCTTCTCACCATATCAGTTAAGTGTGGTTATTTAAGTTGCTACAGGCTTTCTGCTCAAACCGATACACAGAACAATGTCAGAAACGGCATTCCTATCGCATTTTTGCTTTTTGCACTGCTCTGTGAAAACCTGAGACAGTTACTGTGTTTGTAAAAACAGGGAGATCAGCAGGTTCTAAAATACTCAGACTAGTCTATCTGGCATCAGCAAACATGCCACTATTAAAGTCAATGAATTCATTATATTAATATTTGACCATGTAAACATTATAAAGTATTTAAAAAAAAAAATATTGCATAAATGACAAAGTGTTAAAGTTTTCCTAATACAGTGGGTGATGCATATATTGTCATCATTCATTCATTCATTCATTCATTCATTCTAAATGTATGAAATGCACTTATCACATTTTGACCTGTAATATGGTTCCTGCCAACGTTAGCCACAAGGGGGCAGTAGAGTCCCATAGATTCTTTGAGTGCTTTTGTCCCTCTGGCTGTCTTTCTTTCTTTCTTTCTTTCTTTCTTTCTTTCTTTCAAAAGCAGGATTTCTAGATTTGAAGTATCTCCATTTGATGCAGTAATCTTACGCTCACACCAGTAAACACCATATGCAAAGACTGAGGATGATAAACATTTATTTCCTTTCAAGTTACAATTGAATTTAAACATGATTCAAACAAACTGACCACAAAGGTCTACATTCTAGCACAACTCTTTTGAGTCATGCAAACAGATAAACAGTAAAAAAGCCACAGGCATTATTCTCAGAACCGACGCTGTCACAACAACAGCATAAAATAATCGTTTCATTTTTAACATATATATACTATTAAGACATAGCTCACACATACTCAGTAGACACCTTCAAGGTGATCTACTGTTAACATCAACAAGTTGCAGAGTGGTCCGTACTGTCAGTAACAAAAAACGCTACCCAGTTGATCCCAATCTGATAATCACACTATGATATTCTTTTCACCAAAAAGGAAAATCCTATAAATATGATAATTATGAGATTAAATACAAGTTTCATGTAGCTCCTATAAATGAATCAGCACTGCGATACCACGGGCATCCTATTTTGACTCATCGTCATGATGGTGGAACTTGTGATCTTTGCTGTGGAAGCTCTCAAGCCACTCCAGCACAGAGTCCAGCTCTCCGATGGCTTTTACAGATGCAGCTCCCACCTCCAGCTGTGTGAAGGAAACAAAAAAAAAACACACACACACATGAAAGCTGAGAGTGAGAAAACTTCAATAGGGTCAATCTGGACCCATCAGACCACATGACCGTATTCCATTGCTCCAAAGTCATATTTTATGCTTTCTAGCAAATTGAAGCCTCATTCATCTCAAGAGCAAGTGTTTACCCTCCCTACCCTGTCAGTTCTTGGCACAATGTGCATTGTGCAATGCTTTTACGTTCTTTAAATGCTTTAAATACTTTTATTAAACATAGCTGAAATTTCTACTGTCAACTGTTTTACGTTGCACCTTCAGCGAGCAACGTAATTTCTTTTGCAAGTTACAGTAATTTAAAGGTTAGCTTTTCCTTCCAGGCCCTTCTGAATGGTGATATAATGTGTCTAGGATGATATTGCTAAAAAAAAAAAAAACAAGCAACCAAACAAGAAAAAAGTTTCACTCTAAGTGAATTGATTATAAGATGTAAGTCAAAATGGGTCAAAACCAGAAGGTTCTTCTACACCCAGTATTCAGAGGTATTAATGTGTAATAACATTGTAAGCACTGCTTACCTTGTCATAGGTTTCCTGAATGGCATCAAACTTCAGGTTGGCTTCCTGACTGCATTCGCAGAGCATCTGAGAATGCTATTAGGACATAAGATATCACTATTAATAACCAGTCATAACAAGGCAAGAAGAAATCCTTAAGAGTATCACTTCAAGGTGTTACAAAGCCCTAAAACTGGAGACTCCTTCCAAAAAGACTAGACAGATATCTCGTATTTGAATGCTTGCAATGATATAAACTTAATTTGCAGTCATTTGAATTGCAGTCTCAGAACTGCTTTTTATAGAGAATTCACTACAGCTGTGCTATACATCCTGATGTTACTGTACATATCATAAGGATGAAGTGACTCTACATACACATGCTCGCAAGTCCTTGTTTATGCTGAGAAAAGAGTTGGCCAGAACGCTGGTGGTTCTCTGGTGGAGCAAATGGCTGCTCGTGTAACCGCTGAAGACCTTCTCGATGTAGAAGCGCAGCAGTTGCCTAAGAAAGCAGCATCTCTCCGTAGCCTGGGGGAAAAAAAGACACCGAATCAGGTTCTCAGCTCCATTGTGCCGCTCAGATATGATAATTACATAACAACAATTATATAACAGTTTGCTTGAAAGCTTAAATGTTGTACTTACTCCTAGACGTGACAGAAAAACATTTATATCAAGTACACTTACAAGTACAAAAGTTTTATGATCTGTCTCACCTGCAAGCTCTTCATCACGTCCCCCCTCAGCAAGCGCACTCCCTTGTGGCTGTCTTGTGTGACCTGTGGATCATATTAAGGGATTGTACTTATAAAAATGAATTACAATACAGTTTCAAAATATTATCTGAATAAGAAGTTGAACTTTTTTTTCTATGTACATGTTTAAAATGGACTATCTACTTCTACAGCAATGGAAATGAGAGCCACAATGGCGCTTGCATTAAAGTTTATATATATATAATAATTATGTTATATACAGTATATAATAAATATACATAAAAGTCATATAAAATTTATTCCATTGTATTCCTTTTTAAAAAAAAAAAAGAATTATTTACTTCTCTCTATGCTGGATAATAGAATCTTAATCATTTTCAAAACTGCAATAATTACTCGAGCTAATGTGTGTTACGCAACATTTCTGCTCCAGAAATATGAAAATCATGCCCTAGTTTGCCACTAATTACTCACTGGTCTAATTATTCTGAATGAATGCACTTTTTTCTAGGTTCGCAGTGCAGTGGCTCACCAAGTTGTGCCGGATCTGCTGAAAATGATGCCTGAGCTCATGAGTATGAACTGTCAGTGCACAGGAACCCAGATGAAGCCTGCGTCCCCTGGCTGAGCCCAAACCGACGGCCAGAAAGGCGCAAATGGCGAGGATGCACGTCAGGTAACTTTTCATCTTTAGATTTGATAGTCTGAAAATAGTACAGTAGTGGTATTAATTTAGTTCATGTGTAGCTGTTATATGTCCACACTGCATGCATAGACAGTGTAAATATAATTATTCATCTTATTCATTTTGCCTATACAAATAACAACAAAAAATGATCTATTAGTATTGTATGATAAAGCTAAATACTATAAGCTAAATACATACTATTGCTATGATTCTGCTATTCGTAGCAAAAAAAAAAAAAAAATGGAAAAAGTTGTTATAAATGAACTGTATGATTTCTACATACCTTGAGAAGTCTGATGAGTGTTTCTCTCTAGGATGGATGTGTGTGTGTGCTTGTCTCCATGCTGGCCCTGACTGCTCTTATATTAGGATGGAAGGGGAAGTTTAGCAGGTGTTCCACAATTTTAATTCACCTTTACTGTAAGAGGGAGTGGATGGTAATCCCAGCCTCGGCAGGTTGATGCGCTGTAAGCCACTGTAGTATTAATAACTTTTGTTTAAAGCCACAGCTAAGTATGAGGAAAAACCATGTCACACGGTGTGCGATTACTAATTAAGCTGCAGGAATTCGGGATTTTTGCTAATTAAACGTGCTCATTATATACATAGAATAGTACTGGAAGGGAGGAATTTTCAGCCTATATCTATCTATCTATCTATCTATCTATCTATCTATCTATCTATCTATCTATCTATCTATCTATCTATCTATCTAAGATAGATAGATAGATAGATGGATATGTATAGAAAATGAATTATATACAGAAGATTTTTATAGAATGTATAAAGTATATAAATATATGTCTACACCCACTCACAAAAGTAAGTACACCCCCCCCCCCTAAATTCTGCAAACATTTTAGTACACCTTTTCAAAGGACAATACTATATAAATGAAGCTTGGATATATTTTAGAGTAGTCAGTGTGCAGTGTGTATAGCAGTAGATAGGTAAATAGATTTACTGTAATAACAACACACAGCTATTATTGTCAAAATATCTGACAGCAAAAGAGAGTACACACAAAGTGATAACGGCTGACCATCTTTAACCATGCAAAGTCACACATCCTATTCATCATGTTCATGTGTTTGTGGTATGTATCCAGAGCTGAACCCTATTGAGCACCTGTGGGGCGTCCTCAAGTAAAAGGTGGCGAAGCACCATGTGTCTAACATCCAGCAGTTAATATGTACTGTATATATATATATGGAATATAGCACCTTGTGATGAAACTGGCTTTCATGAAGAGATATACAGTTTCTTAATATTTATGGATTTTCACATTGCATATTAATACTGAAGATGTTGAAATTCTGATGATGATGCAGTCACCAAAAACGTGTTAAATAACCCAGAATATTTTTACATTTTTGATTTCTTTGTCTCTTTGTCTCCTCATGAGTGCCAGTTTCATCATAGCGTGATGCACTTGGGGTACTTTCAAAGTTCTTGGAATTTTTTGGATCGACCGACATTCATTTCTCAATGTAATGATGGACTCTGTACTTAACTCAGTGTTTCTTGCCATGTTATGGATTTGCGCAGTAGTTTTAGTAGCACTAATAGGGCTATGGATTTTGGACCCACCCTTTGCTGTGCAGAAGACAACTGATGGTCTAAAGCCCATTAAGGAGGCAAGAAATGTCACAGATTAACTCTTGACAAGACCAGGTGATGTTCCTGTAAATTGGATGAGAGAATGCCATGAGTGTGCCAAGCTGCCAACAAAGCTAAATGTAGCACACTGTTTTGTTTACTTCTTGGAAGTTTCTACATAGTTCGGATTTTTTTCGGTATATTTGCTAATTATTTTGATTTAAAGGGTCTTTAAACCTGAAAATCTGAAATCCCGACCTCTCAGCTGGACCGTTCCCAGCTCAGCGTGAAATAAATTAATATTCGGGCCGAACCTCTTTTTTATTCAAATAAAGGGAACAGGGTATCAATCATAACACAGGTATAAGGAAGGAAGTGCTTCCTGCATATATTCATTCTTTCTGTCTTCCTGCTTGTCAAAGCTCTTAAATGTAAGAGTGGAGTTTTTTTCTTCTTCGCTTCCCTCCGAACTGGTTTCCTTACCTGTTTGTCAATATTTCTCCAAATGCTAAACATAAATTGAGCATGTCACTTCTGTTTCCTGTGTACATTCCTATTTCATTATTCCTTCTTACGTAGCTCTGACATCACAACATTCATTAGTGTGTTACAGGACTTCTGCACATTTCGCATGATTTGTTCCTCTTTAGCATCACAGGAGCATGAGTCACAGTTAGTGATGAACAGCATCTGCTATCTGAGTTCATACAGGCGTTTTTTTCTGAGGTTTCATTTCTAATTGGTTATTGGTAAGGATGGAACTAATCTTTTACAGCAGAGGGTCTGTGATCATTGAAAGTGTATGAACCCTTTGGAATGTTCTGTATTTCTGCTTAAATGCAACCTAAAATGTCCTCATTTTTACGTAAGAAAATTACTTGGCTAGTCATTTATCGAAGGAAATGAACGAACCAAACCTTTTCTGCTTGTGTAGCAATAATTGCACTTTAATATTTGTAGACGAATTGGAGGAATTTTAGCACATTACAGCTTTAACTCTGGGTTGTTGGTGGGTTTCCATACATGAACTGCTCACTTCAGGTCCTTTCGAAACATTTGAATAGGATTGCGGCGCCTTAGACTTTGCTAGTATAATTCAGAATTCATAGTTCCATAAGTGGTAGAAAGTTGGCGAAACCATAATACTGCCATCACCATGTTTCACAGATGTCCTGTGGTTTTTATGCCAGAATGCAGCGTTTTCCTTTTCACAAAAATAATGGCTTTGATCTAAACCAGCTTGTTCTATTTACGTAGGTCTCATGCATCCAGAAAACATTCTTCCAATGTCCTAACCGCTTGCCTTTGTGATCTTTAGCAAACTGTAGACGGGCTGCAATGTTCTTTTTTATAGAGCTTTGGTTTTCTCCTTGCAAGCCTGCCTTGTTTGTTCAGTCTTCTCCTGATTCTCCAGACCCTTGAACATTACCGACAGCCAATGTGAAGTGGTGTGTTCTTTGATTAGAATTGACTCTGGGTTTCTTTGTTACTCAAACACAGCGAGGAAGGTTAGCAGTTGTTTCGAAGTTCTTCCATTTGTACACAATCTGTCTGACTGTGGATTGGTGGCGTCCAGATGGTAACCTCCTGTAACGTCTTCCAGCCAGATGAGCATCAACAGCTCTTTTTCTGAGTTCCAGGTTCTGAGGTTCGCGCCATGATACATTTCCACAAATATGCGTTGTGAAGGTCGGACCTTGATAGATTCTATTACTTTAAATAAAACCAGGTCTTCACTCACACATGATTGTCATCTCGTTGATTGACACTGATTCCACCTACAAATTACCTGGTAATCATAGAGTTTCCCATAATTTGGCACACACAGGTGTATTATTTAATCATTTCCCTCAATAAAGTCCTTGGACCTTCTGTCTCATTTGTTTAATTGGGTTCTCTATATCTACAAGGGCTGTACAGATTTTTTTTTTATTAATGGGCAAAATTCAATTTATTAAATTCACATTGCACCTGTCGATAGAGTAACTCTTCCTCTTTACACATGTTACTACTCATCATAGTCTCCATCACACATCATGCATTCGCACTGCATGCTTTGCCTTCAGTGCTTTTTTAAACCTCCTTAACCATCTGTGCGCATTGCTTTTCAATAACGTCATTTCCATAAACAGTCTGTAATGTTACTCATCAAACCTGTTTGTTTATTGCTCGTAATGAGGTGTGTTAGACTCTTGGAAGGTTAAGTATTTCTTACTATTAAAGGAATGAGGCTTTACATGCAGACGTGCATACACAGGTATACATGTGTTTGTGCTTCAATTTTAATTGGTAACAGGTTTCCAGGACTTGTTGTGTAAATGAATTGTGTTTCTAAAGTTAAATATATAATAAGTATATATGGACCATGATATGCACAGTATGATGCAAAAGAGTTGTAATCATACAAATCTCCTAAGAGAAAAATACTATACATACTGTAATCATATTCTAATGTACAAATTAACAGTTTTAGTCAAGATTCTTGCAATTTAGGGTTGTATCTGTCTGGGCAACACTTGTGTAACCCCGAATTCCATTTGCATGGATTTATTTGGTACATTTTTCTCCAAATAGAATCCATGTTGCATTGCTAAACGTGTTCAATTAAATGGCATATTTTTGGAGATCATTAAAAAAAAAAAAAAATCCTGCCCAGGAGCAGATTGTTATTTTAAACAGTACAAATTGTTTTAAAAAGACATCTTGTTTCTAATCAAAGGTTTGGGATTATTTGCATATTTCTTTGTTTTTGTTTAGGGATTTATTTTTTGCATTCTATAACACATATGGGATTAGGTAATTATGTAACAACAACAACAACAGTCAGTTCTTATTGAAGGCCACGGAAGTCAACTTTTCTGGAATTGTTGCTGGAATAGTTTTTGCTAGAACCGTAGTGTCAAGTGCGTTTGCAAAACCCATCAAGCACCATACTGGAACTGGCTCTCATGAAGAACATAAAAGGAAAGCGAGACCAAAACTTACCTCTGCTGCAGAGGAGAAGTTTGTTTAGAGTCACCAGCCTCAGAAACCGCCAATTAACCAACAGCACGTCAGACTAGAGGCTTTACAGAGCAGATACAATCTCAATATCAACTGGTCAAATTAGATTGCTGCATATTTTGGATGCCTTTAGCATTGCTTTATAATGTAGAATGAAATAAAAATCAGGAACAACTATGGAGTTAGAAAGTGATCCCAACATTTGAGCGGTAGTGTACGTAACAAAATATAATGGGAATCAGATTGGTAGAAAATCCATCCATCCATTAAGGAACATCTGTAGTCCAACTAGGGACCGCAGAGGCCATTGCTGACCATCGGAGACAATAAATACAAACACAGTAATGAAAACGGTGACCATTGGAGGTCACCACTGTATTTAGTCCCATTATTTACGACCGTGGTAGGACTTACGGTCAACACGTGCATTCACACACTGTGGGCAATTTGGGAACAATATGGCCAGTTAGCTTAATCTGCATGTCTTTGTATTGTGGGAGGAAACCCACCAAGCACAGGGAGAACATGCAAACTCCATGCACACAGACCCGAATCGAACCCGGATCCTGGAGGTGCGAGGCGACAGTAATAACCACTACGCGACCGTGCCATCAATAGAAATTATAACTGTGAAAATGTAGAAGATTGTGATTTAGACTTAATCTTACTGGTAAGTATTGCAAATAGAGAATTTCGGTTTAACATCTACAAACTAATAACTAAACATTAAGTTTAAATTGATGACATAATTGTCTCTGCTTATCTGGCTCTGAGCATGTTTATAAATCTTTGTAAACTACAGGAACTTGGATCAGGTCCATAATGTGAAGTCATGTCTTATTCACTTTAAACACACACACACACACACACACACACACACACAAAATCTGGGCAATAACTACATGAACAATTACTCATTGTTACAAAACACATATCTCATCATTTTTGGAAGTGCAGGCCACCAGATGGCAATAGTAAACATCTGTCCATGGCTCTGCATGACCTATGGACTGTCCAAAAAGCTGGTCTGCACAACGATACTGATTGCCTTATTTATGAAATCACCTCGTATAGACATTACATGATCTCACTTTTTCATTAATATTAATTCATAATAACACTTCTTTTTAGAACAAACGTAAGTAGTCTAATAGTCTACCATTATTAATACATAATAAATACATTTCAACTATGAACTACAGGTGAACTACTATATAGATTATAAAACGTACATACAGACCGCATGACAGATAATCTTCAGGTTACCACTAGCATTTTTAGTTTCCTAAGGACTTCTTTGATCCTGTATCTGTTCGTGGCCTTTGCGTTTTATAGAAGCACACAATGATCATTTGCAAGTCATGGTTGAGGGACAACCTCAAAGTTAAGAAGAAGTTTTATTCATGCTTAGAAGATGCTAAAGGCAAGCGACAAGAAGAAATTATTTATTCATATTTTCTTATAACACACACAGGCACATTTAGCAGAGTTTAAACTACATGGTAGCCACTTTGTTCCCAGTTCCATATCTTCATCTATCAACGTGACTATATTCTTGTACTAGTTCTCATACACTCATTGGCAACCGTCTGGCCAAAAAAAAAGTCACCGTTTCGAAAGAGTCAAGTTATTGGTCTGCATCAAACAATGAAAACGTCCAAATTACTGCAATTGGGCCAAACCCTGTCCGACGTCCTATTAAAACCTAAAAGAGAAGCTCTGAAATGTCAACTTTGTGTGAAGAAAAACATAAATGACCATGATTGGAAATCACTTAATTTGGTGAAATTGCAACATAAAAAGTCAGTAGACATCACAGCTATGTTTAATAGTAAATGTAAGAGCATTTCTAGACACCGTGTGATGAGAACAAACAGAAACCAATTGATGAAGTGACGTTACCCATCATGCACAGTGCCCACTGTACAAACCTCTGGAGGCATAGTGTGATGGTCTGGTGTTGCTTCAGTTGGTCTAGTCTCAGCAACGCTACTGCATGTGGCAGTCAAATGAAGTCAGCCGACGACCTGAATGTACAGTACTGAACGATCAGGTTAATAAATCAATTGGGTTTTTCTTCCCTGGTATAGGACTCAAAAGATTGTGAAGGGGAGCCTGTGGAATAATTTGGACATATGCCTTGGCCACCACATTGAATGCTTTAATGAAATCTAATAGTGGTCAAACAAAATATTAGTGCGTGCAACTTTTTTTGACCAGGCAGCGTAGGACACCTGTACACCTTCATGTAATTATCCAATCAACCAATCATTGGTACTGTATAATGGCCAGCCTGGTTTGAGCTGCCAGCAAGTCTACAGTTCCCGTCATAACCACTCTTGGCAACACTGGTGAGCTGAAAAAAATCATCTCAGGATGCGTACTATGCAAACCTGGGACTACAGGGACAGCAAATCAGGATCCACTCATGTCAGTTAAGAATGACAAACACGCCTAAAGTGGTGCTCTACGGTTGCCCTCCCTGTGCTCTCCACAGTTTTTACCAGAGTGGTTATTTGGGTTACCATACTCTTCCTGTTAGCTTTAAACAATCTGCCCATTCCTTTTTTGCCTGTTCTCTCATCAAGAAGACATTTCCAACCACTCATTGTTTTTTTTTTCTCCCTTACACCATTCTTGGTATTCTAAAAAGATGCCCAGGAGGTCAACATTTTCTATAATATTTAATTGAAATAACCATGTGACAGTCAAAGTCATTCTGATCCTATTTCCTCATTCTGATGTTTGATGAACAGTAGCACAAGCTTTATCTGTTCTTGCGCAACAGTCTGCATTGTACCATTGCTACATGGTTGACTGAATGGATAACTACATGAATAAGCGTGTGTAAAGGTGTTCCTGCTGTAAGTGGTCAATGAGTGTATAGTCAGCCAGTGGACTGTAGTTGTAGTAGGCTGTTCTGTACATTATTCATAACTAGAATGTAGATTGCAAACTGCATGTCAGTTAATGCACCTTCATTTCATAGATACTTAATTGTAGTTAATACTGTTGCATCACAAGAACATAACATCTTTAATGTAGACATGCTCAAAGCTTTTTCTTTCTATTTGAAGTTTAATAAATATACTTTTTTTTTTTTTTTTCCGAAGCTCAGGCAATCGTTCCTGAAGCTATCAAGCAACTGTATATTGCTATTTCTTTGTGTTTCCCATAGTACTGTTAATTCAGTCAGTACTGTCAAGTGAACAGGAGCACTGTGCATAGACAACAATTTCAGACATCCTCTAGATCATGACTGAGTGCAGATGTCTAAAGCACATGATGACATCCATTGGGATGGGCGGGATCAAGTGGTTACCATCCAGTCGCAGGTACCTCAGCCTGGGCACGATGTCTGGATCAGGCACGTCGCTCAGTGTAAAAGGACAGATCTCTGTTCCATTAATACCTAAATGAAGAATAGCATGGTGAAATTCCTCACAGGTGTATACAACATGGGAAATGCCAGGTAGTTGATGGTATTGGAAAATTCATGCAGCGCAAATGAAACTTACTTTCGATATTGTTGTTGTTAAGGTGTAGATGCTCCAGGTGAGAGTTGAACAATGGAACGGTAGTCAGATTGTTATGCGCCAAGTGCAAATCCAGCAGTGTGCTAACATTGAATACCATCTTTGGGAGGCCCTTGCTAGTCAAATGATTGTAATTAAGTCTGACAAAGGCCAAGTGTGTGAAGTCCTTAAAATAGTTCTGGGGAATGTCCTCAATGTTGTTCTTGTCCAAGAACAGCTGGGCAATGCTGTGGGGTATATTTGCGGGCATTTTCCTCAGGATGTTGTGAGCCAGGTTAAGCTGCACCAGATTCTTAAGATCTTTAAAGACGTTCTTGGCAAGGTTGCTGTCACTAATCCTGTTATGGTGCAAGTCGAGTAGAGCAAGGTGTTCCATCTTGTTGAAAGCTCCAGGTGCAATCTTTGAGATCTGATTACGATTGAGTCGTAGCTGCTCCAAGCCAGCAGGCAGATTGCTTGGGACTTCCTTTAAAAGGTTCCTATTCATATACAGATGCAGCAGGTTTGGAAGTTTCTCGAATACTTGGTTCTCTACAGACCGAATGCGGTTATTTCCTAGGTTCATCCACTTGAGCTCTGTAGCATTGTTAAAGGAGTCTGCAGTCACTGAATCAATGTAGTTGTTCTGTAGGTAGAGATAGTGGGTGCGAGGTGGGATGACTGGGACCTTGCGGAGGTTGCGGTTCTCACAGTACAATGCGTTTGGATAGGAAGCGGGGCACATGCATTCCCTTGGGCAGTCTGGGAATGAAGATGGTGGACCATAGATAACTGGAGGAAAGTCAGTAGGCTCCTTGGGTTCAGGTTCCTTTTTGGGAGGCTTTTTGGTGGTGGTGGGAGGTTTTGGTCGAGGTCGAGGTCGGGGTCTGGGTTGCTGTCCCCAAACGTCTATGGTAAGGAGAAGAAGAAGCAGAGAGCAGAATCCTAGCTCAGCCTTCATTGTCCTAAAAAAAGGGAAGGAGAGATATGTGTTACGCTAAGCTGTGATAATTGACCAGGTGTTAAAAGGTGAAGGAGTTTCCAGGTAACATGCCATTACAAATATTCACCATGCGAGGCCTGTTCATTTCATTGAAATATTTTCCATAATAACATTAGGGTGTGTTATGGATTTTTTTTTTTCCTCATGCAATTGATATAGACTGCCATTTATTAGTCATGTAAAACAAAACCCAGCCACATGGACATACCAAGTGCAAGTGTTCCCTTGTTAAATCATTGCAGCCATGCATCACCACATTTTGACTTAAGTTGCTCACTGTCTTCTCTTCAAATAAAGACCCATTTGTGCAAGGCATATGACCAGACGCAGAGATGCTGTCACTCAATGAGAGAAACAGAGAATAACAGAGTCCAGGGAGATGCTGGAGGAAACCTGCAAGCCAGTGGTCGTAAAATTTCTACGAGTCTGCTTCTGAATTCACCGCACATCTGATACACAGACTGCCAAAGCGAGCACAACTTCAAAGGTTGATGCCTCCCATGGGCAACATGTGGGAATGAGTTACCCCTGTATCAGTGGAGGTATGTCTAACCGTGCCAAGAAGTGAGCTATATATCATTGTTTTCCCAAATGTTGTGTGCAGCTGGCATTGCTAAGGCCTTTTTTTAATATATGGCAGTGATGAGTTTATGGAGCCCAGTTTTTTTTTTTTTTTCTGTTTTTTTTTTTCTCGTTGTTTTGGATGAACTATGCATGAACTATGCTTCTGGTTTTCAGCTTAAACAAATGACAAACCTGCAAATGAAGCATGTGAGCTTGCATAATATCAGAGGGGAAATTATGTCATATTCCACGCGCTCTCTCCATGCTCCCAATTTCGAGAGAGATCGCCTCTCAATGCATGCCATTAATAATTGATCTGTTAACCAGAACAGTCACAAAAATCAGAGTAAACCATGAAACAAAATTTCAAATGGAATCGTTTTACTAAACATATGTCAAGTTTATTCTTACTAATATCGATGTGGTCGGGTACAAGACAGCGGTGTTCTGTTGGCAAACACACACACGCAAACACACATACAATAGTGTAATAATTTTTTGATAATATTCCACTAGTGAATGGATGCAGGATAAAACAAAACATTGTGTTGCATGTTACAGTACTTCAGAGACATTGAGGAACGATGGAAATTATGACCCAGCCACAGAAGATAAATGACTCAAGTTTGTCTTTTATATGCTAATGAATTATGATTAATTTCACAGGAATGTCAAACCTAGCTCAGCCTGAGACAGCATTGTGTGGGATACACCCTGATCACAAATAGACGCTGGATCGCTGCCATCTGGCTGAGTGACAGCTATCTAACCAACATCATCAGAAAGTAGGGGCGGAGTCTAGGTAGCAAGGAATCCTGGGAAATTTTTTTTTTTTTTTTTCATGCATTCAGCTGCATGCTTGGTTTGGGTGGGTCTGAACAAAAAAAGTTAGTCAAATATTATGTAAATCTGCACGAATATTAGTTTTGCCTTAAACAGCCTCGTCCTCAAAAAAATTCTAGCTTGCACAGTGCATTGATGTGATGGTTGCCTGGGGTTTTTTGCACGTATATGAAATTAGCGTGTGTAAACCTGCATTTCAGTCTATGCAACAAAAATATTTATCTGCTCTCAAAGGAGATATTTACATGACAGATAAATCTAAATTCGCATCCAGTGTTTACGCTTTTGCAGTACTTCAGAGGTCTACAATAACACTGTTGCCAGAAATTAGAGGCTTAAAACAGATGAGAGACTTAACAGATTTTCATCTACAGGCTGCAAGGTTCTTGCATGCTTTCAGGTCCTCTTTTATAACCCAAATCACTGCCAGGAGACTTGGTTCAGCTTAGGAATGTTACATAAGCAAGAAACACTGTTTGTAGCACAAAAGCAATGTTTGCATTCAGTTAATTCTGCATCAAACACATGTTCTTAACACATGTGGCCGTTCCGATGTTCAAGAAAATGCTCCTGCTCCTGTTGTGTTATTGAATGTTGGGCCCCTTATATGTATTTCTCTATAAATCCTTCCCCCCCCCCCCCCCCATTGGCAAGGAAAAGAATTCGACAGGTGTAAAATAAGACGTATTAAAGAGCTTATTAGAAACAGCTCCTGTTATGTATAATGGCGACATCACAAATTAAAAATTCGGTTGTTCACGTTCTTGACTTGCCCAAAAAAGGATATGAATGCACTGAAAATTGTGATGCTATGAGTGGAGAATAAACATTCCTCACCAAAAGGTTCCTTATATCTCTATATATAACATCCATGTAAATGATCTAAGCAAGGAAGATCAGTTGGGAGATCTGTTTTCTTTCTTTCTTTCTTTCTTTCTTTCTTTCTTTTTATTTTTTAAATAGCTTGCCTTTGAAAAGTGCAGACAGACACCATTGTGCTTGGGCATATTAGGACTTGTTTTTCCTGAACCTCCACACACCCGTGGATAAATAGAATAGAAAATAAACAAAATGGTTCATGATAAATAAATAAGCATAAGATTAATGCATTGTGCAGAATGCATGAATTCTTATTGCACATGCAAAATGGAAATTACATTGAAGACAACACCCACCTGAGGGTTTCTATAGAAACCCTATACACTCTATTACTTGCCAAGTAACCACATGTTTGCCTGATGTTTTACCCAACACTATTAGTATACAGAATAAATCTTACCTGGTGTGGGTACTGCACTCTGAAGTCCTTTCGTCCTCAATGAGAACTTCTTACTCTCTCTTCTGCTTTGTTCTACCACACTTTGCTCTCCCCTGGTAAACAGGCTGCCTATTGGGTCTCTGCTTCCTTTTTTTTTTTTTTCCTTCTGAAGGTCAGCTGCTCTCTCTCTCTCTCTCTCTCTCTCTCTCTCTCTCTCTCTAAATCTAAATGCCCATCCCTTACAAAGAGGATATGTTCTCATCTCCTTCTCCCAAGTGTGCTGGGAATAATGTGTGTGTGTGTGTGTGTGTGTGTGTGTGTTTATGTGTGAGGGTTTGGAGTTCTCATGTTCAGACATTAGTTATGTGTTCTGTTTTGCTGTGTCACATGGATACTTGGCCAATTTTTCAATAACCTTCATATGTCTTCTATTTACGTTGGCCAGTCCTACCACACGATCTTGGAATGCTTCGGGTTCTACTAACTGAACGATGGCATGATTTTGCCTGACCTTACTGTATGAGCAAGCTTTTCTGTGTGCATAGCTTTTTTTCTCTTTCTTTTTTTTCTTTCTGCCTGCAGCTGAAGGTTTGGTGTTGATTTCCAAACGTTAAACATTCTCATGCAGTTTTTCCTCGTAGTTGATTAGGAGAGCACATGCACTCATGTATTCCACAGAGATACTTAAGGAATGGGGAACAAATGTAAGCATGATGAGCTCTGTCATCTGTTTTCTATTAAAATATATATATAAATATATTTTTTATACTGTTGCATGTATTTTTGCTAATTTGATTTCCGAGTTGCCCAGCTACAGTCCCATATAGAAGAGATACTCTATATTTGTTCATTTACTTTCATGGACACACATTGGACACAAAGCAGGACTTACACTCTGGGTGGGATGGTGGGTGTTTGCAAGGCACCGTGCACATACAGATCACATTCATACACTCATTCCCACCTACGCCAATTTCACATTGTCTAATCCACCTACTGGAAAGTGGGAGTGTTTGTATATACAGTATGGACAATAGAAATATATAAAGTTGCTGGATTTTAATTTCAGTGCACTCATGGACCAGAGGTATTCATTGTTGTCAGCCATGCAAAAAGGTGGCACGGTCGCTTAGTGGTTAGCAGTGTTGCCTCCAGACTCCGGGTTTTATTCCTGACTCTGGGTCTGTGTGAAAGGAGTTTGCATGTTCTCCCCATGCTTGGTGGGTTTCCTACTGGTGCTCCGGTTTCCTCCCACAGTCCAAAGACATGCAAATTAGGCTAATTGGCGTTCACAAATTCCCTGTAGTGTGTGAATTCATGTGTGAATCTTGACCGGAGGTCCTACCACAGTCGTAAAATGGGAATAAATACAGTGGTCACCATTGGCCTCCATGTCCGTAGTTGGACGACAGAGGTTCCCAGATGGATGGATGGATGGATGGATGGACATGCAAAAGGCCCACGTTTGTTTCAGAGGCCAATGCCTTCAAACCCACCCATGGAGGTACTGTAGGAGGCCACCCTTAGTGCTGATCCCAAGCTCAGAGAGTTGTGTCTCTAACGGCATTCAGCATAAAACCTGTGCCAAACCAAAATGCGAGCATTTGATGCTCATCATCTTCGGCGACAACAACAACAACTTAACCGCAATGTAGAAAAAAATAAAAACCTTCCACTGCATCAAACTGCACTGTTTGAGTTTCTCACCATTGTTTCAACACAGGACCGGTAGTTAATGCATCAAAACAATTTTATTATCAAACTCATGCACAATTGTCTGGAAATATGACATTTGACACCATATATCATGCTAAATGTATCTTGTAGTTTATACGCGCCAGGGCTTGAGGAATTCCTGGAGGAAAATCCCAAGCCATTCTCAGGCATTGTTTAGTTTTAGTGCACGCAATTACTGTATCTATCCTCTGCTGATCCAGTCATAATTTCCAGCTCTCTTGAAGCCATATATTTTTTCGTAATGTTGCTCTATCCAAAGCTTTGTGATCACCAAAACAAAAGAGACGTTGTTTTATGGTCTAGAACTAGATCTTTTTTATGTGGCAAGGGTGGGCCTGACTCTGTGTCTTGATGACAGTTCAACATGTTCCTTTGGGATATAACTAACCACTGCTGCCTGAATAAAAATGGGGCCTCGCAAAATAACAGGAAGTGTAAATTTGTTAGGTTTTCACCACTAGCTACGCCAGATCATGTAGAAGGAGATTTTCACCTGCAAATTTTTGCATTGTGTGTGATAGTTGTCAATTTTATGAAGCAGGAATTCAAGTCAAACCAAGACTTTTGAAATTTGTCTTGAATGAAACATTTACAGAAGACGTCAAGCACAGAATGGTGATGAGACTCTTAGCCGCGGTGAAGCATTTGCATCGTACGAACATTTTAAAGAAGATCCTAGGTTCAAACCCCACGACTGCCAACCCTAACCCTAACCCTAACCCTTAACCCTCAACTGCTCAGATGTATAATGAGATAAAAATGTAAGTCGCGTCTGACAAATTCCATAATGTAAACAAAATTATTCACAAACAATACTTGCACACTGGAACTCGACTGTGAGTTATCGCCCCAATCCTGACCTCACCCCAATCAATGGAGTGTTTCAGATTTGAAGCAGGCAGTCCGATCATGGCTGTGACGTACTGAAAAACGTTTCTAACTAGATGGTATCCAATCACTAGTGTAGCAGCGAATTATATAGAGAAATGAAGGCATTTTTTTACTCTTATTACTCTAGGTTTGACTTGAACGCCCCTTTGTGAAAGCAGTGAATGTTTGCAATGTATTTTAAATTCTGGTCTTTGCACTAATTAAGTAGTCAAGTACTAAGCACTGACAGTATTTTGAAGCTGTAATGCATGCATCAAAACTTTATAATAAACTTCTTTATAATAATAATAACTATCTATTTATAATAAGCCTTATCTTACTTTAGTATTAATAACCAATATATTTTGGAACCAGTTAGTGAATTCATATTCTATGAATTGCATCCTTAAAATAAACATGGTGCATGGTGGTTCAGTGGTTAGCACCGTTGCCTCGCACCACCAGGGTACCAGGGTTAGGGGTTTCAATTTCCCCGCTGTTCTGCATGCATGACATTTGCACATTGCACTTTGTTTTTTTGTCTTTTTGTATAATACTTAGATAGTTTTTGTTAATTTGTGGTGTCAGTTTAGTTTCCCTTAGCTAGTCAGCCAATTAGGTGTCTTAATTAGCTACTTACTTCTGTTAATTTATGTTGTATGTATGTAGCACCTTGGTCGTGGAGGACCGCTGCTTCATTTCACAGTGTATTGAACTGTATATGGTTGACATCACAATAAAAGCCTACTTGACTTGACTTGACGAGGATTATAGGCTGATTAATATTTCCAAATTGGCTGTAGTGTAATTATGGGTGTGTGACTGTGTGTGTGTGTGTGTGTGTGTGTGTGTGTGTGTGTGTGTGTGTGTGTGTGTGTGTGTGTGTGTGTGTGTGTGTGCGCACCCCATGCAGGGTTTCTCTTGCCTTGTGACCTGAATTCCCGAAGGATAGGCTCGAGGGCCCCTTTGACGCGATACAGAATAGACAATACAGAAAGTGACCATATTAAAGAAGCTCAGACCTGCTATGGGTTAATTTATGCCTGCAAAAATGAAATAATGAAAAAACTCAATGACATATTGATATTAGCCATAAACCCAAGAATCAGCATGAATGTATTTTTAAAACAGTCAGAGCAGCTTTGTTGTTCTCTTGTAATTAATAATGGATTTAATCTGTCGTTGACATGTGACAGTAATAAAACACAGGCTTCTAACTTGGCTTAAGACCACAAACAAACACAGCCATGCATACACACATGCAGCTAACCTTGTCAAAAGAACTTCTTCATCACATAAACTGGACAGACAATGGAACAGTTTTTCTAAATCTGAGCTTCCTCTCTCTTTTTATGCAAGTTTCTTTTGAACAATTTTCTTTTTTTTTTATTTATACTTTTTATTGAAACAATGATTATGTAGTTTAGTTTTTTAAAAATGTTCTCAATGGTATGTGGCTCACAATAATGAATTCTGCTCTAGCATAAACATAGATGGAAAGCAAACATCCATTCATATATATAGTATTACATGTGTACTGCATATTCCCCCTCTACCCCTGCACACATGCATCTGTCTGCTTTACAGATGTTTGAATATGGCCATCTTCCACTATGGTAACACGAAGGAAACAATGAAGTAGCTTTCTAGTTAACAAGTATCATGGAATCACCAGCTGATCTTGTTCTCAGCCCAGGAATGGTGCCATTAACCGCAGTGTTACATTAGAAATTGCGTCGAGCAAAACAATAATAATAATAATAATAGTATGAATATGAAAAAAGTGAATGAAATGTAGTCTTTTTTAATTTAGCAAAAAATTTACAAAATGCATTTATACACCAAAGTAACATATAAAAGCAACATTAAAAGTCATTCTTGGTAGATTCCAAGTCAGTTGATGATAAGTATCCATTAATCTTTTATATCACTTATCCTGCACAGGGGCGCAGGGGGCCTGGAGCCTATCCCAGGAAACTTTGGGAACAAGGCAGCGTACACCCTGAACAGGAGGCCAATCCATCCCTGGGCACCCACCCACACACACACACACACACACATACACACACACACACACACACACACACACACATGGACACAAAGACACACACTACAGACAATTTGGGAACGGCAGTTAATCTAATCTGCATGTCTTTGGACTGTGGGAGGAAAACCAGAGTACACTGATGAAACCCACTAAGCACGGGGAGAACATGCAAACTTAAATTTATTCAAAATATTTTCTTTTCAGAAATATCATCTTTTACCTAATAAAGGAAAGCATCTTATAATGTCAAACAAACATTATGTACTTCCCTTAATGTCTTAATACAAAAAAACAAAAACAAAAAAATTAATTATGTGTCCCAATACCAAGTATCAAGCATCACTTGATCCCATTCTTCTCTATGGCATAGATTTTAAACACACAGTGTTAAGTGCTCTCTCATATTTGAAAAAATATTTTATCTATAATACTCATTGTCACTGAGTATATTAATGCACATAATTAATGTATATAAAATTTTACACTGAAGGAATTTGCTCTCTATTGAAAAAGAATTTTTTTTTTTTTTGTCTTATGTGAAATGAACCCTAGATTACAGAATGACTCACTAACTAAGTCAATGGGCAGCACTGTTGTTTGTTTTGGGTTTAATGGCCTCCTACAGATGATGCACAGCCTATTAAGTTGCTGTGGTAGGTGAATTAACGCAAAGTAGCTCTTTGAATCATCTGCAACAGTTTGTACTTGCACATGTGTGCTCGTCTGGGAAAACCATTCACATGAGTGAAATTTGGACGTTTTATTCTATGTACCGTTCTGAAAACTGCAGGATGTCAAGAGCTGAAATATATTGTCTCTTTTCTTCAACAGGAACTAAGGTAACGTTAACAAAAGGAAGGCATTTACATTACAAATCTCCATTCTGCTGTATGCTGTAGGGTCATTATACATTTACTTTAGACTTCCCATTTCTCACCTAACACCCAGCCTTTCTATCCTTGGACCTCTAATTTAAAAGTTTCCTCGTCCTCATAACAATTATGGCCTTGAACATGATCATTTCCAAAAGCAGGGTGAAGATCTGTGATCCGAGTTGCTTTGTTTTCAGCCTCTAACAGCAAACTTAGGCTCGTCAGACATCTAATCTTGTTTCTTTGCACAACCCATAATCACAAAATAAAGAATTATCATGAATGACAGTTTTTGCTTACTTCACGGTATCTGTAGTGAACATGGTGTTGATCACTCAGCATTGTCAAAACCAAGGGGGAAAGAAAAATGCTGTAATAAGTTCATTCCAGGGTGTTGGAATTTATGAAGTTATATGGTGCAATAAACACTGTAAAGACTTATGTCTGTCATGGAGGTCTGTTACATGCATCCAGACGGAGCTTCATTAAGTTCTGCTAACCAAGCACCTTCTCCACCCTGCAGATATGACAAAAACTTTTACAACCTCCTCTGGGTTTTTGAATGTGTCCAAGTCGACAAAAAAAAAAAAAAAAAAAAAAAAATGTAGTTGGATCTTATAGGTTGCATTTACATCCTATAAAATGTATAATTCTATATTAGACTGTAGTATTATAGCAAAAATAACAGTCGCTATATTTGTAATACCGATGAAACACTCGTAGTTCCAGTTAAGAGAATGTTGACAGATACATATGACGGCAGAGACATCTCTGTGCTATAACGTCCTTTGGGCAATACTACTGTACCTACCTGTTCTCAGAAACGCCTTCCAAGCACCTGGGATTTCCTCTTCCTTCAGAGACAATATGAATCTATCTCATACCTTCATAATGATTTTACCATAACAAGGCGGTATATTAATCTATTCTGTAGGCTGAGTAAGGCTCCCATCAGGCCAGTGTATTTACTGAAAATAAAATAGAATGAAATAAATACAAAATGACTTATTACTATCCCATAAATCATTAATAAGAAGTCCGCAGACAATGCTTAGCAATCCAACAGGCCAAGTGATGTATGTTGTTAAGGCGGTGAGAGAAGGATTGAACAATTCCTTTACTGGAAGCTCAACAGAGCAAGCCAGAACTTCTGTGCCAGGACCTCATAAATTTCTCTGGCTAACCTTTTAAATGTAAAAAGCAGCGAAAGTAATAGATTCACCCAGTGATACATCTATCATAAACATGCTTGCAGTACTTGTCTGTTATGTGAATGATGTACTGTAGTTGTCTCCAGAGTAAGATTTCCTGGTGATGATGCAATGTACTGAAGCAGAAAAAGTGCTAGAGTAACTTTGGGGTGGATATTTATTGACAAGCTGTATTTCCATTACCTGTCTATACAGCCTGTATAACTGGTTTTCTCAGCTACTGCTAGGAAGTGAAATATCCACGTATTCTGGCAGAATTTTATTCTAACTTTCTTCCTCTCTACAACATAGTGCAGTTAACATGTCAGTCAACAAATAGCAAAAAAAAAAAAAAAAAAAAAAGTCATTCATCTACTTATTTATTTATTTAGTTAGTTAGTTTTCATTCATTCAATAAAGTCCTCTTTCCTACTCGTGGTCTTCTTAGGAACCCTGAGAACATGTCCTGGGTGGAATTTTGGCATAGCTAATCCACCGTTCGCCATTATGTTTTTAACCCAGAGGAAACGCATATGGACACAAAGATTTCATTTATTATTCAGAGCAGCTACTGTAGGCTTGTTATCTACCTTTACACATGTGTTTCGTGCCTTAAGCCATCACAGGTCTGAGGCTGATGATACCTGTGGCAGCAATTTTAATGTTTATACCTCCCCTGAAACATTTTATGACAGTTTCAATTAGTTGCTCCTAGTGACGAAATTCTAAGAAAAATCTTAGAATTAGGGCATTTTCTTATTAAATTTAGGATTAAATCTTTGTAAAGATAAAAATGATTCACAAAACATCTTAGCCCTAAAAACAGCTCCTAAGGTAAAATTTGTTAAGAGTAGAGAGGAGGACCTTTAAGAGTCTTAAGAGTTTCTCTAGCAGAGGACAAAATGGCGGAAGGAAGAAATATTCTCCAAAAACTGAAAGTAAAGCTAAAAGAGAACACTGCTTTTCTGTCCATTTTGGTTTTCTTGTTGTTTTACTTCCTTCCATCTCTCTTGGATTGTTGGCTACAGACCATCCAAAAGTGCAAATTAAATAAACTGTCCCGCAATCATGTACATTGTAAAAGCTGAGACATTTCGCTCCCATCAATCTAAAATGGATTACAAGTAATAAAATCAGTCGGGTAAATAAGTGTGAGACCTTAAATATAGTAGCTATTGTGTGGAAATTGGTTGCTTCAAAAGTAGACACATTTTCAACATTTAGCTGTTTTAATTATTGTTACGATTTCCTACGCAGATGGTTGGTTAGCTCTAAGTGTCTAGGGGAGGTAGGAAACCGACATAAGAAAAAATAATAAAAAGAATAAATATAAATATAGTAAACACCGTCACTAATTACAAAAATGAGGCAGACTCAAGACTGGCAATGAGCTTCGACAAACTTTAGTGAATGAAGCACAAAAACACACACCCAATAGCTCCGTAATTACAGTGGAGACCAAAAGTACAAACAGACATAAATTATATTTACAAAATATATACAACAGATAGCATAACAAATTCTATGGTGGGAGCCACGAGCAGAGCTTAAAGCAAAGAAATAAATAAAACAAAACACCTTCTAACTAAAGCGCGGCAGTCAGTCTTACCTAACAAACAAAACGAAACAAAACTAGGGCGTAAGATGCCCGCTAACTATTCTGGCTAACCAAAACATAAATACAACAAATAGCTCTCGCTCCTAACTAGTGTGCCTAAACAGCGCTATCTTCTACGTGCTGCTTATGTACACCCTAGGGCCTACTAACCTTGACTCCACACCGCGAATTGGAGATACGTCCACGAACTCACGCTGGGCGTAGACAAACAAAAACACACCCAGCTAGTACTTTAGCGTACCAAATCACCGCCCCAATGTTCGCAATACCCCAAGTAATTTAATTCAGAATCGCCGTAACAATATGCATGTATGAAAGAAGCCGCGCCTCTGGCTGCGTCACTTCCGGGTTCTTATACTCTACTGGTGCCGCCTCATTGGTTCCCATGGGATTCGCTGTCGCGCTGGGAACAGTGATTGGCAGGGGCGATGTCCAATCCCAGGACCTGAAAGATACGGGAGCCAAAAGACAAGACCTCCCACACAATACTACGGGACGTAACACCCACCCCCTTAAGAACAAACATACATGTTTGACAAAACCAAAACAATATAGAAATGTTTAGGCTCGAGACAATGCATCTGCCACCACATTATCCATACCTCTTTTATACTTAATGTCAAGATTGTAGTCTTGAATGGTAAGAGACCATCTCATCAACCTCTGGTTCTGATTGCACATGCGAGAAATAAAAGTTAGCGGGTTGTGATCTGTATATACAACAACAGGATGGGTAGAAGAACCAACATACACCTCAAAGTGCTGCAGCGCTAACAACAAGGCCAGAGCCTCTTTCTCTATTGTTGAATAATTGCGCTGACTTTTACTGAACTTTTTTGAAAAGTAACAAACCGGGTGGTTGATCCCATCCTTGTCTTCCTGTAACAGAACAGCACCAGCTCCTACGTCGCTTGCATCGACCTCCAGTTTAAATCCACGGTTGAAATCTGGGGCAGACAACACCGGCTCACTGCACAACAGAGCTCTAATATTATCAAAGGCAGTCTGACATTCGGGTGACCACACAAGAGGTGCTAAAGGGCTCAGCAAAGCGGTCAGCGGAACCGCCACGGACGAAAAGTTCCGGCAAAAGCACCGATAGTAACCAGCCATACCCAGAAATCTGCGTAATTCTCGCCTGGTTTTTGGCCTAGGAAACTCATTAATTGCTGTAACCTTTGCTGTTACCGGTCGCACTTTGCCTTGTCCTACTTGTTTACCTAAATAGGTCACTGTTGCTTTGCCAATTTCACATTTAGCAAGGTTTAGAGTCAAAGATGCTCTCTCTAGTCGCTCGAATACAGTCTCCAACAACGATACATGCTCAGGCCAAGTCTGTGAATAAACGACCAAATCGTTGAGATAAGCATTGCAGTTAGGAACGTCTGCAAGGACCAAATTCACCAGTCTTTGAAATGTTGCAGCAGCATTTCGCAACCCAAAAGGCATAACATTATACTGCAAGAAGCAGTCTGGGGTTACGAAGGCTGAAATCTCAGATGCTCTATCGGTCAACGGAACTTGCCAGTATCCTTTAAGCAGGTCCAACTTACTGACGAATTTAGCTGACCCTACGCTGTCAACACAATCCTCCATTCTTGGCATTGGAAAACAATCGGGTATCGTCACGGCATTCACACGCCGATAGTCAGTACAAAAACGCTTAGAACCATCGGATTTTTCGACTAACAAACATGGGGAGCTCCAAGGACTACTGCTGGGCTTAGCTAGCCCCTTCTCCAACAAGTACTGCGTTTCCTGCTTCATTAAATCTCTTTTAAAAGCATTAAGTCTATAAGGATGCTGTTTAATGGGCTGTGGGTTGCTTATTATAATGTCGTGGTGTAGCACGTTTGTTATCGTGGGAACGTCACCCAAAATAGAAGGAAACCTGTTAAGGAGATCAACTATATCTTGCCTTTGATCAGCATCAAGGTAGTATAAAAAATTTGCCAAGTTTGCTAGAGTTTCGGAGTTTGGTAGCCTGGCAGACAACGGGGTTACATCAGACTTCACAAAACCATCCCAGTCACCATTCTCCTTCTGCACAGTTAGGCCCTGGTCACAAGCAATACTTATTGGGGAAACTACATCCTTTCCCTTGCCAGTAGTGAGAGGTTCTATAGCGTCTCTAGAATGATAAGCTTTTAACATATTAACATGACACATTCGCTTTTGCCGCTTTCTATCAGGGGTCTTGACCACATAATCTGTTTCACTTTTTTTCTCTAGTATTTCGTACGGCCCAGAAAATCGCGCAGACAACGTAGATCCTGGAATAGGAAGTAGGACCAGTACTTGGTCACCAACTACAAAAGATCTGGTTACGGCCTTTTTATCATAGCGCGCTTTCATTTTCCCCTGAACTTTGGACAATGACTCCCGAGCTGAAGCACAAGACTTCTGTAGCCTTTCACGAAACTTACTTACATAATCTAACACATTGGTTTTCTCACCTGTCTCAATACCTAACATTCTCTCTTTTAAAGCTTTTAATGGTCCCCTCACGGTATGCCCAAAAACCAGTTCTGATGGACTAAACCTCAGGGATTCTTGCACTGTCTCTCGAATTGAAAATAGAAGTAAAGGAACTCCTTCATCCCATTCATTGCCCGTCTCAATACAATACTTTCTCAGCATCGCCTTTAATGTCTGGTGAAATCTTTCCAACATCCCCTGACTTTCAGGATGGTAAGCACTAGATGTACGGTGTGTAATGTTTAATGTGTTAAAGACTTGAGAACACAGCTTGGACAGAAAATTAGTACCTCGATCCGTTTGTACAACTTTAGGTAAGCCGAACGTAGTAAAAAACTTTATTAAAGTTTTGACTACTGCTTTAGCAGTAACTTTGCGTAGTGGAATAGCCTCGGGATATCTGGTAGCGGCACACATAATTGTAAGCAAAAACTGATTACCAGATTTAGACTTTGGCAAAGGCCCCACGCAGTCTACTATAACATGCTCAAAAGGTTCGCCCAGAACGGGGATCGGGACTAACGGAGCTGGTGGGATCACCTGATTAGGTTTACCCACGTACTGACAAATGTGGCAAGTCTTACAATACTGTATCACATCTCGCTTAAGACCATGCCAAAAAAAGTGTTGCAAGATACGATTGTAGGTCTTGGTTATCCCTAAGTGTCCTGATAACACATGGTCATGTCCCAATGACAAAACTTGAGGACGAAAGACCGTGGGAACTACCACTTGATACACTACATTCCACCCATCCTCGGTAGAAGTACCTTTATGCCATTTTCGCATAAGTAACCCATCTTTTACAAAGAATGAAACATTGTGCAATTTACAGTTCTCAACTGATTTAAAGCATTTTGTCAATGAAGGATCATTCTTTTGAGCTTCGATAAGTTTTTCGCGAGTGACTGTCAAGGGTAAAATGTCACCCATTACAACTTCCTTCACATGGTCACCGGCTCTAACCTCAGGTCCTGCAAGTTCCCCAGAGTCAGCATCTATACCCAAGAAAGAGTCTGATAAAGATATGTCAATATATTTCTTTGCTTGTGCACGTGTAACCGCGCATGCAGGAAATGCACTTGGGTATTTTTGGAACAACTCATCTGCATTAATTTGAGTTGGTAGCTCATCTACTACCTCTAGTGAGGGTATCACCTTCCCACCAGCTAGGTCGTTACCCAAGATGAAAGATACCCCCTTTACTGGTAATGCAGTACAAACTCCTACCTCTACAAAATCAGTAATCATGTCAGACTGAATGTGGATGCGATGTATGGGTACTTTCATAACTTCCATACTGAAGCTCTGTACTAGTCTACTGGATCCAACTGATGATTGACTTGAAAAGGGGAGGACATTAGCGCATATGAAGGACTGTGCGGCACCTGTATCACGCAATATCTGGACCTCAACTTGGTCATCCTTCTTACCAGTCAAAGAAACAAAACCTTTAAACAAGAAAGGCAAATAAGTAGGGTCTGGCAGTTCCTTTTCTTGTTCAGGCAATGAACATGAGTTAGCAGAGTTAATCAATGCAACTTCCTTTCTTTGAGATTGTTGCTTACGCTTCAGGGTTAGACAATTAGCTATTACGTGTCCCTTCTTATGGCAATAAAAACATTCTCTAGTCTCCTTAGACTGCTCGCCATTTTGTTTGGGCGGCTGAACGTTGGCTACAGCCCGAGGGACTGAACCCATTTCAACTCCTATTGTCTGAAATACATTTTTATGTGTAAGCACAAACTCGTCTGCCAAGACTGCGGCTTGCGATAGCGCTGTCACTTTCTGCTCATTCAAGTAGCGTACCATCCTCTCTGGAAGACATTGTTTGAACTCCTCTAGTAGCATTAGCTCCCTAAGTGAAGTAAAGTCATCAGCCTTACTAGCAGTGCACCATTTGTCAAAAAGGATTGACTTCTCACGTGCAAATTCTACGAAAGTTTGAGTATAATTTTTCTTGCGATTGCGAAATCGTTGCCTGTAAGCCTCTGGAACCAACTCGTATGCTCTAAGTATGGCCGATTTAACCACGTCATATTTCAAGCCATCTTCCAACGACAAAGTAGAGTACACTTCCAAAGCCTTGCCGACTAATTTGCATTGCAGTAGCAATGACCACACATCTCTGGGCCAACCCAAAGAAGTCGCTATTCGTTCGAAAGCGTTAAAATAGCTGTCCACTTCCGATTCTCTAAAATTGGGTACCAAAGCAATATGCTTACCCACGTCAAATGTAGTGGAACCAGAATAAGTCAAATTATCACTTGCTGATGAGAGGCTTGGCTGTGCAGGAGAGGTTGAAGCACTCATAGCTGCTTCAATATCCAACTTACGCAGCCTCACTTCCTTATCAGCCTGAATTTCAAGCTTGCGGACTTCAAGACGCAGATCGAACTCTGCTTGGCGGGCTTGTGCTCGCTCCTCCGCCTCCAGGCGAAGCCGTGCCAGTCGCACCTTTGTATGCAACTCCTCCCTCGAACTGGGAGTACCTGGCGAGAATGGTTCGAAGGGTGGCAAAACAGCTCCGACGTCCACGTTAGTGTCCGACTCAGCTGTTTCCACCTCCTCTTTACCTGCCCCAAGCACCTCTTGCCCCTCGCCATGAGGATCTGTCTCTCTATCCGACTCAGCTAATTTCAAGACACCCAATTCACATAGCCGATCTATCACTTCGGCTTTAATTTGTTTCTTTAGTGATTGCTTTGAAACAGGAATCTGATAGTGGGTAGCTATTATCAACAAGTCATCTTTCCGACATTTTTCAATTACCTCCCATGAGGGATTGTCAATAAAGCTTTGCAGGGTAAATGACATGGTCAAGCTGCTAAACTGCCTTAGCATGAACAACACACAAATTACTTAATTTCAAGTGCAAATTCAAGGAATGCCTCTACATGTAGTGTAAAAAAAATGAACTTTTTTTAGGATGAGCCCCCAATTATGTTACGATTTCCTACGCAGATGGTTGGTTAGCTCTAAGTGTCTAGGGGAGGTAGGAAACCGACATAAGAAAAAATAATAAAAAGAATAAATATAAATATAGTAAACACCGTCACTAATTACAAAAATGAGGCAGACTCAAGACTGGCAATGAGCTTCGACAAACTTTAGTGAATGAAGCACAAAAACACACACCCAATATCTCCGTAATTACAGTGGAGACCAAAAGTACAAACAGACATAAATTATATTTACAAAATATATACAACAGATAGCATAACAAATTCTATGGTGGGAGCCACGAGCAGAGCTTAAAGCAAAGAAATAAATAAAACAAAACACCTTCTAACTAAAGCGCGGCAGTCAGTCTTACCTAACAAACAAAACGAAACAAAACTAGGGCGTAAGATGCCCGCTAACTATTCTGGCTAACCAAAACATAAATACAACAAATAGCTCTCGCTCCTAACTAGTGTGCCTAAACAGCGCTATCTTCTACGTGCTGCTTATGTACACCCTAGGGCCTACTAACCTTGACTCCACACCGCGAATTGGAGATACGTCCACGAACTCACGCTGGGCGTAGACAAACAAAAACACACCCAGCTAGTACTTTAGCGTACCAAATCACCGCCCCAATGTTCGCAATACCCCAAGTAATTTAATTCAGAATCGCCGTAACAATATGCATGTATGAAAGAAGCCGCGCCTCTGGCTGCGTCACTTCCGGGTTCTTATACTCTACTGGTGCCGCCTCATTGGTTCCCATGGGATTCGCTGTCGCGCTGGGAACAGTGATTGGCAGGGGCGATGTCCAATCCCAGGACCTGAAAGATACGGGAGCCAAAAGACAAGACCTCCCACACAATACTACGGGACGTAACACATTTAAGACACTTTAAGACATTTAGCCTAGAAACCTTGCAAGTAGCCTGTACTCATGATTCTACAATTTCTTCATATACAAAAATTATGATTTCACTGTTGGTTCTATTATCATGTGTTCTGTTTTCGCAAAGAGCACATTTCAAAACCTTTGCAGAGGTCAGAGGTCTTTCCTTACTCAGAGTTTCCTAAATCACTTTTAGTCTAGGACTCCCAGCTAGGACTTTTTAAGCTAAGATAGGAGCTCTCTGAGAGAATTCTAAGAAGCTTTGTGAATACGGGCCCTGATGCATAATCAGATTTTATTGGCTACTAGTAGCTATGGTGAGAAACCAGTTAAGCTAGTAACTGAAAGCTAGTTACACTCTGAGCTCAGGGATAATGAAGTTACAGTTAATTGAGTGCTGGAGGTTTTTAAATGCAAGAAGAGTAAAAAAAAGCGTAGATCTGCTTTCGTTAAATAAAAAGGCTATATATAGGCCCTTATTACTCACATTTCCTTTTACAGGATTTTTGAAAACATTATTTATACCATCAAGAATAGTTTGCTGTAAATACTTAAATAGCAAACTCATGATTATAATATGAGTCGTCACTGAACACCATAATACGGTATGTCCGATGACGTTCCTGTTGTTTGCCATCCGCCCAAAATGAATGCATTTCTTCATCCTCCTGAAATAACTTCCTGCTTGAACCACTGAATGATAAACATTGTTTCATGAACGTAATAATCATGACATCATTGCACAAAGAAAAGAAATGGGTAATGCTTCACAACACTCTCGAACGCTCTGTACTAGGACCATTTTTTCCCCCTAATTTGCTACCAGTAAATGTGGTCCTGTTTCGTGAGCACGGTATAAGTATTTTGCTGAAGACACACAGAGGCTGTAAACTCTGGAAACCCTGTTCCAGCTGTGCTTCCTAACACCTTCCACACCTGCCTGAGACAATCTTGGAGCATTAGCCTGTTTATGCTTTGGTTCTTCCTGCTTCTTTGTGTTGAGCTAGATTCAGTTATGATTTTGCAGTAAATCATCTCCCCCTGGACCCTTGGCAGTAAATCGTCTCACCTAAATCTGCAGGGATCTAGTATTGATGATGAGAGATTCAAACCACTCCATAAAGTCACATTGAATTCCGTGACCTTCGATAGGGTTTACGTCAAGGCTTTGTGGTGGCAAATCTATGAATTCCCATGATGTGGTATCCTGATCATTCAGGACAGTCAGGTTGTCATGCTGACTTCATTTTATTGCCACATACAATTGCTGAGGCTACGTCTGAACTAACAACCCCAGATCATAACCACAGAAGCTTCTTCAGCTGGCACTATGCGTAATCAGTCTTGATTCATGTGTTTCCCTGTTTACTCTGACATCTTTATGTTCTCTAGAAAATTGAACCCCTTTTTTTCTGATTATCTCCATTAACAAGTGATTTTCTCATGTATGGAAATGCTCATACTTTCACTATTAAATATATAATACAGATATTTTACAGATCCAAATTCATTTTAGCACTGTAGTTGAGTGATCTCCGATCATGATCATTCATCATTTTTCTGATCTCATTTCTTCCCTGAAGTAGACTGTTCAGGATTATCCTTCCATGTGTGTTGGACAATTATTAAACTTTCAGCAATCTCATTTTTCCGTTTTCTTTGGTTGATGTCCTGTATGGCTTGTGATACAGGACAGTGATTTGACACTAACATCTTTTTCATGACCACCGGACAAGTTGTCAGATATGGCTGTCTAAGACACAAGAATGTTGTATCTTATTAATTATTGTAGTAATTGTCCAATTTTTTTTCCCGAAGGCTCTTAAATATTTAAATCAAAATTGACTATTTTGGTCAGGCAGTACAATTCACTGATTGCTTAAAAACTTGACAAAAAACATATGGACTATATGAATGTTTTACATAGAAATGTTAATAATATTAATGAAATATAATTTAATAATTTTAATTAATTAATTTATTTTATTTATTTATTTTTATACCTGCATGCCTTTTTAAACGTTGTGGCGGTGCCTGTTTTTATGAACTCATATTCTGTTGTGTAACGAATGAGACCAGGACTGGAAAGAATGAACTCCCTTCCTGAAGAGTCTGTGCATGTTCAACTGTCACGCTGATGCACTCAGGTCTGGGTTTAACAAGGAAAACATCCGGAATGTTCCAGTTGTGGCTGTCTTTCAAAAATGGTCTCACAGGAGATTCAAATGACCTCAAGAAACATCTTCACTGACTGAAAACCAATCACTGTTTTTCTTCACACACACACTTGACTTTATCGCACACTTTACCTTTAGTATTATTTGTGCGTTATTCTAATTCTTATGACTAATTCAGCAGTTGGATTATGTGCACCAGAGTCAGGGTTGGAGGACAAAAACAGCCAAATATCAATTTAACAAAATTGGTGGTGGTGGTGGTGGGGGGGGGGAGGGGGGGGGGGCCGTATTGTCAAATATATCTGTATAAGCTATTCATAACCCTTTTAAACAGGGTGTGCTGTCAATTTTATATTGTTTTTATGAAACTCAAGATCAATGTTGGACATTTTTTGCAACATTTATACAAATCCCAAATTATTAAAACATTAAAAGTTTTTGATTTTTAAAGAATGTCAATTATTTACCCTTTATCTCTTATAAAGATTTATTTAAATAATTGTTTAAATAACTATTTATTCTTTATATTTGGCTTTGAAATAGTAATATTAACCTAGTGTAAGCAAAATATTCAACCTACTGTACTGCATTATTATTAGCAGCAGCAGATCTACACAGTTTCATGGGAAAATGGCGGCGCAGATAATAACACGGATGTCCAAAATAACCTACATGACATAATAGAAACAGTCGTTTCTAACTCGTCAAAGTAAAACGGTTGTGTGAAATCTCATTTCTTTTCATGATTCTTTTCATGATTTCTAACAAAGTTTTCATAATTTTTCATAATTAATTATTTTTCATAATTATGATTCATAATTAATGTTTACTTATTAGAAAGAAATGGTGAAGGAAGAGCTGGTTTCTTTTAGTGGTTTCTCAGCTGTTCTGTTTATGTTACTCTGGCGAAAGTGAATCCAAGGACCTGCTCTTACTCCGTTTCTGGAATTGTGCTTAAGAAGCCAAAACAATGTCTCCATGGCACTAACCAAGAGGAAAGGGCTCGTCTCAGTGCCATGGAATGCTATTGAATCCATGGCTTATTAGAATGCTTCAATAGATGAGGAACGTAAACTAAATTTTGTTTTACTGGAAGCACCAATGAAAAAACTAGTTATCATCTTCAACCTGGATCTACTTTATCGTTGATTCATCTGTCCCAATGCTTCAAACTCAGGAGCAAAACATAGCTCAAATGCCCTTTTATAATCAGAGATTAGAATAGATTCAATTCAGCTACATATACTTTATATTTAATTATATTGAAGCTCGACAACCAAAACAGGTTATCTCATACAGTGTATCTCATTAACACTCAACAGCTGTGTGGCCACTTGTTAGCGAGGATTATCAGGAAAAAAGCTTCATTCTGCTAGGGAGCATAAACATTGGACTTTGTAGCAATGAAAAGAGGTCATGCGGTCTGACGAGTCCAGATTGATCCTAGTCCAGAGCAATGGGGAGGGTCAAAAGGGATGAGCATGAAGCAATGCATGATTTATGCATAATGCCAACTGGAGGCTGTGTAATGATCTGGGGTTTGCTTCGATTGTCCCAAAAACGCTATGTGGCAATAAAAATAAATCGGCTGGCTACCTTAATGTACTGAATGACCAGAGTATCACATCTATGGAGTTTTTCGTGAATGGTTCTGGCAACATGAGGAGTCACACATAAATTTTCACACATAAATTGGTCAACACATCGGACGATGTAATCAAAGCTAAAGGCAATCTTTTGTGTTATAGTGTGTGGAATGTCTTCTGGTAAACTAAGGTAAATGCATATCAAATAGTTTCAGTGGATTAGTTTGTATATAGTACAGTAATAGAGTACTGTAATATCAAAAGTATCCAAATAGTAGGATACCAGAAAAAAATTATTATGACACTGCCTCATCAATAAATGCATTTTCAGTTGAAATATTTATATATATTTAGTCATGGTTGTTGATTGTCATAATATCGTGAGGTATGGTCATTCAATAAATTTTCGAGCTAGTTTTAAATCGCCAGTGCATTGGGTTTACCCTAAAGACCCTGCAACCCTGCACACCACTGCAATACTTTGGTCTGTGGTGTATCAAGTTTGAAGACTTATTATACTGTACAACTTAGATGTGTATAATTTGGATCTATTTTCAGCCGTATGGGGAAATGATTGCTCAGTAAATACATTTAGCAATACTAGTCATTACTTTGGAGTTTAGTACAATGGTTTGTGATGGTCACAGTTTGGGTTTTCAAAGTGGACCCCTCTGCTTGTTCTAAATGCCTACTGTGCTGGTTTTACCCTGAAGACCAGGCAAGCCTGAGCACCACCATAATACCTTGTCCTTTTGACTTTGACAACTTGACAACTTATTTCACAAACCAAGTATGTGTAATTTGGATCTGTTTAAAATTTTACATGATAAGGCTTGATGGAGAAAACATGACACGACAGCTCCTTTTGGTTTTGTCTATATGTGATTTACAGTAATTATGTCAGAAACCTCGCATTGCTTTTCACATCTCTGACAAAATATAGCAATACAGCAATTTTGTTGGATTTAAATATCTGAACAGGAAAAAGTCAAAGATAAAAGATCAATATGTTTATTATTTATATGGTAACTAAGCATATACATAATAGAAATAATTTCCAATAACTACTTTCACTCCTAGTCTAAAAGCATCCTGTATACCATATTTTTTAAAATAATATTTCAATGTTTATTGTACGCAGCATCATGAAGTCTGCACAAAGAATAAACTGGCCCTGTAAAAATTTCTGAAACAGGTCAGATATAAATATTGTGAAGGATTCTGAGACAGTACACCCAGTCAAAAGGTAGCTCATGGTACTTTATCTTATTGCCATCCAACCGCAATATCTTTATATGGGAATATGACGCTACGTCCACTGTCCTGCAGAGACTGCTGATGTTAAACACTGGAAAGAGAAAACCATATAAATCACACAGGTAGCAAACATCTTATAAGGTATAATAGTTTCTAGAGTTTAAACATTACAAATCTAGATTAAAAAAAAGCACTACATCAAAAACTATATACTGTATATTAGTCAATTCCAAGCTGTCATCATCTGGACCACATGAAAATCTCCAAATTACCATATACAGTGGAACCTCAGATTGCGAGTAACGCGGTTTACAAGCGTACCGCAAGACGAGCAAAGATTTTTTTTTTAAATTGCTTTGAAAAACGAGCAAGTCTTGGTTTATGAGTGCCGAGTATCATGTATTACGCATGCGCCTCTTATTTTGACACCGAGCGTCACTCTTGCGCTGCGGAATTGTGGGTAATAGTCGCCCTTGCCGGGTCTTTAGTGCTCGTTTCTTACTTGTATAATCAACATCTCCCTCTCTGTTTCAGCGTCTCCTATGTGAGTGTGTGCGCGTAATTTGACACCGACACACACATACCGACACACGCACACACACTCTCTCACCCCCTCCCCCCGTCAACGGCTTCACAAACACACAGAAAACAAGCGCAAACACACTGATCTACCAGACTATTGTACACATCAACCTGTAAATGCTCTTTTTGCACAATATTCATGACTGGATTACATTTTGCACTAACTTTTTAAAATTCTTGTTGCTACGTTAAGAAACGTTTACTGTTCTCCACCGCCTCAATTCACCACCTCAAGACCACAGAGTATTACGTTATGTTATGTCGTGTTTGTCGCACTGTCACTTTGTTGCTCTTGTTTACAAATGCACATGCACTTTATGTTGTCTGACCCGTAGATAGTCTCTTCTCTGAGTTGGCTAGTTAATTTTTGTTAATTTATGTTGTAAATCTATGTTGTCTCTTAGTTAGCTAGTTTAGTCTTAGTTTAGTCTTTTTTCTATGTTGTAAATTTATGTTGCATGTAGCACCTTGGTCCTGGAGGAACGTTGTTTCGTTTCACTGTGTACTAACTGTATATGGTTGAAGTGAAAATAAAGCCTACTTGAACCTGAAACTCTGCTCTGTCGTGATTCTTTTCAAAGGTAAGTAAAGTAAAGCCTTTATTTTGTCACATATACATTACAGCACAGTGAAATTCCTTCTTCGCATATCCCAGCGTAATTAGGGTCAGAGCGCAGGGCCAGCCATGGTACAGCACCCCTGGAGCAGTTAGGGTTAAGGGCCTTGCTCAAAGGCCCAACAATGGCAACCTGGCTGAGCTGGGAATCGAACCGCTGATCTTCCGATCAGTAACTCAGTGCCTTAGCCCTCTGAGCCACCACTGCCAGGTGCTGGTTCATTTGATTTTAATTTTTTTTTACTTTACAACAGTGATTCCGTTAGTATGTGCTCACGCAAGTGTCAGAGAGATTTCTTTTTTTCCCCTGTTAAAACAGTGTTTCCATTGTGTGTGTGTGTGTGTGTGTGTGCGCGTTTGTTGTGAAACTTAAAAAGCGAGGTGGGGAGAGGGAGGAGGAGTGTTACTGTGTAAAACGAGATGAGGGAAGGGGCTAATTCCACACACACACACACACACACACACACACACACACACACACACACACACACACACACACACACACTTATCTGTCGGGATTTATTTGTATTTTTTTTTTAGGTAAAGTTCAGGTTAATTTGTTTTATTTTCACTTTATAGATTGTATTCATTATTTTTATGTTTTTATTTTTTTGGGCTGTGGAACGAATAATTTGAGTTTTCATTATTTCTTATGGGAAAATTAGATTTGGTTTACGAGTGTTTTGGAACACGAGCCCACTTCCGGAACAAAGTATGCTCGTAATCCAAGGTTCCACTGTTCTGTACAGAAACTCAATTCTCCATAGTGAAATAAAAAGGTTACAGGTGTATTGGCATTACTACTCAATATGTTGAACATAAGGCTATGTTAAAGAGAATGGGACGAGCCATATCCCTGGAGCAGTGGGTTTATTTTGGACACTGAAAGATGATGTCTGTTAAAGTGCGCAGACTGTCTGAGACATTCAATAAGTGTGTCCAAATAGTTACTGTATGGATGTTTGGGCTTTTTGACAATTGTACTCTTGCGTCAGCTCTGCTGATGATCTTTGTGGAATATACAGTAAGTCGTTATTCTTTCATCCTGCCAATAGGAATATGTGGAACCAAATGTTTCCCCTTTCCACAGCGTCAGGTCAGAATGTTCTCTGTACTTTTCCTCTGTTCTGCCTTTTCACATTTTTTTTGGATTTTAATATTCAGCTTCAATAAGCACCTATGTCGATACAAACCTAGGTTGAACTGTCCTCCCTAATAACTGTCAGATACCTATGGGAACAAAAATCTTAATCAAGTATCGATAGTTTCATTAAATTGGTGAACTGTAATTAAAATAGGGTGTTTCTTTTTACTGTCCAAATGTTATAAAGTTGTGATCATTCTAATCAAACTCCGTATTCTCCTGAGGAAGGAGGAAGGAGGTGGAGAACAGAAAGTGCTTTTGGCAGGGTTAGAGTCTTTCTGGAGTGTTCATGGATTATTCCAGATGTTTCCCTGTCATCCCCACACTGATTCTATTTCATTAGCTGACCCGTCTACGTACCACCCACATCTACCTCATATGTCTCACAGCAAGAGCAAAAATGTCTTTGCCTTCATAAATATCACTTTTTCCATAATATTCCTCATGGTCCTGGATAAATGTTGATGTCATGCCACTGGAGATTACATCATGCATGTGACAGCATGCTTCTTCCTATTAATGCTTTCCAGAATGCAAACACTACAACTAGCTTTAGACATCACACAGCATAAGACTGGTAGGCAGTGTAGGATCTGGCATTGGTAATCTTAAGTTATACAAAAGTACAATACATTATTTAGTGAACTGTTTAGCCAGCAATATAGGCTTCACAAGGGGCCTGAAGCATGTCCTCAGGGCACCATGTGGGAGGAAACTGAATGGGGTGCCAACCGGTTGCCACCTACTCACACTCCTGATCATACACTACAGGCAATCTGGAAACACCAAACAGCCTACAATGCATGTCTTTGAACTGTGGTGGAAAACTGGAGAAGCTGGAGGAAACCCACAAAAACCCACTGGGAGAATATGCAAAATCTTCATGCACACAGACTGGAGGCATGATTCGAACCCCCAACCCCAGAGGTGGAAGGTAACTGTGCTAACCTGGGTTAACCTTATTATTAGTATAAAATATTTATTTAAATGTAAATAATAAGAACTGTATCCAAGTAAACCTCTGTTTACTCCAGTGGGAATTACTGCAGTTGATACATTGAATGTGTTGAGGCAGCTGTTCTTGTTCTCCACGGTCCCTCTCCCTTCAGCTAACTATGATAAAGTGGATTAGAGTTTTCCATTAAGCTTGCTGAAAGTGTAGTAGGGTTCCCATGAAAAATAGACAGATTCTGAGCGGTTTTGCAGACACAGTCGTGTTTGCAAGTCACACTGTAACAGGGCATAAATAAATTCAATTAAAAAGTACACCCGTTTACCCTCGCCATGTCCAACACACCCACTAACTTTGTTCTGCAAATATTAAATTGCACACACACAGAATAGCCTTTTTATTTGGGATATGTTTTAATCAGGGGCCCAATTCCCTATTACATAATGCTTATGAATCAGGTTTTTCCGATTTTATTCTAAAGAGCAGACGTGATCTTTAAAAGGGGCCAAAAATGAACAAAATCATTTCATGAATAGTCAACCTTCTTTTTATTATCTCACCTCTGATTTGGTTAACCTCTAGGTAAAGGTACTGCAGGGTGATGGGAACGATTGGGATTTCGGTTAGCTGGTTGAAGGAGAGGTCAAGTTCCACTAGAGAAGACACATTGAAGACATCATGGGCCAGACCATCGTTTTTCAGCCGGTTGTTGCGAAGGCGCAAATAACAGAGCCTGTTAAAACCCTGGAGGCTGTCCTCGGCCATGCCCGTGATAGCATTGTGTGAGAGGTATAGTTGCTGAGCAGATGGAGGCAGATGCTTGGGGAAAGTGTCCAGGACATTCTGACTGAGGTCCAAAAGGTTTAATACTGAAAGCCCTAGTGATTGACATGACAAACAGACACAACACCATATGATTCATGTGTTTACATATTATAACTGTGACAGTTGTAGTTCACTTTTTTCCAGAGCTTTTCATTTTTGGAGGTACAAATGGATTTTTGAAGGATGCAGTAACTATTAGAGATTTGACTTAGATGACAAGAGCGAAGGGACAAGTTATAAATCAGTGCAATGAAATCTCTTTCACAATTTAAGGGCATACCTTTGAAGTCTGTTGCTCCGATTGTTTTCAGATGATTGCCTTGAAGCAGGAGCACTTTTAGATTCTGTAAGCCCTCAAATGCTCCAGGGCCAATTCTTTCAATTTGATTGTAAGCCAGTCTTAGTTGTTCGAGTCCACCAGGCAGCCCTGCTGGCACCTCGGTCAAGTTGTTATGGTTCATGAAGAGGTTCACTAATTGGGTCAGATTGAACAGAGGCCTACCATAAAGTCTTTCACTAAGAAGCTGGTTTTGGTCCAAAATGAGCCAGCGTAATTTAGCGGTATTGGCCAAGGCTTTAGAGCTAAAGCCGGTGACCATGTTACCCTGAAGGAAAAGGTATTGTGTTCTGGAGGGAAGACTTTCAGGAAACTGCTCCAAACCTTTGTGGTCACAGTACAAAGCCGTGGGCCACTGAATTGCACAGTCACATTTCACCGAACAGTTTTGATTGCTCACCATCCGTGACCAGCTGGAATCGACTCGATTCCTGAGGGTGAAAACTGTGGGCTCCCCTAGAAAACGATCAATCTGCAGAGGCAAACCACCATAATCCGTGTCTACAGTCATGGCCTGCGTTTGCCCACACACAGTCAGTATTACAAAAATCGGCCTGATGTCCATGGGTTGGCCTGAATAAGACAAACAAAAACAGTCCATAATGACACACTGCGCTCCTGATACGGCTTATTATTAAAGGCTGCACAGGAAGCACCTTTAGAAACATGCGAACCATGGGAAGCATAGTTGAATAGCAGCTTGTAAATATGCCATTTGGAAAATAGTGCTCGCGGTATGTAGCTTGCTCTTTTCTGCGCAGCTCCTCGGCTTTTCCAGAGCGATGCAAACAGATTTTTCTTTGAGTCAAGGTTTAAAAGGAATCCCACTCATGTACCATTTCGCTTATATTTCTGAACAATAATTAGTTTTGTTTGCATTGTTCGATGTTCAAAATCTTAATCGATCGGATTGAAAACTGCTCTTCATTTTTCCTCTAACATTGCATCATTTTTTTTCCACTTCAGACATGTGAGAAGCAGCCTAAGCACGATAAACAGATCATAATGTTATTCACATGTAGCAAGAATGTGCATACCTCTCGTTCCAGCTGACCGGTTTGAGTCTGCGGAGTCCCTGAAACAGTTTTTTTTTCTTTCTTTTTTGTTTTTTGCTGGTTTCTTATTGCAGCAGCGTACAAAGAACAGTGCAAGGTGTTTGCACGGAGTTTTCCCAGCCACAGAAGAATTCTTCAGTACTTCATAGCCAAAACCCCAGAGTCCTGTTCCATACCCCTCACCCTCCCATGCTCCTTCTGTTCATCTGTTTGTAGCCTATGGTTGCAGTCTGGCTACTGAGCAGCATTTAAAAGAAATGAGGCTGGAAAGAGTAAAGAACCGCGCAGAAGAGAATACCACTATTTTGTAACCTGTAAATCTTAATTTTAGGGCATAGGGGAAAAGATAAGAACCTGTTTTGCAGATTTCTCTCAGAATGCAATTTAAGATTTTAATGGTTGCAAAGTTTACACTAGTGCATTTTATGCAGCAATGCATGCTAATAATCAGGGTCAGCAACAGATGGCCACCGAACATGACTTCCAGAAATTATTTAATAAATACCATTTTATTTAGTTTTTTTTTTTTTAATCAACACCTGGCTAATGAGTGACATATGCAGCTGCCTAGTGCCCTGAAGCTGCCAGGAAGCTCCTAATAAATGTTGGACATGAGGCCAATAATTTTATGTTAGCAATAAAATTTCAAACGGTTCTAGAAAACAATTGTTTTGGTTACTGTGTTTCATCATGGCAGTGGCCTAAAGAAAGAAGAAAAGCCAAAAGGGACAGGAAGAAAGGATAAAGTGCTTTTTTTTTTTTTTGGTATTCTCTGTTGCATAACTTTTTTTTTATTAGTGCAGCAGTATTACAGATTTCTTTTTGTTAACACTATACTCACTACACATCACAACATGCTCATCTGTATTGTATGCAAGCGTTAAACAGTACAGTACTATGGTAAAACACCTAATCTTGTTTAAAAGTTGTGCAATAGTAAATGATTTTTTGTTGATCGCAGAACAATGCTGTTGTTTATTCTCCCACCATATCAACCCTACATGGGAAGGTTGCTGTGACAAAAGTAGTAATTTTGGGCAATTTTGGTAAGGACCTTTATTAACATCTGGCTCAAATTGTTTAGTACCCCAAAAAAGATTGACACACACACATATACTATACAATAACTATTGAGTAGGAAAGGCTTTCTGTCTTAATGTAAGTTCAAAGCACCGATACACACAGTACAAGAGAAATGCATTCAAAAACCCCACTTTCTTAGTAAAACTTAAATCTCAGTGTTCTATTTCTATTGTATTCCTGGGAGGAACATAATGCAAGGACTGGGACTCTACAAATGCTGGCATTTGCCAAAACCATGACTGGAGCCAAATGGAATGGAGAGAGAAAGTCTGTGTGTGTACTGCTTCCTTTCACACACCCATACAGAGTAGTTTTACTCAGGGCTACAGCTGGAGTGGACCTGGGGAGCCAAACAGACCCTTTATGTGTATGTGTGCATGTGTGACTGGTTTAGCTGTAAAATCCTCCTTAGTGAGAAAAAGAATGAAGTAGAGCTTTGGGCATAAAAGTCCAAAGTTATCAGAGTTCCCCCTTTCCATATTCGTGAACGATAATACGAGGGCTGTAGTGAAAATAATGCAAAAGTGGGCACAACTTTTTCAATTAACTGACATAGGTTGATCAAATTGTACATGTTAGTAGAGGTGAAGAAGGCAAGGGTTGCAGGTAATAATGGAGCAAATGCATCACTTACTTACTCATTTACTCTACCATTACGTGCAATTTGAATGACCTATATCATTTTTCATAAAAAATCAATTCATTTAAAAACGCAGTAGTATAGCCCTGGTAAATACGATAAGGCTTTGTTCTTGGCCTTATGGATCACTTCGGACATCTGTTTTTAGGAAACGGTGTGTTTATGGATGATGTAATTTCATATCAGGCCGACTCATTCAAGATTCATTTTTTTAAAGATTATTTAAAGATTATTTTCAAGATTGTTATTTTTTTTTAATTGCACTCATTATTGTACTTAATTTCTCCTGACATAAACCCAGAAATCCAATATGTAGAAATTCAACATTTGTAAAGTGCCAAATCAAGTTTCAGTGATGTAATCAAAATGGAAAAGTTTAGTTACTATGAAGGTTCTTGTCTGTAGTCCAAAACAGCTTTTAGACTTTTCCTCCAAAGTAACTATTTATTCACTGTGGTTTTGTATTGGTCTAAAACAGCTTATATTAGGTCATCATTAGGAGGACATGGAGCTAAGATGAAAAAACTGTGCATTAATTGTAACTGTAAATTGTAAATAGAATTCTCCTTTCAGAAGATTGCGCCTACACCGCAATGAATGCAAATTGTAAACTGTACTTGTAACGGCGCGGGTCTCACGAGGGGCAGAACAGCGAGAAAATGCTTGCTCAGGCAGAGGCGTGGCCATTTATGCATGCAGTTGCTAGGCAACGCCGCAATCAGCGTGAACGCGCCTCACCTGGCGGCATGTTTATTTAAGGGTCCTGATACCTCGGCACTTCGTGCAATCATTTAGGTAGCTCCGGTAAGGTATCAGGGCCAGAAAGAAAGAAAGAAAGAGAGAGAGAGAGAGAGAGATAACACAAAAATAACACAAAAATAACACAAAGAGTGAGATACCCGAGAGGATCTTATAAGTTTTATTTTTAGTTATCAGAGCCCCATCCGAAGCTCTGTCTATTTTGTGTGTTCAGTTTTCTTTTGTTTCTTTTTAAGTACCTTAATTAATAATCCTAGGCTATCTCTAAACCGGGAGGTCTTCCCATGCGAATTATACACACTCTCCCATACTACTATTTTATTGACCCAATCTAAAGCCCTGCGTTAGGGCTCTTATAAACATTAAAACATCTTGTGGTGCGCTATTGAAGTAACAGTACTGTACGGAATCCTTAAATTCTTAAATGGTAAACCTTCTTAGGTGACTGTTTAATGTGAGGTATTGTCTTGTTGTGTTGATGTTAAATATGGTGTGCATGTAAACAATTTTAAACATTCATACCCATTTTTGTATATCTATATTGTTTATATGAGACACAAAATTCTAATCCTTTGTTTCCTGGCCTTTGTCCCTTCATTGGGATCATTTGATCCACAAGATCTGGTACTGGTTTTACACTTGATGCTCGCCCTGTCACAATCCCCCTATATTTTACCCGGGTTTGGGACTGATACTACATGCAGTGGATGGTTTGGGTAGGGTCAAGGGACCTGGTTGTGTCAGGGCTTGATCTTATCACCCACTTATCCTACAGGTTCATGGAGGAAGGTAATCTCAGGGTACTTAGGGCACAAGGAGGGGTACAGCCTTGATGGGATACGAACCCGCTGCAGGACACAAGCGCACACAGTCATATCAGGCAATTGTCATTTCAACCATATACAGTTCAGTACACATTGAAACGAAGCAGCATTCCTCCAGAATCAAGGTGCTACATACAGACAACAGAAATTTACAACAGGAACTAACGTGCAGACTAAGACACCTAATTAGCTAACTAGCTGAGACAAAACAAATGAACACTATATATTTACAAAAAACTAAGAACCTAAGTAACTAAGTACTAAGACAACAAGACAACATAAAGCGCACATGCAAATGTGCAACCAAGAGCGACAACACGATAGACAACATGACACATTCCAATACAATCCAATACAGAGAAATGAGTTGAGGTAGTGGGATGAGAACAGAAAACATTTCTTGTAATTAGCAGTGAAGATATAAAAAAACAGTCCTTGTGCAAATAGCAAGTAATAAATAATATGCAAAAAACTTGACATGACTTGATATCAGGCAATTTGGAAACAGCAATCAGCCCTTGATGCATGTCTTTGGCCTGTGGGAGGAAACTAGAGAGGAAACCTAACAATTTTATCCAAAATGTGCCCGAGTATAGATGAGAGTTAAGAGTTACTTAAGGACAAGGGTAGACTGGCAGTACTGGGTTTTGAACTCATAGCCATCCAATCAGTATCTCAACCAAGCCATTTTTTATTTTTGTATGAAAGGACATGCCAAGACCAAACCAAAAATTGAATATAGAAATGTGACAACCTTCTTCGATACAGTTCCAATGGTGACAAGCTTTCTGGAGAAGCACATACTGTATGTAAATAAAACCAATGAGGAGTACATTCCTCATCAGACCTATTTTTAGGTCAAGGTAATGTCTATTAACCAGTGCTCAAACCTCTGTTTACACAAGGTGCGGTTGCCCCATGTGGCTTTACTTTATTGCATATAAACAAATAGTTTAAGAATCGGATGGTCATAATATGGTCTAAATAATGCTGATTGGAATGTACCACATATATTATTCCAAAGACCTTTAGACAAACCAATCTTTATACAAAAAGGTTTGGATTGTATGGATGGATGGATGAATGAGATCCAAGTACAGTACAGACCAAAAGTTTGGACACACCTTCTCATTCAAAGAGTGTTCTTTATTGTGTTCTTTGTTGTGTTCTTTGTTGTGTTCTTTAGCCCAAACAAGTCTCTTCTGCTTGTTGCCTGTCCTTAGCAGTGGTTTCCTAGCAGATATTCTACCATGAAGGCCTGATTCACACAGTCTCCTCTTAACAGTTGTTCTAGAGATGTGTCTGCTGCTAGAACTCTGTGTGGCATTGACCTGCTCTCTGATCTGAGCTGCTGTTAACCTGCGATTTCTGAGGCCGGTGACTCGGATGAACTTATCCTCCGCAGCAGAGGTGACTCTCGGTCTTCCTTTCCTGGAGCGGTCCGCATGTGAGCCGGTTTCTTTGTGGCGCTTGATGGTTTTTGTGACTGCACTTGGGGACACTTTCAAAGTTTTCCCAATTTTTCGGACTGACTGACCTTCATTTCTTAAAGTAATGATGGCCACTCGTTTTTCTTTACTTAGCTGCTTTTTTCTTGCGATAATACAAATTCAAACTCTTTGAATGAGAAGGTGTGTTCAAACTTTTGGTCTGTACTGTATAGAGTAAAATGGAAGTCAGACAGGCCCTAGAACTGAGCAGATATTACCATCTTTTGATCAATATGGTCCAGTGATCAAAGCATTGGTCTTTGATATTTTCCTTGCCTTTGCTGAAAATTTATATTTTGGGCTAGAGGGCTTGGGATCATACTGTCCCAGGTGTTGAAATTGCTCCTTGCAATTGTTAAAGTTGAAAACGTATTTCTGGCCATACAGTGGAACCTCGGATTGCGAGTAACGTGGTTTACGAGTGTTCCGCAAGAGGAGCAAAGATTTTTATTAAATTTTGAATTGGAAACCGAGCGAAAGTTTTAGTTTACATGTGCCGAGTATCATGTTTCACGTCTGCGTCTCTTATTTTGACACAGAGCGTCAAGTGATCACACCTGAGCCAATGATTTTTCTCTCTCTTGCGCTGTGGAATTATGGGTAATCGTCGCCCCTGCTGGGTCTTAGTGCTTGTCTCTCACTGGTATAATCAACATCTCCCTCACCGTCCTATGTGTTTGCGCGCACGTAATTTGACACCAACACACGCACACACACTCTCCCCGGCTCTCACACACACGCTTTATTTACACAGAAAACTCTGCTCTGTCGCGATTCTTTTCAAAGGTAATGTGCTGGTTCATCTGTTGTTGTTTTTTTACCTTACAGCAGTGATTCCGTTGTTACGCGCTCACGCGAGTGTCATTAGAGAGATTTATTTTTTTCCCCCATTAAAACAGTGTTTGCGTTGTGTGTGTTAGTTGTGAAACTAACTGTTTAATTACTCCACTGCATAGCAAATGTCAGCATGCAGATGCTTGGTATTTGGAATTACAGTTGCGCACAGATGTTATTTGCTGGTATTCTGTCTTGTAAGTGGGTTGACAGTTGCAGGCTGGTTGGCTCTCTGGCCTGCATCGGACAGTAGGGGGAAGGAATTTACATTGTGTTTGCACTGGGTGGGAGATTCTATTATATAACGGAGGAGATGATGTTTATTGTAAAAATTTAAAAAACACTTTTAAGCCTTGGAAAGGACAACCTTCATTAGCATCTACACCAGTATTCCGGGGTTACTGAAAAACAAGGAAATACGTCATACAGATCCATTGATGACAACATGTTCTTTAGTGGATGGAGTCATGCTGTTTCTCTAAGGACTTGGCTGCAGTCGTTCAATAGTTCAGGACTAGAAGTTCCTACAAGTCTATCTGAGCCTCCAATAACTACCTGGACTCCATATTAACATCAATTAACATCAACTGTTATACTGAACTGCCTGCCACAGTATGAATGCAGATCAATTCCTGATTTCTGTTTCACCCAAATGAGGATGGGTTCCCTGTTGAGTCCGGTTCCTCTCAAGGTTTCTTCCTAATGCCATCTCAGGGAGATTTTCCTTGCCACTGACGCCCTTGGCTTGCTCATCAGGGACTATCTGGCCATTTTCATTTATACATATTCACATTTCATACAAACTTAAATCATTCTTTTGATTGTGTAAAGCTGCTTTGCGACAATGACAATTGTTAAAAGCGCTATACAAATAAAATTGAATTGAATTGAATGTTCCAGCTGCCACCCCATGTGGTTAATGGGAGCAGACACCTACCAGACACCTACCAATGCTCTGAAGGCATGATTGTTCTTGTGAGTGTGGGACAATTGTGATTGTTAGAACACGGAACAGGGTTGTGGTGACCTAAATGAACCATGGGAACCTTAAGATAAGCTGTGGTGGCTTTGTGATTTGGAAACCTGTGCAATCCTACAGTATTTAGGGGCTCTTTGGAGTCAGACCCAGCACTCAAGGCACATTTTGTGTGATTGTGGTAGTCAATTACTCAGATAGAGAAAATGTGATTCATCTCATAAAATTGGAGCTCTTTGTTTTTTTTTACCTTGTCTGGACACATGATTGAAAAAAAAAAAAAAAAGTCCTGAAAGTATTACGTTTTGTCTGAGGCAAAGTGGTTGTGAATAGGTAGCACATGCCATTCCTCTCAGAGCACAGCAGTCTGGCAGGCTAATTCATTTTCCATGAAAACAGGAGGAAATGAACCATGCAGTGTTTTTGGAGACTCTTTCTCTATGAACATTGTATGAGAGGGACTAGGAAGGGAATCCATGCTTTTGTTTTGTTTTTTAATCATTTGTATTTAGTTGCCATCATGTGCATTTGAACTTTTCGGTTTAGTCCTATACTGTGTAATCAGGCATGCTTTTGTATTTTAATAACATTATACTAGGCAGAAAAAAAATGATTATGAAAATCTTAGCTCAACTGTATAAACAGCAGTTCTTGGAATAAAACTGACACAGAATGTGTTGTGCTGATGAACAACATGTGGAAGAATAAGCCACAGCTGATTAAGCTTGCAAAAATGAAACCCAGGATGCTGCATCACCCCTCTGTAGCCATGTCCTCCTAATGTTTCACTACTCATTCACATCACATCAACTTCCCCAAAGATTACAACATACTGTATTAAAAAAAAAAGTAATAATAATAAAAAAAAAAATTTTTACATTCCTGTCCAATATACATAAATATAAAATTCGGCATTGCACATTGCAGTATGCATATGCACCATACTGTAAAACAGCACTTCCTGTTTGTTGGATACATGCAGGTTAGTTGAGTGTTTCATTTTCCTCTGTCTGGCTGTGATGGAGCACTGTGTGGAAGGTTTGTGGTCGGCCCTGTGTGTAGAGCCAAGCCACACACAGACTGGTTGAAAGTGGTAGGTGTTACTCCGTGCTTCGCAGACATGGGGTTTTGACTCATCTTGCTCATGTCTACCCTTCAATACATGAGCATAGGAGCATTTAGTCATATAACGAAAAATGTGGCAACCAGGTTTGAAAGAAAACGCACTCATTCAGATTTCTTATTTATTCCCTTCATTAAAGTATGAGTCTGAAATACAGTTCAACTCATTAATCTACCCATCGGGAAAATCCGATTTACGCCTGTGTTAGTTTCATGCGCTGTCTCTTGGATTATGCACTGTAGGTACTAAAAATATTCCATATTGTTAATACCTGTATAATCCGTTTAATTATGGTTCGTAATTTCCTGTACAAAAACAAACAAAAAACCTCCTCCATGCTCTCTTTTTATTTACACCTTCTAATGATGTTGGCCTCTGCAGGAATATTTCCAGTGAGATCATTTTAACCTCGCGTTCTGCAGGAGAGAGAAATACACAAAGCTGTTCCTTGTGACTCACAAATGGCAGATTCTCATGACGCTCCCGTATGTGAGGACCAGAGGGCGCCATATACTGTACAGCACCTCAAACCACACACGCCGAGGTTTAAGGCTTATTAAACTCAATTTCATTGTATACTGTATGCATTTGATCATCAACTGTATTACAGTGGATTTTCCAGCCCTTTGTTGCTCACATGTTTCTAACCTATTGTTTGCGTTTTTATGTTTTATGGGAAAAGAATGAAGTGATTTTGATGGGATCATAATGGTTACCATATGGGCAGAGAGGAAGTGTATAGCCAGTTACGAAGGGAATGCATATGCTTGATTGAACAGCGCTGGGAAACTCAGGTTTGGTTAAAAACAGCTGTGAGAGTGTTGAGGAAAATACTTGAAGACCCTGTTTTACCACCTTTGTAAATCATTTGCAGCTTAGTGAACCATGTACCTGCTGGAAATTCCGCCTTTGTCAGTTTGGGTTAAATAAAGCACTTAGGGTAAAGCGTACAGCTTTTTAAGTTACGCTTGCAAGACAAGCACAATGTGAAATAAACTGCTGTTTTGCTTTTGTATCCTGTTTATCCCCAAGTGTTTCTGAATGTAACCCTGGGTGAGTCACTGAAATACTTGAAACTAAATACGAACATGTAAATCTGTGGCCTATTTATAAGCTTTCCATTAAAGAATTTAAAAAATGATGATTCAAAAACGTGCTTTCCCTATCACTTTTGAAAAGTATTTTTTAAAAGGTTCTGTTAGTATGAGCCTATATGGCATGACTTCTGAAAGTTATGGACATGTGTTTTGTGTTGGGACTAGTATGGGGTCAAAGGTACAAATTGCAGCTATGCAGTAAGTTTGGGAGCAGCGCTCACTGGCCCTTTGAAATACCCCTGAGTTGTGAGTGCTTAACTAGATGAAAAAGTCATTAAACTGGTTTAAGAGTCAGCATTCTATTTGCAAATTTGGTTAACTCACCCAGCCATGAAGAATAAGAAAATAATCATCTTTGTTATATAATCCTCAAAGGAACTGGAAACATTCTCAATAAATCAAAATGCTACAGTATGTTGAAATGCATTGTAGGCACCTGGCACATAGTCCTTTCTCCATGTTATAGCAACGTGGTTTGTGGAAATGTTTTTATTATTATTATTATTATTATTATTATTATTATTATTATTTCAAACCAACCAGCACAGTCTCTCTGTTTCTCTGCGTGTTTATGAGAATTTGAACAATTTTCTGTAAGTACTTTCATTATATAATAAATGGGGCACCAGAGCATGACCTGTCCTGATGAATCACTTCAACTATGTAAACACCACTCAAATCTGTGGGCCAATGTGTTAAATAATTATCATGAAGTTCTGGTAGAGCCACATACGTCATTATGTCATAATTTGCTGGCTGTGAATTTCAGGTTGTGAAAGTCCTCTGACGCTATTTGCTTTCCGGGAGATGACGTCTAGTAGTCACTTTTCCTTACCTTAATTATAATTAAAGCCTGGGTTTCCCCCACTACAAAGCAATTTTTTTTTCTTTTATAAAGGCTAATTTTACTCCATTTGTTTTTTTAAATCATTATTTGATTTTCAGAATCTGGTTTAATGTGGTTAGAGTTGCTTTGACGTGTATACTAGGAATGTACCACTCACCCACACACACATGCTCATTTACATCTAGGCAATTTACAGTACTGTAACCTGTCGTTACAAAAAAAAAATGTTTTTTAGAAATGTGTAGAGAATTGGATATCCTGGAAGTAAGCTACACAGACATAACAAAATATGAAACTCTGGATCGATAAAAAAAGTTTTGCATCTGAGTGCGATGAGTGCACTTCACCACCAGGCTGCCAATTTCCTTTATTATAGTTTTGAATTGATCCTGTTATTTTCCTGGTCTTTATTTTTATTATTATCACCAGAGGAGAAGAAATATGTGTACAGTATATAGTATGCCCTGCGCTTTAAGAAATTGAATGACAATAATAGCATATACTGTAGGCTCAAGCATGCTTTTCATAGGAATGGTAAATGCTTCTTTAGTAAATGTCACTGTGATACATGTATTACTACCACACATGGTAAATCCACTCTCAAAGCTTCCACCTGGGGAGAGTTAATGGACCAAAGGCACAGAGAAGCACAAGTATTAAGTGTTTCCTGATGCTAGGATTAACTCCATATGGGAATGGCACTTCAGTGCCTTCATGAAGAGGCCACTAAAATGGGGAAACCAGGGGATGGATTTTGACATTTTTTTGTAATCATGTTTTGTTGCCATTCCCCATTAGACATCCTATAGATAAATTACATAAATATGGGCAATAAGTTCAAAATTTATCATTTTGATCTCGGAGAGTGGGTGTGTTAATGCTCTCACTCATTATCTATGTAGGGTCTTGAGAGGTCTGTCTTGGGCCTATCCTAAGGAGGGGTACACCTTGGATGTGGTACCCATCCACTGCAGGGCACAAACGCACACACACACTGTCATACACTTCAGGCTATTTGGAAATGGACAATAGCCTCCTTTGCATGTCTTTGGATTGTGGGAGGAAACTGAAGCACCCAGAGCAAACCCACCGAGCACAGGGGGATTGTGCAAACTCCATACACGCAGACCTGAGGGTGGGATTTTAACCCTTGCACCTCCAGGGGCGAGTCCACAACCACTACACTGAAATGCTGACCAATTTGAAATAACAAACCACAATTTGGAATTACAGGAGTTGGACAATGAAACTGAAACGCCTGGTTTTAGCCCACAATAATTCATTAGTATGGTGTAGGGCCTTCTTTTGGGGCCAATACAGCATCGGTTGGTCTTGGGAAGGACAGATACAAGTCCTGCACAGTGGCCAGAGGGATTTTGAACCATTCTTCTTGCAGAATAGTGGTCAGGTCACTACGTGATGCGGTGGAGGAAAACGTTTTCCGACTTGCTCCTCTTAAAAACACCCCAAAGTGGCTCAATAATATTTAGATCTGGTGACTGTGCAGGCCATGGGAGATGTTCAACTTCACTTTCATGTTCATCAAACCACTCTGTCACCAGTCTTGCTGTGTGTATTGGTTCATTATCATCCTGATACACGGCAATGTTTGAACCATCGGGTGCACATGGTACTCCAGAATGGTTCGGTAGTCCTTGGCAGTGGCACGCCCATCTAGCACAAGTATAGCGCCTGGGGAATGCCATGATATTGCAGCTCAAACCATCACTGATCCACCCCCATGCTTCCCTCTGGGCAGGCAACAGACTGGGTGGTACGTTTCTTTGGGGCTTCTCCACAAGATTTTCGCTGCTGGCACCACTGAAACCGATGTTTGGCATTTGCACGAGTGACCAAAGGTTTGGCTATAGAAGCCCTTCCATGTACATTGACCCTGGAGCTCCTGACAAACAGTTTTGGTGGAAACAGGAAAGTTGAGGTGCACATTTATTTATGCAGTGAGTTGGGCAGCTGAGGTTTTATGTTTTTTTGGATACAATCCCTTTTAGACAGCTTCCTCTTGCGTCCACAGTTACTCCTGTTGGATATGGTTCGTCCTTCTTGGTGGTATGCTGACATTACCCTGGATACCGTGGCTCTTGATGCATCACAAGACTTGCTGTCTTGGTCACAGACGCACCAGCGAGATGCGCACCAACAATTTGTCCTCTTTTGAACTTCGATATGTCACCCATAATGTTGTGTGCATTGCAATATTTTAGGCAAAACTGTGCCATTACTCTGCTAATTAAACCTTCACACTTTGCTCTTACTGGTGGAACGTGCAATCAACCAGCCACGTACCTCAAACACTAAATTGGCCAGTGTTTCAGTTTCATTGTCCAACCCGCTGTATATACTCACAATGTGATCATTCATTTATTCATTCATATTCAGGAATCATCTCATCATCAATTTGGAGTTGTTGCAGATCCAGAGCCTCTCCGATCTCAGAACCATCTGATGTGCAATACGAATACGCAACAAATGGGATGCAAGTTCACAAGACGCAATTCACATTTTGAATTTCACAACTGAGGGGCATTTTAAAGTAGTCAAGCTCCACACAAACAGTAGCCTGAGCTCTGGCATGGAAAGTGAGCCAGCAGTGATACAATCTGTACCACCAGACTGCCCACAGGATACAATATAAAGTGCATGAAACAATAGTATATCAACAGTACATGTAGTTATTTAACATAACTAACAGTTGATGAGTGACTCCAGACTAATGCGTGTTAACCGTTCCACTAATACAATGCTCATTAAAACAGTTAATGCTCAAAATGTGTTTAAGGGCTTAATAAGACATTAAACACATCGAGAGCTTAATAATGAATCCGATGATGATTTAATTAGATGTGTAGGAGTTGAGAAGTGCTATAAATTCTTTATAGTATGTCAATGAAATTCAATTCAATGTTATTTGTTTATTTGAAACTCTTAACAATTGACATTGTCGCAAAGAGAGAGAGAGAGAGAGAGACTTCACACAATCGAAAGAAATGATGACAGTTTGTATGAATGGTAAATGACTATATGCTGACAGTCAGCAATCATGTTAGAAACCCAGTTAAAAAATTCAGGACCTTGCTGTTTTTCCATTTGCTAACACACATCTGTTTCGTACATAATCATGTAATCCCATTATTTTCAGTTATGCATGCAATGTAGATGTAAGGACTAGATTAAAATCCTAAATTATAACCTGCTGGTACCATATGTTTGTCTGCATTTGGTTGCGGAAATGAAAATGAGTGGTTATGTCATCTACTGTACATATTAATTTAATTTAAATTCTGTATTGACTGTGAGTTGAAAAATATATATATATATAGTTTTATACTTTATACGTATGTCGTACAGTATGTGTGCATACCTGGCAAAGCATGCTTTGATCCAGCTTTACCTCTCTGAGCATTGTGGATTCATGCCATGAAGGAACAGCAGGGAACGCCTCCAGTTCGAGACAGCATCTGTCAAAATGTATTAAAGCCCAGCACACATGCCTGCATGGATTTACTTATCTGCGCCAGTCAGGCATTAAAGAGGCCTTTGAGGGAAGAGAGAGATGAGGCGTGCCCCAGCAGGACAGGCAGGAGATGTGGATTAAGGAGGCACATAGCAAATCATAGAGAGAGACTTTGGTTGGTCAATAGCCAGAAAGAGAACTCGCGTTTTTTTTTTTGGACGGTGTCTTAATAAAGAATCATTGTGCTATGACAAACCTCGACGCAATTAGTCCATCATTATAGCCCAGGTATTTCCTCCATCTTGCTCAAAACCTTTTCAAAATGTCAACCTGGTTTGCAACTTGGATGGGAGCGAACTCTAGAAATTGTACTTTGGAATCATGCTACTGGGAATAGTTCCACCCCAAGGTGGTGTCTACTCGTTCTACAATAATAATAATAATAATAATATAAAAACTGTCATGTGTCACAAATATCACAAAAATGTTCAGCAGCTAGAAAGCAGCAAGCCCATCTACCCCACTGAGTGGACTGAGAGATGGCGGGAGAAGTGTGCATTTACTGGGCAGGACTTGGGAGGGGGACTTTAGGAATTTTAGGGGGGGTGGAGGACAAAACTTTGAAAGGGATAGGGTGAAGTATTTGGCAAAGTCACAGTGTTACGGTGGCTCGCTAACAGTGTGGGCTAGAAGGAGGGAGTGCCATTTTACTTAATCAGGTAGGTGTGTTCCTATGTGGTCTGTAATATGTTAGAGGAAATTGTCAAATTACACTGTTTCGTGATTTTCTTACTTAGTTCTTAATAAGGTCTCTTTTTCCTTCCTCTTTTGTGAATTTCAAGACGACCTTACACTCATCGGCTGCATTTTTACATATAAATGTCTTATATGTATATATTTTTTTCTTTTCATTACTTGGATGCAGTGCGATGTTCTGTAATTAAAAGCATGTGTACTGTGCACATTTTTATTTAATGGACAATCTATGTATGAAAAGTGTTGTAATGAGGCATATACAGTAGTCTTTGTTTGTTTTAACTTGTCTGTACACTTGCATGCCTGTACTGTATTAGACTTTGCTTTGCACTCGTGTTAAACTCTATCAATTCTTTTAGATCGTGTGCATATCTTACTTAATTTTGTTATCTCTTGTAAATTGATAAGTTATGAAGGTGAAATATGTTTTCTCCTCCAGTTCCTGGTCATCTTATAGTATATTTCTCATGATGATGCACCCAGTTTCTCTCCTGCTGATGGCAGGATTCCTGCACCATAGTGTGGCCAACGGGGTTGACCCACTGTCCTGGTTCTACCGTATGCACCCCATGGCTATCATGGAGCCTGACAGCACCGGAGGAGACTGTCCATCTGAGTGTGACTGTCCTCCAACCTTCCCCATTGCCATGTACTGCAACAACCGTGGCATGAAACAGATGCCCTACATCCCCTCTCGGATGAAATACGTCTATCTCCAGCACAATCTAATAACTACGGTGTCAGACGAAGCATTTAAAAATGGCACCAACCTTGTGTGGGCCATGCTTCACGAGAACCAGATTGCAGAGGTAGGAAAACGGGCCTTTGCCAGTCTGGTGAATCTGGACCGCCTGTACTTGAGTGGCAACAACCTGACTGAGGTGCCATCTAACCTTCCTCACACTTTACGTGACTTGCGCCTCAACCACAACAAAATTGACAAGGTATCGCCCAATGCTTTTGAAGGCATGGAGAATCTGACCACCTTGCTGCTCAACCACAATGCCATCCAGGACATGGGCAGCACTCTGAAGGGTCTGAAGTCCCTGACTTTGCTTGATGTCAGCAGAAACCAGTTGAAGAAAATTCCAAATGGCCTGCCTGCCATGCTTCACCAGCTTTATTTGGGCTCGAATTCCATTGATGCCATTCCAGGCGACTTCTTTAACCATTTCACCAACCTGCAGTATGTGCGCTTATCCCATAATGCCCTAACAGATAAGGGTATTCCATCTAACTCTTTCAATGTAAGTGGTTTAGTAGAGCTTGACCTCTCGTTTAACAAACTGGAGAGGATCCCAACAGTTAGCACCAGCCTTGAACACCTTTATCTACAAGCAAACCAAATCAAAGGTATGTTTGAGGTTCACTTCTATAAAGGCCATATTTTGAGTTTGTTCTCTGAAAATACTTTGATCTTGCCACTAAGTAATGGGTGATACATTTGTTCTAGGTCTCTTAGAAGCTCATAAAAGTATGTGTCAGAAGTTGTGAAGCTGAATTTCCCAAATAATGTAACTAAAAAGCTTTTATATTCACCAAGCTTATCTTCTTAGTAATTTGACTACCAGTTGACGAAATTGGATTAAGGCCCATAACTAATTAAGTATCATGGTTTGCCTTTGGTTTCCTAATTCATATGCAATTTAGGGTTCTAGTGTCAGGATCTCTAGGATTAGGGTTATGGAACCTCTTGAAATGTTGAAAGTAATATGATTCTGACTTCTTTGCTCGGTCACAGAGTTTTCAATGGGCAGTTTCTGCAGTGTGGTGGATGTGATGAACTTCTCCAAGCTGAAGGTCCTGCGTCTGGAAGGCAACGAGATCACACGCGGGGATGTCCCGTCTGACTCGGCTATGTGTCTCCGCTTTGCCTCAGAAATCGCTCTGTAACTGCTCCAGTGGGGCGTTAGAGTGCAGTTCCTTGTATATATATATATTTTTTGGTTCGTCTTTCCTGTGACCGTTTCACCAAATATTTAAACATTTCTCAGTACTTTGATTGTTTGTTTCATGTTTTATGTGAAAATCCGATACTGTTTACGTTTATCTTTCTGCTGTCGCAGAGGAGGTTGTGATGATTTGTGTGTCTAGTTTGTGCATGTGTTTTGACCTGATTTGTGGATGTTTGCTTCAGTATGTGTTATGTATTAGCTAAGGATAATGTGTGCAACATTGTTTGCAGCGTCCTGGATGTGTGCATGCCGGTCTGTTTTGCATGTTTCTAAGTGGGTTTACTCATTTTCAATTTATCTGTTTACTTTCTAATCATGTCACTATTAGGAATAACTTGAAGATAATGCTTTTTTTTTTTTTTTTTTTTTTTTTACTTGTTTACTATGTACTGTAGGCAACATGTTATGAGACTACGTTCTAGACACGTCTGGAGAACTTTAACCTGAGTAAACAAAAGTAAAAAAAAACTTTAATGTATAAATGTTTGTGAATATGTGCATTGTTTGTTTGTTTACTGATCTCTCTTTCTCAAAAGGCAACAAAAGTCACAACAAATTTTTAGGCAAAAACAATTGTGCCTTCCCATACCTAAACATCCCTAAGGAAGTTTGGCTCCATCTACTGGTCACATTAGTCCATTGAAAGTGGAGTGTATGAAATATAATTAGATAAAATAATCATATCACTCACTCAATGTCTATATCACTTTATTCTGCGTACAGGGTCGCGGGGGGGCCTGGAGACCTAGGGCATAAGGGGCGAGGTGCCAATCCATCGCAGTGCACACACACAAACTACAGGCAAATTGGGATGCCAGTTAGTCTAACCTGCATGTCTTTGTTTTGTGGGAGGAAACCGGAGCCCCCAGTGGAAAGCCACCAAGCACAGAGAGAACATCAGCAACAGCTGGAATCGAACCCTCAACCCTTGAGTTGCAAGGCAACAGTTCGAACCACTACGCCACTGTGACGCGTAATCATAATATATGCTACAAAATTATACTGTTCAGCTCATAGCATGTGCATTGCAGGGTGGCTAAAAACTCAATCTGAGCTTGGAGCATTCAAATAAGTACAGAATTTATTTACAAGCTTCCACTGATTATCCATAGACAAATTAACCTTGAACATTACAGTACTAATACTTTAATAAGTTATGTAATCTATATATTTAAGGGACAAGCAGCAGGGGTTCAACGAAGCACTTTAATGGCTGTGCTGACCTACAGAATGAGAGTAGACCTCTCTGAGGTTTTTTTACTTGCAACAGAAAAATGGCAGACAGTGGCCGATCCTTGTCAAATGTGTGTCGAAACCTGTCTTTTTATTTATTTTTATCTAAGTAATCTTTGCTTAATTGGTGCAATAAATGCAACAAGCGGGTGACACAAACTGCACACAATTATAAACGGCCATCCTATGGCTGAAAAGAAGAAGATAAATAGGTATTAGAAGGTAAATAGAGATATTATGGATTGACAGTTGAACAAGCTGAAGACAATGAGAGATAATTGAACAACTCAGTGTCGATTGTCTGCAAATTTGCTCACACATACAGTAGAAACTACAAAACAATCGATAGGCAGAAGTTAACACTCATCCCATTTTCGCCCAGTGACAGGTGACATGTTGAAAACCACTATAAATATGACTAAACTTTCACTTTCATTCTCAGTCCTTTTTGGACGTCTCCCCTGTCACCATGTTCCGTATATGGAAAAAAAAAAAAACTCCATCTAACCAGTGTCTCCATTATTCTAAACCCAGCTTACCTGCCAATAACTCCCTGGTAGTTCATAATCCCAAAATGGGACAAAATGGGTGCCAGTGGTTACTGAAGTGGAGCATTGAGAGTCGACTTCTACCATATCAAGATTCACGCCTCATCAATCAGTGTTTAGTCACTGGTTAAAGGGATAAATGGCATACAAAATGGTATGTTTGGATGTTTTCTTACTTAATAACAGGAAGGACAGCTTACTTAATAACAATGAAGATGGCTTGGGTTGCAGAAAAACAAGCAATTGCACTATGATGGCTTATGACTGCAGGACTAAAATCGCCACTAACGGTTTCTTACCCAAGTCTCCATACAGTAACAGTAATATCAACAAAGTAGACCAAAACACATTTTTTGTTACAAATTTGCACTTTGCACTCAGAACCTTTATAGAAGGGATGTATTCATACTCGTACTCTCTGGTATAACCCAAATGAGGATTGGTTCCTTTCTTAGTTTTCCTCTCAAGGTTTCTTCCCCATTTCTCATCTCACTGTGTTTTTCCTTCCAATTTGCTCATTAGGTATGAACATGTTTAATTAATTTATTCATTTAAATCTGCTTTGCAACAATGTCAATTGATATATATACTGTGTGTGTGTATATATATATATATATATATATATATATATATATATATATATATATATATATATATATCAATTTAATAAATACATTTTATTAAATTGAATCATTAAGTTAAAAAGAAGCAAACCCTAGGAAGCACTGGAGCTGTTTATGATTCATTTATGCAAGTGGCTTTACCTTAGCCCTCTAGATCAAATTTAACTCCTCTTGCTGATAGAATCTCAAAATAGACACCATGTGTATGGAATTCACACTGCATTTACAAACAAATGTTTTTCAAGTAGTGTTTGCAATACATTTCCTACATTTTGAAATCGCTGAGATTGACAAAAACAAAATTATTTAATGTATCTATAAGTAGGCGGCACGGTGGCTATGTACATGCACATAGACCGCCTCAGGTCTATGTGCATGTACTCCCTGTGCTTAATAGGTTTCCAGTTTCCTCCCACAGTCCAAAGACGTGAGGGTTAGGCTAACTGGAATGCCCAAATTGCTCGTAATGTGTGAGTGTGATTATGTGTATCTGTGTGTGTGTGCGCGCCCTGTGATGGATTGCCACGCTGTCCAGTGTGTACTCATGCCCTCAGTCTCCTCGGATAGTCTCCAGGCCCCCCGCGACCCAGTATACAGGATAAAGCAGTAAAAACTATGAGTAAGTAATTTACATGGGTCTGAACGACTGCTTGGTGTGCATTGGTAAGGACATGTGGTATGACCGGATTCTAATACTGTTGTCTGGCATATTAAAACCAGACTTTTTTTTCTTCTCCCCCTCTTATATGGACCATCTGACGTGCATTCGCAAGGCAGAGGGTATCTGTTTTTCATTGTGATGTCATTTAGTCCCTAAAAGATGATGCAGGGATGTAATATATTATTTCCTTCTTTCATGAAAAAAAAAAAAAAAAAAAAAAACCTGCACCGGGGAGAAAAAACATTGGCTAAATAATTCAAGCTGCCAGGGAATCATTATGGTATTTATTCATTTCCTTTTTCTGTGGTGCTGACAGTGAATAAAAGCTGCCCTTTGGGGTATGCAGAACCAGGTTGATTGCACATTCTAAGGAATGATAAGGAGGCAGATATGTTTCATATGATTTATTGAACACCTCTCTGAGATCCACATATTTCTGTTGGAAGTTTTCTCATGTTTGGGAACCTATCCTCCTGAACAGAAGGAGGTGCTGGTGAGAAGGCACAGCTCAGTAACACAGACAGACAATGACTACTCCTCCCATTTGACGACTAATTTCATTTTGGGTCACATCCAGAGGCTTGTTGCCTTCTCTAAGGACCGAAATGAGACGGTCTGGTCTATAGGGGACTTTTTACTTGCATCACTAGCTGTTTACACCCTTACCATCTCATCAATGTAAAAATAAATATCAAATATCTATAAAAAGACAATGATGATGGCTTTTTATAAAAAAAAAAACGGTTGTGGCATAATCTAGGACAAATGCATCAAGCTGTTGGTTAACATTTTGTAAGACAACCCATCTGTCAGAGAGTGGATTTCATACAAGACAGATTTTTTAAAATTATTATTATGTCTCTCTCTCTCTCTCTCTCTCTCTCTCTCTCTCTCAGGTCCTATGTCCGCCATCATCTCTTCCAGCTTGCAAAGAATCTTGGGATAGATTGTGCTGCGAAGTACACACCGTTGCATCCTGTGTTATCAGGAGAGAGGAGACCACATTTGAAGGAACCTTCGAAATGGGACAGCCTTAGTCATAATGCTATGACGTAATGCGTCTTTTTAAAGACCGGACTTGAGACACACTCACCATGTGGGTTTTTACAGTATTTACACAACCACATGTGCCCAAGGATTACTGTATGAGTAGTTAAGGATACTGAATAATATTTGGCTTTTTGACACAATAATCCCAAAATCCTTTCATTCAAACTTCTAAAGCTTACTGTACTCCCTGCCATCTGTCAATGACTCACCAGGATTCTGACAATTAGGAAACAGCAGGTAAAAGTTACTTCTAGAATACAGACAGTCAGCACTGGTGCTGCCCCAGGTTGTGTTCTCACCCCTCTGTTATTTTCCCTTTAAACCGATGACAGTACGTCCAAGGTCCTAGCTGTTAAACTTCAAAATTTTACAGATGACACTCTGCTCATTGGCGACAAATCTGCACATCGGCAGTAGGTGGAGCGGCTGGTGCTATAGTGCAATGAGCACAACCTGGAGCTCAAAACTGTGGAGATCAGAGTGGACAGCGGACAGTATTACTCCCCCTCACGATATCCAACAACCCTGTGTCATCTGTGAAGACTTTCACGTTTCTGGTACCAAGATCTGAAATGGGAGACCAACATAAACTCTATCCTCAAAAAAAGCCCTGATGACGATGACTGAAACTTTCTGCTATAACTGAGGACGTTCGGTGTGCAACAAGAACTGGTAATACAGTTCTATAATTTGATTGAGTCATCAAATCAATCTGTTTTGGAGTAGCCACAAAACAGGCTACTATGCTAACTTAGTTAGCCTTATGCTAACTATTGCTGTTGTCTGTTGCTAACATGATGGTAGAGTGATTAGCATGTTGCTAGCATGACTCCAATGTCTTGCCAACAGACTATAGGAAACAGAAAAAAGGCGGGAAAACTATTGGTACTCCCCTGACCACTCTCAATGTCTTGTGTGTTGTACAAATACAGACCCCTCTAATCCTCGACAGTACCTTTAGTCAACTCCTCCCTTCAGTTTCATCACCGTCACAAATAACCGATCGTGATCATGTGCTATCTGGCGTAAAGAAAAAAAAAAGCACCAACATGCTCTTTACAAATTTTTTACACCCTATTTCACATCTACAAATACTGTGTTGAAAGATCAGTCACACATCACAAGTGACACACACATTGTTGATTGCACTAATCATACAACTTGTACTGTATGTCATGGTTTGTACACTATGTCATGGAATGTACAGTCATACACAACTCCCTTCTCATAAGTGATGAAGTGACGTACGTCACTGTTATTTGCAGAAAAAAAAAATCACAATCACTTTACGTACATTGCTGATCTGTTACCTACTTTGTATAATATGTAAGAGTGTAGTCTGTGATCTAAAAACCTTTTTATATATATATATATATATATAATGTTCTAAAGCAGGGTTTGATAACCTAAACCTCACTATATATATATATATGTTGTTGAATAGTGAGGTTTAGGTTATCAAACCCTGCTTTAGAACATTCCAGTTGTAACTTTTCTGTACAAATGTCAACCTTTTTAGTGCACTACAGGATTTTTTTGTCAACACCAGTCAAACATTAAAAGATGTATTTACTGTAAATTATAAATTTTTTCTTGAAAATATGTTTTGTCTTTATAGTAACTGTCATATAATTACTTCAAAATTCAATGCAGCACCTTATAATAGCATTTAATTAGGATAAAAACTAGATTCTTCTAAGTAATTACAAAAAAAAAACATCCTTGCTTTTTGCCTAAAACAGTAAAGTAATAATCCTATCAATAAAATTTCCTTAATGTTAAGAAACGTATCCTCTAGTACTGTAAGTTATAAGCAAAAAGTTCTTTGTAAGATATTAAAGGTTTTACAGATACAAAACTATAAACTTTTATTGTAAACATTTATGCAGCATTTAACCCTTTGAAAAAAAAAAACTCACAACTTCTTCAAAACATTTGAATGTAAACAAGTTTTCGCATTAAACTCTTTTCAAATCCAGCTTTCATATTTTTCTGAATTGTGATTTGGCGGCCCGGTGGCTTAGCGATTAGCACTGTTGCCTTGCACCTCCATGTCCAATTCTCACCGGCATGCTTGGTGACTTTCCTATGGGTACTCCGGTTTCCTCTCACAGTCCAAAGAGGCTAATTGCCATTCCCAATTAGTCTGGATATGTGTGCATGTACCCTTTTAAAGCAATTAATCATTTTAAACTAAACAATAAATTATTACTAACAGAAAATAAACAAAAAGTAATGTTTTGCTGACGAAAAATGTAAAAAAAATATTCTTTACATAGTGAAATAAAGCCTACTTTGGATGTACACTGTCAACACTGTCACACAATAAGTTACTGACGATGTTGACGATGCTGACAATGTTGACAAAATGACACATTATGCTAACTTCTGTAATGTATGGGGGAGCCCGTTTGTTTTTGCATAATTTGCTAGATGCATTTTTAATGGGTTCGGAAGTCATGAAGGAAAACAGGAAGTCATGAAGAGGTCTTTGGAGTTTCGGGAGATCACAAGATTGCCTGACTTTATGTATTTTTTAGAAATGTCTGACGGTGTTGACAGAAACTCAGGATACAAATTACAGGTTAAATTTTTGTATTATTTTATTTTTATTTTATTGTTATATTGCAACACTAAGTGATGGTGCGTACCAACGTCGGGGAATATCTGCAAAATGTGGAGATGAGTGGAGCATTGTTCCATGTTTTGTGCCTTGGGGACGAGACAAGGGGGAGGCAATGGTATTGAGACAGACTCTTTGGTGGAGGCTGTTGTTGTTTGTTTAAATTTTTTTTTTTTTTGTCTTTGATGTTAACTACACAAAGCAGTGTCTTCCCACCTGGGAGTTTCTCGAGCATGCTGTATATCAGATTGATGATTGATATTGAATCCTTATCTGTTTAATTTTTGAGGGCAACAGTTGTTTAGCCCACATTTAATAAATAATATTTTGAAAACGTTTCATTGTTCTTGTTCTTAACATCATTTTGAAAGTAAATGAAATAGTAATAGTTAAATAGTTACGTTAGTTATGTTGACATTATAGAAGAGTTGTATCGACCACTATATAAAAAGTGTTTAAGCATTGTGTTAAATGCAAAAAATGAAATGCAATTAACATCAGATTTAAAGGGGCCTCTTGGTTTTATTGCTTTACAGAGAGCGTTTATGTTACATTTATTTCATATCAAACAAATGGTCACCTTGTGATTATATGGTTCTGTCTAACATTTTTGTCAAAATGTAGTTATTTTCTTATTCTGTGACAATCTACTTACATCATGTGAAGTTGTTTACCTTTAGGTTTTATCTACTAAATCAAATGGAATTTTACCCACTGGTTGGATCAAATCAAATAACCCAGCAGTTTAACATTTAACCCAGCTAGTCAGTTTTACCCACTGGTTGGGTCAAATGAACAACCCAGAATTAGAGTGTATTGTATATGTGATGGAGAAAGGCTGAACTGAAAACCAGTCTATATATAACCAATGTTGTCTATATATAATTGTACAGTCCTTATATGAGTACCACTGGATATTATTCTTATGTCAAACCATATCTGTGTTCATAGTTATCCGGTAACAGAAAAAGAGAAGCAGTGAGGAGGAACTACAATATACAAAAGTATTACTCCAGATAGCATGAGGTTATATTTTGTGAAATAGAACCAAATTATCATAAATATTATGAAACTAATATAAAACTAAAATATTAACTGCCTGAAAAGCATTACAGGGATGATCACATATACATCTACAGTTAAAACAAGCTAGTATTAGTTATTATTTGATGACAAGACAACGTTTTCATCTCTGTGTTTCTGTTTTTCAGTGTTTTCTGGGTCATAGACTGTTTTGATCTAGTAACATACGGAATGACAAACTAAGGGAGAAAGGCAGGAAACTCGTGATTTGCACACACTCATACTCACTTAAGAATGTGTAATTGCACAATTGATAGTTATCATTAGTGTTTGTGCCTGAAAGCTGAATTTCCTCTGTTCTGGGTGTTAGTCAAGCACTTGTGTTCGTCAAAAGTTTCAGACAAAACTGTCAGTCAGCATTTCGGACTTGATATTTACAGGGTTTTAGGTCATTTGTCCTTACCAAATACCTTAATAACACCTTGTCATGAGCATAATAAGGGGCCACGTCACAATGGATTAGAGTCACAAGGGGCATTGAATGAATTTGGGAGGTCACACATGAATATCTTATTGAGTAAGCTAGACACATTGCCTACAAATGGTTTTTAATTGAACACATATGCTAAACTGTGCTTTTTTATTAGACTGAAACAATTATAATTTTCTTGGATCTAGGCAAGGTGCCAATGGTGACTGCAGACCGAAGTCAAATCACTCAGTGATATACTGTAACTGAACCTCTAAACAGTTGTTTCGGGGAATTCCACAATCCTTTTAATATTGATAATTTCCCAAACAAGAATTCTTATGAACACAAGCACCTTTTATTGACATTTGTTTCCTGATGTCACTGAAGCGTAATTACAGTATATATGTCAAAAACTGCCAATTACTGTAATAATGGCTTTACCAACCAACCATAACATCATGTTTGACTCATGTCAAACACACATAACACGGTCACCAGGTGTTTTTATACATCTATGAACACTATAATTAGTGGCAGAAAACACACTGAGTTTCATTAGCAATCTCCAAAGTTAATTGATCTGATTTTCATAATATAACTACTTAAAAGCGGTCATATTTTATACTAATTGAGTATGAAGAATGATTTTGCTTCAATTTGAACAACCTGGGAAAAAAAACAGGAATGTTGCAATATGTCAAAAGTATGCCTCAATGTCTAAAAATGTACTTTCAGTATGATAAGAGACAGAGTGATTTGATTCCTTTAAACATACTGTATAGGGTTGCTTTAATTTCTAACGTTTCATCATATGAACCTTTGGGTAAAGGAATTATAATCATGACATGATTTGTTACCACTTTTACACAATATATTCATACAATGGAAAAGATACTTTCACTTAGCATTAAAATAGAGTTTTAAAATTGGCACAGGTCTAGACAAATGGTATATATATATATATATATATATATATATATAAGTACTGTTAAATAGCTTATAGTTAAAAAAAAGAAAAAAAATATTATTTATATATATATATATATATATATATATATATATATATATATATATATATATATATATAAATATATATTTTTTTATTTTCTTTCTTTTTAACTATAAGCTATTTAACAGTACTTGACTTGAAAATTGCATTGTATTGAAAAAGAAGCATGTAAAGCAACTTATTCACTTCTTTTTAACCTTAAGACAGTTAAAAACAGATTATAAGTAACGAACAGGTGTTTTGTTTTCTGTATCTCAAGATGATTTATTAACCCGTTCTCCACCCGAAACCTCGACACACGTTCCAATAAATGACTATAAAATAGTGTAAAGGGATGGGCGGAGTAGGGGTCAATAAAGAAAGGACTAAATAATGAGTGTTGTTTTCCTTAAATATGTTAATATTCCCTAATGTAATGTTTTGCTATACACTGCCTAACAGTGGGAGGAGGGCTGTTGTTGTTATAAAAATGCCATGCCTTCAACATACTGTTTACACTTCCATTCATCTTCATCGTTACTGCGTGCTGCATTCAAGGATGAGGGAAAACAAAATCACGGCAGCTGATCCGGTAAAAGCTTTATTTGAGATTTATTTGTATTTAATATTCAATCGATGAAAGTGTTTCATCATACTTTTATTGATATTTGATTTAATAATAATTTATTGAATTTCGTATGTTAACAAAATTCCAAATTTTTTTTTTTTTTATAGTTTGTAATATAATACAAACTCCTACAAAGAGTAATGTGTGATTTTAATATGCAAACTTCGGTTAACTGCTTTAGGAAAACAATGCCTGTAAGAACAAAGACTCCCATGTTGGAAACCTGGATGAAAATGCAGACAGAGGGAACTGGAGCAACAAGAGGGAATATCTGTTGTCTATGATCGGATATGCAGTAGGACTTGGAAACGTATGGAGATTCCCCTACCTAGCATACAAACATGGAGGTGGTGAGTGAGCATTATTTCTTCGATGTGGAGAGCACTAAATCACGGTCCACTCATAAGCTGTGCTTTTATGATAGTATAAGAGTATACATAAAAAACCTCTTAGTCGTGCCGTTTAGAATGGTAACCGTTAAGCATTAACATGCCGTTGACTTATTCTGTTACTTAGTCGCATGATTTATGCAGTTTTAACAAAGATCATTTGCACTAAATTTTGCTTGCAACTGAGCTCGACCAAACCTTTAAGCATTTCTTCGGCAGAACATTCGAAATTTGAACCACTAATGATCCAATTTGGAATTTAAAAGAGCCTTTTAAGCATCCGCAAACCTATGTTACATATCATTTGAGTTCATTTAGATTAGATTTAAAAAGACTAATCTAAATTAACGTTAATATTGTTTCATGATATTTAATTCATTTATTGTTATCATTATATTTGTTTCATGATATTTAATTCATTTATTATTATCATTAATTCAGGTATTAATATATTGCTTATTTGTTGAACTTATCACTGTAAATCCAAGGTTGCTCACTCTACTTAAAACCTTCTTGTAAGCAGTGTGCACTTAAAACTTTTAATATATTACCATGAAGTGTACTACTAAACTGTAAATAGTTCGCAGCATTTTTTTCTAGTCAACAATTATATATATATATATATATTTTTTTTTCTGATTTAGTCAGCTATTATAATATATTACACGTTACATTACAATTGCTGCATAGTGTCGAGCCTGGTTAGCACACGGATGGGAGACCACCTGGAAATGGTAGGTGCTGCAGGGTTGACATGGTAGTTTAGTGGTTAGTGCTCTTGCCTAGGGGTTTGAGTCTTGTTAGAAGTAGAAGTCTTGTTATGAATAGAAATTATCTGTTGACCTAACAAATTTTGAAGGTAATAGGACAAAATAACATTATTATTTATGTACTAATACATTTTTATGTTTCAACATGACTGCATTGTGATGAGCTGTGTATGTACAAAAAACTTTACAAAAAAAAAAAAGAATTTTAGGAAGAGTGAGCAATTTGGATTTACAGTGTAGTAAAGTGGTGGCACGTGGCTTAGTAGTTAGCACTGTCGCCTTGCACCACCAGGTTTCAGGTTCGATTCCTCGGGTCTGTGCGCATGGAGTTTGCATGTTCTCCCTGTTCTTGGTGGGTTTCCTCTAGGTACTCTGGTTTCCTCCCACAGTTCAAAAAACATGCAGTTTAGGCTAACTGGTGTTCCCAAATTGCCCGTAGCGTGTGTGTGCCCTGCGATGGATTGGCATCCTGTCCAGGGTGTACACCACCTCGTGGGCAAAAGCTCCTGTGATAGGCTCCAGGCCCCGGTGATCCTGTATACAGGATAAAGCATTATAGACGATGAGTGAGTGAGTGTAATAAAGTGTTAGCAGTGTGACAAATACATATGTCAGACTCTTTCTATTACAGTATGTCTATTTTTGTCCATCATGAACCTTGTAACCTTTTGTTGATAACACTTTCCTTGAACCATGAGTCATGAAATAGCTGTCACCGTGTGATACACATAACTGATGCAACATAGTTTCATAAGCTGACGTACAGCACAACACAGTGCCGTACAGTTTCCATGAATAATACTGGATGACATACACACGTGGACAAAATTGTTGGTACCCTTCGGTCAATGAAAGAAAAACTCACAATGGTCACATAAATATCTTTAATCTGACAAAAGTAATAATTAAAAAATATTCTATGAATGTTAACCAGTGAAGGTCAGACATTGCTTTTCAACCATGCTTCAACAGAATTATTTAAAAAAATAAACTCATGGAACAGGCCTGGACAAAAATGATGGTACCCCTAGAAAATACTGAAAATAATGTGGCCAAAGGGACATGTTAATTCAAGGTGTGTCCACTAATTAGCATCACAGGTGTCTACAATCTTGTAATCAGTCAGTGGGCCTATATATAGGGCTCCAGGTAGTCACTGTGTTGTTTGGTGACATGGTATGTACCACACTCAACATGGACCAGAGGAAGTGAAGGAAAGAGTTGTCTCAGGAGATTCGAAAGAAAATTATAGACAAGCATGTTAAAGGTAAAGGCTATAAGACCATTTCCAAGCAGCTAGATGTTCCTGTGACTACAGTTGCACATATTATTTAGAAATTTAAGATCCATGGGACTGTAGCCAACCTCCCTGGACGTGGCCGCAGGAGGAAAATCGATGACAAATCAAAGAGACGGATAATCCGAATGGTAACAAAAGAGCCCAGAAAGACTTCTAAAGAGATCCAAGGTGAACTTCATGCTCAAGGAACATCAGTGTCAGATCGCACCATCCGTCGTTGTTTGAGCCAAAGTGGACAACATGGGAGACGACCAAGGAGGACACCATTGTTGAAAACAAATCATAAAAATATGCCAAACTACATGTTGACAAGCCACAAAGCTTCTGGGAGAATGTCCTATGGACAGATGAGACAAAAATGGAACTTTTTGCCAAGGCACATCAGCTCTATGTTTACAGACAGAAAAATTAAGCATATCAAGAAAAGAACACTGTCCCTACTGTGAAACATGGAGGAGGCTCTGTTATGTTCTGGGGCTGCTTTGCTGCATCTGGCACAGGGTTTCTTGAATCTGTGCAGGGTACAATGAAATCTCAAGACTATCAAGGGATTCTAGAGAGAAATGTGCTGGCCAGTGTCAGAAAGCTGGGTCTCAGTCGCAGGTCATGGGTCTTGCAACAGGACAATGACCCAAAAAACACAGCTAAAAACACCCAAGAATGGCTAAGAGGAAAACATTGGACTATTCTAAAGTGGCTTCTATGAGCCCTGACCTCAATCCTATTGAGCATCTTTGGAAGGAGCTGAAACATGCTGTCTGGAAAAGGCACCCTTCAAACCGGAAACAACTGGAGCAGCTTGCTCATGAGGAGTGGGCCAAAATACCTGCAGAGAGGTGCAGAAGTCTCATTGACAGTTACAGGAATCGTTTGATTGCAGTGATTGCCTCAAAAGGTTGTGCAACAAACTATTAAGTTAGGGGTACCATCATTTTTGTCCAGGCCTGTTCCATGAGTTCATTTTTTTTAAATAATTCCGTTGAAGCATGGTTGAAAAGCAATGTCTGACTTTCATTGGTTAACATTCATAGAATTCTTATTTATTATTACTTTTGTCAGATTAAAGTTATTTCTGTGACCATTGTGAGTTTTTCTTTCATTGACCGAAGGGTACCAACAATTTTGTCCACGTGTGTAACCTGCCATGTCAGCGGATATTATTTGGCCTATCACTAAAATTACAGATAACTGTAAGATGCAACCTATATCACTGGTCATCCATTTAAATAATAGAATATCATTTAAATAATTTCTGATAGCTTATTTTAATAAGCATATTGTAGAGACTTTTAGTTAACAATCAAATTACCATGTCATGTTATATGACATGACGTCAAACTATATACTGTATGATGTCATCCCCATGATTTTTTTTTAGCAAAGGATTTTTATAGTTATAATGTGATGCAATTAATCTTACATCAAATTACATGTTTTTTTCTGACCTGTATCATTTATATACAAATATGTATATTTATATATAAATATATAATTCTATAGCGAAGAATTAAATAGTGACAATGATGACACTGTAATAACATTCTTCCAACTTCATTAACTGGCTTTATCCTGATCAGGCAGGCTACAGAACCTACACTGTACACTGGTGGGGTACTGTAAGATGGTTGGATGTTCAAAGCACTGTGCACCAAAACCACCACACACTCATACTCACTCACTCACCTAGGGATCATTTAGTGTCAAACCCCTCACAGATACTGAAACAGGAGACCTGGATCCGTGAAGTTGCAGTTAATCTACTAACCAAGGTGGTTCGAAGGGCGTATGTAGGGTAGGCATTAGGCTTTATGCATTACTGTATATAGGAATACCATATATGTAGGCATTTAGGTTTTTAGTAAAGCATTAACCTGAATTGCATGATATATTTTCCACTGATTTTCTGTTTTTAGGAGCCTTCCTCATTCCCTACATGATCATGCTGTCAGTCTCAGGGCTGCCGCTGTTTTTCATGGAGAGCTCCGTTGGACAGTTCTGTAGCCAGGGACCCATTAATATGTGGAAAGCTGTGCCAATATTGCAAGGTACTGTACGTAGCAGTCTCTTGCAACAAAGTAAAAAAGCAGCTCCATGATGGAAATATTCTACTAGGTTAATTGCAATGCAATGCAATTCAATTAAACTGTTTTTAACCTTTATGCTACAGTGAAACATTATGTCATTAGTTTAGAATGGTTTTCCATTTGACATTTAAAAGTGTGTTATCCTCTACCCCCCCCCCCCCCCCCCCCCTAGTTTGGTTCTAGCTCCTGGCAAGTACAGAACGAGAAATTATCTCCAAAAATAATATTCACTCTCATTTTAGTCACTTCAGTATAGACCTCATTAAATGCTTAATAATATAATGACTTACTTTTGAAAATAGAATCAAATGCAACCCCAAAATGAAAGCATTAGTGGCTATACATTCAATTTTATTAGTATTCTATTATCTTTTTATTATCCAGGTGTCGGAATTACCATGATGCTGGTCAGCACTTTCGTTTGCATCTACTACAATGTCATCATCGCGTACAGCATCTACTACATGTTTGCATCGTTTCAGGTCCCATTGCCCTGGAGCGATTGCTCAAGCTGGTCAGAAAAGGACTGCAACAACACGGTTGGAGGTTTGTCAAGGACTCATCTTCATCATTGTTACCGAAATGTCACATCCTGAAAAGTTGATCCTGTCGGGTGTAACTGCTTTCTTAGAAATGTCATGATTTAGTGTTACTTCTAATTTATCATGAGTGAACTATAATTCTCTTTTTTAGAATGTTTAAAATGACTATATTTATATAGTCATAATAATTAATATGAACACTTTATATTGAAGCCACTGAACCGAAAAAATGAATCAGTTTAATGGAAACTTCTCCGTGAAAGAAATGGTCTGAAAAAAAAAAATGAAAAAAAAAAAAACGTGACCGTCTGCTATTTACTGAAATTCCCACAAGCACAATGCTTAACTATGGCCAGGGGCTACCTCTGTTAAACAACAAACTGCAGGCTGCTGATGATGTTCTGAACTTTGCTCCTGATCTCAACAGAATATTGCAATATGACTGCCTACAACTTGAGCCTCGTAGCTGGGAATGTGAGCATGGCGGCTGATGGGAATCGAAACTGTTCAGAAGAGGCGTGGATTAGAGCACCATTACAGAGCGCCAGTGAGCAGTACTGGGAGTGAGTTCCTCTCTCTGTCTCTCCCACCATAATGAAAAGGACTGTACAGCAATAAATGTTTCAGAGGAAAATTACATTTCTTAAATTGTGCCTGACGAAAATAACTACTATACATAATATTAAACTACGATTAAAGTTTTAACTCTAACTCTAAGTTCTGTGCTATACATTAACAAATGTTTAGCAAAGTGGCCCTTCAGCGCACTAACAGTATGGATGAGACAGGGTCAGTGGTCTGGCACTTGGCCCTCTGTCTGCTACTCGGCTGGATCCTGATCGCTGCTGCTCTCTATAAAGGCATTAAGTCTTCTGGGAAAGTAAGTATCAAATATTGATTCTGACCAATTAAGAAACAGGGTTAAGGTCAGTAAGGTGTTAGGGACCGAAACAACACATTCCAAGTATCCCAAGAATAAAGGTTGGTTGACGGAATGAGTACTGTAGAGTCACGACGCATTTGTACTGTATCCTTTCAGGTTGTGTACTTCACGGCCACATTCCCATACGCCGTCCTGATCATCCTGCTAATACGCGGCGTTACTCTGGAGGGCGCAAGAGATGGCATTGAATATTACATTGGCTCCCAGTCTAACCTTACAAAACTGGCCGAGGCTGAGGCAAGATTCATCATTCACAACTGAGCCTCACAACTAACACCAATTTGTCTTCAGGTTGTTCAATATTTGATGTCTTCATAATATATTTTTTACTTACACAGGTTTGGAAAGATGCAGCCACTCAGATATTCTTCTCACTGTCTATTGCATGGGGTGGCCTAACAGCACTGGCTTCCTACAACAAATTTTATAACAACTCCTACAAAGACTCCATTATAGTGTGTGTCACAAACTGCAGCACCAGCATCTTTGCAGGCTTTGCCATATTTTCCATTCTCGGACACATGGCACATGTCTATGAAAAACCAGTTTCAGAGGTGGCACAGGCTGGTAAGCTCTCTCTCTCTCTGTTTCTCTCTGTCTCTCTCTCTCTCTCTCTGTTTCTCTCTGTCTCTCCATATTTCTGCTTTACCTTTCAAGTGTATTTTAATTCAGTCCAACTCAACTGTATTTATTGAGATTGTTGGAAACATTGATTTAGATCAGGATTTCTAGCAAATCCTGATCTAAATCTTGGAGGGATTTTAATTTAAATACCTCCGAGATTTAAAAAGTGATATGCTGTTTCCCTAGAAACGGAACATTTTGTGCATAAAGGAACCGGGACGCTCATAATTCTATTATTTATTGACTCTTAATTGCTTCCAAGCCATTAGGCTGGCTGAATAACAATAACTTTAAAAAGTAAAATTTTTTCAGGGTCACTGGTTGACTAACAAAAGACTGTATCACCAGAAAGTAAGATTGTGCTTGTTCTCCTGCTCATTTTTAGGATTTGGACTGGCTTTCATTGCTTACCCCGATGCCCTTTCGAAACTTCCTATATCGCCCCTGTGGTCCATCCTGTTCTTCTTCATGCTCATAACTCTTGGTATGGATTCTCAGTTTGCCGGAATAGGTAGGTTTATTCCTTACATTCAAGACTATATACAAAAAAATTTTAACGATGCATATAAAATATACATATACTGTACTGTACAGAGCAAAACTGAAAAATCACCTTGTGTGTGAAATTAATGCTTATCTTGCAATTTTTACAATGTGAATTCAATTAATCTGGGAGAAAAATGCTAACCTGTTTCAAATCTATGAACTCAACATTATCTGTCTGGTACGGTAGAGGTGATCACGACATGTCTCCAGGATGCCTACCCGAGAACCCTAAAGTCTAAACGCGGCCCTATTACTGTTGTCATTTGTATCATTCTCTTCCTGCTTGGCATACCATGCGTCACCGGGGTAAGAGTTCTGTTTCAGTTTTTTTCTCTCTAAATAGCAGAAATGAACAAAACAAATATTTCAAACTGACTTGTTGTTCTTAAAGGCAGGTATATACTGGGTGAATCTAATAGATGCCTACTGTGCTGGATGGATCATTCTAGTTGCTGGGCTGTTGGAAGTCACCGGTCTTGCCTGGATATATGGTCAATATTTAAATTCAAACATGTCTTATTTTGAGTTATTTTCCTGACCATATGGTCGTGGACTGTTCATTTGAATTGAGAAATGAAATACTGCTTACAGGTGGAAACCGGTTTATCCAAGACATAGAAATGATGATTGGGACCAAGAGCACCATCTTCTGGCTGTGGTGGAGGGCTTGCTGGTTTTTCATCACTCCTGCTGTTCTCTTTGTGAGTACTATGTGAAGTATTTTTTTTTTGAAGAAGAAGAAGAAGAATAGCCAAGCTTGCTTGAGACAAACATAAACTTTATATCCTGCAGGTCATTCTCGTCTGGTCATTGTACACGTTCACTGCTCCTACGTATGGCTCGGTGGAATATCCGCAGTGGGGCATTGCCCTGGGTTGGTGTATGACTGCATTCTGCCTCATCTGGATCCCGATTGTGGCTATCTGGAAGATAATGAAAGCCAGAGGAAGCTTGTGGCAGGTAGGATTTTTAGGACGTTTGTGTTTAAAATCGAGGCTGTAACAGTACTTCAATAGTAATACGTTATTCATAAACAATAAATGGGTTTTTATTAACAGCGGATCAAATTCACATCCTCACCTACTGGAGATTGGGGTCCTTATCTGGGGTGCCACAGGAATGATCGCTATGTTTGTAAAGAGATAAAAGATACAAATGTCTTTGTAATCTCAAACCAAAACACCACCAGAATGTAAGATTAAGTTTCATTCAATTAAATTAAAACTGTGTTTTTGTTTGTTACAATAGATAATGTATATTTTGTACGTTAAGGGAGCAGAGATTTGAAGATTTGTATCTATGAACCCGAAAGCGTAGTGATGTTACAAGCTGAGTGATTATTGCCTATTTATCATTCATACTGTAACAAAGCTCACTCAGCTTCTATACTGTAACAGCCTGTATATCAATAAAACGGGAGCACCAAAGGATCTTTAGCCCCCAATCAGTGTTTAGTTTTTGAGTACAAAATATTTGGGTTCGGGAGGGTATACTGCTTCGTAACCTCCACTATGCAATTATTGGCTTATCCAATAAACTGTATATACAGTGTATGTACAGTAACAGTGTATATATACAGTAACATTAACATTGTATACAGTATATACAGTAACAATCACCATTACAATTCTTATCTAATAACACATACAGTATAGTGAATCATTAACTAATTGAGTTAGTTAGGATTTAAATACAACAGCGTTGCCTCTGTTAAGTGCTTGCACTGGAGACTCCTTCTTTGAATGCTTTAAAAATGTTTACAAGCTTCATCATATCAATGATTAGATTGGATTTCTTTGTAAATATCAACACAAGATCAGTATACAAATCAGTGTGAAAACTATTACTATGGAAGCAAGGCCATGACTGAATTACAATATCTGTGAGATCATGTACAGTAAACTCTTATGTTTTTATTAACTTAATCAACTGATCAAATTGCTTAGATTCAGATTTATAAAGCTCAATGTATCATCAAAAAATCTACTTCAAAAGGCACTTCATTATTTGCCAACTTCCACACTCAATTACTCAATTGTCCTTTAGGGACAAAACAGGTGTTTGTTTATATCTAATCTGTGATGGCAAATTGGCTCCCCCCCCCCCCCCCCCCCCTTACAATGTATGTGCTATATGTCAAGCTTCATTTTTATTGCATTCTTTTCTGGAATGGATGAATGTTTTGAATTTCTGGTTTTAAAACTGGCAGTGTTCATTGGTTTCATGTTTAAGTGTTTAACGTATTGTATTCTTAGTAAAAAATTATGACAAATCTGTCATTTCCTTTAGAATCCGAACACTCTTGCATACAAGTATTGATTTTGTTGACAGCATGTTTGACCACAATTAAAGACTTTGTTGAAAAAAAAATTGTGTTCATTAAGTATTCTTTTATAATATGGGTTGTGCTGTACTGTACGTCTCCTCAATGCACATTTTAATCTGATAGCTGTGAGAGCCAAGTAATATAACATTCTCATAGAATCCAGGACTTAACCCCGAAACACATTGCACATACTAAATAGGAAACCTGAATGACAAAAGACACTTTTGCCGTTCTGACACTTTGATTATAGTCTTATATGGCGTGTAAATCATCACCAAGACACTGATACTATAGTATGCAAAATCTAAATCAATACAGACGGGATGATACCAAGTCAACTGGGTAAATGCTTGGGAGGTACTGTAGCTACTGTACAACACAAGGACATTTTTTTCCAGACTTAACAGATGAAACCACAAGAACGGTTTAGCTTTGCTGGTTTATCTTTATTTCAGAATTTGGATTAACATGACTAAAGATCAATAAAAGAGTTATAGACACTCAGATTTATAGATTTGGATTTAAGACCAGTTGCAGCAAGAGCAGCTAGCATCAAAGACAAGGCCGGTGGCGCAGTGCTCCGAGTAGGTTTTGCCATTGTTGCAGTTGAAGAAATTGTTGTTGTTGCTTGGGTCGGGGTAAAGTCCATTGGCCTTGCCAGCACAGAAGCCGCTGCCACTGCTGGAGCCACTGCTGCTACCACCACTGCTGCCACCACCACTAGGAGCAGGAGCAGCAGTAGCTGGGGCAGCAGTCACAGGGGCCAGAGGCTGAGAAGGAGCTGAGCAACCTAGAAGAAGAAAAACATCAGATAAATAAGACTGCATGTCAGTTACTGTGCTTATGTGTGTGTATAAATTGACCAAATATTTGTTCTACTCACTCTGGCCAGTTCCCAGGCCACTCTTGATGGTGTTGATCAGAGGGTATTTGCCCTGGTTGCAGAAGGTGCCACTGAAGTCATCCAGGTCCAGAGACCACACCATAGCACCTCCAAAGTTGTTTTTCTTCACCCAGTCAATCTATAGAGTTTTGAAAGAATCCCAAAATCAAGGTGTACTCCATATATTCACAAACAAATTTTGGTCTCAAATTTCCACTGACCATCCTATGGACCTTTCTTATAAGAAGAATAGTCCTTTTAAGGTTATATCATTCGCAGCTAATGACCCTCGTCTATGTGTTGAATATTTCACATGTAGTCAGACGTCCCGGAGTAGATCACAAGGTGCTCTTATTCCTAATTATGGTATTATGGTTAGTTTGGATCAGATCCGTATCTTATCTCATTGGGCTAATAACACTGCCCAAGCACTAGGTGTGATATCTACCACACTACAATCACATCGCATGATGATTTTTGCAAAATCGAGTTGCCTTAGATTACATCTGTGCAGTTGTAGGCCCTGAATGTTGTACAGACATTTTTGACCCTACCTTAAACCTAACTCAGTACGTTAAAAGCTTAGAGGAGTTACGTGATCGTGTCATACATATTGATCAAGTTAACAGTGATGGTCTAGGGGCCTGGCTAGGTTCCTGGTGGATATATGGCCGTGAAATTCTATTAGTTTTCACGGTTTTCCTTTTTATTCTTCTGTTAGCTTATGTGGCTATTCGTTGCTGTTGTTTGTGTGTTTCTAAAAGAAAGTTTAGAAGTGTAAGTCCTATTCTGTTGTAGAATATGTAAATGGGCAATCGACTGGCCAGTGATTACAGATTGTAAGACATGTTTCAAAAGGTTCAGCTTGCTATTATGAATGCTTTTAGGGCATTCACAGCGGGGAATTGAGGGATTTATTTCAAATTCTCCTTAATATTTTATATGAATATGGTACAATCATTAAGAATGGATTTATGTCAGCGTGATCTTTATAAGTGTCCATGTTTACATAGTAAGTATGATGTTTTTAACCTTGGTTGTATTTTTCTACCATTATTTTTCGATTTCTTGGCCTTGGTCGATGTTTACATCTTGGTATAAAATGGGTGTTTTGCCATTTATGTTTGGATTTCATTGCCCAGGCTGACTGATTGACGCTTGCAAGCAAAAATAAACTACCTTCTCCAGCTCAACCCTGGCTCTGAGTCTCCTGATTCCTTGGTCGTCTAATGCTCTGGTCATTTCCAGAAGATTTTATTTTTATTTACATCTACATCTAGGCATTTGGCAGACGCCCTTATCCAGAGCGACTTACATTTTTTTTTTTTTTTATCTCATTACATCTGAGCAATTGAGGGTTAAGGGCCTTGCTCAAGGGCCCAACAGTGGCAACTTGGTGGTTGTGAGGTTTGAACCTGGGATCTTCTGAACCGTAGTCCAATGCCTTAACCACTGAGCTACCCCTGCCCCACATTTACAACAACTCATGCGAGTATAAATACCTTAATCTGGAAGCTCTTGATGTTGTCATAGCCAACCCAAATATTTTGGTTGTTGTAGGCATATGGTACATCCTGAGGGGAATCCCAAGCCTCAGTGGCTCCTTGTGACAGGAAGGTACAGATCTATAAAGAGAGGATCGGATTAAAAAGTGAGATTTTGTGATTGTAGGACAGAATGTAAAAGTAAAGTACATAACAACATATATTAATTCTTACCTCATAGTAAGCCCAGAATCCAGTTTGCCTGGTGTAAGTTCCAGCGGGTCCAGGTCCAGCAGTGGGTGCGCCGACACCAGTGTTGGAGGAGCTAGCCAGCTTGAAGGTGTGTCCGTAGGTGGGGAATCCAACAAGCAGCTTCTGAGCAGGAGCACCATTGCTCTTCCAGTAGTTCATAGCATAGTCCTGAGGAGGAAGTGAAGGAAATTTAGATCTTGTCAGAAATCAGACATATTACTATTTAACTGCTTTGGTATTTAGGTTCACCCACCACATTGAAGTAGATGTACGATCCCTGGTCAGCTGGTCCACTGTACAGAGGGCTGTTCTCACCAGTCTGTGTCTCCCAAGAACCATGGAAGTCATAGGTCATGACATGGAAGTAGTCCAGAACCCTTTATAAGACATTTGCAAGAGGTCAGTTTGATTCTTGGTAAATAAATAAATAAATAAATAAATACATTAAAGGAAATCTATACGAACTGGCCAAGTTGGGCAATCTGGTATCCGGAGTCAATGGTAGCCTTGCCAGCAGCGACAGCAGCGGTCAACATAAGACGAGGACGGTTGGTCTGTTGTCCCTCAGTCACGAAGGCAGCCATCATTTCCTATTGAAAAAGCAGATATGGCAATGTCAGAGTGCAGACATGAAGGAGCTGAAAAACTTTCTCTTAGATGAGAGAAATCTGTTATTTCTATCAATATATCTGCTTAAAGCCCAAGAGCTTGTTAGATTGAAGCCTACATTTTTATGGACTGGTTTTCATGCCAGTGAATACCTGTGCTAGGGTGGTATAGAGCTGTTTGTCCTGAGCAGGGCTACCACGGGAACCAGGATACTCCCAGTCAATGTCCAGACCGTCAAACTCATACTGCCTCAGGAACTTAATCACGGAGTTGATGAAAGTCTGACGGGTATCAGAGCTGGCCACCATGGCTGAGAACCTAAGGTAGAGTAGTAACGACTGAGTAAGTGACCAAGCTGCCTTTCACATTATTCAAATAATGTCAAAAAACTCTGCATACTTGGCGGTGCCAAAGTTCCATCCACCAATAGCCAGAAGGGTCTTCAGGTTGCCGTTCCTGTTGAGAACATAATCAACATGTATGTTTTCCTTCTCTTAAGTGAAACATCTGAAGCATAAAAAAACCCAGCATGAAACCGAAATACTTAAGTTTAACCAGGCAGCTGAGTTGCATATCATATTGAAATAAATCAACATACTGGTTCTTCAGGGCCTGGAACTCTCCATAAAGCTTCACATCATCCCACTCATAGGTAGCAAGCTCATTGTTGTTCATTCCAGCAAAAGCATAGATCAGATGGTCACACAGGCATGGGTCAATGTTGGTGGGGAAGTACTTTCCTGCTCCAGGTCTGTACTGTCCCCAGTTGGTGAAGTAACATGACAGGATGTAGGAGGATCCTAAGTTTAAAAAATGAAAAGGATTAAGGACTTATGCAGGAGTTATGTTTAAATCTGTTCAATTGTTTGGAGCTTTATCGTAAAAGTGGTGATTACATATATGGATGCTACTTCAACAAGGCCCTTACCTAGCTGCACGTGCAGCAAGAAAGCCAGACCTGGAAATAAAATAAAGACCTCTTATATCTCAATATATTATGACACAATTCCACAATTTGTCCACACATTGTATGCTAATAAATTGCTCCTACAATAAGGGAAATATTTGCCATTTGTCTATAATATAATTGGATGAAATACATCAGCCTGCGTATATAAATATATTATATATACATATAGTTAAGGTAATAGGTAAAGTTATAGGTAATAAAACAAAGACTAATATACATGTAGTGTAAATCTTGCATTTAAATTGGTGTTACTGAAAGTATGGCATCATTAGAAGAAACGTTTATTTTTCAAGCTATTTTAAACCTGTATATATTTTATTCCAAAACATTGTAGTAAGGAAAGTAAAGGCATGCTGAAGTTCCAACTCACCAACACAAATCAGAAGCTTGCCCATGGTGCCTATGTGCAGTTCATAGAAAACATCTACTCCCTTATATACCCCTAACCAACACCACTTTCCTCATTTCATTCTATGTCACGTATTTGTCCAGACTAAATTATCATAGCTATCACCAAATTGATAGCAATTAAACAAAGATAAGTGGCTAGAAACTCTTTATCTGCCCTTGGGTGCAAAGAGTTGTTTTAATACTGGTTCATATACAGTACGCATAAAAGGTCACTGATAAATTGCAGTATAGTTTATTTTCCATGTCGTAAAGAAAAAGAAAATCTAACTAATCAGTAATTCTTATGTTATTAATTAATAATAACTTTTATATTAATAAGCACTTGTGTAAAGCAAAACCAAACCGTTAAAACAAGGAAATAAAAAAAAAAGTGCAGAAAAACAATTCAAAATGTATTTTCTAAATAAAACAGACATTAATATAAGATTTACTGTATACAATGTCATTGTATCCTGTAACATTGTAGCATTTCAATGATGATAAATAACAATCATTCATTAATTCAATAATAATAATAATAATAATGATGATGATGATCATAATAATAATAATAATAATAATAATAATAATAATAATAATTAATGAGTAAATACAAAGAGTTGTTTAACATGGTACATTATTTGATGAGAGTATGTATAACAACTGCATTTACCTTGCAGAATGTTTCTTTTATATTTAATTTGCGTTTACAATAATTAATGAATATGCACTCTATTCAGGAAGTATTCAGATCGTCTGTATAAGTACAGTATAATTTATATTTTTATGGAATAATCTATACCCAATCTTCTGATTTATAAATATGTATTAAATATTAAATCCAGAAATCGTTTATACACTACAGTATGCATAACCTTTATTCAACACTTTGTAGAAATCCAGCAATTACAGCACACCTGTGTTTAAACACTTCATCCCAGAGTTCATCGCAGATCCACTCAAGCTCCATTAGACTGGGTGGAGACCATCAGCGAACCGCCATCTACATTGATGTTTGATAAGGTTTAAGTCTCTGCACTGCTTCGTCCTCTCAAGGACATACAGAACTGCTGGCAAAGTTGAGTGAGCTCTGGATGAATTGATCTTCAAAGATGTCCTTGTATTTGTCTGCATTTATCTGTCTCTCAATTGTTACCAGTCTCTCTGTCCTTACTGCTGGGGAACAAATCCATAGCATGATCATATCTATAGCATATCATCTATCACTGAAAGAATGCTATAATCCAGATGACATGCTGTGCCTGTTTTCTATCAGACCTAGTGCTTGTTATTAAGATCAGAGAATCTTTTACTACGTGTTACCAGCATCTTTAATGTTTTCATATGTTTTTTTTTTTTACTCAACAGTGGCTTGCCATACTGCCAAGAATGCCTGATTTATGGCATGCCGTAGACAGTATATCTGTTCATCAGGTTCTTTCATTTTTGCACAGGACATACCTTTATTTTATGTGCTCCTGGGAATATGTAAAACCTTAGAAAATGTTTTATATCCACGCCATGACCCATGTCTTGCTATAATTTGATCAAAAGACAGCTTCTTGGCCTTCATGGCTTGGTTTTCTTATCCTGACAATGCAGTGGTAATAGTTGGCCCATGTGCCTTTCCATTTTACATTCTATAATCCAGAACTTGGATTATAGCAGTTGAGATATAGACACATCTCAAGGATAATTAAAGCAAATAGGATGCAAATGGCGATGTTATGATGCATACTTAAGTATAGATTCATGTATAAAATGGTAAACTTATCCATTTACATAAAAAATTATCCACAATATAATAAAGTGTACTGCAAGTAAAGGAGCTTAGATGTACAGTATTTATCAAATGATAAATGATCATTTAATTATATTATATTATGTGTATGTATGTATAGGTAATTCAAAACAATGTGCATGGTCTGAATAATTGGAAATATAGACTTACTCCTACTTTGCACTTTTTCTACATCATGACATTGTGTATATTAAAGGTCATCGTGCTGCAAAAAAGCGGCACACGTAGAAACTTAGAAACGATAAACCTTTCCATTGCAGATTAGGTGTTATAAATATCAGCTTATCAAATTATAAAAGTGCTTAATTCTGCAGCAGGTCTGGCTCATGCACTGAGCAAATAAAGGTAATTGTGTAATCAAAGATAATAAAAGTATGTCTAAATATGGAAAGAATAAGATGGGGAAGAAAAAAAACCTTGAGTCTAATTTCTTCCCAAGATATGGGGAAGGAATTTTAAATTATTGTAACAGTCGTTTAAAATGGAAAGTTAATGCAAGCATTTACAGTATATATTTCTGAATAATTACCACACATCATGGGCTCTTACTGGGCACATACAGGTTTTGCTGTAAATAAATTCATGGTCGTTGTTATTTTAGAAAGTGCATGAAGATAGACTAGAGGGAGCCATTTCGCTGTTACGTACATTCACAGAGAGAGGTCTTACAACAAATCAATACCAATTTCTTCATACTAATTACCTTCATCTTTTGTTGAATCATGTCAATCCTTCTGGGAATCTCTCTAAGCATGCACAAAGGTTCACTAAATGGACTGATGAGAATGAAATGATTTAACTCAACATGACCAGCTTACACCCTAATTGAATGCTTGTACTGTAGGAGGCGATGTTCTATAACTTCATCATGGGAATATCAAGGGAAAGGTGTTCATCAGTACAGTATTGTTTCAGACATATGTAGAATACATGCCAACCAAACCATCACTAGAGTCTTCTGATGGCATTCTAAGACACTTTTTATGTTGATTTCCGTTTCATTTCTTTCATGTTTTTTACAATATAGCTAAAACTGACCTTTCAGCTACAGTAACAAGCATACTAGGGTATTTCTTTGCAGGTGGAAGCAGAAAGAATGAACCAGATGTCTAGAGTGGTTGACAAAAGTATTAAGACAACATATGTCATGCATTAGTTCTTCCTGTACACAAAACTTTGATCTAACTGATGTGACTAATACGGTAAGTTCTTGTCTATCGGCCTGAAGAGTTCTGCTAATTAGAATCAGCCAGTTTAATTAATGGATGGGACAAATATGTTGCATGACCAATGAGGCCGTTAGGTCTGATCATTCTGGCCTTTTGCCCCGAATATTTTAAGCGTTGCCCTGAATATTTTTCCACCTTGACATGGAGGTGTTTTATAGCAAAGGATCAGAGGGTTACAGGGTGGAACTTTACTTGCCCTCAGGGTCCAAGGGAGGGGAGCGGGAGGAGTTAAGCATCACATGGAAAATGATTGAGCAAATCACACCAGAGTCCTGCAGACGTCTTTTTGACTCCATGTCCAGCCTGCACGTTTTTGACGCATAAAGGACTTCATGTTAAACACTGAGTGTTGCAAAGCAATATCATTGCATAGAATAGTCAATGAATCTTATTCTGTATATCTATATCTGGATTGTAATTATTTAGAATTGAGAATGTCACTAAACTATTGAATTTCACTTTTGTTTCAATACTTTTGCCCACCTTTGTAAGTAAAACATTTGTTGATGATCATTCTTTGTACATATGGAACGTGCAGCACCCAAACCAATTAGCCACTTGTCCTCCTCATGTCCACAGTCTATATACACAAACACAGTATATAACTTACTTCTAACGTATAATATTAACTGTAGCTATATTTTTGTTTTATTATATTTTATTACACTAATGGATTAAAAATCTGTTATAGAAATGGAAACAAATATCTTACATAATATTTATATTACACTGTATAATATTGTTGTTTTAATATATCATATTAAAAGCGTATCATTTCAAGTTAAAATATAGAGTATATATAGAAGTTCAATCTTCGGAGAGCACAAATATATGTAGTAATAAGTTAGTAGATTCATTAATCCTCCATCCATGCATCATCTACCAGTTGTATAGATGTTACTGTATGTATGGAGGAACTTGATGTACGAGACACCGTATGAGGCAGAGCATACCCTGAATGTCCTGGAGTTTTTTCTTTTCATTTTTTTTTCATTTTTTTTTTTGCTGGACAAGTAGGTGGTGGCAATCTACTAATCTGCCATTTGCCAACATTCACATACCAGAAGAAAAATCCAGTTCTGTATAATTTCAGTCGGATCTACTTGACTCATTTCAAGTTCAGTTGTAAAAAAAAAAAAAAGAAAAGAAAAAGTGCTTTTTCTCTTATTCACACCCTGAAACCATTAAAGGATGTCAGTTAGTTGGATGTTTTTCTTTTTCAGATGTTGTGTTGTTAGCAAACAGCCTGGGCGACACTCTGTGCCTGTAGGTGGCGGTAAAGAGCGAATCTATTGTTTGTTAAACGTCTCGGAACGAGGAAGAAGCAGAAGAAAAACGATTCAGTCTTAAGTGAAAGTGACTCGGAATAAAATGAACAATTTGGACAGTGTGAATAGTTTTTTGACAGAGCGATTAATGACAGTCGCTGCAGAAATATTCCAAGTGTTTAAAGACGCGTTTAGTGAATATCAGGGTGAAGTAGAGCGAATAAAACACGAGAACCGGTGTCTGAGAGAAGCGCTGGCTGAAATCTACAACAGTGTTCACGAGCGCTCAGGTACTCACATATTATTATTATTATTATTATTATTATTATTATTATTATTATTATAGTAATAAACAACACGATATAGCATTTAAACATTAATTCTTAAAACTCATAATTAAACTTTAATGTCTCTCATAACAAAATAAATATGAAATGAGAATGAAACAAATATAGATTTTTCATTCTGAAGTCTGCTGCTTCAATGTTTTTAGATCTTTTTGTCAGATGTTACTTTGGTATATTGAAGCATAATTACAAGAACGGGTTTTTATTACCAATTGCATTACACAAAGAGTCGATATTTGCAAAGTTGACCCTTATTTATCAAGACCTCTGCAATTCACCCTGGCAAGCTGTCAATCAAATTCTGAGCCACACCCTGACTGATCGCAGCCCATTATTTCATAATCTAAGCCTGGAGTTTGTCAGAACAGGTTTTTTTTTTTTTTTTTTTTTTTTTTTTGTCCACCCACATCTTGAGGCTTGACCACTGAAATTCTCAGTGGGATTAAGGTCTGGGGATTTTGGTCCGTGGAATATTGAAGTTTTGTTCCCCGAGCCACTTAGTTATCACTTTTACCTTATGGCGAGGTGCTCCATCATGCTGGAAAAGGCATTGTTCGTCGCCAACCTGTTTTTGAATGGTTGGTAGACGTTGCTCTCTGAGGATGTTTTTGTACTATTTTTTATTCATGTCTGTGTTCTTAGGCAGGATTGTGAGTGAGCCCATCACTCAGCCCTTGGCTAAGAAGCAACCCCACACATTACTCTTCTCAAGATGCTTTACTGTTGGCAGGACACGGGACTGATTTATTACTTTTTTTGTATTCTTATAATATTTGAATACTTTGAATGTGTTCGCCCACCTTTGCTTCTCTGGACAAGCTTTTTTTCCTGGATGCCCCAAACAGTCAGAAAGGAGAAACGACTCAGAGAAAATGACTTTACCCCAGTCCTTTGCAGTCCAATCCCTGTACCTATTGCAGAATATCAGTCTGTAACCTGTAAGTTAATTTTCTTGGTAAAGAGGGACTTTGGTATAAATTGTAATTCATCTGATCACTTTTCATAGCATTCTGGAGTATATGCAGATTGCCTTCATAAAAACTGAGGCAGCAGACTTTGTGGAAAAATGACTATTTGTGTCATTTTCAAAACTTTTTGCTACACTGTACTGTCTCTATAAAATTTTTGCTCATGTTTTCTTGCCTGTAATAATTAATGATCTCTGTTTGTATGCAGAGAAGCACAGTTTAAACCAGAGAGCCCTAAACACTGACACCTTCCTTCTACAAGCAAGCCTGAAAGTAGAAGCTAGTCCAAAGAAATCTAATCCACAACAGTCTCAGAATCATCCGCAGACATGCAAGATAAAGCTGGAACATATCGCTCAGGATCTGCAGCCAGATTTGAGTTTCTCCGACAAAACTGGGGTGACTGATGAAAACGAGGACAGCAGCAGCAGCCTACACACCGCCTACTCAGTCACGGTCAAAGTCGAACCCTGTGCATCCCAGTCCCAAGCCGTCTTCTCTGCTGAAGTGAAGAATGAAGCGGAATCCGAGGCTGATCAAAAGAATGAAGCGGAATCCAAGGCTGATCAAGCAACAGATCAACAAGAGCCGTTTTCCTTAGTAGAAGCTAGTCCAAATAAATCGAATCCACAACAGTCTCAGAATCATCCGCAGACATGCAAGATAAAGCTGGAACATATCGCTCTGGATCTGCAGCCAGATTTGAGTTTTTCAGACAAAACTGGGGTGACTGATGAAAACGAGGACAGCAGCAACAGCCTACATAATGCCTACTCAGTCACGGTCAAAGTCGAACCCGGTGCATCCCAGTCCCAAGCCGTCTTCTCTGCTGAAGTGAAGAATGAAGGAGAATCCGAGGCTGATCAAGCAACAGATCAACAAGAGCTCTTTTCCTGCACTTATTGCGACCAAACGTTCACTGACGTTGCTCACAAAGAGAGTCACATGGCTATGTTCACCTGTGGAATCTGCAGAAAGTCCTTCAAACTAAAAGGAACGCTAAAAACACACATGATCGTGCACCAGAAAGAAAGACCTTTCAGTTGTAGTTATTGTAAAAAGCAGTTCAAGCTGAAATGTCATCTGAAGGAACATGAGAGGATACACACGGGTGAAAAGCCTTTCAGCTGCCCGGTGTGCGGGAGGTGTTTTACTCGCACCAACCATATGAAGATGCACCTTCGGAATCATCATCGGGAACAGCTATAACATAAACAATAGAGATTTATAACAATAAATCAATAGAGACTCTGGGAATATTATATTTGTGGATAAAATACATTTTATTATTCATCTTTTGTTTCTTTTGTTACTCTGAATACCTTTTTAATAGGGATGGCAATCACCAGTGATGATCCAATACAATATTATCACGATACCAAAGTGCCTATTCAATTTTTATTGTGGTTCTATAAGTATCATGATTTTATAAATATCACAATTATTTTTTTCCCTAAGATTTTGTTACGATTCTAATCAAACTTGACATATAATTCGCTTATCCCTCACAAGACGCTGTGCTGCCTGCCAAAGTATGTATAGTTTAGAGAGCACCACCTGTAGGATTATAGAGGAATGGCGACATTTTACCTCCTCCTATTGAAGTATAACGGGGCCAAAATTCCTCAAAGCAAAATAGCATGTTGAATTACATGAACTGATCAAAAACAAAAATGCTATAAATATGTTTACATTTTTCTACATTGCCAAAATTCAGGTATTAAAATTCAGCATTCAGAATTTTGTCAGCCTGAATTTGTGATGTTGAAAAATAATATAAGATGGTATTTTTAACACCTTTTGAAGTACAATTCAATATATTTTCATTGAATTTTAAATGCATGAATTACATTATTATTTGAAATAATAACCAATAATAAACACAATAATAAACACCAATTGCAGTCCTGAAAACTCATCATAAATGCTGTAAGGATTTTTTTCTCATTCAGATCAAATTGCAGTGAAGAAACATTTTAATATTTGTTTTATTATAACAGGTTTTTGTTCAGTTCGTGTAATTGAACATCCTATTTTGCTTTAGGGGATTTTTGGCACTTCCATAATCCTCAAATGCAAATATATATCAGTTGAAAAATAATTAAAAAATATATATATTTTGGAGTCAGTGCGGATACATGAATTGCCACACAAAAGCAACACAATACATAACTGAATAATTTTTCTCCCATTTCTACTTTATAAGGCACCTCAGTGGCTGGTTTTTCTCTGTCTACTGGTTATTTGTTCATTGTTTATTCTGTTTATTGTCTACTTATTGTCCACACTTATTAGATATCTGTCCTATTTCCTTGGTGAGTTGGAATTCTACTGATTAAAATTCAGGGGTATTTTTTTTTTATAGTGACAAACATTTTGCATAATTTGTGTGGATTTCATAGAGCACTGAATACAAATGCATGGTGTACACTTTATTCAACCAAAGTTTCATAATTTGTGTACCTCAGCATATTTTACTTCATTTACATGTCTTTTCTGAATATTTGGATTGTTCTTAAATGCAAAAATATGAATAATTTTGGTTGTCTGGGACGAATTATCTGCATTTACATTACTTCCTCTGGAAAAATACGTTTCGCAATACGAAATTTTACATTAGCAACTCGCCTCCGGAACGGATTAAATTCCTATGTTGAGATACCGCTGTAAATACTTACCCCCGTTCATGGTGCGCGATGATGTCAGTGATCACAATCAAGTGCTAAATTATTCATTAAGCATCATGTGTAGGATAATGTATTTTCCAGCATCAAGAGCCTAGAGATTCCCCTGTATGGTTTCATTCAAAAAAGTCAAATTCTCTCAAATAAGTTTATAAAACAAGGGGTTTATCATTGAAATGGAATGAAGCTGGAAATAGTAAAGTTGCCTATGGGTGAAACAGATCATAAAAGAAGCGTATGCAAATGAACAGGTTTCATAATAATTCGTTTCATATTGGACGTATTTGTACAAAAAAAAAAACACACAGTCAAAGCTGCATTTTTATTGTTTTGCAGTTACAGAGTAGAACAACTAACCATAAAAAAAACAAACAGACATCAGCAAGTACGACTGTGCAGAGGAACATCCTCACACGACCAACCAACCACATTTGTACACTCTTTACTAGTATTATTTTCTTTAAAAAATAGTGTTTAGTATAGTTAGTAATGAATAGAAGACGTTTTACAGTATGTGATAGTTTTTCTGAGGAACCAGGATTTTAGTTTTGGTGCTTTTGGTAAGTAAATGGTTTTCAGTGGTAGTAATCATACTGGTTCATTCAGTGCTCCAAAGCTACACATACAGTACAGTACAAAATGTGTGTGAGGAAAATATTTTTTACACCAAAGTAAATCATGCAACAAACTCAAATCACATCAATGCAAATGAGTGTGGGTCAGTGCGATCGGAGAAAACGACCTTCTACTGTCACATATTCACAGAATGGAAAATGGTATAAATGGATATCAAAGTGTTAAATAAATTTATACCAGCTGTACAAACAGTCCAAAATGCTGGGGGACAAAATGTGTATCGATTCGATGGATCGATCCTTAAAATGAAAGATAATAACCTGCCAAATTCATTGTAGTCATAAAACATTTACATTTAGGCAATTAGCAGACGCTCTTACATACAGTAAGGTCTTTGAAGTTTTCATTAATTATATCGTATTTTCTATACCAGTAAAAATCTTACAACGCTGAATCGTTTTTTCTGCGATCGTTTAATGTCTGGTGCAGTAGTCAAGGTGGATGAGCCGCTCAGATTCTGATCCAGCCTTTGCAGTGTGTGTTTCATCCGTTTAGTTCTTAATGTGCTCTTTTGTGTTTATTGGGATTCCCGCTAGTGACATCTTTCTTTAATAAAAGTACTGTGCGACTAGGACTTAGTAACACAGGAAAACGAGTCATTAAGTCGTGACTGCGGTTTAACAATGTGTGATTAACGGTGTTGTACAACTGCATGGTATATACATAGGCTAAAATGAAGATGTTTTATCCTTATACTAATACCTTAAAGAATTACAACAAATGCATAGTTATTAAATGAAAAAATTTGTGCAGAATGACAACGCCGCCCAAAATAAACGCACTTAAATTTTTTTTAAATGCCAATTTTTTGCAAATATTTCTGAACTGCCTAACTAGTCAAGTGACTACGGCTTATTATTAAGCAATATCACATAAAAGCGAGTGCTGTTGTACTGAATATCAGCACAGCTGTCATGTGATCATAGATATATATTTCAGCCAATTTAATTCCATATCATTTCATTTTGCACAAGAGCGATAGGAACGGATTATCCGTTCCTACCTGGTTACACGTCCCCCAAAAATACAGTCATGGCATTTACATTAAGTGCTCTTATTGGTACACCCTGAAACTATTCCACATTTATTTTGGATTTGTACGTACACAAGGTACGCACAAACCATGGCAAGACATTAAGATTTACATAGACCTTTCCTTTTCCATTACATATGATTACTAATCATATAACAGTACGCAAATATGTTTCTTTTTACATAAAATAAGTTTATTTCACATTCATAAATTGAAAGTAAATAAATGCAAATTTGTATTGATAACTCACCATCTTCCAAAAAAGCGGTCTGCTAGAGTATAAACTTGTTTTCTTTTTTTCTCCTTTTTTTTATAATTTGATTTTGAGGTGTGTATTTATTGTGTGCTTGAGTTATGTTAATAAAATTCATGACTTTGGTTATTGATTGTTGCTTAAAGGGAAGAAGTAGACATGATGAACAAGAAGAAGAAGAAGCAGCATTTTTTTTTTTTTAATGCCTGACTGAATAACATGATTTGCATTATATAGCCAAAGGGTTGTGGACACCAGACCATCACACCCACATGCACTTGTTGAACTTCCCATTTCAGAATCAGTTCCTACTTTGCTCAGAACCTCCATGCTTCTGCAAAGGCTCTACACTAGATTTTTGAGCGTGGCTACAGGTATTTGTGTTCACTCGGCTACAGGAGCATTAGTGAGGTCAGGGATTGATGTTGGATTAGGAGGCCAGTGTTCCAGTTTATCCCAAAGCTTTTCAGTGTGGTTGAGCTCAGGAATCTATGCTGGACACTGCAGTTCTTGAGGTTGAACCTTGGCGAACCTTGTCAGGTTATGCTGGAGCAGGTTTGGGCCTTTTGGTTTCAGTTAAGAGAAACTGTAATGCTTCAGTATACACTAGTGACGCATTACATTTCACTATTCACAATTTTGCGCTTCCAATGTTGTGGCTACATTTTGGATAATGGCATATATGAATGTCATGGCACAGTATACCATGTAATCCTGGACATACAGCGAATAGTACTCAAGCAGATGTCCTCCGTGTCTACTTGAGTGAAAGCTCAAAAGTACTCACCTTCAGATTATTCACTCTTCAGAAGTACAGCTTCTATTAGCTCCCAGTAACCCTTTGCTGTTAAAAACAGATTTCAGCTTCAAATAACACACCAATATGGTTACGTAACGCAATGCCATGCAGAAATGTAATTAAGTAAAAGTGCCCATGTTTACTGTTTGAGGTAACGGAGTAATAGTAAAAAGTAAGATGACTATTTAAGTAAAGTAAAGATATGAGACGTTTACTTACAGTAAGTACAGTAGCAAATTAAACTTTCCACCCACGAGTGTGAGGTGTGAATACAAAAATTATGACTATAATAAATGTGCAAATCACTAATAGCTTCAGAATTTCCATTCTTTAGCATCATTTAAAAACTAAGGTTAGCACTTACAGTATAAAGACAGTAATATGTCTGTTGTGTCTGCCCAGTGTGGGTGGTGCACACTAGACGTTTGTTTTTGTTTGATTTTATCATGTAAATATTTGCGTGTTTTATGAATTATCTGTTTTTTTTTCTGTTAAAAAATTTGACTTAGTAAGATAATAAATTTGTAATTCACAATTGACTCCATGTGTGTGTGTGTGTGTGTGTGTGTGTGTGTGTGTGTGTGTGTGTGTGTGTGTATAAGTGTATGCCCTGCTATGGATTGTCACCCTGTCCAGGGTGTAACCCACCTTGTGCCCTAGGGTCCCTGTGGCTCTGTATACAGGATAAAGTGGTATAGATGGTGAGTGTGCGGAACTTAAGTGAAAGTGACTCGGAATAAAATGAACAATTTGGACAGTGTGAATAGTTTTTTGACAGAGCGATTAATGACAGTCGCTGCAGAAATATTCCAAGTGTTTAAAGACGCGTTTAGTGAATATCAGGGTGAAGTAGAGCGAATAAAACACGAGAACCGGTGTCTGAGAGAAGCGCTGGCTGAAATCTACAACAGTGTTCACGAGCGCTCAGGTACTCACATATTATTATTATTATTATTATTATTATTATTATTATTATTATTATAGTAATAAACAACACGATATAGCATTTAAACATTAATTCTTAAAACTCATAATTAAACTTTAATGTCTCTCATAACAAAATAAATATGAAATGAGAATGAAACAAATATAGATTTTTCATTCTGAAGTCTGCTGCTTCAATGTTTTTAGATCTTTTTGTCAGATGTTACTTTGGTATATTGAAGCATAATTACAAGAACGGGTTTTTATTACCAATTGCATTACACAAAGAGTCGATATTTGCAAAGTTGACCCTTATTTATCAAGACCTCTGCAATTCACCCTGGCAAGCTGTCAATCAAATTCTGAGCCACACCCTGACTGATCGCAGCCCATTATTTCATAATCTAAGCCTGGAGTTTGTCAGAACAGGTTTTTTTTTTTTTTTTTTTTTTTTTTTTTGTCCACCCACATCTTGAGGCTTGACCACTGAAATTCTCAGTGGGATTAAGGTCTGGGGATTTTGGTCCGTGGAATATTGAAGTTTTGTTCCCCGAGCCACTTAGTTATCACTTTTACCTTATGGCGAGGTGCTCCATCATGCTGGAAAAGGCATTGTTCGTCGCCAACCTGTTTTTGAATGGTTGGTAGACGTTGCTCTCTGAGGATGTTTTTGTACTATTTTTTATTCATGTCTGTGTTCTTAGGCAGGATTGTGAGTGAGCCCATCACTCAGCCCTTGGCTAAGAAGCAACCCCACACATTACTCTTCTCAAGATGCTTTACTGTTGGCAGGACACGGGACTGATTTATTACTTTTTTTGTATTCTTATAATATTTGAATACTTTGAATGTGTTCGCCCACCTTTGCTTCTCTGGACAAGCTTTTTTTCCTGGATGCCCCAAACAGTCAGAAAGGAGAAACGACTCAGAGAAAATGACTTTACCCCAGTCCTTTGCAGTCCAATCCCTGTACCTATTGCAGAATATCAGTCTGTAACCTGTAAGTTAATTTTCTTGGTAAAGAGGGACTTTGGTATAAATTGTAATTCATCTGATCACTTTTCATAGCATTCTGGAGTATATGCAGATTGCCTTCATAAAAACTGAGGCAGCAGACTTTGTGGAAAAATGACTATTTGTGTCATTTTCAAAACTTTTTGCTACACTGTACTGTCTCTATAAAATTTTTGCTCATGTTTTCTTGCCTGTAATAATTAATGATCTCTGTTTGTATGCAGAGAAGCACAGTTTAAACCAGAGAGCCCTAAACACTGACACCTTCCTTCTACAAGCAAGCCTGAAAGTAGAAGCTAGTCCAAAGAAATCTAATCCACAACAGTCTCAGAATCATCCGCAGACATGCAAGATAAAGCTGGAACATATCGCTCAGGATCTGCAGCCAGATTTGAGTTTCTCCGACAAAACTGGGGTGACTGATGAAAACGAGGACAGCAGCAGCAGCCTACACACCGCCTACTCAGTCACGGTCAAAGTCGAACCCTGTGCATCCCAGTCCCAAGCCGTCTTCTCTGCTGAAGTGAAGAATGAAGCGGAATCCGAGGCTGATCAAAAGAATGAAGCGGAATCCAAGGCTGATCAAGCAACAGATCAACAAGAGCCGTTTTCCTTAGTAGAAGCTAGTCCAAATAAATCGAATCCACAACAGTCTCAGAATCATCCGCAGACATGCAAGATAAAGCTGGAACATATCGCTCTGGATCTGCAGCCAGATTTGAGTTTTTCAGACAAAACTGGGGTGACTGATGAAAACGAGGACAGCAGCAACAGCCTACATAATGCCTACTCAGTCACGGTCAAAGTCGAACCCGGTGCATCCCAGTCCCAAGCCGTCTTCTCTGCTGAAGTGAAGAATGAAGGAGAATCCGAGGCTGATCAAGCAACAGATCAACAAGAGCTCTTTTCCTGCACTTATTGCGACCAAACGTTCACTGACGTTGCTCACAAAGAGAGTCACATGGCTATGTTCACCTGTGGAATCTGCAGAAAGTCCTTCAAACTAAAAGGAACGCTAAAAACACACATGATCGTGCACCAGAAAGAAAGACCTTTCAGTTGTAGTTATTGTAAAAAGCAGTTCAAGCTGAAATGTCATCTGAAGGAACATGAGAGGATACACACGGGTGAAAAGCCTTTCAGCTGCCCGGTGTGCGGGAGGTGTTTTACTCGCACCAACCATATGAAGATGCACCTTCGGAATCATCATCGGGAACAGCTATAACATAAACAATAGAGATTTATAACAATAAATCAATAGAGACTCTGGGAATATTATATTTGTGGATAAAATACATTTTATTATTCATCTTTTGTTTCTTTTGTTACTCTGAATACCTTTTTAATAGGGATGGCAATCACCAGTGATGATCCAATACAATATTATCACGATACCAAAGTGCCTATTCAATTTTTATTGTGGTTCTATAAGTATCATGATTTTATAAATATCACAATTATTTTTTTCCCTAAGATTTTGTTACGATTCTAATCAAACTTGACATATAATTCGCTTATCCCTCACAAGACGCTGTGCTGCCTGCCAAAGTATGTATAGTTTAGAGAGCACCACCTGTAGGATTATAGAGGAATGGCGACATTTTACCTCCTCCTATTGAAGTATAACGGGGCCAAAATTCCTCAAAGCAAAATAGCATGTTGAATTACATGAACTGATCAAAAACAAAAATGCTATAAATATGTTTACATTTTTCTACATTGCCAAAATTCAGGTATTAAAATTCAGCATTCAGAATTTTGTCAGCCTGAATTTGTGATGTTGAAAAATAATATAAGATGGTATTTTTAACACCTTTTGAAGTACAATTCAATATATTTTCATTGAATTTTAAATGCATGAATTACATTATTATTTGAAATAATAACCAATAATAAACACAATAATAAACACCAATTGCAGTCCTGAAAACTCATCATAAATGCTGTAAGGATTTTTTTCTCATTCAGATCAAATTGCAGTGAAGAAACATTTTAATATTTGTTTTATTATAACAGGTTTTTGTTCAGTTCGTGTAATTGAACATCCTATTTTGCTTTAGGGGATTTTTGGCACTTCCATAATCCTCAAATGCAAATATATATCAGTTGAAAAATAATTAAAAAATATATATATTTTGGAGTCAGTGCGGATACATGAATTGCCACACAAAAGCAACACAATACATAACTGAATAATTTTTCTCCCATTTCTACTTTATAAGGCACCTCAGTGGCTGGTTTTTCTCTGTCTACTGGTTATTTGTTCATTGTTTATTCTGTTTATTGTCTACTTATTGTCCACACTTATTAGATATCTGTCCTATTTCCTTGGTGAGTTGGAATTCTACTGATTAAAATTCAGGGGTATTTTTTTTTTATAGTGACAAACATTTTGCATAATTTGTGTGGATTTCATAGAGCACTGAATACAAATGCATGGTGTACACTTTATTCAACCAAAGTTTCATAATTTGTGTACCTCAGCATATTTTACTTCATTTACATGTCTTTTCTGAATATTTGGATTGTTCTTAAATGCAAAAATATGAATAATTTTGGTTGTCTGGGACGAATTATCTGCATTTACATTACTTCCTCTGGAAAAATACGTTTCGCAATACGAAATTTTACATTAGCAACTCGCCTCCGGAACGGATTAAATTCCTATGTTGAGATACCGCTGTAAATACTTACCCCCGTTCATGGTGCGCGATGATGTCAGTGATCACAATCAAGTGCTAAATTATTCATTAAGCATCATGTGTAGGATAATGTATTTTCCAGCATCAAGAGCCTAGAGATTCCCCTGTATGGTTTCATTCAAAAAAGTCAAATTCTCTCAAATAAGTTTATAAAACAAGGGGTTTATCATTGAAATGGAATGAAGCTGGAAATAGTAAAGTTGCCTATGGGTGAAACAGATCATAAAAGAAGCGTATGCAAATGAACAGGTTTCATAATAATTCGTTTCATATTGGACGTATTTGTACAAAAAAAAAAACACACAGTCAAAGCTGCATTTTTATTGTTTTGCAGTTACAGAGTAGAACAACTAACCATAAAAAAAACAAACAGACATCAGCAAGTACGACTGTGCAGAGGAACATCCTCACACGACCAACCAACCACATTTGTACACTCTTTACTAGTATTATTTTCTTTAAAAAATAGTGTTTAGTATAGTTAGTAATGAATAGAAGACGTTTTACAGTATGTGATAGTTTTTCTGAGGAACCAGGATTTTAGTTTTGGTGCTTTTGGTAAGTAAATGGTTTTCAGTGGTAGTAATCATACTGGTTCATTCAGTGCTCCAAAGCTACACATACAGTACAGTACAAAATGTGTGTGAGGAAAATATTTTTTACACCAAAGTAAATCATGCAACAAACTCAAATCACATCAATGCAAATGAGTGTGGGTCAGTGCGATCGGAGAAAACGACCTTCTACTGTCACATATTCACAGAATGGAAAATGGTATAAATGGATATCAAAGTGTTAAATAAATTTATACCAGCTGTACAAACAGTCCAAAATGCTGGGGGACAAAATGTGTATCGATTCGATGGATCGATCCTTAAAATGAAAGATAATAACCTGCCAAATTCATTGTAGTCATAAAACATTTACATTTAGGCAATTAGCAGACGCTCTTACATACAGTAAGGTCTTTGAAGTTTTCATTAATTATATCGTATTTTCTATACCAGTAAAAATCTTACAACGCTGAATCGTTTTTTCTGCGATCGTTTAATGTCTGGTGCAGTAGTCAAGGTGGATGAGCCGCTCAGATTCTGATCCAGCCTTTGCAGTGTGTGTTTCATCCGTTTAGTTCTTAATGTGCTCTTTTGTGTTTATTGGGATTCCCGCTAGTGACATCTTTCTTTAATAAAAGTACTGTGCGACTAGGACTTAGTAACACAGGAAAACGAGTCATTAAGTCGTGACTGCGGTTTAACAATGTGTGATTAACGGTGTTGTACAACTGCATGGTATATACATAGGCTAAAATGAAGATGTTTTATCCTTATACTAATACCTTAAAGAATTACAACAAATGCATAGTTATTAAATGAAAAAATTTGTGCAGAATGACAACGCCGCCCAAAATAAACGCACTTAAATTTTTTTTAAATGCCAATTTTTTGCAAATATTTCTGAACTGCCTAACTAGTCAAGTGACTACGGCTTATTATTAAGCAATATCACATAAAAGCGAGTGCTGTTGTACTGAATATCAGCACAGCTGTCATGTGATCATAGATATATATTTCAGCCAATTTAATTCCATATCATTTCATTTTGCACAAGAGCGATAGGAACGGATTATCCGTTCCTACCTGGTTACACGTCCCCCAAAAATACAGTCATGGCATTTACATTAAGTGCTCTTATTGGTACACCCTGAAACTATTCCACATTTATTTTGGATTTGTACGTACACAAGGTACGCACAAACCATGGCAAGACATTAAGATTTACATAGACCTTTCCTTTTCCATTACATATGATTACTAATCATATAACAGTACGCAAATATGTTTCTTTTTACATAAAATAAGTTTATTTCACATTCATAAATTGAAAGTAAATAAATGCAAATTTGTATTGATAACTCACCATCTTCCAAAAAAGCGGTCTGCTAGAGTATAAACTTGTTTTCTTTTTTTCTCCTTTTTTTTATAATTTGATTTTGAGGTGTGTATTTATTGTGTGCTTGAGTTATGTTAATAAAATTCATGACTTTGGTTATTGATTGTTGCTTAAAGGGAAGAAGTAGACATGATGAACAAGAAGAAGAAGAAGCAGCATTTTTTTTTTTTTAATGCCTGACTGAATAACATGATTTGCATTATATAGCCAAAGGGTTGTGGACACCAGACCATCACACCCACATGCACTTGTTGAACTTCCCATTTCAGAATCAGTTCCTACTTTGCTCAGAACCTCCATGCTTCTGCAAAGGCTCTACACTAGATTTTTGAGCGTGGCTACAGGTATTTGTGTTCACTCGGCTACAGGAGCATTAGTGAGGTCAGGGATTGATGTTGGATTAGGAGGCCAGTGTTCCAGTTTATCCCAAAGCTTTTCAGTGTGGTTGAGCTCAGGAATCTATGCTGGACACTGCAGTTCTTGAGGTTGAACCTTGGCGAACCTTGTCAGGTTATGCTGGAGCAGGTTTGGGCCTTTTGGTTTCAGTTAAGAGAAACTGTAATGCTTCAGTATACACTAGTGACGCATTACATTTCACTATTCACAATTTTGCGCTTCCAATGTTGTGGCTACATTTTGGATAATGGCATATATGAATGTCATGGCACAGTATACCATGTAATCCTGGACATACAGCGAATAGTACTCAAGCAGATGTCCTCCGTGTCTACTTGAGTGAAAGCTCAAAAGTACTCACCTTCAGATTATTCACTCTTCAGAAGTACAGCTTCTATTAGCTCCCAGTAACCCTTTGCTGTTAAAAACAGATTTCAGCTTCAAATAACACACCAATATGGTTACGTAACGCAATGCCATGCAGAAATGTAATTAAGTAAAAGTGCCCATGTTTACTGTTTGAGGTAACGGAGTAATAGTAAAAAGTAAGATGACTATTTAAGTAAAGTAAAGATATGAGACGTTTACTTACAGTAAGTACAGTAGCAAATTAAACTTTCCACCCACGAGTGTGAGGTGTGAATACACAAATTATGACTATAATAAATGTGCAAATCACTAATAGCTTCAGAATTTCCATTCTTTAGCATCATTTAAAAACTAAGGTTAGCACTTACAGTATAAAGACAGTAATATGTCTGTTGTGTCTGCCCAGTGTGGGTGGTGCACACTAGACGTTTGTTTTTGTTTGATTTTATCATGTAAATATTTGCGTGTTTTATGAATTATCTGTTTTTTTTTCTGTTAAAAAATTTGACTTAGTAAGATAATAAATTTGTAATTCACAATTGACTCCATGTGTGTGTGTGTGTGTGTGTGTGTGTGTGTGTGTGTGTGTGTGTGTGTATAAGTGTATGCCCTGCTATGGATTGTCACCCTGTCCAGGGTGTAACCCACCTTGTGCCCTAGGGTCCCTGTGGCTCTGTATACAGGATAAAGTGGTATAGATGGTGAGTGTGCGGACCAGTCAAGTTCTTCATCAAACATATCTTTATAGTTCTTGCACTGGGGAACATTCATGTTGGAATAGGAAAAGGACATTCAGCAAACTGTTGGAGGCCTCGAGTTGTCCAAGATACTGAAGCGTTCAGATTACCCTGCACTGGTGATAAGCGGCCTGATGGAAACGCTTAAATTCAATAATATAATAATAACAGGTTTGTCTGTATGGTGTATTTAGTTAGTTTCATTTTTTAGATGATTTTCTGTTTTGTTTTTGTTTTTGTTTTTTTAAACAGCCTGGTCACCACTCAGTACCCATAGGTGGCTCATATCTTAAAGAATGTCAGATGTTTTATTAGTATGTTTTTGTTTTGTTTTTTCATGGCAGGCTTTTTTTTTTTTTTTTTTTTTTTTAAGAAAAAAAGATTTATACACATAAAAATCAATACAGTCGATCAAATAAACAATAACAAAAAAAAGCTAGTAGCAACGCTAGTTAGTTAGCTAGTAGTATATTTTCCATGATCTTCTCTTTTAAGTAGCCAAATAAAATCCAAATAAAACATATTTGAAACAAAAAGAAAAGTCACTTTCAAAAAAAAAAAAAAAAAAAGACAGAATGAATATTAAGAATTCTGACCAAAAAGTCTCTGTGTAGGAACACTGCTAAAGGTGAAAAAAAAATCAAACTTATATTTCCTTTTTAAAAAGTCTTTAAACGGATAACATTTGTTTATTAATTTGTATGTTATTTCTTTTACTTTATTCTTGTTTGATTGGTACTAATTAGTTAGTTGGATGTTTTTCTTTTTCACATGTTGTGTTGTTAGCAAACAGCCTGGGCGACACTCTGTACCTGTAGGTGGCGGTAAAGAGCGAATCTATTGTTTGTTAAACGTCTCGGAACGAGGAAGAAGCAGAAGAAAAACGATTCAGTCTTAAGTGAAAGTGACTCGGAATAAAATGAACAATTTGGACAGTGTGAATAGTTTTTTGACAGAGCGATTAATGACTGTCGCTGCAGAAATATTCCAAGTGTTTAAAGACGCGTTTAGTGAATATCAGGGTGAAGTAGAGCGAATAAAACACGAGAACCGGTGTCTGAGAGAAGCGCTGGCTGAAATCTACAACAGTGTTCACGAGCGCTCAGGTACTCACATATTATTATTATTATTATTATTATAGTAATAAACAACACGATATAGCATTTAAACATTAATTCTTAAAACTCATAATTAAACTTTAATGTCTCTCATAACAAAATAAGTCTGTGTTTATTTTCTCTATAGACATTTTGCTCATGTTTTCTTGACTCTAATAATTAATGATCTCTGTTTGTATGCAGAGAAGCACAGTTTAAACCAGAGACCCCTGAACATTGACATCTCCCTTCCACAAGCGAGCCTGGTAGTAGAAGCTAGTCCAAAGAAATCTAATCCACAACAGTCTCAGAATCATCTGCAGACATGCAAGACGAAGCTGGAACATATCGCTCAGGATCTGCAGCCAGATTTGAGTTTTTCAGACAAAACTGGGGTGACTGATGAAAACGAGGACAGCAGCAGCAGCCTACACACCGCCTACTCAGTCACGGTCAAAGTCGAACCCTGTGCATCCCAGTCCCAAGCCGTCTTCTCTGCTGAAGTGAAGAATGAAGCGGAATCCGAGGCTGATCAAGCAACAGACCAACAAGAGCCCTTTTCCTGCACTTATTGCGACCAAACGTTCACTGACGTTGCTCAGCTAGCATCACACGTTCGGAGTCACATGGCTGTGTTCACCTGTGAAGTCTGTGGAAAGTCCTTCAAACAGAAAGGAACGCTAAAAACACACATGATCGTGCACCAGAAAGAAAGACCTTTCAGTTGTAGTTATTGTAAAAAGCGGTTCAAGCTGAAAAGTCATCTGAAAGAACATGAGAGGATACACACGGGTGAAAAGCCTTTCAGCTGCCCGGTGTGCAGGATGTGTTTTACTCGCTCCAACCCTATGAAGATACACCTTCGGAATCATCATCGGGAACAGCTATAACGCAAATACATAGAGCAAAGAATCGCTTGTGGATAAACTGTATTCTGTGTTATTCATCTTTTTTTTCTTTCTTTTATTACTTTGAATGCATTTAATAAGACACTTCAGTGGCTAGTTCTAATATACGTGTAGTAGGGCTGTCAAGCAATAAAAAATCTATCTAATTAATTAATTTAAATTCCTGGCATAGATCAGTTTTAGCTATGAAAGTAACTCAGATGTAATTGTGATTGATGATCAGCAGTCAGGGCTGGCTTCTATCCCTGGCACCATGAGTTGTATAAGCTTGGACCTCAGGGTTCACTACTAAATGCTTTGCGTTGAGGAGATATTTCAGGCTTGAAGTACTCCAATGATACAAAAATCCTATTTTGCAGAAATTGCAGTGTAATCTGCATGATTATTTAAATGTAAATGTTCAATTCTTGGGGCCAAGCAGCATCTTCTCATTTGCCTCCATCATGCTATAAAGCTACTGTGGACAGAGCAGTTTTAATGACACACCGGATCAAAGCGCATCACAGAATGCGATTAATAAAAGTAAATGTTTAAGACGTTTTTTTTTTTCCTCTGTTAATTAATTAATTAATCGAAACTAACGCTTTACTTTGACGACCCTATCTCATAGTTTTGCTGATTATAACAAAAGTACTTATTATTGTTAGTTTTACATGTCTAACTACTGGTTATTCATTCATTATTCTGATTATTGACTTATCTACTTATTTACTTTGTGAGTCTGAATTCTGCTGATTAAAATACAGGGGTGGTTTTTAATAGAGACTGTAGTTTTGCACAATTTGTGTGGATTTTATAGAGAACTGAATCGAAATGCATGGTGTATATATTATTAAACATTAAACCAAGGTATCAGATTTTGAATTTATTATTGTTAGTAATGAATAGATTTATTTTATTGTTTTTCTGTCTGTTAGATGGACCAGGATGTTAGTTCCAGAGTTTTAGTCAGCAAATGATTTTCGGCGGTGGTAATCATAGGTTCATTTAAAGGTTCAGTTTTATTAAAGCAAGTGTTTTGCCATTGTTTAAACCAAAGTAAATCATACAACAAAGGTGAAGCAAATATCAGTGCAAATTAGTGTGTTGTAGAAAATAGAATATAATAATAAAAAATAGAAAATTATATAATGGATTAGAATACTCACTCAGTCTCTATACTGCTTATCCTGTACAGGATCACATTGTGCATGGAGCTGGGGGACATGCAGCTGGGGACTGGGGGCACAAGGTATGATATATCTGGGATAGACTGCCAGTCTATTGCATTAAAATACACTAAAACACTCATTCACACACTATTTATAAATGGTAATTAACGGTAGTACCAGAATGCCCAAAGGAAGTCTGCAGCTAGTACCACCATATATATTCACGTAGTAGTAGAAGTAACAACAACAATAATATTATGGTTTAAACTGTGCTTCTCTGCGTACAAACTGAGATCATTAATTATTACAGGAAAATAATTTTAAAAAACGTCTAAATACGGATTAATTTTGTCGACAAATAATTAAAAGGTTAATACAAATAAAGTCTGGCTAGAATTTTGACGTTCAACACCGTGTGCGCGGCATCTCTTCTCCGACAGGTGGCGGTAAATTACTTACACCGCCCAGCCTTCTACATTTACAACTCAACAGAAGAAGAAGAAGAAGAAGCAAAGTAGCACTTTTACACGAATCTACACTGGAAACATGGCTCATTTGGAGACCCTGAATTCGTTTTTCTGCGACCGTTTAATGGCTGCTGCGGCAGAAATTTATCAAGTAGTTAAGGACACTATTTCTCAGTATCAGGAGGAGATAGACCGCTCCAAACAGGAGAATATTTATCTGAGGAAAATGCTAGCGGAAGTTAGCATCAACACTGGACCAGGTGAATGAGCCGCTCAGATTCTCATCCAGCCTCGGCAGTGTGTGTGTGTGTGTGTGTTTCAGCAGTTTAGTTATTAATGTGCTCTAGAGGGGGAGGGGTTAATTAGAGTCTCTCTAGTGACATCCTTCCTTAATAAAAAAATACTGTGTGACTACGACTTAGTAACACGAGAAAACTAGATTAAGTCGTGACCATGGCATAACAATGCGTGAATAAGTGTGTTATATAGCTATAGTAACTATAATAATAATAATAAAATAATAAGTTGTAGAAGTATTATTTGGCCCTGTACAACTGTGTCGTGTATCAGCATAAAAACAAATCTAGTAAACAAACAATAAGAGCAACAAACTATAGAATGTATTCTGCTTATACTGTGGTTCACCTCAAACACTAACAAACATCTAACCATTAGAGTCAGTGTAATAGCTAAATGTTGTTTAAGCAATTATAAAAATATGTATTTAAATAAATGCAATCTGTATAATAATGAATGCATTTTAAAACATTGTAGCCGTTAAAAATGAAAAGCATTTTAGGCATTTTTTGTTTTGCATTTTCTTTTCTTTTTTTAAATTAATTAATTAATTACTTTTTATTTTTTATTTTTTTTATTAAACATGTTCAGTGGAACCTCGGCATACATATTTAATCCGTTTAGGAGGCGATTTTTTAAGGCGAATTTTCGCATTGCAAAATATTTTTCCAGAGGAAATTTGACTTTTCACTGACTCAAACAAGTTTTGAAAGGCTCTGGGTCGGACGCTCAACTTAGTCATTGTTTGGTTCGGCTCAGTTCGTTAACTCGTGTGCTGAAGATGCTTCGTATGCTGAGGCAAATTTCTTGCAAAGTTTTAGATCTTAATGCGAAAATTCTTAAGGTGGAGCATTCATATTCCTGGGTACCACTGTATAGGGCCACTGTACTATATACAGTACACACACCAGTTTCAGGGAATCAGTCCGGAAGCAGGATGATAGAAAATAGCTGTCTTGTAAAACTGTCCTGATGGAGAATAATCCTAGTTTCGGAAAATCCCCAATAAAATAGTTTACAGTATGATACAGTGGAAAACAGCTCTGAGACAAACTGGTGTCAAAGATTCTCTTCACGATTCAAAGGCATAGAGACAACACTGTTACATTTGTATGAAATTAATTTCCTTAGTCGTGATTACGGCTTTTGGCCACATGATGGCAGTGTGGGGAAAGGAGACAGACATTTACATTACACTGTATATTCGTGTCAGTGGCGCATAAGTTTCACTTTGTCAGACTTAAGAACAAATCAGACTTACGAACATACTCCCGGAACTTGTTTGTAAGTAGGAGACCTGTATCCTGTTCCCTCATGGCTATTTATGAATGTCTGTAGCTTTTAAAACATAATAATGCAATAAATTAAATGCATGGAGATAATGCGTGCTCCAAAACTAAAAGTCCAGGGCTTGAGCAGGAATAAGCACTCCTGAGATATATATGTTACTTGCTTTGCCCCTAGCAGGAGGAGCTGAATCAGGTCTGTCTCCACCCCCTGGACTCCCGATTCTGCAGCAAGCAGTGTTCAAACGGTCCGCACGTACAGTACAACGAGCACTCTCCAGGATTTTCTATTGTGTACCAGATCAGTATGTGTCTTGTTTTTTAATTCTGTTTTCTCTTTGCTGCAGCTCCTGCGGGTGCACAGACCAGCCGGACAGTTCCTTCAGGAGAGCAGAACAGCAATCAAGAGGTGGTGGACTCGGAAAGCTCGCTGATACAAGTGAAGCTGGAGCTTAGTACCCTGCAGGAGGCCGTCGAAGCGCAGCAGCCGGCGAGGGATGCGCCTACGCGCAATGTCGCCACAGACCCTGCTGAGGACATCACCGTCAAACTCGAGCGCGGTGACACCCAGGCGGTCTGCAGTGACGACTTAACCTCCTGTCCAGCGAACCCTGGAGGTCAGTTCGACCCAAACGGCCAGTCCTTCTCTCAGAACGACTTCACCAACCTACCATTTCACCTGCAAAGTCCGGCCGCGGAAAGACTCTTCCGTTCCAAGGTGCGCCGCAAACCTCTCAGGAGCGAGGGGAATTCGAAGGGGCGCAAGCTCATGCGCTGCAAAGAGAAAAAACTGCGCTGCGATCTCTGCGGGAAGTGGTACAGCACACCTCACTCTCTGAAAATCCACCTGAGGACGCACACGGGCGAGAGGCCGTTTCCCTGCAAGTTCTGCGTGAAGACCTTCCATCAGAAAGCACACTTAAAGGAACACGAGAGGACACACACTGGGGAAAAACCCTACAGCTGTTCAGTGTGTGGGAAACGTTTCAGTCGGGCGCAGCAGGTCAGAGTGCACATACACTACCATCACCAACACCAAACGGCCACCATTATTAAAAACCAACAGTGTGTGTGATGCGTATTTAAAGATTTGAACAATCGTAAGTTCTTTGACTTTTTTTCTTTGACTTTTTTCCTTTGACCTGTGAAAATATTTATATATTGTCTTGACATGCTGAATGACTGTGTGTGTGAGAAAGAGAGAGATAAATGTTATCTTTCTGCTACTAGAATGTGAATTTTATCAGATTTTCCCTTCTAACATTATAAACAAAGAGAGTAGACCTTACTTGTTTTTATTTTAGTTGATACAGTTGAGTGCAAAAGTTTGTATACCCTTTTTTTTATAGTGACACGACTTTCAAGAAAAAAATCCACCTTGAACAATTTGTATTCTATTATTATTATTAGTAGTAGTACTAGATTATACTATAGTGTATTTATTAATATTATTATTATTATTATTGATTTTGCATCTGAGCTGATGTTGCTTTTAAATGTCTTTCCTTGGCGTGTCTGTTTTTACTTTGATCATCAATGACGTTTGAATTTTGACATCAGAGCCAAACATCTGGCTTCCGAGTTGAACTGGACGCTTCATCCATGTCTCGAACTACAATAGTACATAAACGTGCAATTTGAGACTCAGTGTTTATTTAGTCAGTTGTGGAAACAAACCAGGCGCTTTACTGTTAAAGGATGTGTTACATTCATTTGTGATGCTGCGCAAAGCAACACACCAAGCGACCACATGGCATCCATCTTGGTAACTTAACATATAAATCAGTCTTTAGTCTTATACTTCATATAGCTGTGTTGCATCCTGGAACTTTGAGTCCAGCACATACTAGCCTCACTAGAGCGGTGTCATTTAGCCGATTATGCAATTTATTCAGTCTTGTATTGGTTAATATTTCATTGAATCATTGGAATCAATTTCAGAATCGATTCACATTTTGAAAATTATTCAGATGAACATGTATACACACGTGGACAAAATTGTTGGTTCCCCTCGGTCAATGAAAGAAAAACTCACAATGGTCACAGAAATAACTTTAATCTGACAAAAGTAAAAATTTTAAAAGATTCTATGAATGTTAACCAATGAAAGTCAGACATTGCTTTTCAGCCATGCTTTAACAGCATTATTTACAAAAATAAACTCATGGAACAGGCCTGGACAAAAATGATGGTACCCCTAGAAAATACTGAAAATAATGTGACCAAAGGGACATGTTAATTCAAGGTGTGTCCACTAATTAGCATCACAGGTGTCTACAATCTTGTAATCAGTCTGTGGGCCTATATATAGGGCTCCTGGTAGTCACTGTGTTGTTTGGTGACATGGTATGTACCACACTCAACATGGACCAGAGGAAGCGAAGGAAAGAGTTGCCTCAGGAGATTCGAAAGAAAATTATAGACAAGCATGTTAAAGGTAAAGGCTATAAGACCATTTCCAAGCAGCTAGATGTTCCTGTGACTACAGTTGCACATATTATTCAGAAATTTAAGATCCATGGGACTGTAGCCAACCTCCCTGGACGTGGCCGCAGGAGGAAAATCGATGACAAATCAAAGAGACGGATAATCCGAATGGTAACAAAAGAGCCCAGAAAGACTTCTAAAGAGATCCAAGGTGAACTTCATGCTCAAGGAACATCAGTGTCAGATCGCACCATCCGTCGTTGTTTGAGCCAAAGTGGACTACATGGGAGACGACCAAGGAGGACACCATTGTTGAAAACAAATCATAAAAAAGCCAGACTGGAATATGCCAAACTACATGTTGACATGTTTTTGGGCGGTTGGTTCAATACCTGCTGGACCGGAGCGTGGAACGGAAGAGTGTCCAAAAAAAAAGATCACCACTTTATAGAAGGCATGACATTTAAACAATCCACAACATAATTTGCACAACATTTTAATGCTTATTAGATGTTTTAGAAGTTTTATTTAATAGTTTAGTTTAGTAGTTGTATTTAATACTTAAAAATACAAGAAATATGGCAGGTTGAAATAAACTTTAATGCTGTTGAATCAAATTGAAAACCACAACGCCCAAAAGCGGAATCAAATCAATAGGGATGGGAATCACCAGTCACCCCCCCCCCCCCCTTCAGCCCCCCCGATACGATATTACCCAGATACCGAGGTACCGAATCAATGAATATTGCGATTTTGAATGTATCAAGCTTTTATTTTGTTACATTTAAAAACCTTGAACCTTAAAAAATTCAAAGTTTTATACTTTAGCTTTATTCAACAGTTCCAGAACTAGATTGAACATGAATGATTAAATGTAGCCTGTTCCTTATAGCATTAGTTTTCTTACTTAAAAACCAACTGTAGCATTTAAACAATACAAACTAACTTCCCATACAAGAGTTTAACATTTACATCATGTCATCCTCCATAACTATTACATCTAAACAAACTTGACAAATAGTTCATACGGGATCCCCGTTTTTTTCCCTCCCATCTCCACAAATCAACAGTCCGTCTGTGATTTACAGCTCTAGTCCTCGTGACGTATACATTGGATTTCTTCAGTGGGAAAAGATTTGTGGGAAAAGAAAGTGTGGTGTGCTTTTGATTTTAGGAGTTAACAGCAAAGCCTCAAGTTATCAATTATTATGTTGAATAATTTTCTCTGTTAAACAGAGACACCAAAAAAAAAAACTCAAAAAGCACCAGAATCACTAATTATGTCAGAGATATTTCCATATAACCCTGTGTTACTTTAAATGTGTCCGAGTGTTACCTGAGCACTATGATAACTTGCCTTATGTTCTGATTATTGTCTTGTTGCAGGATATACCAGTGTTTGAATGAAGTCATAATATGATTCAGTAACAAATAAAGAGATGCAAAATTTTGCTCCCAACTGTATAGTTAGGCATGCACTGTTGAGAAGGAAATAATTTATATGGAAGCTAAATAATCATTACAGTTTGAGTCCTAAAACAGTGTTTTTTTTTTTTTGTTTTTTTTTTTTTAGGTCTTGCATACCATAATTTTGTAAATCACATTCGTTCTGGTTGATACTATTGTGAAATACAAAATAAACTCAACGTTCAAGGTCTGCACTGCATTGTGGTCTGCTGTTGTCCTGATTCATCTCTGACGCATCACAGGCTTTCGTCATCTTTACATTCTTGGGGGGTTGGGGGAGAAAATGTCTGAGTGGCTCCTCTTTAAGAAGATAGTCCGGCCTGAAGGTTATTTTTCATCCGCACAAGTGGTCCATAAAGGACTATACTATCAAATCAAAAGTAAGCAAGGTGCAAGACATCAATTTAGCATTCTGACAGATTTATGATTATATCTGAAGTAATTTGATAAAATTCTGACACCATGTAAAAGAGATCTTTTTGTATTTAGCCTCTGATTTCATGAACTAGCCTTATGCTTATTTAGATTCGTCTCTGAGTCTCTATGCTTAATATAATTTACTGAACATGTTATATTTCTCATTCCTGTGTCTCAGTATGGTGCACCAACAACAACAGAATCGAAACATTGGATTCTCAGCCCTGCAGAGACTCAAGAGTTTCAGAAGGCCTGGAAATAAGAAGAAATTATCTTGTTCTAGAGTTTTGTTGAATAAAACAAAAGGTCTGTTTGTGCATTTTGAAAAATTTGTTTAAAGTTTAGATGATAATAGTAATAATAATAATAATAATAATGGTAGCAGGGTGGCTTTGTAGTTAGCACATTGCACCACCAGGGTCTGGGTTTGATTCTCACCTCGGGGTCTGTGTAGATGGAGTTTCCATGTTCTCCTCGCGCTTAGTGGGTATCCTTTAGTTACAGTACTCTGGGTTTCCTCCCACAGTCCAAATACATGCAGATTATATTAATTGGCATTTCCAAATTGCCTGTAGTGTGTAAATGAGTGTGTGTGTGTGTGTGTGTCTTGTGATGGACTGGCACCCCATCCACGGTGTACCCCGCTTCATGCCCTAAGTCTCCTGGGATAGACTGCAGTCTCCCTGCGCCCCTGTTTATGGGATAAAGTACTACAGAAGATGAAAGAGTAAATACAAATGCACCCACACTTTGTAGATTTTTATCTATAAAAAGTTTAGAGAACTGTTCACAATTGTGTGCCACTTCGTGTTAGTCTATCACATAAAATCCCAATAAAAAACATTTACATTTGTGGTTGTAACATGACAAAATGTAGAAAGTTTCAAGGGGTATGTATACTTTTGCATGGCACTGTATGAGAAGGACAATGCGGGTAGGACAGTTTGGGAACAAAGTCAGAGAGACCAGATTAAGATGGTTTGGATGTGGTGAGGGAGGACATGCAGGAGGTTGGAGTGACAAGGGAAGATGAAAGATAGTTGGATGGAGTTAGCTGTGGAAGTTCTTTCCTGTCAATCTGCTGTTTCACACTCCAGTCCTGCAGGTGGCGGTAGTGCACTATAAGCTGGCTGCCACAAGAGAGGAAGATGATGACCCATGGCTCTGTACGTAAACCAGAACCCGAGGCTATTTCGACATGGCGTCTCTTACTCAAAAACGACAGATAGACTCGCTGAATGCTTTTATTCACCAGCGCTTGACGAACATCGCAGGAGAAATATGTCAGATTTTCCAGGAGACTCTGACAGCGTACCAGGAGGAAATAAACCAGTCGAAACAGGAAAACGATTACCTGAGGAAAATGCTGAGTGAAATCACAGTCGACAGAACGGACAGGCTAGGTGTGTAGCTAGTCTACTAATATCTGAATAACGCACGGCTTTATCTTAGCAAACACACTTAATAAACGAATGGTTCATAAAATGTTTCTCAACATTTAAGCTTCTGTCACTGAGCTTTAGGTAGCGGTTAAGAATGTTGTTAAATGTTGTCGCAATGTTGTCAATAAGCGTAATGCCGTGTTCAAGTGCTCCCTCAATTTCATAAAGTAACGTTACAAACAGCCGCTTATATTATGCAGGGATATATTGCATGTTGGATATTAATTCCTTTAATAGACATTTCAGTCCATAATTGTTAACATAAATATAAAAAAAAATACTGAAACTACTTCACATTAACAATTTATTTGATTTCATATCATAATTGCCTCCCCAAGTGGGAAACGCTGAAATTGAGAGAACACGTGAAGGCAGCATTAAAATCTCTGCTCTTATTTTGTCATTATGATGTCATTATACGTATGAATGTATGTACAGTATGTGTGTTCGAGATGGAAATCTCCAGTCACCAGACTCGCTTAACATTGTGATTCTATAAGTATCATGATTTTATAAATATCCCGCTACGATATTACATTTCTCCTGATGATACAATTTTAAACCTTTAAAAAAGTTTGAGTAATTAAATATAACCTGTTCCTTATAACATTAGTTTTCTCACAAATGATTCACTCCTACTACACAGGATGAAAACGTGTGAATAGTTCATTATGCGCCACCTGTCTGGTTATAAAGAAACAACTAGAGAGGCACATTTTCTGAAGAAACTGTGAGCGGTGCTTTGCCGTGACGTCATAGAGCTTCCCATGTCATAGTCATAGATGTAGCTGATGTCATAGCTGATGTTGATCTCTATGTTAAGTCTATGGGACTTTTTGGGGGCAGAGGGCAATTAACCGCCCACCGCTTAGAAAAGTCATAGCACCCCATTCCCCAACGAGCCGGACGATTTGACACCTCATCCATGGGTCTACGACAAACGGTGCGGGACTAGTTACGTGCCAAACCTTCACACGGAAGAAAAAAAATAAGCCTGTGAGATTATAATAATAGTCCTTCGCTTCGCAAAGCACCACTAATTACATTTAAACTCAAACAACTCCAAAGTGTCAAAATTCACTTTGTGAGCCTTGAATGCACAGGTAGAGTGACTGCGAGCACACCAGGTTCTAATGCACGTGGTTTTCGACTAATTTGCACCCGCAGTTTGACTGGTGCAGGCCTGTATTATAAATGGGTTTGAGACTAATTTGCTCAAGGAGTTTGGACAAAAACTCGGATTAGACACTTTTAAAGAGTGCAATTGTTGGTGATGTAAAGCCAAAAAAATGTGTTTTTGTTGCACCGCTCGGTACAGCATCATGTAGATCTGATCACCAGACACAACCAAACAAACTGAAAACCAACCAACTCTGGTCACTGGCCGATCGACCAGTTCATCTCTATTATAAATGTAAAAAAAAATTTGTTCAAATTTCTTTGTAAAATTTTGGAGTCAGTGTGGTGAAACATGAATCGCCACACAAAAGAATCCTGGTTCATAAATTAATTTTTAAAAATTCTTCCTCCGTATCAAACGTAGTATACTTGTACCACCGATATGACTTGAAAGGATATCTTTACAAAAAGAACAATCAGTGAGCGTTTTTTTTTTTTTTAAACAGAAATCACTCAGAAATCTCATGAATCATGTCTAGACAAAAATTTAGGAAGTCTTGCAGCTGCAAATAAAAAAAACTTGTAACCTTTTGGTAGTTAATCTGTACAAATCAGTTTTCATTTGTCATGTTTTCACAGATTCCAGCCAATCCGATGGATTTCCTCTAGTGAAGGAAAACTCCAGCCAAGCACAGATGGACTCCGAAGCGTCAGTAATACAAGTGAAACTGGAGCTTAGTACCACACAGCAGGATCTTGAACTACCAAAACAATCGTGTCCCAGTCTTGCTTGCAGTCCTGAACGTTCTGACATAGCGGAAGAATCGCATTATGATATCTCAGGTAAAAGATACAGGTGTCTGTGTACTGTACATCCATACCCACTCAGAGATGCGTGAATTACGATTGACTCCAGCAGAAACCTGACCTCGCTCCTTTTCCTGAGTTTTTTTTTTTCCTCCATGCATCATGTACATTTGCAAACTTCATAACATGCTAATTTCCAAGGTTTGTGTTAATTGCTTTCCAACTGATGTGCTAGAGAAAATGCACTTTAAAGCATACAAAATATTTAAGGTAAATACAAAATGACTCATTTTGCTGTACATTATGTAGAGAGAATTATTATCAGCTGTACGTAGTCAAATATTTCTTTATGCAACTTCACGCTTAGCTGCATAGCTTTTAAAGACCGAGATCACTATTCTATTATTATTATTAATTTTTTTTATTCAGCAAAAATAAATAATATTTTAATTTAAATAAATAATAGAGTACCACACAGTATGAAGTTTTTAACAATTATGCTTTTTGGTTACGGACCAGCAGATAATTTCCATGAAAAAACAAAGAACAGTATAAATAATATTTCTGGGTTTCTAGGGCAGTGGTGGCTCAGCTGGTTGAGGTTATGGGTAGCTGATCGGAAAGGGAGGTTCGAGCCCCGCAACCGCTGGGCTGCCACTGTTGGGTTTTTGTAAAAATCCTTACCGCAACATCTGGCAAAAAAACCTGTGCCAGATCTCGTAGATCAAATGATCTAATGTGCTGACCAAAGACCAGCACATTTTTTTTGTGGCTTGAATGTTGAGGCTACTCTCAACTATCTTTAATATTTAAAATCATTCATGTAATAAATTCAGATCTATAAAAACAGCCAGTGTGTCTCAGTTTTATGATGATTTTCTTATTCACTCAAGAATAGGAGTGAATACATGTTTCTGTTTAAGAAAGTGTCAGGGATCAAGTATCAGCTCAGATTGGAGCGACTGACCTCAGCAGTGCTGACCGTGTGGACAAAACCTGTTTCAATCCATATCACCATGACAACAATTAAACAAATGTTGACACAGAGGAAGCGTTTTATCCTCATCACCAAAAAAAAAAAAAAAAAAAACTGTACATAGTTTTGTGTTCACAAAGTCGGTGCAAAGAAAAAGCATGGAAGAAAAAGAAGCATGGAAGTTCACATGCTGCATACTTTCCCCTTCAGTGAACTGACCGGTTGTTTTTATTTAAGCAAATTTTAAGTCTGACTGCTGTCATAACTTAAAAAAAAGAATCAATTACAGCATTAACGGAGCAGGGTTTGTTTAGCTACAGATATTGGAGATGAGAGAAAGTTAATGCAGCAAGTAGTGATCGATGGTCTTTAGGGATTATTTGGATGAAGTTCTCATTCTTTATTAAATAATGTGATAGTCTTTACATATCATTAAAAAAAAAAAAATGTATCTGTTTTTGACATATTCTATGTTTCTGACAGATGACCAGCAAAGTCACACTGATTCTGTTAAGCAGCCGAACTTCAACCAGGAGCCAAAACACTGCGAACCCCCACAAATACATGTGAAGCAGGAACCTTTGACCGGCCATGAGAAAGAGCAATTGAATAATGCTTCTTCGTTCAGTTCCTCCTCTGTGAGGTCCGCATGTCGACAGGTGCAACCTCACTCATTCTCTGTTAAAACAGTAAATATCTCAGCAAAAAAAAGTCACTGTTCCACCACAGCCCCGACCATGGCGGTCTCGAGCAAACCAGAAATGTGGAACCGTACGGGATCCTCCTCCGATATCCCACACACACCTGGGAAAAGTGAAACGCGGTTCGAGCCTTCTATAAAAGACGAGCCCGTTTCCCAGCACGCTCCTCAACACGAGAAACCGCCAAATGACTTTTCTCGTCTGAAAAGGCCCGGCAGGCCACTTTACTGCGACGTGTGCAGGAAGACTTTCCAAAACGAATGGCATTTGAAAAGGCACATGCTGAAGCACCAGAACAAGAGGTCGAACTGCTGCGAGCTGTGCGGGAAGTGCTACAGTACACCGCACGTGCTGAAAATCCACCTGCGGACTCACACGGGAGAGAGACCGTACCACTGCAAGTTCTGTGAAAAGACGTTCAGTCAGATAGGTCACATGAAAGGGCACGAAAGGATACACACTGGAGAAAAAATCTACAGCTGCTCAGCGTGCGGGAAACGGTTCACTTGGCTGGGTCAAGCCAAAGACCACATCCGGAGCCATCCTGGTCAGCTGGCGAGAGTGCAACGAAAAATCAGTCGGTGATTTTAAAACGTACAGGAGACGTAGCACTTGGGACTTTTTTTTTTCAAACTTCATTTAACTTTGTGGAAACAAGAAAAATGATGAGCGAGAGAGAGACACCTACTTGCACATCTAAGGAAGAGAATCCCTCTATGGGTTTATATAAAAACGATATGTGTTATATAAAAACAATGTGTTATAACTGTTATAAGAAAATAAATCAACAGCAATGTGTTGTGGTGGAGCAGAGCTACGGTCACCATCCTGAAGCTGATTATTTTCTCCGTAGTTACTTGCCCTACAGCATTTTATTCCTCTTTTTACCACAGCAGTTATGTTTTTGTTATAATTTATTAGTTATCATGTCGGACGTATTGTTAATTCCTGTAGTGATGATTTGTCTAAAACAGAAAACAGAAAGACTAAATTAGTTTAGTAAAAAAATTATATTTACCTTTATATAACATGTTTATCATGATTAAGGTTGTACCACTTTGTTTGAAGCTCTGTGAGGAATTAAGGAATGAAGAGAGAGAGGATTTAAGAAAATTTTTTATTTATATTTATTAAACTGTCACGTAAGCCCATGTTGTAACCTTTTCATTTCCTCCAAAGAATAAAGTCCTACAAGTGATGTAGTAATATTTATAAGAAGAAGAAGAAGAAATATTTAGGTCAAAAATAGAATCTTGTATTCCCGAAAATGCAGCGTCCCTCTTTATACCTGTGAACCTTGTGTTACTTCAGTGTGTAACATTCCTCTTATGTATGTTCTATGCTCTGTGTCAGTTGATCTACCGGTAAAAGACTTTGATGAGTGAGAAATTGATGCATCATATTTTGCACTTTTTAATTATGTTTTTTTTTTTTTTTTTTAAGGGATTCCACCTCTACTCATTTTCCAGTTTTCATATCAAGCATATGTTTAAAGATTGTTAGAAGCAATGCATATTGGCACTGACCGAAACCACCAATCTCTCACAGACTGTATTTCTTACTTGTTAAAAATATTCACGTTAATATATATTTTTGGAGTAGAGAATGATCTGCTGCTGTTTAGGGATTTGAAATCTTCAGGCCCTCCTTCTCGTGTCCTACTGTGAATGAACAGCGCTAACCTGACCGGATCACTGAGACCCTAAAGCTGATCGACTCTACAGCCACAAATGTTCTACTTTTCAACGTGTCCGGGTGGTGAAATGTGTTTGCTGTTACGGCACTTTAAAAACAAGAAAAAATTTTAAAGCATTAATGCAAGAATCCAGTGCAATTTCTCATAGCGACTGTGTCAAATTGTCAACACTAAACGTACGATCATATGAACACCTTTATTACAATAGAACTTTAAATGACTGCAATGCCAAAAGAGTTTGCAAGTTTAACATACATAATTTTTTTTCATTAAGAAGATGATGATAATAAAGTTTATTTTCCGTATGAACTTTAAACTGATTATTTGCTTTTTTTCTCTCTCTCTCTCTCTCTCTTTGTGCATGCATTTTTAAATACTCCTGAACCATGCCGAACACTATGCCAGAATCAGCAAGTGAGAAATACTACTAGATGCTTCATCCAGTGCTCCATATGCTGCTTTCTTAATGTAGATATCGCTCAAGCATCTTTTCACTTCTACAGTGAAAGCAATGGTGCTTCGATCTGTTTCCCATGCTTCATCAGATAAAGGAATACTAAACGAATGACCAGCTTGATTAGTACAGGGGGAGAACACGCAAAAGTTAAATGGAGTAAAGGCCTCCATTGTTCTAATTGACGTGGTATTAACAGGCTATAAACATTATAAAATTTTTCTAATAAAAGATCAATATGAAAGAGCAAAATGAAATATGACAAAACAAGAATTCTGGAAGATACTGGGAGAAAATGCACAAATACATTTTAGGTAAAATAGTCATGCTTTCTCGTCTATGAAGGAACATAAAAAAAATAATAGCATCTTGTTTTTAGAAACAAAAAGAGCTTGTTATGAGATAAATGTTGTCCCATAAACCATGTTCTTGCTCCTACTGTACACCCAACAACGTTTCTATTAAACGCTACAGTAGACGTAAACTGTCAAAGCTTGCTTCGTCCCCGGATGTCAGTGAGAAGTGCAGATACAATTAGCATGCTGTATATACAGTGCACTAAATCAAGCATAGTTGAGCTCAGTGTTGTAAAGTATTACCACTGGACAATTTTATTGCACAAAGATTAGTGCAAAAGAAAAGGAAAATGTACAGTATACTTGATCATAATTCTAACAAAAGATAAGTTAAAGTTTAAATATGTGTAAAAAATCTTTATAAGCTAAAAAAGCTATCCTTGGTGTGCTTGCCCTTAAATAGGATAAGTGGTATGGAAAACGGCAGAAGATACTCATTATCATCTATAGTGTCATCTATAGTATACTGTATACAGGGACGCGGGAGGCCTGGAGTCTCAGGAGACTTTGGCTACAAAGTGGGGTACACACTGGACAGGGTTCCACTCTATCGCAAGACAGACACACACACACGCGCGCGCTCTACAGGCAATTTGGGAACGGCAGTTAGCCTAATCTGCATGTCTTTGGACTGTGTGAGGAAACCCGAAGCAGGTATCGAACCCTTGACCTTGAGTTGCAAGGCGACAGTCTAACCACTAGTGATAGTCGTTCTTTTGTCACATGACTCCCATAGACTCTGTGCATTGCAGTACATCAGAAACAGAATTGAAAGGTTCTTCTCAACGAGTTTTCAAGTCCTAGTCGCTCATTTTATTTTATTTTTTGGTCACGTGACTCCCACAGACGCTATGCAGTGCAATGGATTCAAAAGAACGAACGACTCGGACTAGAAGATATGGTGATGGCGACCTGCTCATTCTGTTTATCATAATATGTCCTTAGCTGCACTGTAATATTCTTATTAATGGAACTATAGCCAAGATGTGTGTATGTAGACGTGTTGGGGGTCTGTTTATTGAAAATGTAACACTGTATTTTATTTCTGATCAAAAGAACGCAATGAACTAAATCACTACAAAAATGATTCGTTCATTTTGATGAACGAGATTCAAAGAACCGAGTCACTAAAATGATTCAAACTTCCCATCACTACTAACCATCGTGCCACCGTGTAAAATACTCAACCTTACAAAATAGATTTTTTTTTTAGTATTAATTTTTATTAATTAAAGTTAGGGTGTACAGAGTTCTGATGTACAGAAATAACATAGACATGTACATAGGCTTCAACCTGAAATAATAACAATATCACTTATTACATTAAAGCTGATAAGCTAATTTTCAGCTTTAACCTTTTAAATATTTCTACAAACTCTTTTCCCATCCACGAAGGATACCGATCTCAGCTAATAATTAAAATGCCTTTTCATGCATTTTTGTGATGGACTAACCAGCTGTTTTCTCCCACCACTAGGTGGCAGTAATGCACCAGCTGAAGCGTTGTTTTTCCGCAAGCTGTAAACGAATAAGACACTGTACGTTTGAGAGCTGTTTTTTTGTTGCCGAAAACAAACAAACAAACAAACAAACAAACAAACAAAAAAAACATGGCAAAGTTTGAGTATTTACATGCGTTTTTTACCGAGCGTCTGTTAGCGGTTGCGGGAGAATTATTTCAGGTGGTTACAGACATTATTACTGAGTATCAGGAGGAAACAGACCGGACCAGACAGGAAAACGTCTTCCTGAGGAAAATGCTAACAGCAGAGCGGCTGTCTAACGGACGAGGTGAGGGGTCAATACACTGCGCGCGAGGGCGCGAACGCACCCACAGTGCATCCTGTGTAGTGCCCTAGATAGTGTTAAAGACTGGTGTTGGGTTTGTTTCTACACCATCCGACTTGAGTCTTGACTAGACAGCACAGTTTACAACAGGATAACAAACAACTACAGTATATAACCTAAAACACACACTGCTGTTATTAATAAAGTCATCATGATTGTGAGGCAAGTCAGTGTTTAGTCTCAAAGTGCCTAGTTTGAAGAATCAAAAATATTAAATTATATTCTGGGTTACTAAACGTGAATAAATAAATTAGTAATAAGTAAATATAAAAATAATAAAACATTGAATAAGTGTGACCAAGCTTTTGACTTGCATTGTATGTCTGAAACATTTCTTCCTGACATTTTGAAGAGGTAACAGAAACTGGGAGTAACACTATCATAACACAATGCAACAAAACTTAGACTTTTTCTTGTCTTTGGTCTGAAAGTGTTATTTCCTACTTGTATCTGCATAGAAAAGTAAAACAAAACAACAACAAAAAACTTGTTCTGCTTTTTTTTTTTTTTTTGAACTAACAGTTTTTGAAACTACAGCGGTAAGCTGTAGTATAATTTTGTAGAAGTTTTTAGAAGTTTTCAGAATTGTCTTGAACGTTCTGGAACGTTTGACAACATTTATAGAGTATTCCAGAAGTTTCTGGAGTTTCCGAAGACTTGCTAGAACATTCCAGAAGCTTTCAGAATATTTATAGAATGCATCAAAACATTTAAGAGATTTTTAGAATTTTCTTGAATTTCAATGTTTTTTATTTCTTTTGAACTTTCTAGAACATTTATAGCAGTATAAATACAAAAAATGTGAGCTCAACAGTTTAAAAACAAAGTTTGAAGGAAACTGTACCCATTTTTCAACCTTTCTATGTGTATGCTAAATGGATGTAATTACTATTCAAGGACAAAAATTGTGTCACATTGTGTATGTCAAGCTCTTCTTAAAGACGACTAGATGTTATTGAAAGTGTGACCATGAATTTAAACTATATTTTACATGCACTTATTTGTTTCCGAACAGATGGTTCGACTAATCAAGCGGTTTCCCAGGAGCTCCCAAACATCTCTTGTGGACCGCTGGATTCAAGTTCGTCAGTAATACAAGTAAAAGTTGAGCTGTCTGCAACAAAACAGGACCCGGTGCCACTGGACCCAATGAGTGAGCTTTCAATTGCGACTTCACCGCACCATTTCTCAGAAAAGACTACTCATGAGGAATTAGATGATGACTGTCTCCAAAACAACTCAGAGGTCAAGATCAAATCAGAGCCAAGGGATTCACAGATCATCATATCTGATGACTCGAACCCTGCCACACAAACTGAAAGCATAACGGACTATAATCTGATGAGTTTAAGAGACGATCAAGACGATCCCGACCCCTGTACGCATGACGCACTGCACGGCGAGATAACTGATAAAATAGTTTACTGCCAATATTGTGGAAAGCCTTTCGGAAACCGCGGACAGCTGAAAAGGCATTTGGTCGTTCACCAGAAAGACAGGCCAAGGCCGTATCGCTGTGATTTGTGCGGGAAGAGCTACTCCTATGCACAAGTGCTTGAGGTCCACCGTAGGACTCATACAGGGGAAAGGCCATATCACTGTAAATTTTGTGGGAGACGTTTTAATCAGAAGGGTCACTTAAAGGAGCATGAAAGAATTCACACTGGCGAGAAACCTTTCGGCTGCCCGATTTGTGGGAAACGATTCATTCAGTCCAGTCAAGTCAGAAAACATATCAGTTACCACCATCCTCCAGTACAACTATCATAAAAGCAATAAGGTAGCAAATTAAGGGTTAGTGTATTAAACTGTTTTATGCTGTGTTCAAGCGACAAGGCCTGTGAGTGGAGCCTTCATATAGGAAAAACAAAACCTTGGGTTTGCTGAAAGTATACCAGGTTCACTATTTTCACCTTTATTGAGTGACCTAGCCTGTTGACTTTTTTTTGTGTGTCTATGTAGTGGTCAAGGTTTTATATGTGAGATATTTTATTATTTATTTATATTTTATTTAATTCATTAACCATGTAAAGATTCCCCATATATCACATTCTTAGTGCATTTGGTGTCTTCTTACAATGCAAGAATTCAGATTATAGACATCAGTTTATATGGAAATAAAGGTTAGACTTCCAGCCTGTCAGAATTGCTTTAAACAAGTTTACTTTACCTCTGTCATGTCCATTGTGCCTTTGCTTTTTGTATATGAAATTTAATGAAAGGCTTTTTGCTTATAGTGATGGTTTATCTTGAATCAATTAAGATGACAACAAGTTTTAGTTTGTGTACTGTTTTTATTTGTGCGTCATTATAATTACGGGTGAAAATCAAAAGCCCTGTCTACATGTAAAAAAAATTAATAATTTTGGGGCGGGGGATATTTGTATACATGGACACGGTTTCATTTGAACACTGGATGGGAGTAAAGATTTAAAATACGAAGTTGTCAAAACTACTGAGTGATCTTGATTTTGTGGAAGATTCTTTTAATTAATGAAGACAACACAGAGGTTGTTTCTTCCTAAATAATAATAATCCACATAAAAATAATAAGAATTAACTGTTATAAAATAGTAACTTATCCTCCACATGATGTCTTATATTTTTAAAATTAGATTATTTTATTCTATTATCTCATTCTAACACCACAGCAATCCTGAGTTCCCCAGCGCATTTGTTTAGAAGGTATTGATTTATTTTCTATATCACCAGTTCTGACTTTAGTTGCTGCTGTAAGCTAAACCTGTGATTTGAATAGATAACTAATTATCGAGCTACATTAATGCACTTATTACTAAGGATGGGAATCACCGTATTTTCACGGTTACCTAGTTGCTAATTTGATTAACATTGCATTTTAACGCACTGGAGTCGAATAGTCCAAACTATCTTTAGCTTTCTCGATTTCTCATTTGTGATTTACTCTGCGATTTTCGAACAGGGAGTGTATTTGGATGTATCCAGTATCTCAAAATACTCCAATATTTCATTTCCAATTTGAGTCAATTAGTGTTCATATAGTATGAACAACAATACTGAATTTCTTTCAGTCTAGTTCTGTGCATATGCGTGTGGAAGACTGCTGGCATGACAGTTGTTCAAAAGATGCCGTCCTCTCGTCAGGTCAAAGTACATTTTGCATTTCATTTTGAAAACAGGTCACAGAGTCTGGAGGAAGAGAGGAGAGGCACAGAATCAATTCAAGAAGTAGCTTGAAGTCCAGTGTGAAGTTTCCACAGTTAGTGATGATTTTGGTGGGCTCATCTGCTGGTGTTGGTCCACTATGTTTATGAAGTCTAAAGCCAATGGCAGTCTATCAGGAGATTTTAGAGAACTTTATACTTCCGTCTGGTGATAAGTGTTATGGAGAAGCCGATTTCCTTTTCCAGAAGTATTTAATACCTGCCTACAGGTAAACTACTGCTAACTTCCATTCATCTGTCTAGGAACCTCTGTCGTCCAACTAGGCACCATTGAGGCCAATGGTGATCATTGTACAGTATTTATTCCCATCTTGTACGACTGTGCTAGGACCTACAGTTAACATTCACACACTACGGGAAATTTGGGAATGTCAGTTAGCCTTTCTGTGGGAGGAAGCCGGAGTACCTGGAGAAAACCCACCAAGCTCGAGGAGAAAATGCTAACTCCATGCTCGTAGACCCAATGCAGGAATCGAACCCGGCCACCTCTCGACACAATTCAGACAGTAGATACACGTTAATCACTTAACGCAACCATTGCACTGAAAACACTACTTTTCTGAGGTAAAAATGACTGTGAAAATTTTTAGCATTAGCTATGAGAAGCAAACACCAGGTAGTCTCTATTTATTTTATTTAAACACAAGTGTTTCAGTAAGGGTAAAGTTTTTTAATGTAAGCCTTTTAAAGTGTTTTTATGTCTTTTTTTATTTTTTATTTTAGCTGTCAGAATAAAAACGAGTCAGAATAAAAGTAAATAAGAAGCTTATTCTAAGCTAATGTTATGTTAAATAATTAAGATCCTCAAATTAATATCTCCAAGTATTTATTCATTATTTAATACCTCAGGGATTTACAATGTTTAACTTCTACAACTTCTGTCTCAATATTTGCACCTCTTCACTTTTTTTCTCTATATAACTTCAGCCTGTCATGCTGATTCTCCAGAGCAGCAGAATTTCACTCAGGCCTTGGACTCAATGACCTCAAGCTCAGTTCTCTAAGCTCAGAACATCTAACAGCTGGTTTATTTTCCCTAACTGGAAAGAATGTCAACAACTAGGAGTTTTCACCAGCTGTTGTTGAGAATGAGGACGGTTTACACACGAACCAACTGACACTAGTCAAATTAGAGACTCGTGACGCACAGCCCTTCCGCTCAGACACTGCGTACTCGTCTCTCAGGCCAAATTATTATCTGGTGAGAAATGTTAACAAAAGAGCATGCCCTTGTTCCCTTTGCAAAGAAACATTTGTTGACCATCATTTGACCTTCTACGGGAGAGTCACGCTGACACACTGTTTGGATTCGAGGTTTGAATTACATAAGCCTTTTGTAGATTGTGAGTAAAGGGCCGCTGTAAGGAACCTAAGAGGGAAGGGAAAAAAAGTACAAGTGTCCAGTATGTGGGAAGAGTTTTGTCCAGTCAGCTATTATCATGATCAGCTTTCATCTGTACGAGGACTAAACATCAAAGAATGTTAAGATTGAAAAACATTAATTAAAAAAGTTACGTTAGAACCAAGCACACCATTGTTTTTCTTGTGAAATTCCCAATAAGTTTGATGTGTCACATGACCCTCTTCCTATCGAAAGAACAAAAGTTGGATCCAAGATGGGCGACTTCAAAATGGCCACCATGGTCACCACCCATCTTGAAAAGTTTGCCCCCTCACATATACTAATGTGCCACAAACAGGACGTTAATATCACCAACCATTTTCATTTTATTAAGGTGTATCCATATAAATGGCCCACCCTGTACATACTTTTCAGAAAATTACTTTCAACCTTTCAACCAAATTATGCAAATGCTCTCATCTGTTCAGGGTGAAGAAGAAGAATTTAAAACACTTTCATGCATAAGCACAAAAAATGTTTTTAAAAAATGCCAAAACCTGGAAATTTTAATTACGGTTGTATTAATCAAAGAGTGATGTTCACACACTTTATGTCTCTGCGTAATCTTTCTATGGGTGGGATAGGGCTGTGTGTTGTAGAGCAGAATGTATATACAGTATGTCACTTTTCTTTTAGAAATGACAGTATTAGAACTTTTTTTTTTTGATGATCATCTACAAAGAAACTCCTTCATCAAAGCTAAGCTAGTGTTGCGCCACTAACATGTCATCCATGACAACACTCACTCACTCACTCATCATCAGGGTCACGGGGGGCCTGGAGCCTATCCCAGGAGACTTGGGGCACATGGCAGGGTACACCCTGGACAGGGTCCCAATCCATAGCAGGGCACAGACACACACATATACACTCACTCATTCACACACTACGGGCAATTTGGGAACACCAACTAGCCTAACCTACCTGTCTTTGGACTGTGGGAGGAAACCGGAGTACCCGGAGGAAACCCACCAAGCACGGGGAGAACATGCAAACTCCATACACACAGAGACGGGGATCGAGCCTGGCCGGGGATCAAGTCCGGACCCTGGCGGTGCAAGGCGACAGTGCTAAACACTACACCACCGTGCCGCCCCATGATAACACAAATTTATTTATATCTAAAGATTCAACATTCTGAAGGAAATCATTTAGATACCATGAAATTGGAATCAGATGTCTGGTTAAAAGAAAAAAAAAATTAATAATGCACAAATCCTTAAAGCCCAACTCAAACTTACAGCACTGTGACAGTGTCTTTAGTAAAACATAACACTTACTGTAAAATCACATAACACATACAGGTGACAAGCACTGTATCTGGTCAGCACAGTGGGTGTGTTTTTATTGGATAAACCAGGGCAGGGTGTACATCCAGTATCATTATGGTGGTTAGACAGGTACTTTTATAAAGAAACTTGTAATTGAGAATATTTTTTATAGTTTAATTTGTGTAATTGGTCTTGACACTGTTTTATTATTCTGCATTTGGCTGATTCCATTTCAAATCTCCCAGTGGGTCCCAGATGACCCTCTCAAATTGTCCTGAAAAAATTCACAGGTGCTCCTATACCAAACTTAGGCAGAAACCTGAAGTACTGGGTGTCTCTCTCAAGTAGTTTGAAAACTGCAGCCATTCAAAATTCTAATAATTTTTTTACATTTTGCCAAACGAGCCTCTCAGAGCAACTTCCAACATGAATAACTCCACTTCTATGCCGTTCACAGTTCTGAAACTCTGTGTCTGGGGCTAACTTTTTGTGTAGATTTCAAAAATTTCATCAAATTGAGTGTGTCTAGCATAGTTTTCTATATCTGAGGCTCTGAAAATGGCTGAAAATAAGAATCGCAATAAAACCTTCCTATCTTTGAGTGTTTGTAACTTAGGAAATACAGGAGATCATGTTTTCATAATTTTCTTCCAAGGACCTATGACATGTTGGACTCAATATATCCTGTCATCATACACATAGCTGTCATAAGAGTGCTGTAACTATTTAAGGAAATGTGCTCGATATTCAAATTTTTCACAAAAAAAAAAAAGGCCATATTCATGCCTTCTTTTGGCCATGTGGGTATTTGATAATCATTTTCATACTTTTACCATGCATTCTAATAGGTCTGAGGGTGAAGTGATCCAAATATGAAGTTGTGTTTGGGTCTCCCATTGGAGTTATGAATTTTTTTGTAGTTACAAAATGCACTCGTTTTACTCATACAGGAATATGCATTGTACCTGCTAATTTTGTTGGAAAGCTTGGTTTATTTCCAGGTGACAGCCTTTCAGATTTTTATTCAGAGCTGGCAAATTATAACTGATGACAAAATAACAGTATATACAGTGCATATAATACAGTTCATAACCAAGGATCAAATTCAAGAAGATTCCATCAAATTCAGATTGAATGAAAGGTTTGAAACTTGTAAGACAGTAGCAGGAGTTCGATCACATCACAGCTTCATTCCCTCTCCTGGATACAAGCTTGAAATGAGGAGAGTTTCTATGGATGACTTGTACAGGGTTGTGGATTTGGGTAGCCAAATCTGCTGATGACCAGGTCAACTTTGAGGACTGTCAACCAGGAAAGTATGTGTCATGCATCTATTATGCAAACTGGTACATAGGAAATATCACAGAGCAGTCAGAAGAACATTCTGATATTCTAGTTAATTTCATGAAAAGAACAAAGAACAAATCTATTTTCCTGGCCAGCAACATCTAGAAAAGATGAGTGCTGGATCCCTTTGCAGGATGTCATGTGCATTATCAGTCCTCCAAGTGTTCAAGGTAGAAGTGTCCGTTACTACAACATTAGTCCAACTGACATGAAAAAAATTCAGGATCTCTTACCAAAATTTGTGCCAACTTCAATAACATGAGCTCTTCCTGATGTTGGTGGCTGTGTCTATTGTAGATTTAGCTGAATAACTATACTGCTAATGTACCTCATGTTCTATATCTACAGGCTTTTTTAATTCCTGCTGATATTTTGGTAATAAATGTTTTCCATGACTTATCCTACATGTAGGCCTACTATGTAGTAAATACATGTACTTTGGAACATATTCCCTGTATGGATATGTTATGTATTACATATATTATTTTCTAATGTTCTATATATTTCTAATGTTCAAACATTTTTTGTGGGAGTTCTGTGAGGAACACCAAATAAATTTTAATGGCTACAATGTTGTTTAAGTTACTCGCACGTAAAAATTCATAACTCCAATGGGAGACCCAAACACAACTTCATATTTGGATCACTTCACCCTCAGACCTATTAGAATGCATGGTAAAAGTATGAAAATGATTATCAAATACCCACATGGCCAAAAGAAGGCATGAATGTTTTTTTTTTATTTTTTTATTTGAATATCGAGCACATTTCCTTAAATAGTTACAGCACTCTTATGACAGCTATGTGTATGATGACAGGATATATTGAGTCCAACATGTCATAGGTCTTTGGAAGAAAATTATGAAATCATGATCTCTTGTATTTCCTAAGTTACAAACACTCAAATATAGGAAGGTTTTATTGCGATTCTTATTTTCAGCCATTTTCAGAGCCTCAGATATAGAAAACTATGCTAGACACACTCAATTTGATGAAATTTTTGAAGTCTACACAAAAAGTTAGCCCCAGACACAGAGTTTCAGAACTGTGAACAGCATAGAAGTGGAGTTATTCATGTTGGAAGTTGCTCTGAGAGGCTCGTTTGGCAAAATGTAAAAAAATTATTAGAATTTTGAATGGCTGCAGTTTTCAAACTCCTTGAGAGAGACACCCAGTACTTCAGGTTTCTGCCTAAGTTTGGTATAGGAGCACCTGTGAATTTTTTCAGGGAAATCTGAGAGGGTCATCTGGGAAATTTCTATGAAATTGGGAGATTTGAAATGGAATCAGCCATTTGTGAACTCTCCGGTCACAGGTTTGATTTTTTTTTTAAAGAAATAAAACTATACTTAAAATGTAAAAGAACATTTAACTGTCAAGCAGAGCCATGCAGAAACCTTTGGAGGGACATGAGCTCAAAGTTAAAAAGGGGAACATGGGACACAATTTGACATTTTGTCGGTCTCCTGGCTGTCTCCTGTCCTACACTCTTTCTTCTGGCTGTGGTTCACTGTCTCTCTCTCTTTCACACCAGTTCCTGTCTCCATCGCCTCATCTGACCTAACACTTTCCTTCCCATCTAATAACAAGGGACAGTTTTCTATTCTCATCTATTGTTGTATTAACCATTAAGAACATTTCTTGCACTTAATCAATATTATACCCAACCCTAGTAACAAAATAAAATGGAGAAAAAATATATACAGATTGCAGTATAGCATTTAGGCGGTAGGGTGGTGTAAGTGGTTAGTGCTGTGGCTTCACTCTTCCAGGTTGAGGGATCGATTCCCTGCCTTGGGGTGTGTGTGTGTGCGTGTGCGTGTGTGGAGTTTGCACGTTCTCCCAGGTTTCCTATTACAGTTGAAAGACATGAAGGTTAGATAATCTGGCATTCTGAAGTTGTGTGCAAGCATGTAGAGAACATGCAGAACTCCATCCGTGCACACAGACCTAAGGCGGGAATCGAACCCTTGGCCAGCAGGTGGCGCCAAATAGCAACAATTTCAGTGTTATTTGTGTGTAATTAAAAAAAAAAGAGAGATCCTTGTCATTTGATCTTGTTTACTGATTATAAAAGGAGAGATTCTGATTGTGATTTTATATGTGTTGCTCAGTAAATATCTCCTAGTTTGCAATTAAGATTTTAATAATTACGCATCCGCATAATATTTATATAGTGCTTTTAACAATTGACATTGTCGCTGTCATGATCCACATCATGTTTGCTGTCTGTTCTTTTTTTCCCCACGCTGTCAGTGCTGCTCACGTGCTCATGTTTTCCCTAGCCTGTCAGTCTTAGTTCCCACGCCTCCGTTTCCGCCCTGTCTGCACACCGGTTTCTCATTCTCCAGGTGATTGCTCCAGCATTTAAGCGCGCGCTGCGCAGGGCTTAACTGCTGGATTATTGTGCGTTACTTACCTCAATTCTCTCGCGTTTTCTTTTCCGGATTCACGTTGCCAAGTTCGCTCTGTTTCTCGTTTTCCCCCTTTGCCTCTCGTCTCGGATTTGTTCGCCTCGCTCTTTTGATCTCCCGGTTTTTGACCTCGCGCTTTCCCTTCTGGTTTTCGGCTTCTCGTTTACGTTTTTGGATTTAACGCCCCGCTCTTTGATCTCCCGGTTACCGAATCTCCGCTCTTCCTGTTGACTATGACTTTCGCTTTCCGTTTCTGCTTTGATTTTCCGCCGACTGAATTTTTGGTTCCGACCTCGCTTCTGCACCTCGACCACGCCCCCTTTCAAGACTGCCGTCATCCTCCGCGTTTGGATCCATCTCGCTCCGTTCCCGTGCGTGACAGAATAATCCAGCCACGATATGGATCCAGCGGATTTTGACCGCCTGAGATCAGCACTGGAGAGCCAGGGTGCCCTGCTTGGAGCACATCAAGAGGAGCTGCTCACCGCTAAGCAGTCGCTTGCTGATGTCACAGCCCAGCTCCAAAGACTCCGACTCTCTCCAGCTCAAGGTGAAGCTTCCAGTGAGCAACGAGAGCCGCGCCTCCCCGCCCCTCCCACCTACGAAGGAGATCCTGGTACCTGTCGCTCCTTCCTCTCCCAGTGCTCACTGATTTTTGAACTTCAATCGTCCACCTTCACCACTGAACGTTCCAAGGTGGCATACGTCATTACGCTTCTCACCGGAAGAGCCCGGGAGTGGAGCACCGCACTCTGGGACGCTCATGATCCCTGCTGCTCCAATTATGAGTATTTCGCTAAGGAGATGAGGAGGGTGTTCGACCGTTCATGTCATGGCAGGGAGGCTGGACGTAAGCTGTTGAAGCTCAGACAAGGCTCACGCTCGGCCTATGACTATGCCATCGAGTTCCAGACTCTGGCGCTCTCCAGTGGATGGAACGACCGAGCCCTGAATGATGTGTTCCTTGAAGGTCTGACGGAGGCACTCAAAGACGAGTTAATCACCCAAGAGCTACCCTCGTCTCTTCAGGGACTGATAGATCTGGCCGGACGAGTGGATTCACGCCTCCGCCTGCGTAGACCTACCCGGGGTTCTCCACCCAGGCTCCTTCCCCGACCCTCCTCTCCACGAGCCGACCCTCAGGATGAGCCCATGCAGCTGGACAGAACACGCATCTCCCCAGAGGAGAGACGATGCCGTCGAGTTGAAAGGGCCTGTTTTTACTGCGGAAAATCAGGTCACCAACTTAAAGACTGTCCAGCAAAAGGAGGCGCCCTCTAGTACAGCTGGGAGCACTAGAGGGCGTGGCTCCAAGAAGACTCCCAGACTAACGCCGCCTGCTACCTGTCTTCCTCATCCATGAACACCACACCCACATGGTGCAGGCGCTAATTGACTCAGGATCAGACCGCAACCTCATCAATGCGGCTTCAGCCAAGGCTCTGGGTATTCCCGCACTCCTCTTGGAGACTCACCTCAAGGTTCAGGCCCTCGACGGGAGTTCGCTCCTATCTATCACTCACAGAACTCCGCTCATCGGCCTCAGGGTCTCCGGCAACCACTCAGAGCGGACCTCGCTGTTCATCATGGAGGGGTCTCATGCCACGATTGTTCTGGGGCTGCCCTGGCTAATCCGCCACAACCCGCAGATTGACTGGGCCAGGAATTCGATTTCGGCCTGGAGCCCATCATGTTCCAGGACCTGCCTACGAGCTGCCAACACATCATCTCTTTCTCTCACCCCTGCAGGAGAACCACCGGACCTCACCCATGTTCCCTCAGAATACCATGACCTCAAGGAGGTCTTCAGTAAATCTCGCGCCACCTCTTTGCCCCCCCACCGCCCATACGACTGCGCCATCGATCTGCTACCGGGCACCACACCACCCAAGGGCCGCCTGTACTCACTGACGACCAAGGAATGCGAGGCTATGGACCAGTACATCACGGAGTCCCTGGCGGCAGGGATCATTCGCCCCTCTTCCTCCCCAGCAGGGGCCGGATTCTTCTTTGTGGACAAAAAAGACGGTTCTCTTCGTCCATGTATAGATTACAGGGGCCTAAATGATATCACAGTAAAGAATCGCTACCCTCTCCCATTAATGGCTACCGCCTTTGAACTCCTCCAAGAAGCCAAGATCTTTACTAAACTGGACTTACGCAACGCATATCACCTCGTCCGCATTCGGGAGGGGGACGAATGGAAGACGGCTTTTAATACCCCAACAGGACATTATGAATACCTGGTGGTCCCCTTCGGCCTGACCAACGCCCCAACGCTGACCAACGGTCTTCCAGGCTCTAATTAACAACGTTCTCAGGGACTTCCTCAACTCCTCTGTATTCGTCTACCTTGACGATATCTTGGTCTTCTCTCGAGATCTGGAGGAACACCATCACCATGTTCGGCAGGTGCTGCAGAGGCTACGGGAGAACAATCTGTTCATAAGGGCTGAGAAATGCGAATTCCACACAAAGACCACCACGTTCCTAGGATTCGTCATTAGCCCCAAAGGCATCAAGATGGAACCAACCAAGCTCCAAGCCGTCACCAGCTGGCCCACTCCCACCTCACGACAAGAACTCCAGAGATTCCTGGGCTTCGCGAACTTCTACCGCCGCTTCATCCGGGGTTACAGCTCTATAGCTGCCCCCCTAACAGCTCTAACCTCTCCCAAGAACCACTTTCACTGGGATCTGGAGGCTGAGAGGTCCTTTACTGAGCTCAAGCACCGATTCACGTCCGCCCCCATCCTAACCATCCCCGACCCGTCACGTCAATTCGTCGTGGAGGTCGACGCCTCCAGCACGGGGGTAGGGGGCGTCCTGTCCCAGAGAGCCCCACACGATAACAAGTTACACCCCTGCTCCTTCTTCTCACACCGCCTAACCCCTACTGAAAGAAACTATGGCATTGGCGATCGTGAGCTCCTGGCCATCAAGTTAGCTCTGGACGAATGGAGACACTGGCTAGAGGGGACGGAGGTTCCCTTCCTGGTCTGGACCGATCATAAGAACCTCGAATACCTACAGAACGCCAAGAGACTCAACGCCCGCCAGGCCCGATGGTCTCTGTTCTTCAGCAGGTTCAACTTCACCCTCTCCTATCGCCCAGGATCCAAGAATTCCAAGCCAGACGCTTTCTCAAGACAATTTACTGCCACTCTTGATAGCAATGCTAAACGTCTCTTCATTCCCCTCTCCCTGCGACCCCAGGTCCTGGAGTGGGCCCACTCCTCCAAACTCTCCTGCCACCCTGGCGCGACCCGCACTCTGGCGCAAACCCAGCAGCGATTTTGGTGGCCCACACTTAAGGAGGACGTCTCCAGCTTTGTGGCAGCATGTGACGTTTGTATAAGATCCAAACACACCAACACGGCCCCAGCGGGCCTCCTCAGACCTCTGCCTCTGCCATCGCATCTCCCTCTGCCATCGCCCATGGTCGCACATCGCCTTGGACTTCGTCACAGGCTTACCCGCGTCTAACGGCCACACCTGCATCATGACGGTGGTGGATCGGTTTTCAAAGGCTGCCCACTTCGTCCCTCTGACAGGACTGCCCTCCGCCAAGGAGACCGCTGAACTCATAATTAATCATGTCTTCAAGCTCCATGGCCTCCCCAAAGACATTGTTTCAGATCGGGGCCCACAGTTCACATCCCAATTCTGGAAGGCCTTCTGTAAGTTAATCGGAGCCACTCCCAGCCTGTCTTCAGGGTTTCACCCCCAATCGAACGGCCAGACCGAAAGGAAGAACCAGTCCCTCGAGGTCGCCCTGAGGGGCATGACCACCCGGGACGCCACTTCTTGGAGCAAGTTTCTGCCCTGGGTAGAATATGCCCACAACTCCCAGGCCTCGTCATCAACTGGTCTGTCCCCCTTCCAGTGCTGCTTAGGATTTCAGCCACCCCTGTTCCCATCTCAGGAGGAGGAGGTCAACGTCCCGTCCCCCCGGGCCTTCATCCGACGCTGCAAAAAGACCTGGCGGCAGGCAAGGAAGACGTTATTGCTCGTCGGCAAAAGATACAAGAAACAAGCTGACTGCAGACGCTCTCAGGCTCCTAAGTACAGAGTGGGGCTAGGAGTCATACTCTCCACCCGAGATATTCACCTAAAAACGATCTCTCGCAAGCTCTCCCCCCGATACATTGGACCCTTCACAATCACCAAGATTGTCAACCCATGCGCTGTCAAGCTCCTGCTCCCCTCTACTATGCGGCGAGTCAACCCTACGTTTCACGTATCCCAGCTACGCCGTCTCGCCTCATGTTCATTAAGCTTTCCAGACGTTTCACAAACGCTTTCCAGAGGCTCCCCGGCCTAACGCCCAGAGGCGCTCATAAAGGGGGGGGTACTGTCATGATCCACATCATGTTTGCTGTCTGTTCTTTTTTTTCCCACGCTGTCAGTGCTGCTTACGTGCTCATGTTTTCTCTAGCCTGTCAGTCTTAGTTCCCACGCCTCCAGCAGTTAAGCCCTGCGCAGCGCGCGCTTAAATGCTGGAGCAATCACCGGGAGAATGAGAAACCGGTGTGCAGACGGCGGAAACGGAGGCGTGGGAACTAAGACTGACAGGCTAGGGAAAACATGAGCACGTGAGCACGTGAGCAGCACTGACAGCCTGTTATTGTGCGTTACTTACCTCAATTCTCTCGCGTTTTCTTTTCCGGATTCACGTTGCCAAGTTCGCTCTGTTTCTCGTTTTCCCCCTTTGCCTCTCGTCTCGGATTTGTTCGCCTCGCTCTTTTGATCTCCCGGTTTTTGACCTCGCGCTTTCCCTTCTGGTTTTCGGCTTCTCGTTTACGTTTTTGGATTTAACGCCCCGCTCTTTGATCTCCCGGTTACCGAATCTCCGCTCTTCCTGTTGACTACGACTTTCGCTTTCCGTTTCTACTTTGATTTTCCGCCGACTGAATTTTTGGTTCCGACCTCGCTTCTGCACCTCGACCACGCCCCCTTTCAAGACTGCCGTCATCCTCCGCGTTTGGATCCATCTCGCTCCGTTCCCGTGCGTGACAGTCGCAAAGCAGCTTTACACAATAAAAAGAAGTAAGTTTGTATGCAATGTGTATGAATCAAAATGATAAGATTGTCCCTGATGAGCAAGCCGAGGGCGACGGTGGCAAGTAAAAACTCCCTGAGATGGTAATAGGAAGAAACCTTGAGAGGAACCCATCCTCATCTGGGTGATAACGGATAGCAGGGATTGATCAGCATAATAATGTGTACTGGAAGTTCAGTGTAACAGGAGATGTGTTTAAATTTAAATTAAAAGGAGTCCAGTTTGTTCCTGAAGGCTCAGGTAGACTGTAGGAGATTCCAGTCCTGAGCTATCAAACAACTGAAGTCACAGGTCCCCAGAGCATCAATCGATGATAGGACAGTCTTCATGGAAACCATCCCCAGCCACCACACGAATCCAGGCAGACCACACGGGGCATCCATGCGACGAGATCTCCAACCAGAAGCAGGACTCCAGGACGGGTTAGACGGGTCCAGAGGGCAGAGGGGTCTGGATCACTGGCAACTCAGGAGCGAAACATGCATAGCTCGACAGAGAGACAGAGATAGGGAAAGGAGAGAGAGAGAGAGAGAGAGAGAGAGAGAGAGAAAGAACAGAAAATAAGGAGAGATGGCAGTTAGGTCTGGTCACAGTCAACATGTATAAGGTGAATGTATTCAGTGCAAAGTGCAAGCAGAGACTCCGGCAGGACTAACTATAACAGCATAACTAAAAGGGAGAGCCAGAAGGAAACACAGACATGAGGGCTCCCTGAGATGTAAAGCAACCAATCACCTCACCGTCAACAAACCTGAGTGATCAATGAGAGTGGGGAAGACAGCATCTAAACATACCAGTTCACCAGAATACTCTACGTGCATGAGTCCCCCAGATCTGCTCCTTTACCTAAGGCTAATCTATTTACAAAAATGCTTGGCTAAATAAATAGGTTTTTAGCCTAGACTTAAACACTGAGACTGTGTCTGAGTCCCGAACATTAATAGGAAGACTATTCTATAAATGATCATGACTGTGGCTTCCTGCATCCTAATAAAAGAATAACAGGAAAAGCTTTGATGTTTCTGTATCTCACAAAGGTCTTAGCTGGCTTTCAACATTTTAAAGAGCACATTTAATGTGGAATATACTCATTGGCTTCAATTTGCAGCATTTAGTAGATATCCTTACCTGGAGAACTTCTTTGTAATCTAAATCTTACAATGCATATACACATAATATACTGTAATACATAAGCACTAAAATACATTTTATGACCTAATGAATTAACAAATAAATAAAAATGCACATAGGATACAGTTACAGTTAAGAGCTCCTAACCAGTAAGATTATAAAAATAGATTTTGGGGCATTTCTTACAAATGCTCACTGAATTCTACATGATTTAAAAAAGTCTCTCTCTCTCTCTCTCTCTCTCTCTCTCTCTCTCTCACACACACACACACACACACACACACCAAGAGTTCATTTAATCACCTAAAGCTCTGATTAGAGCAGTTGAAAAACTCAATACCCACTTATACCTCATTCAGTAAATTCAGGTCATCAGCTGACTTAATTTTCTTGCCATTGCTGAGAGAAGACCTGAGCAACTGAAGAAGCCCCAGTTCATCACGCTGTTTCCAGAGGCTTGAACAGTTGCCACTGTGCCTGATGGGGGCATCGCTTCATGTGCTTCCCTTCTTACCCTGAGAGACCCATTCACGCTGAAATAGGGTCAATCTGAACTCATCAGACCACATGACACTTTTCCAATGCCTCGAAGTCCATTAATCTCACTAACTTAATTTGTTCCACCAAGTTGACGTTTCAGCTCTATCCGTCCAGGTTCTGATGATGTGTTGATGGGTTCTTAACCAGTTTCATTCCTCATTAGTGCTTTTCTTTGCTTGATGCAGCCCAATAATTTGAAAACCCTATTTTTTTTTCCAGACAGTGCATAACCTGAAGTCACAAGGGCAAAGCAAATGAACACCTTGAACCCAACAAAAACAGATCGTTTCCTGTTAGATATATAAATAAGATAAATAAGAAATGCCAACACACTGACTAAGCCTATTTATCAACATGCCAAGATCAATAGTATCACCATCTAACAATACCCAATATCAGAATAGACATTCATTTAAATATTATGTAATACTCAAGAGAGAAAATTATCTGGGTTGTTCTTTTTGGATGAAAATAAAAAGTTTAGAGATGGGCTAAAATTATTGCATATATTTATGCAATCGCACATATAGAACCACGCTTTGTTAAAATAGTCCGAGGTTAGAGACTCATCCACAATAGCCTGGAGTTAGAGACCGACAGTTCCTGAAATGTTCTGTAGCCTTACAGACACAGTAATTCCTCGAGGGATGTTCCTCGAGGGTAAAAGCAGAGTGAGGTGTACTATGGATGTACCAGATAGTAAGTGGACACCTGATCATCACATCCATCCAATTTGTTGCCACAATGTTGGGAGCATCCAACTGCACATGACGTTTTATATATATTTATGTGACGTTATAGTTTCCCTTCACTAAAATTAAGATGCCCAAACAGGTCCCAGCATGACATGAAGATAAATGCCAGTCTAACTCAAACCTCACAGAAAACTTGATTTGCGATGAACTGGGATGAGGGCTATACCGTGGCTTTATCACCCACAGTTGGAACCCTGATCTCACCAAACATCTTGTGATTGAATGGCAGACATCCAAATCCAAAGACCGATGATTTTTATGGTAGTGGATGTCAGGTGATGGTTGGGTGTGCATATACTTTTGGTTAAACTTTACTTCCATACAAATGTGAAGTATGTTGTATTTTTACAGTATAAACGTAACTTAACTGCTTTATATAAATAAAAAAATTATATATATATATATATATATATATATATATATATATATATATATATATATATATATTATACACATACAGTACAGACTAAAAGTTTGAACACAGCTTCTCATTCAAAGAGGTTGAATTTGTATTATGGCAAGAAAAAAGCAGCTAAGTAAAGAAAAACGAGTGGCCATCATTACTTTAAGAAATGAAGCACAGTTAGTGCGAGAAATTGGGAAAACTTTGAAAGTGTCCCCAAGTGCAGTCACAAAAACCATCAAGCGCTACAAAGAAACCGGCTCACATGCGGACCGCTCCAGGAAAGGAAGACCGAGAGTCGCCTCTGCTGCGGAGGATAAGTTCATCCGAGTCACCAGCCTCAGAAATCGCAGGTTAACAGCGGCTCAGATCAGAGAGCAGGTCAATGGCACACAGAGTTCTAGCAGCAGACACATCTCTAGAACAACTGTTAAGAGGAGACTGTGTGAATCAGGCCTTCATGGTAGAAGATCTGCTAGGAAACCACTGCAACAAGCAGAAGAGACTTGTTTGGGCTAAAGACCACAATAAAGAAAACTCTTTGAATGAGAAGGTGTGTCCAAACGTTTGGTCTGTGGTTGCCACGCTGGACCTTCCTAACGCAACCCAGTGGCTGGGGTTTGGGCATTGGCTGGTAATCGAACCAGGGCTTTCCACATGGCAAGCAAGAAACCAGTGCCTCAATATATATACAGGTATGGAACAGCCTTCCAACTACTGTTTAGAGCTCTAAGCTGTAAATGTTTTTTTTTATTTTTTATTCAAGCCTTTTGGGAATAGCTTTTTTTCTAAAGGTTAATGAGCAGTTCTAGAGGGTTCAGCATGGATTCATTAAGGTTGGTGTGACTGCAGTTAATGTCCCATTGTGTGCTCATGTGCGTTTCCTTCTGGCTCTCCATTTCTTCTCTACAGGTGACCTTGGGTGACCAGAAAGGCGCCTATATAAATAAAATGCATTATTATTATTATTATTATTATTATTATTATTATTATTATTATTATATTGTTATCGATGCTGGAGTCCCTCCTTGCATTTTGCATAAAATGTACATCGACCTGACCTATTACGCAACAAGAAGCATCCCCAATTATGAGTTCTCTGTCTCTCCCTTTCCCTCTCTCTTTTTCTTTCTCGAGCTACACATGGTACTCCTGAGACATCAGTGAACCTGACCTCTTCTGCTCCCGGATGTGCCTGATCCATCCTGATATCCTACTCCTGGTTGGAGTTTTTATCACATGGAGACCACACACTGCTGATAAGGATGGTTCCATATGGTTTCATTAAAGATAGATGTAAGTACTGAAAATAGTTCTGTGTAGAAACCATGAGGATGGCTTTGAACTGCATTTCAGTACCAACAGTACTGCTATGATGGCGCATGAATGGTCTTGAACCCAAATCTCCATCAGGGAACAGTTGATACCCTCAACAAAGTGAATTTTTATAATTAAAATAAATTTCCTAGTTTTGCAGTTGCTGTAGCACACAGCTATAGAAGGGTTGAATGGGGTGGGTTTCCTATTGGCAGGTGATAGACATGTGAAAATTTGTGACATTTGTGATAATGTTCACACATTGAGGTGCTGAAGGTCAACAGCATGTATTTAATGTCAACAGGAAGAAGGGATTGGTGAAGAGTCATAATGAAAGGTACACCACAGACCAGATCACAGACTCATTTTTTTAAAAGGGCTTGGTCTTTAAAATCTTAACATATTGCTTTCGAAGTGTTCTGCAGAGTAAGGAGAATGACAGAGAAACAAAAATCCTGATTTGATTAAATAGTTGTTTTTGGGGTTTTTCAGTAAGTGAAAAGTAAGTGTGAAGATTAAATAGAAAGTTCTTAGAATTAGGGTTATACTTGGGGTTTTTCAAAGGCCTTCTGTACTGTTTACCTTGTGTTGCATAGTGCTAGACAATAATTCCTAAAAACAAACAAACAAACAAATAAATAAATAACAAGTAATCCAATAATTAACAAATTGCTATTTTTTGAGACAGTAGTGTGTGATATACACTGTAAACCTGAATAAGTTGGCAAAAAAAAAAAAAAATTGAGGTAATCAGTTATAAGTAATGATGTTTCCAATTTTAAGTAAACAGAACTATCAGTTTTTGAGTAGCCTATCTCATACTATTTAATAGCAATTATCATCAATCTTTTAGTTAATTAACTTTATTTTTAGTTGTCGCAAATCAAATAAGTTGTTGTTGGTCTTTCAGCCGCTCCCGGCATGGGGTCGCCACAGCGGACCATCCACTCTGCACACACAAGCCTATCCTTGAGACTTAGGGCACGAGGCAGGATACACCCTGGACAGGGTGCCAATCCATCGCAGGGCACACAGATATACACACACTCACACACTCATTCACACACTACGGGCAATTTGGGAACTCCAATTAGCCTAACCTACATCTCTTTGGAATGCGGGAGGAAACCGGAGTACCCGGAGGAAACCCACCAAGCACGGGGAGACCATGCACACAATGACGGGAATTGAGCCTAGCCGGGGATCAAACCCGGACCCTGGAAGTGCAAGGCGACAGTGCTAACCACTACACCACCGTGCCGCCAGTACAAATTCTATAAATATTTTTAAAAAAGTATTAACATTAAAAAAAACACACACAATACACGCAATACCATTTATTTAATTGGAAATGTATTCTTGAATAAGGAATGTCCAACAGCCAATTAAATCCACCATTTAATTGCAGCATTAGATGGAACATTACTGTAACTGCAGTAACATCCTATAAAATTACAATCATTATGAAAAAATACCTGTTTAATATAACACAAGAAACAAAGACTTACAATGTACACTGGGTTGAACAAAAAATGCATGAAAATGAAATTAAAGAAATCAAAACAAAATCATAACAAATCAAAATTAAAATAAAATGATAATCCATGCTACGAATAACATGGTTAAAATAACAACTACAAGTACCGCATGAAAAAAGTTTTGAAACTCTTAATAAATATCTTAAATATCTTACTGACCAACAAGCGTCAGCGCGGGTCGAGACAACTAATGGCTATTCATGATTTATAATCAAACTTAGAAAACCGGAGATGTATTCCTGTCGATTTCACAAACGAAACGATTTATGCTATTAAAGTAATCGGTTGAGATTAAAAATTGATATTTGCCAATTACGAGAAATCTTGCTTTCCAACCTCCTAAACAGTAGGCAACAAAAAGTGGAACTGTGTCTAAACACACTCTATTCATATAGCACCGAAATATCTAGCAAGAAACTGTCAACAATTTAGATGACAGACATGATAAACATCAACTTCAGGGTCCTCAGATTTGTAAAGATTATACAGCAACATGCGAAAAAAGACCAATCTGCCATCTTTATCAAAACAATTCAAAGTGGGCAGTTTGTCTGTGTGCATTGACGACATCTGACTCATTTCTACAAACTCATTAATACTAAAAAGTTCTAAATACTCATCAGGTCTATTAATTTGAACTAATTGTAATTATTTAAGTTAACAGTACTCGATATGTTTCATTACTTTGAGCATTAGGGTTTACAGTGTATTTGTTAGAATCAAAGTAAGAATGTTTGTCATCTAGTTTTCATTAGTCCACACTATATATAGTAATAGCATATTATTATTATTATTATTATTATTATTATTATTATTATTATCATTATTATTATTATTATACCTCCTTTTACAGTCAGAATGGACATCTTTTAAAGAAATGCCATCCCACATGATGATATTGTCCAGTAGTCAATTCCAGGCTACGTACTGTACAGTATCACAATCAATCAAAAAGGGTTTTTTTTTTGTATCTGAACATGACCATAAATGAAAATCTTCAAAATCATACACTGTATATGCATCATATCTAGGCATTTGTATTCCATGGAAACGCTTACAATAACACTCTAGTTTTATATTGCTAGGCTTTGAGTAATCTTCTGAAAAATCTTGAGCATGTCTAGGCAAAGCACAAAAACAAACAAAAAAAAAAAAAAACCCTGAACTGATATGAACATGAGCGAATCCTAACATGTGCAGTGTGGAGGAAAACAGTCATGACCTGAGAATGAGCTGTGAGTTTGGATGAAATTAGAAAATTGGAGCGTATGCTAAAAAAAAAAAAATAGAACTCCTCAGTAAGCCTGAGGCAAGAAAGAAAAAATTGCAAAAAAAAACAAAACAAACAGAAAAGATTCCAGAAGGGCGACACTGTGTACAGGATTAAGCGGTATGGACAAGATAGACAGACGGGCGGAAGGTGTGATAGGTTCATCTTGCTGATGCAACAAAAGCATGGTGGAGGAGGGTCTGAAGGTGACCCTCGATCTGGAGGTGATGTCAACAGGAAGGAGGGCCTGGAGAAATTGTTATAATCATTAACAGAGGATCCAGAATGAAAAAATAAAATAAAATAAGGATGTGTGTCAGTGTACCCTGGTCTTTACAATTTTACATATTTACTCTAAAATGTAAATGTTCTGCAGAGTACATGGAACGAGTGAGGAACAAAAAACGCTGATTTGATTAAATAGTTGTCTCGTTTTTTTCAGAAATTGAAAAGTTAAGTTTAAATGGAAGATTGAATGGAAATTCCTAGGAATAGGGTTTTACAAAGACCTTCTGTACCATAAGCACATCTAGCATATATTGCCAGAAGTTAATTGCTAGAAGTTAAGTTATAAGCAAAAAAAAAAAAACTTCTCATTGATATTTTTTGAGACAGTAGTGTTCACTGTTATATTTACTAGAATCAATTTAAGTAAGATTGTTTGTCACCTTCAAGCTGTCATTATTCAACATTATTATTATTATTATTATTATTATTATTATTATTATTATACTCATTATCAAAGTCAAAATAGACATCTTTTAAAGATGATGTCATCCAGTGGTCAGTTCCAGGCCATATTTCACATTCAATACAAAAGGGATATTTTATGTCATCTCAACATGACCATAAATGAAAATGTTCAATGCTCTGTATGGTTGCAGAGGGTTTATTGGCCTCATAGGGCCAATAAACCCTCCCAGGTTCAAGCAAAGTTGTCTCAAGTTATAAACCTCTTCTCGACAGCCTTATCTGCTTGTGCCCACTGCATAATAAAATTCAATAATTTGTAGGAGTTCTGAACTCTCTGTGAGAGGTTTATTCTCCTCTGAGCAAGAAGAATTAGCACATATTTTAAGCTGTGCTGAGAACTCCTCTCTGAATGCTGTATGAAAAAAAAAATGCACAACTGTTATTTACAGTACAGAAAAGCTCCAGTCTCAGATGGGAGTAGGATTGTTCATAGAAATGCACACTGTTCCTTCTGTTAATGGATATTATAGCTTCTCCATCCTCCTCTCAGGACCCTCCTCCACATTACCTGACATAAACTTTATACTTTTGATCCATCAGCAAGATGACACCTTCACACCTTCAGCCCCATCTACTGTATTAGTGAACATTATCTCCTGCCTACTGAAAATCTATAAAGCTCTATGAAACTTTTTTTTTTCTCAGACAAGTCACTGTGTCTGAGAAAAACAAAACAAAATTAAGAGTCCTTAATGTTGCCAGATGTAAAATTACTCTTAACACCTTCATAATATTTCACACCATGCATGTCTGACTGCCTAAATTACTTTTCTCTCCTTGTAGATATCAATCACAGAAAGATTCCTGTTAGACGGAAGAGCAAATACGCTGCGGGTGATTTGGTTTTTAATTAAAGCTTCCTGTAATTTGCACTTCCCGTCAGAGCACAGACTGAATTATGAGGTGCTGTTATTTGCGAGGGATGTAATGCTGCTACTAAATAAGAAATAAAGTCGGAATGTCCGGAAATGGCATCCTGTGCTTGTTCGTCCCAATTTAATGAGAGATCGAAGGTTTAATAAATTGATATTTTTGTAGGCAGTTTACATCTGTCATTGATGCTAATTTTGCTCATCCAACTCCCTTATCGACTTGATTACACCGAATATACAAATGCCTGTCAGACTAGCAAAGACAACTTATTTACAGTATACTTTTTCTTTCTTTAATGAAGCTATAATGAAGCCTCATAACAGGACTACATGTAAGCCTCTTTTTGTGTGATATCTAACAAAACTAGAGAAAGACAGTGGACCACTCATCTACAGTATGCAGCCCATTTCAAACTCCTTTATATCCCTGGTTTGTAGAGCATTACATTTAAACTGCATATAAGCCATGTTAGGCACTTTACAGTACAATCAGTATTAGTCACGATGGCTGATTTTATTGTCACATTCCCAGATTTATTCGAAATGGTCTCATATAATAATACAGATAATGATGCAGATCTGATAGTTCACATAGGATGAAAAAAATAGGTTGATATTGTTGCCATTCCTTCTTTTTAACACAGTATGGATTGAAGCGAGAAGTGCAGAGAACAGCCTTTTATTGGGGAGCATCATCTTTCTTTTTTTTCTTTATTTCTTTAATTATTCTTTACACACAGCTTTCTTTAAACACAAATGCTGGCAGCTTGTCCATAGAAGGCACCATTCAACAAAACTAATCAATTAATTAATTATGCCACGTGTCCTGTACTGGGTCACGTCACCCTGGAGCTTATCCCAGGAGACATGACTGATACATCAAGGTGTAGTTTTCCATGCAAAGGCAGATAAAAAGCAAAATGTGTCTCATTTTTCCTATTCCTCTAATCCTCAAAACAAGCTGTTATACTTTATGCTGGATGAGTGTACAGCATGTTGTCGACTTTCAAAATCTCTGTTTCCCTAAGAAGACCTGCTTAGTCACTTTGTAGTCATTTTTCATGTTGTGCTCCTTCACCACGGTTCAGTAAACCCAGGTGTTAAAAAAAAAAAAAAACTCGGTGCTCCTTAACCTCTACAGAGCACTCCAGACATTTTAATCAATAGTCTGTCTTGCATCTTCCATGAATGTCTAATCATCCTGGTTTTAACCAGACCCACTTACTGTCCATGTCTCATGTGTGTTATACCATATCAAATGCAAGCTGTAGGCATAAGACTTGGCTAAAAAATCTATAGTCATTAGACATTCAAATGCACCAATATGCCATAATACAGAAGCTACTTCATAAAGTACAGTGTTAGCACCCCAGTCAACTTCTACTCCTTCTGTTAAATCAGTATTACCGTATAACATGCAGTATGTAAACAATTGGCTAAAAGCTAATATGCTAAAGGTGGAAAGGAACTGAGACATGAAAAAAAAATACACTTTTGCTTCTGAGCCAATAAAACACTATTAAACCTATAATTAATGTCCATAAAGATTGATTGAACAAAAGCAAAACATTGTTCCAGCCAATCAGCAACACGGAGCGTAATCATCAGTGGGTGGGGTGATGAAGGGGAGGGAGCCGGAGGGAGCCATAAATCTGGCACATGCTGGACTATATGCTTTGTAAAGAAGGAGAAATGGCATAGAACCAACCAAGGATGAAAAAGTCTGAAGAGAAAGAAAAAATGAAAAGAAAGTTATGTGAACGTGCAAATGTATGGAGGTTGTAAAATTAGGTTTGCTTTTTTTATACAACCAATAGGTCAGCACTGTTTCATCTTGTTTGCCAAGACACTGCCTGGCCAAAAGAAAAATTTACCACTTGGACTTAACTAAGCTAAGCTAATAGTTAAGAGTATTCCATTAGATAATTACTGCAGTGATTAATATTGTTCTGCTGCTAGGTGATGCAGTCAGCATGTTCTCATTGCTTAAACAACCATATCTTGTGGCCATGGCAAAGATGTTACTCTGTTTCAAAGGGGGCAAATTATTGTCCTACATAAGGCAAAGAAAACAACTAAAGAGATTGCTGAAACAGGTAAAATTGGATTAAGAACCCAAAATACATTATTAAAATTAAATGTTATTAATTAGTGGTGAAGCATCATATTCAGGGAAGAAATGTGGAGGAAATGGAAGATCAAATCACAAAAATAAATGAATAAATAAAAACAGTATAACTCACGGTTATGTTTAATAGTGAAAGTAAAAGGATTTCCACACTCATGCAATGCGAAGAGAATCTGTCAGGGAGTCAGAACAGACGCAAATGCAGGTGTCCTTCAAGGTCTTTATTTATATAAGAGATGCCTGGATTCAGGCCAAAAGACAAAAAGCAAAAAAACAGAAACAAACTGAACTGTTCTCCTAAAGCAAAAACAGGGCTGCAAACATCCCAAAAAACAAAAACCACTCAGAAGAGGAAAAAGGCCTTGACTGGGAGCTGTGGCTGTAGTTTCGATAGGGCCAAAGTCCACTGAACTGCACGAAGGAATTAAGAAGGAATGGAACCCGGCCTGGATGCAAACGGAGAAAAACACTGAGGGAGAGGGGGAAAAGGTGAAAAAACAAAACCAAAGGAAGCATTTCATTTCATCATTTGAAGGAACAAGAGGGGAAGAAAACACAGGTTTAACCCTAGAGACATGAAACACTGAGTGTACCCGACCAAGCGTGGAAAGAAGCTTGAGCCGAATCGCCACTGGGTTCAAGACCTTTGTGATCTGGTACGGACTAATGAACTTGGGAGCCAACTTGCGTGAGGCTACCCTGAGAGGCAAGTCCCTGGTAGAGAGCCATACTCTTTGACCACAAATATAGTGTGGGGCAGGAGTCCGGTGGCGATCAGCTGCGGCTTTGGTCCGTCTACTAGCCCGGGCCAGGGCCTCCTTAGCTTTTCTCCAGGTGCGCCGGCAATGTTGAACAAAAGCCAAGGCATAGGGGACCGCCACTTCGGGTTCCTGTGAAGGGAACAGAGGTGGCTTGATAGCCAACAGAACACTGAAATGGCGACATACCTGTGGCAGAAACCGGTAGAGTATTATGGACATACTCTACCTAGGACAGCTGTTGATACCAGGAGGTAGGATTATGGGATCCCAGGCAGCGGAGAGCACGTTCCAAATCCTGGTTAGCCCGCTCAGACTGCCCATTGGACTGGGGATTGAATCCAGATGACAGACTCATTGAGGCCCCGATCTGTCTGCAGAATTCCTTCCAAAACGGAATTCATCAAGATGGCGCCGGTGAGGTCGGCTGCCGTCACGACTGCTCCGACCTACTTTACTTTGTTTTTGTCTTTTAATTTAATTTCCAGCAACTTTAAACTGGCAAATTCATCACCATTGAGTGCATTAGGTACGATAGAGATACTCTTATTTCTATTGGTTTACAATGTACACACAATTCGACGTTTTTAACTCCGGATTCGAGCTGGCCGAGTGAGATCCTGAGGGAAAACGTCTCGGGTTACTTGGCTGTAACCCTGTTCCCTGATAAAGCGGGAACGAGATGCTGCGTGAAAACGCTATGGGAACATCTCTTTGTTGCCCGGTTGTGAAGCCTGTGCATGCCAAAACCGCCGAATACCTTCGGCTTATAACCTCTGCCAGGCATGACGCCACCGAATAAGGTGCACCTGCGGGTTATAAATAGGAGTGAACCGGAAACATCCTCAGGTCAATTTTGTCTGAAGGACGTCCAGGCACGCCAGCAGTGCGGCATCGGAACGCAGCATCTCGTTCCCGCTTTATCAGGGAACAGGGTTACAGCCAAGTAACCCGAGACGTTCCCTTTCAAAAGCTACACTCGATGCTGCGTGAAAACGCTATGGGAACAAGAATACCAACGCCGCCGCACTGCAAGTGTCTGGAACCCCCAGGTTTTGTAGCGTGTGCGCACAAGCCGAGGAGGTCTCAGACCTAGCTCTGGGATGCTGACTCAAGGATCCACGAACCCAGAGTAGCATTGACATCCAGACTATAAAATCTAACAAACGTGTGTGGAGAGGACCAGCCCTCCGCATCACACACCTGCTGCAGGGGAACGCCTCTTGCCAAGGCAATCGATGAGGCAATCCCCCTGGTTGAGTGAGCCCTGATTCCCAGAGGCGAAGTGTGACCACGCGCCTCATAGGCTAGGGCAATGGCATCTCTCACCCAGTGTGACAGAGTCTGTCTAGTGGCAGAACCCCATGGCAAATAAAGAACTGCTCTGACTTACGCCACTGGCTAGTGCGGTGGACGTAGATCCGAAGAGCACGTACTGGACACAGTAAGTGAAGTCTTTCCTGCTCCGGAGCTGTGAAGGCGGAGGACAGAAGGCCTCGAGAACAACTGGGTGCATGGTCGAGAATGGAACCTTGGGAAGATAGTTCGGGTGAGGATGCCGAATAGCTTTAGAAGTAATAGCCATAAGAAAAACCATCTTAAGAGACGGAAGCCTGACAGGCGCTGACTCTAGTGGTTCGAAAGGGGTGCCGGCCAGGCCTTCGAGTACGAAGTTAAGTCCCATGAAGGGACCGTCGCTCTCGTGGGCGGGTTCAACCGTTTAGCTCCACGAATAAAACGGGCAACTAAATGGTGCTTGCCCACAGAAACCCCATCATTCAGAGCGTGACAAGCCGAAATAGCGGCTACGTACGTTCTGAGCGTACTAGGGCATAAGCCCGAGGACAATTTTTCTTGCAGAAACTCCAGCACTGAAACAATCTGGCAGTGAGCTGGGTCTACATGTCTTGCCATGCACCAATTTTCAAATACACTCCATTTGAGGGCATAAGTTCTTCTAGTGGAGGGAGCCCTGGCACTTAAAATGGTTTCAATTACGCTGGCTGAAAGCCCAGCATATCTTAGTTGGTCCCGTTCAGGGGCCAAACGTGAAGGTTCTAGAGCTCGGGCCGGGGATGAAGTATTGTCCCCTGTGCCTGAGACAGACGATCCCTCCTCACTGGAATCACCCAGGGTGAGCCGTCGAGGAGAGATATTAGATCCGAGAACCACACTCTGGTCGGCCAATGGGGCGCTATCAATAAGAGGCGCAAGCCCTGTTGACGGACCCTCGCCAGAACTCCTGGGAGCAGAACTATAGGTGGAAACGCATAAAGGCGTAATCTGGGCCACATGTGGGCCATTGCGTCCAGACCCAGGGGAGCTGGATTGACTTCCTACTTCGGGGTGGAGTTTCCATTCCCCATGTTTTACAGCTTGTCTGGATAGCAAGTCTGCTCCTACATTCATATGCCCTGGAATGTAAATCGCCCTGAGGGACAGGAACATGTCCCGTGCCCAAAGCAGAACCTGGTGCGCTAGCTTGTTCAAGCGGTGCGAGCACAGTCCACCCTGGAGATTTATGTACGAAACTACCGCAGTACTGTCCACCGGCACTAGGACATGGTAGCCTCTCAACTGCTGGAGGAAGTGTTTCAGGGCCAGAAACAGAGCCATCATTTCGAGGCAATTGATGTGCCATGCGAGATGACGACCTCTCCAGCTCCCTTGTGCTGGACGGCCATCCAAGACCGCACCCCAGCCCGTGAGGGAAGCGTCTGTCGTTAGCATCTTGCGACGACAAGACGGACCTAGAGTGGGACCCAAAGTCAGAAACCGGGGTCTGAACCACATAGAAAGGGTACGAAGCCCCCGCCGCGTAACCCTTATTAGCCTCTGGGGGTTGGCCCTTGAATGAAACCCCCTGGCTCTTAGCCACAGCTGAAACGCTCTCATGTGCAGAAGGCCCAAAGGTATCACCGTGGACGCAGCTGCCATGAGGCCTAAAGATTTCTGAAAGTGATGAATAGTGACCTTCTGGCCTAGCTTGATTTCCTTCAGGGTGTTGAGAATGGATTCGACACGAGCAGGAGACAACTGTGCCCGCATTGTGACCGAATCCCATGCGACACCCAATATGTTGTCCTCTGAACAGGAAGGAGAACGCTTTTTGTGGCGTTGAGTCTCAATCCTAAAGAATGAAGATGGGCTAGGACGACATCTCAATGTCGAAGCGCTAGCTCCTGAGACTGGGCCAGAATCAGCCAGTCGTTTATGTAATTCAAAATACGGATGCCCTGGAGTCATAAAGGAGCCAGAGCTGCATCCATGCATTTTGTATATGTGCGGGGTGACAGAGCTAGGCCAAATGGAAGGACCCGATACTGGTAAGCTTCGCCCCCAAAAGCAAACCTCAGGAACTTCCTGTGCTGTGGCAATATTTCTATATGGAAATATGCGTTCTTGAGATCGATTGTCACAAACCAATCCTCTAGTTGGATTTGAAAAACAATCATTTTGACAGTCAACATTTTGAATCTGGATTCCTGAGATAGCAGTTCAAGCCGCGAAGATCCAAGATCGGACTCAACCCTCCCCCTCTCTTGGGCACCAAAATGTACCGACTGTAGTAGCCCGACTCTCTGTCTGGGAGGGGAACATGTTCTATGGCCCCTTTGCCCAGCAGAGTCTGTAACTGCTGGGCCAGCAGATGTGCTCGATCCGGTTTCACGAAAGTGGAGACCACGCCATTGAGACACGGAGGACGATGTGCAAACTGAATCCTGTAGCCTGTGTGTTGGAGATAAATGCATTTAGAGATAAGTAAAAGGTAGAATGTAGTTCGAACTATATAGATTTTGCTGATATGATAATATGATATTATGATCTCTTGTCTGTCTTTGATGTTTCCTGTCTAACAGAACATCCTGTGCCCTGGTGCACTGTGTATGCAGAGGTGTGAAATCAACAAGTTCAAGAAGTCAAGAGCATGCACTTTCTGTTCTATTCCTGTTTTATTTACCCAACCACATAATTTAATATTATACCTTACATGTATGACCTTTGTGTTTGTTTTATATCAGTTGTAGACATTAGAGTTCAAGCCCCCTCCTTTCTGTATTCTGCTCGCAAAGGAGGGTGTCAATCATCTGTGTGTGGCTGTTCTTTGACCTGTTCTCCTGAGCTCAGAGGTGCAGTGCAGACGGACCGGCTTGCAGAGAGAAACTAGTAGAGAGCGTACTAGTTCAGAAAATACAACCCTAACAGTTTGGTGTCAGAAGTGGGATCCCTCTAATTAGGTAAGTGTTCTCTTTCTTTTGTTTAGAGATATTTGCCTGATTATAGGGATCGAATAAGAAATAGGGTTACGGAGTCCGGGACTCCGAAAAAAGGCGCCTTAAAGTCAGAGAGTGTGACTTTAGAAACTGTAGTGTCTGGTCCCTCTGCATTCACCTGTATTATTGTTTATATGTTTGTTATTGTATGTTTATTGTCATTTGTGTTGTGTTTAGAAGATTAAGTTTTGATTAAGAAGTGTCCAAAGTAGTATGGGTAATACCAAATCATTTCCGGAACCTGGTCCCGAGGAAACACCTCGAGATTGGATGAATAGATGTGGTTTGACATATTTTACCACTCCATGGTTGGATAATTTGGCAGGCTGGACCGAATTTCAGCCTCAATTCTTGACTTTTCCTCGTGTAGGAACATTTATGCCCGAATATCTGGTTTCGGCACACTCACAGATTTATGATGGACTCGGAGATCCAAATTGGGACTATCCGTATATGGGGACTGGTTATCAGAAATGGGTCGAAATGAAAAATTTCTGGGACAAATATAAAAGAATAAAAGCAGAAAAGGGAGACCCAAAGGTCCCCAAGGTAACTCAGGAAACTAAAATGAAAGCGTGCGTGGCAGGGTTTTTTCCTCCGCCGTATAATCCCAGTTTTCCCGCCGTGACCGCAGGGCCTAAGAAGGGTACCTCAAATCCTCCAACACAAGACAAGACCCTTTATGGTGAGTCTGGAGGAACACGGGGCCGTGGAAATTGGAGATATAGAGGTGAAAATGGTCCGTTCGATCCAGACTCCCCATATGATCCGACGGGTCCAGAATATCCTGAAGACCCCGACAATGTACAAATGTCAGGTACGAACAGTGCTTTTGTTTGGTCTTTGAGTGGTAGAGGTGGTCCAAGAATTGATCCCCCGTCCATAAGTACGTTAAAAGATATTATTAAAATGTTGCCATCGGTCACCAATGTTTTGCATTTTGTGGACATGTTGATAAAGTCTTCTCGTCATTGTCAGTTAGTTGGAGCGGATTATAAATTCATGTTACAACATGTTCTGGGTGAAACGTATGATGAGGAAGAGCTTATTCAGAACGTCCCTTGTTTGCACTCCGATAATGATCAGGTTAAAAGGAAGGAGATTGCAGAATTAGTTGAGGTTAAACAACCCGTCCCAATGAGGACTCGGTCTCGCCGAATGATAGAGGAGGGTGATGCGAGTCCCTCAACCTCGGGAGCCAGTGCGAAAATTGAAGGGTCACCAGAAGGGTCACCCCAAAAAGAATCTATGGAACCCTCAACAGCAACCGTGTGGCGCACCGAATATTATCTTTGGTGGCGAGACGACCAGGAGGCACTAGATGTTTTAAAGACTCAATTGACAAAATATTTGTTGTCCAAGCAGCAGGCGAGACGGGACTTGTCACAGGTTACTAATTGTAAACAAGATAAGAATGAGAGTACATCTAAATTCTTGGCACGTTTTAAAGAAATATGGACTCTCTTGGGTAATTTGGAATTGAACTTGAATGAGTCTAATTTGCTTTTTGTTAACACTTTTGTCAATAATTGTAGACCGGATATTATTAAGGCTCTGAAGTTTCAGGGCTTCTTCATTGAAGAGAGGAAGCTCCTCAGATCCGGTCTTTTCGAAGCAGATTTTTGAGAAGAGCGGCGAGCCCCACCCCAGTCTTTACGGGAGGGTGAGCGGCTGGTCACGCTCTCCTTCTGCACCTTGCACCTTGCGCCTGATAGGGGCCAGACCTGGCCTGGCTAGTGGCGGCAGAATTAACAGCGTCGCCAAAAAGGCCGGAAGGCGAGATGGGGGCATTGAGGAGGACAACACGATCCTTATCCTTGATGCCCGTGAGGTTCAGCCACAGATGCCTCTTCATGGACACCATGGCAGCCATGGAACGGCCCACAGCACGGGCCGTCCGCTTGGTTGCACGGAGAGACAGGTTTGTGGCTCGGCGCAGCTCTGCAAACGCCCTGTCATCAATAGCCCCGCCGCTGCTCAGGTCCTTCAGCAGGTCAGCCTGGTAAACCTGCAAAACCGCCATGGTGTGCAGTGAAGCACCAGCCTGTCCTGCTGCCTGAAAAGCTTTACCCACCAAAGCAGATGTCAATCTGCACGGCTTGGAGGGGAGAATAGGCTTTTTCAGGGAGGATGATGTCCCAGGAGAGAGATAGCTTCTATCTGGGCATCATCATATAACCACGTGCTTTCGCATCAATGATATTCGAATAAGTCGAAGGCACAAAAACACTCGATGAATACGGCTTTCTCCATGAAAGAGTTAATTCATCATGGACGTCACCAAAGAAGGGGAGAGAGAGACGTTGAGGCTCCTCCCCCCGGCCACCCGACAGACACCTGTCGTTCAATCTCGAACGCTTGGGGGAATCTGGGCTGCTGCGGCCAGTCGATATACAATCGCTCGACCGCACGCGTTATAACCTCTAATAATTCCTCATAAGCTCTGTCAGCACTGGAGGAGCGTTGTGAGGAGGCTACTTCCATGGAAGCGAGAGAGGAAGATTCTTCCGCTCCTTCACAAGAAGCGCCGGAGCGCGCTTGCGAAGCGGAAGCTAAAACTTCCTGATCCGGAGAGAGCGCGAGAGAAAAGAGGGAATTCCGTCTCGTGCGCGTCTGCCAGATCAGCACGCGAGCCCCAGGAATGCGCCGCGGCTCGCGGTTCCTCTTTAAAGAAAGCGAGCCGCGCGCGAAGCACCTTAATAGGGAGAAGATCACAGTACTCACAGTCTCCTTGAAGCCCGAGGCGAGCGTGTTCTTCCACGAAGCACTCGAGACAAAACTCGTGAAGATCGCCCTCCGAAAGTGACGCACGGAGGCACGCATCTCTTAAGCAACTCTGCCATATCGGTGAGTTAATGCTGTTATTTTTATTTCGCTTTCGTTACGGCTTGTACATGCACACGCAAACACAAAGCGGTCCTGAAGACAAAAAGATCTGAGGATGTTTCCGGTTCACTCCTATTTATAACCCGCAGGTGCACCTTATTCGGTGACGTCTGCCTGGCAGAGGTTATAAGCCGAAGGTATTCGGCGGTTTTGGCATGCACAGGCTTCACAACCGGGCAACAAAGAGATGTTCCCATAGCGTTTTTACGCAGCATCGAGTGTAGCGTTTGAAAGGGAACAAAGGACGCGACGCGAAGCGGCGGCCCAGAGGGAAACGAGCCGGCGTCAGGAACAGGCTGAGAGCTCGTGCACACCGCACACCTCTGCCTAGCATCCTGCTCGCCAATGTCCACTCCCTGGAAAACAAGCTCGATGACCTCAGGGCCAGGGTAAATTTCCAGAGAGACATTCGGGACTGCAATCTCCTCTGCTTCACCGAGACATGGCTGAACTGTCCGGTGCCGGACCACGCCATTCAGCCGACCGAGTTCTTATCGTTTCACCACATGGACAGGACACGGGACTCGGGGAAGACAAGGGGTGGCGGCGTGTGTTTAATGGTGAACAGCAGCTGGTGCAACAGCGCGAGCGTTGTTCCTCTCGCACGCTCCTGCACACCCAACCTGGAACTATTGACCATCAAATGTCGTCCTTTTTATCTTTCTCGGGAGTTTACATCGGTCATAATCAGCGCCGTTTATATTCCGCCACAAGCGGACACGAACACTGCCTTATGCGAGCTGCATGAGGCACTCACACAGCACCAAACACAACACCGGGACGCTGCGCTTATTGTGGCGGCGGACTTTAACAAAGCCAACCTCAAATGCGCAGCGCCGAACTTCTATCAGCACATCACCTGCCCTACCAGGGGCGAAATTCCACTGGACCACTGTTACACATCAGTTAAGGACGGTTACAAGGCACAGTCTCGTCCACCATTTGAGAAATCCAACCATGCCGCCATCTTCCTCATGCCAAAATATAAACAAAGGCTTAAACAGGAAGTTCCGGTTCAGAGGGAGGTCGCGCGCTGGACGGACCAATCGGTGGCCGCGCTACAGGACGCACTCGATGACGCAGACTGGGACATGTTCCGAAACAGCTCCGATGACGTCAACATGTTTACGAAAGCGGTTGTTGGATTCGTCGGGAAACTAGCGGATGACACCGTACAGAAAACGACCATCAGAACGTTTCCCAATCAGAAGCCGTGGGTGGATAAAAAGATCTCGCACCGCTGCCTACAACACGGGACTTGCGTCGGGGGACATGGACCTGTACAAGACTGCGGCATACAACGTCCGGAAGGCGGTGAAAAAGGCGAAGCAGCGCTACGGGAGGAAGCTAGAGTCACAACTCCAACAGAGTGACTCTAGGAGCCTGTGGCAGGGACTAAGAACAATAACAGATTATAAAGCACCAACATCCGGTATGACGAACGCGGACACGACTCTGGCAGACGAGCTGAACACCTTTTATGCTCGTTTCAAGGCTGCAGCTAAAGACGCTAGCGTTGCTAATGCTAGCGGCGCTAACGGCTGCAGACAGGAAGACACTGCCAGCACCGAAAATGCGTTCATCATCTCCGAGCATGACGTGAGGAGAGCCTTCAAGAGAGTGAACATCAGGAAAGCAGCAGGACCAGACGGCATCTCAGGTCGAGTCCTCAGAGCCTGCGCAGACCAGCTTGCACCTGTGTTCACAGAGATATTCAACCTCTCCCTATCTCAGTCGGTGATCCCTACATACTTCAAAGAGTCCATCATTGTTCCTCTTCCGAAGAAACCCCATCCTGCTTCCCTCAATGACTATAGACCTGTAGCCCTCACATCAGTGGTGATGAAGTGCTTTGAACGGCTGGTCAGAGACTTCATCATCTCTTCACTACCCAACACTCTGGACCCACTACAGTTTGCATACCGCCCGAACCGCTCTACAGATGATGCCATCTCTCATCTCCTTCACACAACACTCACTCACCTGGACACTAGCAGGGGGAATTATGTTAAAATGCTTTTCATCGACTACAGCTCAGCATTTAATACCATAATTCCCTCTACACTCACCACCAAGCTGGAGCACCTGGGACTCAGCTCATCTCTGTGTCAGTGGATCTCTAATTTCCTAACTGGAAGACCACAGGCAGTTAGGAGGGGTGGACACGTCTCAGCCTCTCTCACTCTCAACACTGGAGCCCCACAGGGTTGTATTCTGAGCCCCCTGCTGTACTCTCTGTACATGCACGACTGTGTGGCCACTACCGGCTCCACCACCATCATTAAGTTTGCTGACGACCCCGTCGTGGTGGGCCTGATCTCTGACAACGATGAGACGGCCTACCTGAAGGAGATTGGAAATCTGGAGAACTGGTGCCAGAGGAACAACCTTCTTCTAAATGTCAGTAAGACAAAGGAGCTGATAGTGGACTTCACCACTAAGCAGGAGAGGAACTACCAGACCCCCGTCATCAACAAGAGCCCAGTGGAGAGAGTGGACAGCTTCAAGTACCTCGGTGTTCACATCACGCAGGACCTGTCATGGTCCTGTCACATTAACACCGTGGTGAAAAAGGCCCGACAGCGTCTCTATCACCTCAGACGCTTGAGAGACTTTAGACTGCCCTCTAAGGTGCTCAGGAACTTTTACTCCTGCACCATACAGAGCATCCTGACGGGAAACATCGCAACCTGGTTCGGGAACAGCACCATGCAGGACAGACGAGCCCTACAGAGGGTGGTGCGATCAGCTGAGCGCATCATCCGAACTGAGCTCCCTGACCTGCACTCTATCTACAGCAAGCGGTGCTGGACCAAGGCCAGGAAGATCATGATGGACCTCAGCCACCCCAGCAATGGACTGTTCTTTCTGTTGCGGTCTAGAAAGCGCTTCCGCTCCCTCAAGGCCAATATAGAGAGACTGAGGAGGAGCTTCTTCCCGCAGGCGATACGGTCTCTCAATCAAACCAATACACTGGACTGAAACACCTCTGCATTTTTTGCACACACAGAACGGACAATTATGTCAAACGCACATTTGCACATATATGCACATTTGCACACTTCAAGGACTTCTTTTCACATTTCCCCTCATCTCATTTTCGTCAAATACTACCTCAATATTTGTACAGACTTAAGTTTTTATAGGTTGTTATATTTTATATTTCAGATTTCCTATATATTTTTGAAACTTTGCTGGCATCTTGTTTTATAGTTTAACTCCTATATTTCCATTCTATATCACTATTTATGGAATAAGGTCACTGTCAAAAATAATCGTGCGTAGGGGGAGGATTTGTGTGTGGTTCTGTGTTTTGTCCAAGTTGGATTCCGAAATCTGCGGCCACAGCTCTGAAATATACGACTGTGGCCGCTTGCAGACACAGGGCTCGTTTTTGCGTCTCCTCTGTTGCACGGACGAGTTGCGAAATTGCGCCTATGAATGTGGTGTGTTGAAGCACTGTCGGGGGTACGTCATCAAGGCCACATGCACAGGCATTGGTATCCGAGGAAAGAGGAATCGATTCAGCCACCGTTTTAAACCACCGGCGCCAAAATGGCATATCAGCAGCCGAGCGCTCTCTTATCGTCTCAGGTAAGTTTTCATTTTTTCACAGATTCTTACATGTTTAAGAGAAGTAAAATTACAGAGATGTTGTAACTATAGCAGGTAAGATTTTAGGAGTTTAAAACGGCGACAGGGCGCATGCGCCGTATCGATTCCTCCTCCTTCGGATATTGATGCTTGTGCGTGTGGCCTTGATGACGTATTTTTGACAGCGGTCTGGCGCACTGCATTCGTAGGCGTGGTTTTGCGGTTCGTCCGTGTGGCAGAGGGGTTGTGGAGACGGATTTTGTGTCTGTGAGCGGTCGGAGTTGTGTATTTCAGAGTTGTACTGTAACAAACACACTAAATATCGTATCTGTAAGCTGTCGTGGCCGTGGATTTTGGAGTCCGGCTTGGACAAAACACAGAGTTACACACAAATCTTTTTTTTGCGCACGATTATTTTTGACAGTGATTTTATTCCATACTATTCACTATTTATTTCCTTATTTTCTTGTAAAAAAAAAAATAAAATTAAGGGTCACGGGGCGGTCGTATAAGCATTTCACTGCATATCGTACTGTGTATGACTGTGTATGTGACAAATAAAATTTGAATTTGAATTTGACAAACTGTGGGCCCCTATCAGAGACCACATCAGTCAGAAGACCATGAATCCGGAATACTTTGTCAACCACCACCTGAGCAGTCTCTTTGGCAGAGGGGAGCTTGGGGAAAGGAATGAAGTGAGCCGTTTGGAGAAGCGGTCCACCACCGTGAGAATGACTTTCCCATCCCGGAGAGAGCGTTTTGACAGGACTGCACCTACTCCAACATCAGAAGCATCCACCTCAACGATAAAACAAAACAGGAGCAGAGATACTTTAATTTATCAAAGGCCTCCTGGGCCTCATTACCCCATTTAAACAGTACCTTGGGAGGGGTGAGCGCTGTTAAGGGTGCAGCAATCTGACTGAAGTTCCGGATGAAGCGTCGATAAAAGTTGCCGAATCCCAGGGAACGCTGCAGAGCCTTCCGAGAGTCAGGAGTTGGCCACTCAGCTACAGCCCTTATTTTAGCAGGGTTGGCTCTGATCTCACCCGCCGAAATCACAAATCCCAAGAACAAAACTGACCTTGCATGGAAGACGCACTTCTCCGCTTTCACGAATAGTTGATTCTCTAGTAGTCGTTGCAGCACCTGGCGGACATGCAGAGTGTGTACCTGCAAGAGGGTGAAAATATCAAGATATCATCTAGGTGGCCTCCGAGTGGCGCAGTGGTTAAAGCGCTCGCCCTATCATCCGGAGATCGCTAGTTCGAATCCCGGGTGGTGCTGTAACCTCTCGCAGCCGGAGGTCTAGAGAGAGCTGATTGGCCGAGCTCTCTCAGAGGGGAGGTATGAGAGGTACTTAGTGCTCCCACATTAATCACGGCTCTACAGCCAGTCAGGGGCGTCTGTGAGCTCGCGCAACGGAGGGAGCGGATAGCGCTGTCCTCCGAGTGTGTTACGCCGCCCCCAACGGTGCGCGAGCGAGCAGTTCGAAAAGATGCGGTCGGCTGGCGTCACGTGGTTCGGAGGAAACACGTGATAGTCTTCGGCCCTCCCGGCTGAGTGTAGTAGTAGTAGTAGTAGCCTTAATGTGGGAGCCCCCTAGTGACGGGGAGGAATTGGACACGACTAAATTAGGGAGAAAATCGGGGAAAAATCCAAAAAAAAATATATATATATATCATCTAGGTACACAAAGACAAACTGGTTTACCAGGTCTCTCAGCACATCATTGACCAGGGCCTGGAAGACAGCGGGGGCATTGGACAGACCAAACGGAAGGACCCGGTTTTCAAAGTGTCCCGTGGATGTGTTGAAAGCTGTCTTCCACTCATCTCCCTCCCGAATGCAGATGAGGTGGTAAGGTCAAGTTGCGCAGGTCAAGCTTGGTGAAGACCTTGGCTCCCTGCAGGAGATCAAAAGCTGAAGACATAAGAGGCAGGGGGTACCTGTTCTTAACGGTGATGTCATTCAACCCATGATAATCAATGCCAGGACGCAGGGAGCCATCCCTCTTATTGACAAAGAAGAAGCCTGCACCCGCAGGAGAGGAGGAGGGCTGGCCTTGAGGGAATCGTTAATATATTTTTCCATGGCCTCTCTTTCTGGACCTGAAAAGGAATATAGATGACCCTTGGGCGGGCCAGGGGATCTGACAGAATCTTTGTGTAGCTTTAAGAAAACCACTTAGGCTAATCAGAACAAAAGCCTTCAATTTGCTAGGGAGCATAAAGACTGGACTGTGAAACATTAGAAAAAGGTCATGTGGTCTGATGAGTCCAGATTAACCCTGTTCCATCCAGAGTAATGGATGCTTCGGGGTAAGAAGAGAGGCAGATGAAATTATGCACCCATCATGCCTAGTGTCTATCGTACAAGTCTGTGTTATGATCTGGGGTTGTTTCTGTTGGTCAGGTCTTGGCTTGGCAACATTATGTGCCCAAAGAAATGAGGTCAGCTGACAACTTTTTAGACCAAGTTTTTATATCACTGGATTTTTTTTCTCTCCCGATGGCAAGGGCATATTCCATGATGCCAATGCTACGATTGTGTGCCATTTGTGTGCCAGGTAATGTACATTACTTTCCCAATAAAAAACTTTTCTAGCCATGATATGCTGTTTTTGTAAATGTAGCTATAGTAGCAGGAGAGTTGTAAGTATTTCTGTATAATGCTGGTATGCTGGCCTTCTTCTTAAAATTATTGATTCACATCACTGATCGATGGAATTGTTATTGGTAGCAACTACAATACTACGATACTCCTGAGCAATAGAACTTTTATGCAATTAGCAACACTAAGCAAAATGTAGGAACCATACACATTTTGGGTTTTGTATGTTTTATTTCTTTTATATTATATGGTTATGGTCTACAACTGGATGGCCTAGTAACTTAGTGGTTAGCACTGTGGCCTTGCACCTCCAGGGTCCGGGGTCGATTCCCGCTTCTGTGTGCATGGAGTTTGCATATTCTCCACGTGCTTGGTGGTTTTTTTCTGGGTACTCTTTCCTCCCACAGTTCAAAGACATGCAGATTAGGCTAATTAGCGTTCCCAAATTAACCGTAGTATGTGTATGTGTGTGTGTGTGTGTGTGTGTGTGTGTGTGCACTGCCTCTTGCCCTTAGTCCCCTGGGATAGGCTCCAGGCCCCTTGCGAAGCCCCCTAGCAAATTTCTGTTCAATTTCTGACAAATAATAAACCGAATTAGTATTTCAACACAAATTAGACTATATTAATAAAGGGCTATATTCCATCTACTGTTTTGCCCTTTTGTCAAGCAGGCATTATCAAATTCATCAAGGCTTATATTGTCAGTAAGTTTGGTTCATAAAAGGGCCAAAAGTCTTGACACACAGTCCTAATGGCCATCTCAGCCTGTACGGAATTCAGAGTTGGACTCCATTGAGATGATTTATAAAAGAGTAATGAATTCGTGTCCAAGCAAGAACTTCATATTGATTTACAACAAGCTTTTAATGACGTCTCAATAGGACAGTGCATTCTCCTCCTGCCAAACACGATTGGGCTACATCATGCACTCAGTTGCATCAGTCTTAGAGATGAAATTCTAAGCCATATTCTTTACAGGGGTCACATCATCTCATCAGAGAGAGAGAGAGAGAGAGAGAGATTTCAGAACCATACACTGATAACCAAAACATCAGAGAGAGAAAGAGGATAATAACCTAAAATAATAGAGTCCTGAATAAAAGATTTTATAAAATCCCTGGCTGCAAGTTACGTATTTTTGTTTCACGCTAAATGGATCAGACTTTTATTTTTATGCAGTACGAATGGCTTATGACAGGATTTTTAATGAAAATTAATCATTAATTATAAATACTGTACTCCACTCTTAGAAAATCAAATCTCTATGACAACCATAAAAAATTATTCTGGAAGCCTAAAACAGAGATGTGGCACCAGATGAATTGTCAAGCGTTGGCTGTGAAAGAAGTGAGTGTTCTGGGGACTGAGCAGATTATAGGGTTGCGGGGGGGCATGGAGCCTTTCCCAGGAGACATGAGGAGGGGTTCACCAACAAGAGATATTTTTGTCAGTCGACCCGGTTGAATCTTAATTTGGGTTTTACTAATGATAATATACTGAGCATAACGTCAATGGAAATTATTTTCCTTACGGTGATCCTCACATGTTACCTACAGTACCTTGTAACCTCATGTACAAACCTTTTCAGTTACCGCAGTTTTTAAAAACATAGCCCAACCCTAGTCCAGTTGTTAGTGCCTGTTGCCATGGCAATGCCCGTCATGAATCTGGGGGACAGAACTTCTAAAGGAGCGCTGAAAGGAGGGTCGAATTATTACCTTTGAAATCTCAAAAAATTTTCTCCAGTATATCCAGCTATACCTTTAAGTTGTCTTGCTGTTTTCTTAATGTTGTCTCATTGGTAAATTCTGTATTCAAGTGTTTTTTTTGTTTTTTTGCCAACAATGTTGGAATGCCTAAGTGTAGCTTAAATGTTACTTATAAGCGTATTTGCTTATAATAGCACACATCTATCCAAATATTCTGTAAGGAATGTAGGTATGGAAATCATCTATCGGTAGACTGTAGCAACAGATTGATTTCTATTCCAAAAGAAGAGGGCAGAGAAGAGATACTGTACATGAAGGGGCCCAGCTTAAATAAACTATCCTGATACAGTACGTTGAACAGTCACAATAACATCAATGACCAATGTAGTTTATGAGGCTGTCTATAGAAATTAGTTGTGAATTTTATTTTTTTAGCATGTTCACATATACTGTACATCAGTTTCCTTTGATGTGCTGCAATCAGTTTGGCAGTCTATTAGATTAGATTAGATTAGATTAGATTAGATTAGATTAGATTCGACTTTAGTATCATTGTGCAGAATACATGTACAGAGCTAATGAAATGCAGTTAGCATCTAACCAGAAGTGCATTAGTGGCCTATTTACAATAAATAAATACAATGTGTCGTACAAACAGAAGATGCATTAGGTATAAGAGTTAAGGTATATATAGTGATATAGTAATGTAAAGTATACATGTTTAACATTGCGCAGTGAATGTGCTATAGTAAACAGAAGGAGCATTAGGTAAGAAAGATGTAATGCAGATAATAAAGTGTAATGCAGTAACTGTGCAAACATTGAAGTGGATTAGAATGTCTGAAAGACTACATGCCTAAAAGTAGCAAAATATACATATGTACAGTATTTGTGTGGGTTCTTATTGTACAGTATATACAGAATAAATACGGGTGGAATATACAGTAGTGCAATGATGAGGATAATTATTGCTGGTGCAAAGATGCATAGTGGTGTAAAAGGAAAAAAAAATGAAGCTTTTCATATCCATTATGCATGCTTTTGAGTTCTCTGGCTTCCTTGCAACCCCCAAAACATGCAGGTAGGAGGACTGGTGATGTTAAACTGCCCCTAGATGTGAATTCATGTGCGAATGAGTATGTGTATGGCACCCCACAATAGCTTGGTGTCCAGTCCATGAAGATATACGTAAATGAATGAAAAACTATGGAAAGAGTAGTCTAAAGGACTAATATAGAAATAAAAAAGCATCTATTGATAAGCAACAGAACAAAAAGTTTTCTAGTTTACTTTTGGTTGACATGTACAGTACATAATATTCTATGTAACAGGAAATCTACTGCTGTAAATTACTGAAGCAGTAAAGTCATTAGAAAGATACATTAGTAGTTGTAATATGGACTTAGAGCTATTGTTTTACTGCACTGCTAACGTTTGCCTGGACGCCCAGCTAACCACAATACACAGAAAATTGTGCTGGAAAGACTGACACCAAAAGGCAATGAAGAGCCTATAGTATTACTGTATTTAACATGGTCTATTTAAATGGTTATACATCTTAACTTTCTTTAATTTATTCACTTTACTGTAATATTCTGTGATGTGATGGTCCTTGTCTTGACACGCAGTCCTAATCGCCGTCTCAGCCTGTACAAAAATCTGAATTGGACCCATTTAGATGATTTATGAAAGAGTAATGACTTTGGGTCCAAGCTAGAACTCCATATTCACTTACAACAAGCTTTTAATGATGTCTAAGATCAGTCTTTGGAAGGTGTTCTTTACAGTCTTGACAGGGGTCACATCATTTCATCTGCCTTTCATTTTTGAGAGAAAGAGAGAGAGAGAGAGAATTTCACACAGAAGCACACAGTGATAATCACAACATCAAAGAGATGGCATAATAGCCCCAAATAATAGAAAGCTGAATAAAAGATTTTCCATCAGAGATGATCACATGTATAAATTCTCACTGATTTATAAAATCCCTGGCTGCACATTATATTTTTGTTTCAGGCTGAATGGATCAGACTTAAGACAACATATTTAATGCTATTCTGCCTACTATAAGGTCAGGTTATATGGGTTATCATCATTTATCATAAATTATGAATATTACACTAGATTAACTGCTCTAACCCTCGGGATAGTTAACAGTAGCTTCATACAATGTCTCAGAGAGATAAAGGCGTCCTGTTTCTAAACACAGCATAAGGAGGTTCTCTCTCTCTCTCTCTCTCTCTCTCTCTCTTCTGCTGAGCTTCTATCTCCTGAGTTGCCAGCGATCCTGACCACTTCTGCCCTACATCTGTGTCTCACACATCCTGCAGCCTGATGCATCCTGGTGCCCTCTTATGGTAGGAGTTCTCATCACACAGACGCTTCTGGCTCACTCCTGAGCATCTGGCCCCGTGTGGTCTGCCGGCGATGCATGTGGTGACTGAGAGCAGTTCCTCTTGATGGCCTTGAATACACCGCTTTCCTGTTTTATAATTAATCTTTTAACCTTATAGCACACATTTGTGGCAGGGATTGATTTATAGTCATACTACTACTATACTTGCTATTACCTACGTAAATGAGTCTGGTTCCTCTCAAGGTTTCATTCTATTCTTATCTCAGGGAGTTTTTCAGTTCCCCCTGGCTTGGTAATCAGGGACAAACTGATGAATGTGTATATAATTTGTATGTTTATACCCATAATTTCTATTTCCATAAAGCTGCTTTTCCACAATGTACCTTATAAAACAAGTGCTATAAAAAAAAAATTGTGAGTGTTTGAGGACCCAACTGGGTTTTCCTTCTAAGAGGTTGTAGCACCTTATCATTAACCTTATTTGTGTCCCAGTTCTGAGCCTTTGATTTGCGTATCTATCACACAAAAGGTCAAAAAAGCTTGTTGTTCATACATTTGGCCCAATTCCCACAGATAGGAAAAAGAAACCTGGAGGGGGAAAAAAAGTGAAAAGGAAAAAAACTTTAATTTGGAATCTTTGATATTTGATAAATATTTCTTTATTATACTTCTATAAGTGACATTTAAGTCAAACTGGGCCTTGTGATTGTGTTGAATAACAGAACACAGTTATGAGAGTAAAAACTTCCCTTATTTCTCTATATAATCCCCAGCTGCACTAATGCACTTGCTCAGAGGTAGGTTTTCTGCCCGCCATGCGGAAGGCCCGGGTTCGTTTTCCAGCCAGCGCTCAAACCTCAGCCACTGGATGCAGTGCCGGTCCCAAGCCCAGATAAAATGGGAGGGTTGCGTCAGGAAGGGAACCCGGCATAAAACCTGTGCCAAGGTGGTCCACTGTGGCGATCTCTTGCCAGGAACAATGAAAAGACCATCAACAACAGCTAATGCACTTATCCCTGAGTATCACTAGTGCTTGGATACCATCAATGTAGAATGTTTTCACAGTCGCAGATCCATGATCGAACTGCCTGCTTCATTTCTGAAATGATGGCACCTTCAATGGCCCAAACATGTGGAAATGGCTTGGAGCGAGGTCGGGACTGCACGGTGCATGTGGCAATAACTCGCAGCCGAAATTTCTGGAATGTGCCACTGGTGTTGGTGAAATGAATGCGCAAGTTGCAAAAAATTATCCATCAATTTCAAGAACCAGGCGTTCCACTTACTGAATGTTCGCTGGAACGACTGCAATGGGCTCCGAGCCACCTTGGCCGAGATCGTCATTCGAGGATATACAGCCTGGTTTAAAGCATTTGCACTATTCCAGTGTTTTTGCATTTAAGAATCTCATCACCGTACTGTGCTACTGAAAATTTAATCCGGTTTTACATCTTCATTCATGCTAAACGCCATCACAAGTCCCTGTTTGACTTGAACACCCCTCATAGTAAACAATTACAAAGGTTATTGTTTGTCATTTCTTATGCAAATGAAACCTCATACATCAGTTCCTGCATTGGGAGGGAAAACAGCTCTCAGTAAAATCACCTCCCAGCACTCTATACGGATTTTATTTACCAAGCTATAACAGAGTGTTTGCTCATCTAAAGATAAAGGAAATGAATGCTGCCAAGTGTGATTCTGAAAGGGTTTTCATTTGAAACCAACTCTCTAAAAATGACAGAGTCAGAGTTAAGTCAGGGTCAAGACTTTGTCAAGATGTCAAGATGAACAGCTTCGGCAAACAGTGAAACTGTCAGTCGTGAATCTATGTGAACAAAAGTAACAAAGATATTATCTGGCCAGTAGTGATAGGGTTTAGAGCGTCAAGGCTTGGGTTTAATGTTCTCCTGTTTGAAGATGAGAGTCGAGCACCTAAACAATCTTACAGACCGACATACGGCCATAATCGAAAGTCTGAATGGTTTTGCTTCTTGCTTTAAGTTGCAAATCATTAAGCATATAATAATAATAATAATAATAATAATAATAATAATAATAATAATAATAATAATAATAATGCCTGCTATGCCTGGTCTGATACTAAACTGTGAATAATGCAATTTTTTACAAATAACTTTTTTTGTTAATTTGTTTATTTGTTTTTTTTAACAAAAAATAACAAATTTTTAATCTGCTTCTTTATTTCTGTGAAAAGAATTCTGTGAAAAAAACTTTCACAGAATTGAAAGCAAGTGCTTGTGGTTTCTGGTGATAGTGGAAACATTTCTTCTCTGAAGCGTGATGATTTTAGGCTTCTCAGAAAAGCTAAGAAGCTAAGATAAAAAGCCATATAACCCAATTTGGAATCGAAAAAAAAAAGGAAAAAATGATGTAACTTTCATGCTTTGTCAACTTTGAATCTGGTGCAAAGTAAGCAGGACAGGGTATAATAGTGGATACACATAATTAAAAAAGAGCTTCTTAAAAAAACATACAGTGTAGGCTGGACAACCTAAAGCAGCTGATGAGCTAAAACTTCACTATGCAGGAAAACTAAAGCTCCACATCTACTAAATCTACATATTGGTAAAGGGCATCCTTCATCCTTATAGCATCCTTTATGGTGCGATATTCCTTATTAATGAACATATTGATGCACGATGGGGAGAAACCGAAGATGTGAAATGTGCTGTATTGGTAAAGGGGTCAGTGTGGGGAAAATGAAAGCGGCGGACAAGCACAAAAGATTCGGCACAAACAGCCTAATGGGCGAATATGACAAGACCTCATTAGGACCGGGCTTGGATGAGGACACACACGGTATGCAGCTTTGATGGGAATTAAGCAGCAGTGTTCTGAAAACACAAAGAAAGAGCTGATCAAGAACAATAGAAAATGATTGTCCACATTAATTTCCTTCAAGTGACCGACACACACACACACACACACACACACACACACACACACACACACACACACACACACACACACACACACAAATAGTGGTTATTTAGAGCTTTTTCCAATATAGGGTTGAAAAAAGAAACTTGATTTATAAATATTTATAAATATTTGTTTCAAAGGAAGCATAATTTTTTTTTTTTTTTTTTAAAGCTAGGTTCTCATTTTTTAAACTGCTGCCAGCGATTCCAACGAACTAACTTTTGACATAGTGTGTGTGCATTCTGGAACTGCTTAAATATCTATTTATTAACCATATTAACCAGTCATGCAATAAAAACAGGCTTATGTTTTTTTTTTTTCTGGATTAAATGACATCATGAACAGACCTTTTTCCTGCATAAATACAGTAGTGTTTAGTCTTTAAGTCAGTCGTATGCAAACACGAGCATCTCAAAGACAGTTAGAGTTATAAGAATGCAAAATTCCTAGATCATTAAACGTGACCAAGACAAAAACATGCAGCCTTTGTTGCTCCATCCAACACCTTCGAACGATTATTGCGTCTCGGGCAGCGGGATTTATGACACTTGGCTGTGATATACAAGGCTAGATTTACACGCTCGTTTTGTGCATAAATGAGCTTTATGACTTTTTTAGGGCGGGCAAAGTCATTTTGTCATTGAAACGTTCACTGATGACGTTGGCTTCATCGTTTGGGCAGTGAAATGAGGCCTATTGAAAGCGTAGCATGACTGGATTGAAGAGACGTGCCATCCTGTCACAACCCAGGGGGATTCCGGGCACACAGCCCAACAAAGCATCTGAACAGCTAAAATAAATGGCTGAAACTAACAAGACACTGGAGCAAGGTCACGTCCCTAAAATATATAGACACAAGGAGTATTTACTGTTTAGTCTTGAGCACATGCTCTTACTTGAGTAATTTCTTATCACGATTTTTATGTCCTACTACAGTAGACACAACTATTACTGAATGATTGGTGTCTGAAAGTTGACCATAATTTACTTTTGGAGGGGAAATGACTACATATTGAGATCTGTGTGTGTGCGTGCGTGCGTGCGTGCGTGCGTGCGTGTGTGTGTGTGTGTGTTTAGTCACCTATTGTTTATTTTTGTTTATGGATGTTGTTGAAGACTAGACAACTGTTGGTTAGGCTCTAATTGCTAAAATGTTACGATAGTGCCAGGAAGGCGCCCAAGCTATAGTTCCCATCAGCCCATCCACATCACATTAGCAGAACCCCGCCTACGTCTCTATGTGGCTCATTGAGTGTCCTATTTAGTTCAGGTTGTTGAATGAGTCTTTGTCTCGGATTTGTTGAAGCAAACCCATTTCTGTACCTAGTTTGACTTCATGTCTAAGTTTATCTGTTTGTTTTTGTGTTTTATTTATTATAGCATTGCTTGATGATAAATGTATCTGCCTTCACTATAGTTATGTGGATGTAGCAGTGTATTTTACCCTGCTTGAAAGGAAATGTGTTTGCTTAACTGGGGATGTCACTTTTCTCTCTTCTTTCAATGCAGAGGACATTGGGTGTGTGTGTGTGTGTGTGCGTGTGTGTGCGTGCGTGCGTGTGTGTGTGTGTGTGTGTGTGTGTGTGTGCGCGCGTGTGTGCGTGTGTGTGTGCGTGTGCGCGTGTGTGTGTGCGTGTGCGTGTGCGTGTGTGTATGTGAGTGGGGATGGCAATACCTTCCACCAAAATTCCACACTGAATTTCACGTTTCCCTGGTGCAGTGGAAAGCCTACCCACTGGCTACATCCAAACCATCACACAGTATTTGAGTGTCTATTTAGGACCCTATCCAGACTTTGGTGCGTTCTTCAGAAATAGTGCATTAAGGGAGGGCTAGATAGAACAAGATAGAACCAGGAAGGCACTCAAACTACATTTCACATTAAGCTCTACACATAACACCATCCTAGTGAACTCCACCAGTGTGTCTCAGTGAGTATCTTATATACTGTCAATCAGTTCATTGTAAGTGTCTTGTCTCATGTGTGAACCCATGAGCCTTTGAAAACAGAAAAATAAACAATTCATTTTCTTTGTATTGACTTTTTCTTAGAGAAAAATGAATGATCCCCCCCCCCCACACACACACACACAATTTTGTTATGCTGTGATACTACTAGGGCACCTGTGGTGAAAAACACAAGCAGGAGGATGTTATCTCCCTCCCTGAAGGAATGCATGCTGTCAGGTATTATCATTTATGATCTTCCCCATAACACTGATCTCCTATTATGTCTACGGCACGGCACTCTCACCAGTAACACCCTAGGCTAACGTAACGTATGAGTCATCTTGCTAGTCAGACAAACACTGGTAAATTAGCATGAAAGATGAAACCAGGGGACTGTATGATTTTAATCAGATTTACATATAGAAATGTTTTCAGATGTAAAAATGTGGTAACAGGACACGTAAACACAAGCATATACAGTATAGAGTACAGTATCACCTATTTACATCACACAGCATCTTCAGGCAATAATACAAACCCACACAGTATCAGATGGTTTACTGGAGCACTGCATTTCCAATGATTGAGATTTATGCCGCATTTTTATTGTTACTGACAAATGACCGCTGGTAGACTGGAAGTCATTATTTTTCAGCGGTGAGTCAGACGGGGCTACAATCAGCATCGGGTCTCTGTGGATGCGGAATTTTTATATCTGAGGATGTTGATACTTTGGTACTAATTCACATGATACACTCGTGGGTGCGAGAGATAGTTTGACATTTGAGTCAAAAAACACATGTGTCATTTATTTATTTAACTATAATCACTCATATTTTAGTACCATAGTCAAAGCGATCAATAATTACTTATTAGTGTAGCTTAGTGGATACCACTGTCACCTTGCACCTCCACGTTCTGGGTTCGATTCCCGCCTCGGATCTGTGTGCGTGCAGTTTGCATCTTCCTGTGCTTGGTGGGTTTCCTCAGAGTACTCCGGTTTTCTGCTACAGTCCAAACACATGTAGATTAGCATGATTGGTGTTTCCAAATTTCCCATAGTGTGTGAATAAGCATGTGACCCTGACTCATGTCCTAAGTCTCCCGGGATAGGCTCCAGGCCCCCCACGACCCTTTATTCTGGATAAAGCGGTATGTATGGATAAAGCAATGAGTGAGAGAGTGAGTTGTGGCAAGCTAGCTAGCCAAGAACTAGCCAATAGCTAGCTGGGTAACACTATCTAGACCTTACATCTGTATGATGTAAACATTGAAACTATATACAGTAAGAACTGAATTATCTCTATTTTTAAATGACATACATTCTATGTAAGGCAAAAAAAAAAAAAAAAAAAATTCCTTTTCCAAATAGCACAGTCTGCATTCCAAAGAACCGACAAGATAACGTTCTCAAACAGAAACAATTCACAAGAAGTTCTCCCAAAGCAGAGACGCACTGAACCAACAGCTTTGATTTATCTTGTCCTTTGTCTGTAATAAAGGAAGCCATGAAATTCACAGCAGGAAAACACAGTTTTTTCTGCTACTGTCTGTGCTAGTGTTGCGACTTTTCACGTTTTATGTGCACATATTTTTTTAAAAGTTTGGACTAACAAACTTTGTACAGCCAAAGTATTTCACCTAATCATAACCCCAGGCCCTGTATACGCTTGAGCACACAGCTTTGATTATACCAATGAGTGTATTTTAGAATTGTATTGGCCGTATAGGTTTAAGGTAAGAAAGCTGCCATCTGCGCAAAAATGTCTACTTATATCAAAATCATAGGACTGTGAAACAAGCTGTCAGGAAATAGAACATTTGACTGACTCCATAGTGTGGATTCATATATCTGTGCTTCTTACTCCAGTTGCTTGATGGATATCTTCAAATCTTTCTTCTTTTTTTTTTTTTGCCATATGCAAATCAGTGACACGATCCTCTGCATGTGCTCGAGTGGCCTGATATACAATAATGTACAAAAATCTTCAAAGTGTGCTACCGAAGAGCCAGACTTTCTTGTAGCTTGTATTTTGGAAACATTTTGACTCTTCTTTTCAGTGACCTATGAATTAAAAATAGGTCACTCAAAAGAACCTATTTCAACAGTGAGAAACAGATGCAGATGATGATCAGGCTGGTGATTAGTATACTGGTGATGCTGAATGCTGAGTGGTTGGAACAGACGAGAGGGGAAATGAGCTTGCTGCTGAGCTTGTTACACAAACAGCCAGTTTTTACATTGTATCTTTAAGCACTTTGCAGCCTCACTCACTCATCATCTGTACCGCTTAATCCTGTATTCAGGGTCGAGGGGAGTCTGGAGCCTATCCCAGGAGACTTAGGGCACAAGGCGGGGTACACTCTGGACAGGATGCCAATCCATCCAACACACACACACACATACACTCATTCACACTCTACAGGCAATTTAGGAATGCCAGTTAACCTAACCTACATGTCTTTGGACTGTGGGAGGAAACCGGAGTACCCGGAGGAAACCCACCAAGCACTGGGAGAACATGCAAACTCCATACATACAGAGACAGGAATCGAACCCGGACCCTGGAGGTGCAAGGCGAGAGTGCTAACCATTACACCACCGTGGCGCCCACTTTGGAGCCTGTTACAGTAAAATGTTTTTTTTTTCCTCCACATTTTTTTTTATTGTATGGAAATCGTTTAATTTGATTTAATTCAGGAAATCAGGGGTGGCTTAAGACTTATAACTGATGAATTCCCAGTGCCATACAGTATAGCATTTTATCCTTTTATCTTTGGATGAAACACCTACAATTTTAGACATTTTTCTAAAATGACAATGAGATTGGAAGATTGAAAAAGACAAGTTGACATTTTACTGGGTCCACTTTTGTGTTGGGTTCCTACATTTGACAGAAAGAAATCCTGGTGTGATCTGGTGTTGTAGCCCATGTACTGTAGCATAGTGGGTTCAATATGAACAGGTTAACAGGTGACTAATCTGGAAATTGTAACGCATTCTTGTTTCTAATGCAAATTAATCAAATGACCAAGTTTAACCCTAATGGCTTCCCATGAGCACAGCGCAGTTACCTGGCTGTGTGTGATAATGGCACGTTTAACACGGACAATAAGATGACTGAAGAAACATCACCTGGGATCCTGAACGGTACGTTTCATTATAAAAAGATTCTAGATGGAAGTTTGGATAAAACCAAAGGTGTGCGAGTTACTTTCAAGGGAAATATTTCCCTTGAAATAGAACTATTCTATTGCTAGGATATATTAAATGTAATATGTAGGAGTGGTGGCTCAGGTGGTTAAGGCTCTAGGTTGTTGATTCTCAGATCTGAGTCTGGGTTTGAGCTCTGCCCTTAGTGAGTTGCCACACCTAATGTATTCGAGAGATTTTAATTTAACATTTGTTAAATGTCAATGTTGGAGACATTATAAAACTCCATAATCTGTTTCTTTTAATCTGTTTGAAATGCATTTCTTTATTCCAACATTGCACATTTATAATAGTAAATCTAAATATTTTAAAATTGTAATTAATCATGATTGATGAGTGTGATTTGGTGTGTGTGTGTGTGTGTGTGTGTGTGTGTGTGTGTGTGTGTGTGTGTGTGTGAGAGAGAGAGAGAGAGAGAGAGAGAGAGAGAGAGAGAGAGAGAGAGAGAGAAAATTAGCAATGATGTAAGAGGGTCAAGGTTTTGGCATTCATGAGCATTTGCAACCCTCAAATGGTGCTGAAAATCTACATGACGTAAAAATACAACACTAGTCACAGAGGCAGCACTCATTTGTTTACAGGATTGCAGTCCAATAAAAGATGGCGTCCTTTGGGGAAAATGAATCTGCCGGAAATTCTCACAGCTGCTGTATCGTTTGCTGAAATTATGCTGTGAAGTGAAGCCAAAATCACATGGGAGCTCAGCCATTACTTACAGGAACTATACAAAGTTAGAGGTGGACTTTCTATAGAAGTCAAGCTTCTAGTATGGCGACCTAAGCGAGGGGGCTGGGGGTGGGGGAGCATTATTATGCTCTAATGTTTATTCAGACATAAATAGAACGAATAAAACCTCGACTGATTCTAGTCATAGGCAGCGCAAAAGACTCAAAATATCACAAAATATCAGCATAATGTAGAAGTTGCCCTGAAAACTTTGAGCTCAAAAAAGCAAGTACAACCACCGAAAAGGGTTATGATGTCACGTCAGTGGAAGTTATCTAATTCAATAATGTGATAATTAGGTTATAATTGGTTGTAATTGATTCCTAGTTGGACTGCAGAGGTTACTGTGTGAAATTATTTGCACTGTTATGCAGGTTAACAACATAGCTAAAAAGGCTAAAAAACATACAATAAGTGTTCTAGTAGCCTATTTCATTACATGCATAATAATAGACTCATAAAGAGATATCATCGCTCCATATCTTTATCTTCTACCAGTCTTTTCCAGTCTTTCACCTTCAACTGGTTTTTAGCCGACTATATACTATGATCAGTGGTCCCGCCACAGTCATAAAATGGGAAAAATCATGATGGGAATCACCATTGGCTTTATCAGTCCCAAGTTGGACTACAGAAGTTCCTAGATGGATTTATTATATAATACAATGTGTCTTTAAGACATTATTTAATTTAATGTTATATGTATATGTATATGTACTGTATATACACACAATCACTCACATGCGCATATGCGCCAAAATATACAGTACTGAAATGAAAGGATGAACAATATTACCTTGTTCTCATCTGTGAGTTTATTGATGAATAATGTGCTTGATGATTTATCAAGGTATGTGTAATGTACTGTAAGTGTCATGATTCATGTCCTGTCTGAAGTTTTTCCCACGCTGTCACTGCTGACATGTGCCTCTGTTTTTTTGTTTTTTTTCCACGGTCCCATTGCCGCCCCTCCTGCGCACCTGTCTCCTATCCTCCGCTGATTACTACAGCGATTTAAGCACGCTTGGCACGCTGCTTAAATCGCTGGATTATCTTGTGTGTCACGTACCTTGATTTTCTCGCGTTTTCTTTTTCTCGTATTCACGTTGCCAAGTTCGCTTTGTTTTTCGGTTCTCGATTTTTTGTCTCTCGCCTCGGATTTGTTCGCCTCGCTCTTTTGATCTCCCGGTTTAGATCTCTCGCTTCCTTGCTTTTGACCACGGCTCTTGCTTCACGATTTGGCTTCGACGCTACGTTGACTGATCTCCCAGTATTTGACCTCCGCTTCTGCATTCCGACCGCGCTCCTGTTTATCGTTGCTGTCACTCATCTGCGCTTGGATTCACCTCGTTCCGCTCCGTCTCGTGACAGAATAATCCAGCCCGCGATATGAATCCAGCAGATGTGGACCGTATGAAATCGGCGCTGGAGAACCAAGGCGCACTTCTTGGAGTTCACCAGCAGGAGCTGCTCAACACAAAGCTAACCCTCGCTGACGTCACGACCCAGCTCCAACGGCTCCAACTCTCTCCAGTGCAAAGCGGGGGCTCCTGCATGCAATGAGAACCACAGCTCCCCGCCCCTCCCACCTATGAAGGAGATCCAGGCACCTGTCGATCCTTCCTCTCTCAGTGCACACTGATATTTGAGCTCCAGCGTTCCACATTTTCCACTGAACGCTCAAAGGTCGCGTATGTGATAACTCTCCTCTCAGGACGAGCTCGGGAATGGAGCACTGCACTCTGGGATGCTCACGACCCCTGCTGCTCCAACTACAAAGATTTTGCTAAAGAGATGAGGAGAGTGTTCGATTGCTCATGTCACGGCAGGGAGGCAGGTCACAAGTTGTTAAAGCTCCGCCAAGGCTCACACTCAGCCTATGATTACGCCATTGAGTTCCAGACCCTAGCTCTCTCCAGTGGGTGGAATGGTCGGGCCCTGAGTGACACCTTTTTCGAAGGACTGACTGAGACACTCCAGGACGTGTTAATCTCCCACGAACTTCCCTCGTCACTCCAAGAGCTCATGGATCTAGCTGGCCGAGTGGATTCACGCCTCCGCCTTCGAAGTTCAGCCAGACTCTCACCACCCAGAGACCTCCCACAATCTAACCTTCAGGAGGGACCCATGCGACTGGACAGAACCCGTATCTCCCCTGAAGAACGCCACCGCCGCCGAGTGGAGGGTGCCTGCTTCTACTGTGGGAGATCTGGTCATCAACTCAAGAACTGTCCTGTAAAGAGGAGACGTCCTCTAGTCCAGCTTGGAGGACTGGAAGGTGTGACTCCAGGAAAATGCCCAGATGAACGCCGTCTGCTCTCCGTCTTCCTGACCTATGAGCAACAAACCCACCTGGTTCAAGCATTGATTGATTCAGGTTCAGACCGCAATCTGATCGACACGGCTTCAGCCAAGGCTCTAGGAATCCCCGCTCTCCCCTTGGAGACCCACCTTAAGGTTCAGGCACTCACTGGTAGCCCGCTCCCATCTATCACCCACAGAACTCCCCTCGTTGGCCTAAGAGTCTCAGGCAATCATTTAGAGCAGACTTCACTGTTCATGATGGAGGGATCACACGCCACTGTTGTCCTAGGCCTGCCCTGGCTAACCCGTCACAACCCACAAATCGATTGGATCAGGAACACAATCGTTGCGTGGAACCCATCATGTGCTAAGACCTGCTTGCGAGCTGCAGCCACGTCTTGTCTCAGTTCAGCGTCTGTGGAGGAACCACCAGATCTCACCAATGTCCCTTCAGATTACCATGATCTCAAGGAGGTCTTCAGTAAATCTCGTGCCGTCTCTCTGCCCCCCCACCGACCATATGACTGCGCCATCAACCTGCTACCAGGCACCACGCCTCCCAAAGGCCGTTTATACTCTCTGTCACCCAGGGAACGGGAGGCAATGAATCACTACATCTCGGAATCCCTTGCGGCGGGGATCATTCGCCCTTCCTCCTCCCCAGCGGGGGCTGGCTTCTTTTTTGTGGGTAAAAAAGATGGTTCCCTTCGTCCGTGCATCGATTATAGAGGCCTTAATGAGATCACGGTGAAGAATCGATATCCCCTTCCATTAATGGCGACCGCCTTTGAACTCCTCCAGGGAGCTAAGATTTATACTAAACTAGACCTACGCAATGCATACCACCTCGTCCGAATCCGGGAGGGTGACGAATGGAAGACTGCTTTTAACACCCCAACAGGACACTATGAATACCTGGTGGTGCCGTTCGGCCTGACCAACGCCCCGGCCGTCTTTCAGGCCCTCATCAACGATGTACTCCGGGATTTCTTGAATTCATCTGTGTTCGTCTATCTGGACGACATTCTGATCTTCTCTCGAGACCTAGGGGAGCACCAGCGTCATGTTCGTCAGGTACTGCAAAGAGTCTTAGAGAACAATCTGTTTGTCAAAGCGGAGAAGTGCGAATTTCACACAACGACCACCACATTCCTAGGGTTCGTCATTGGTCCCTCAGGCATCAGAATGGAGCCTGCTAAGCTCCAGGCAGTCACGAATTGGCCCACACCCACTACAAGACAGGAGCTTCAGAGATTCTTGGGATTCGCCAACTTTTACCGCCGCTTCATCCGGGGCTACAGCTCCATTGCTGCCCCCTTAACAGGCCTGACTTCTCCCATGATGCGTTTCCATTGGGACATGAACACTGAAAAAGCCTTCTCTGAACTCAAGAAACGGTTCACGTCTGCCCCAATCTTGACCATTCCAGATCCATCACGTCAGTTTGTCGTAGAAGTCGACGCCTCCAGCACAGGGGTAGGAGGTGTACTTTCTCAGAGAGCTGCGCATGACAACAAGCTACACCCCTGCTCTTTCTTCTCACATCGTCTAACCCCTGCCGAGGCGAACTATGGCATCGGCGATCGAGAACTACTGGCCATCAAGCTGGCCCTCGAAGAATGAAGACACTGGTTAGAGGGGACGGAGATCCCATTTCTGGTCTGGACCGACCACAAAAACCTGGAATACCTACAGAACGTCAAGAGGCTAAATTCTCGCCAGGCTCGGTGGTCACTGTTTTTCGCCAGGTTCAACTTCGTCCTCTCTTATCGCCCTGGTTCCAAGAACTCCAAGCCAGATGCGCTCTCCAGGCAGTTTTCCCCTACTCACAACTCTGCTGCCAACGAGACAATCATTCCCCCATCATGCTTGCTCGCAGCAGCCGAGCTTGATATCGAAACCAAGGTCCAGCAAGCCCTGTCTCATGAACCCGGGCCAAGTAACGTGCCGCCTAACCGCCTATTTGTGCCGCGTTCTCTACGCTCTCAGGTCCTGGAATGGGCACACAGCTCCAAGCTCTCCTGCCATCCTGGTTCAGCTCGAACCCTGGTTCAAGTCCAGCAGCGCTTCTGGTGGCCCACGGTAAAAGAGGACACTTCCAGCTTCGTGGCAGCATGTGACATCTGTGCTAGGTGCAAACACACCAACACCGCACCAGCAGGCCTTCTCAGACCACTACCAATCCCATCCCGTCCATGGTCGAACATTGCCCTAGATTTTGTCACAGGGTTACCCTCCTCCGACGGCCACTCGTGCATCATGACCGTGGTGGATCGGTTCTCTAAGGCCGCAAACTCTCTAGGCAAACTCCCAACTGCTAAGGAGACGGCTGGTCTCTTGATTATGCACGTTTTCAGACTGCACGGTCTCCCCAAAGACATCGTTTCCGACTGCGGGCCGCAGTTCACCTCTCAATTTTGGAAGGCATTTTGCAGACTCATTGGAGCCACGCCCAGTCTGTCCTCAGGTTTTCACCCCCAGTCCAATGGTCAGACTGAAAGAAAGAACCAGTCCCTTGAGGTAGCCCTAAGGTGCATGGCTTCCCGAGATGTCACCTCTTGGAGCAAGTTTTTGCCTTGGGTGGAGTATGCCCACAACTCCCAGGTATCGTCATCTACTGGGCTGTCACCCTTCCATTGCTGCCTGGGCTATCAACCACCATTGTTCCCGTCGCAGGAGGAGGAGGTCAGTGTCCCATCTGCCCAAGCCTTTATCCGACGCTGCAGAAGGACCTGGCTACAAGCAAGGAGAACGCTGTTACGGGTCGGCAGAAAATACAAGAGACAGGCCGACCGCAAACGCTCCCAGGCTCCCAAGTACAGGGTGGGGCAAAGAGTCATGCTCGCCGCCAGAGACATCCCCCTAAAGACCACCTGCCGCAAACTCTCCCCTCGGTACCTCGGTCCCTTCACCATCACTAAAATAGTCAATCCATGCGCGGTTAAACTCTTGCTCCCCTCAACTATGCGGCGGATCAACCCTACGTTCCACGTGTCCCAGCTACGCCGTCTCGCCGCATGCCCATTAAATCCCCCCACCCACCCTCTACCTCCTCCCCGTATCATTGACGGCAGTAAAGCCTACACCGTCCGCCGACTCCTGAAAGCTCGTCGCCGAGGCAGAGGCATCCAGTATTTGGTAGACTGGGAGGGCTATGGACCTGAGGAGAGAAGCTGGATCCCTGCCAAGTTTGTCCTAGACCCCAAGTTAATTTCTGACTTTTATAAACGTTACCCAGAGGACCCGTGCTCTAACGCCAAGAGGCGTTCATAAGGGGAGGGGTACTGTCATGATTCATGTCCTGTCTGAAGTTTTTCCCACGCTGTCACTGCTGACATGTGCCTCTGTTTTTTTGTTTTTTTTCCACGGTCCCGTTGCCGCCCCTCCTGCGCACCTGTCTCCTATCCTCCGCTGATTACTACAGCGATTTAAGCACGCTTGGCACGCTGCTTAAATTGCTGGATTATCTCGTGTGTCACGTACCTTGATTTTCTCGCGTTTTCTTTTTCTCGTATTCACGTTGCCAAGTTCGCTTTGTTTTTCGGTTCTCGATTTTTTGTCTCTCGCCTCGGATTTGTTCGCCTCGCTCTTTTGATCTCCCGGTTTAGATCTCTCGCTTCCTTGCTTTTGACCACGGCTCTTGCTTCACGATTTGGCTTCGACGCTACGTTGACTGATCTCCCGGTATTTGACCTCCGCTTCCGCATTCCGACCGCGCTCCTGTTTATCGTTGCTGTCACTCATCTGCGCTTGGATTCACCTCGTTCCGCTCCGTCTCGTGACAGTAAGTGTTGGAAGTGTGCACTGCCTCGTTGTAGACAGTGTTCATACTGTATCATTCACACAGATTTTCAAACATATTCCGGAACAAAGGTTCCTACAGACTCCTGCCAAAGGAGACAATTCGATCGTTTTATGTTGACACAGTACATTACCAGAACGGTGAAATTTCGACACAAACTTATTCAATCCGTCTCGGAATTGTTCTGCCACCTTTTTAAAACTCGGTCCCCATCCACGACCACCTCAGTATGAACGAAAATAATACTCAACTACTGGATGAATACCTTTTCCTTCATCGAGAGACCCATTTCCAAAAATAAATGCACAATACAACTTCCTTTTCACTACTTGGAACACTTGGCTCAGCGTATGCCAGGTCGACAAACGCACTTGCGCGTTTGAGATGCAAAGATTCAGTACTGTATATTTTAGTGTGTGTGTGTGTGTGTGTGTATATGTCCATGTATTTACATCTAAATAATATTTTTTGGAATAAGAAATGTTATATATATATATATATATATATATATACTGTATATATATGTATTTATGGATGTATGTGTCATGGGTCTAGGTGGTGGTACTAGGGCTAGAGAGACTGGAGAGACAGGACTGGAGACTAGAGACAGGACTGAAGACAGGACCAGGAGCACAAAGACTAGAGACAGGATCAGGGGCACAGAGACTAGATGGGTTAGTGGTTAGTTAGGTTAGTAGCTACATGGAATACTGGGGACACTGGATGCTGACCTAACCGGGTTAGTAGCTAATGGAGTTAGTGGCTAACCAGGTTAGTACTGACCTAACTAAACATGAAACAGGACAGCTCCACGAATCCACAAACACAAGGAATCTAAAGAAAACTAATAGAGCCCTCAAGAAAAACAAAAGTAAAACAAGATTACTAAAATATAAACTCAAAGAAACAGAAACAAACAAAAAGGAATGCCCACATGATGGTATATACAAACAAACAAAAAAAACAACAAACAAAAAAATAATGCTCGACCCAGTTTCCCAGAACAAACTGCTATTTATAGAAACTTTAATGAGCCACCTCAGTTCAGGTGAGCACTCATCACCTGACTGAGGTGCCTTCTGGGAAACTGAGTCGACCAACAAAAACGTCTCGGAGTACTTGGCTGTAACCCTGTTCCCTGATAAAGCGGGAACGAGATGCTGCGTGAAAACGCTATGGGAACATCTCTTTGTTGCCCGGTTGTGAAGCCTGTGCATGTCAAAATCGCCGAATACCTTCGGCTTATAACCTCTGCCAGGCATGACGCCACCGAATAAGGTGCACCTGCAAGTTATAAATAGGAGTGAACCGGAAACATCCTCAGGTCAATTTTGTCTGAAGGACGTCCAGGCACGCCAGCAGTGCGGCATCGGAACGCAGCATCTCGTTCCCGCTTTATCAGGGAACATGGTTACAGCCAAGAAACCAGAGACGTTCCCTTTCAAAAGATACACTCGATGCTGCGTGAAAACGCTATGGGAACGAGAATACCAACGCCGCCGCACTGCAGGTGTCTGGACCCCCAGGTTGTGTAGCGTGTGCGCACAAGCCGAGGAGATCTCAGACCTAGCTCTGGGATGCTGACTCAAGGATCCGCGAACCCGGAGTAGCATTGACATCCAGACTATAAAATCTAACAAACGTGTGTGGAGAGGACCAGCCCGCCGCATCACACACCTGCTGCAGGGGGACGCCTCTTGCCAAGGCAATTGATGAGGCAATCCCCCTGGTTGAGTGAGCCCTGATTCCCAGAGGCGAAGTGTGACCACGCGCCTCATAGGCTAGGGCAATGGCATCTCTCACCCAGTGTGACAGAGTCTGTCTAGTGGCAGCCGCCCCCAGGTTGCGACCCCCATGGCAAATAAAGAGCTTCTCTGACTTACGCCACTGGCCTGTGTGGTGGACGTAGATCCGAAGAGCACGTACTGGACACAGTAAGTGAAGTCTTTCCTGCTCCGGAGCTGCGAAAGGCGGAGGACAAAAGGCTTCGAGAACAACTGGGCGCATGGTCCTGAATGGAACCTTGGGAAGATAGTTCGGGTGAGGATGCAGAATAGCTTTGACTAGCCCAGGGGCAAAGTCTAGGCAGGATGGGGAGACTGACAGAGCCTGCAGATCCCCAATCCTCTTCAAAGAAGTATTAGCCATAAGAAAAACCATCTTAAGGGACAGAAGCCTGACAGGCGCTGACTCTAGTGGTTCGAAAGTGGTGTCGGCCAGGCCTTCGAGTACGATAGATAAGTCCCATGAAGGGACCGTCGCTCTAGTGGGCGGCTTCAACAGCTTAGCTCCACGAATAAAACGGGCAACTAAATGGTGCTTGCCCACAGAAACCCCATCATTCAGAGCGTGACAAGCCGAAATAGCGACTACGTACGTTCAGAGCGTACTAGGGCATAAGCCCGAGGACAACTTTTCTTGCAGAAACTCAGAAACAGAAACTCAGAAACAATCTGGCAGTGAACTGGGTTTACATGTCTTGCCATGCACCAATTTTCAAATACACTCCATTTGAGGGCATAAGTTCTTCTAGTGGAGGGAGTCCTGGCACTTAAAATGGTTTCAATTACGCTGGCTGAACGCCCAGCATGTCTTAGTTGGTCCCGTTCAGGAGCCAAACGTGAAGGTTCCAGAGCTCGGGCCGGGGATGAAGTATTGTCCCCTGCGCCTGAGACAGAAGATCCCTCTTCATTGGAATCACCCAGGGTGAGCCGTCGAGGAGAGATATTAGATCCGAGAACCACACTCTGGTCGGCCAATGGGGCGCTATCAATAAGAGGCGCAAACCCTGTTGACGGACCCTCGCCAGGACTCCTGGGAGCAGAACTATAGGTGGAAACGCATAAAGGCGTAATCTGGGCCACGTGTGGGCCATTGCGTCCAGACCCAGGGGAGCTGGAGAAGTCAGAGAGTAGTAAAGGGGGCATTGTGCTGCCTCTTGTGAGGCAAAGAGGTCCACCTCTGCTACGTAAAATCTTTCTCAGATTTGACTGACTACTTCGGGGTGGAGTTTCCATTCCCCATGTTTTACAGCTTGTCTGGATAGCAAGTCTGCTCTTACATTCATATGCCCTGGAATGTAAATCGCCCTGAGGGACAGAAACTTGTCCTGTGCATAAAGAAGAACCTGGTGCGCTAGCTTGTTCAAGCGGCGCAAGCGCAGTCCACCCTGGCGATTTATGTACGAGACTACCGCAGTGCTGTGCACCCGCACTAGGACATGGTAGCCTCTCAACTGCTGGAGGAAGTGTTTCTGGGCCAGAAACAGAGCCATCATTTCGAGGCAATTGATGTGCCACCGCACCCCAGCCCATGAGGGAAGCGTCTGTCGTTAGCATCTTGCGACGACAAGACGGACCTAGAGTGGGACCCAAAGTCAGAAACCGGGGTCTGAACCACATAGAAAGGGTACAAAGCCCCCGGCGCGTAACCCTTATTAGCCTCTGGGGGTTGGCCCTTGAATGAAACCCCCTGGCTCTTAGCCACAGCTGAAACGCTCTCATGTGCAGAAGGCCCAAAGGTATCACCGTGGACGCAGCCGCCATGAGGCCTAAAGATTTCTGAAAGTGATGAACAGTGACCTTCTGGCCTAGCTTGATTTCCTTCAGGGTGTTGAGAATGGATTTGACACGAGCAGGAGACAGCTGTGCCCGCATTGTGACCAAATCCCATGTGACACACAAATATGTTGTCCTCTGAACAGGAAGGAGAACGCTTTTTGTGGCGTTGAGTCTCAATCCTAAAGAATGAAGATGGGCTAGGACGACATCCCGATGTCGAAGCGCTAGCTCCTGAGACTGGGCCAAAATCAGCCAGTCGTCTATGTAATTCAAAATACGGATGCCCTGGAGTCGTAAAGGAGCCAGAGCTGCATCCATGCATTTTGTATATGTGCGGGGTGACAGAGATAGGCCAAATGGAAGGACCCGATACTGGTAAGCTTCGCCCCCAAAAGCGAACCTCAGGAACTTCCTATGCTGTGGCAATATTTCTATATGGAAACATGCGTCCTTGAGATCGATTGTCACAAACCAATCCTCTAGTTGGATTTGAGAAACAATCATTTTGACAGTCAACATTTTGAATCTGGATTTCCTGAGATAGTGGTTCAAGCCGTGAAGATCCAAGATCGGACGCAACCCCCCCCCCCTCTTTTGGGCACCAAAAAGTACCGACTGTAGTAGCCCGACTCTCTGTCTGGGAGGGGAACATGTTCTATGGCCCCTTTGCCCAGCAGAGTCTGTAACTCCTGGGCCAGCAGATGTGCTTAGTCCGGTTTCACGGAAGTGGAGACCATGCCGTTGAAACGCGGAGGACGATGTGCAAACTGAATCCTGTAGCTTGTGCCTACAGTCCTTTGTACCCAAGGAGATACGCCTGGCAGTAGTTTCCACGCTGCCAGCTTCTCCGAAAGGGGCACGAGCTTTAAAACTTCGGCTGGATGGGGAGGTATTAGGTGTTGGGTATCCTGAAGTATGGCAGGAGATGCCCAAACACCCAACTTTTTGTTGGAGACTGGCGCTCCCCGAAACACCAGTGGTGGCGGGGATTGAACACCGGCCTCCCGGGAGTGCCAGGGAGGAGGCCCTGTTTTGTGATGAAAATCCAGGCGCCCCTCCCTGGGGGGAGACACCCCCACGGGCCCAGGCGCATGAACCTCAGGGCTTCTTCTTTGAAGAGAGGAAGCTCCTCAGATCCGGTCTTTTCGAAGCAGATTTCTGAGAAGAGCGGCGAGCCCCACCCCAGTCTTTACGAGGGGGTGCGCGGCTGGTCACGCTCTCCTTCTGCACCTCACGCCTGACAGGGGCCAGACCTGGCCGGGGCCGGGTGGCCGATGGTCCCGGTTCTTGAGCACAGCGGGGAAGGAACCTCCCAAAGGCCTGTTCATATAGCTTCGCCTCCTGAAACCTAGTGGCGACGGCGTCGCCAAAGAGGCCAGAAGGCAAGACGGGGGCAAGAAGGACAGCACGATCCTTATCCTTGATGCCCGTGAGGTTCAGCCACAGATGCCTCTCCGTGGATACCATGGCAGCCATAGAACGGCCCACAGCACGGGCCGTCTGCTTAGTTGCATGGAGAGACAGGTCTTTGGCTCGGCGCAGCTCTGCAAACGCCCTGTCATCAATAGCCCCGCCGGTGCTCAGGTCCTTCAGCAGGTCAGCCTGGTAAGCCTGCAAAACCGCCATGGTGTGCAGTGAAGCGCCAGCCTGACCTGCTGCCTGAAAAGCTTTCCCCACCAAAGCAGATGTCAATCTACACGGCTTGGAGGGGAGAGTAGGCTTTTTCAGGGAGGATGATGTCCCAGGAGAGAGATAGCCCGCAAGCGTCTCTTCTATCTGGGGCATCATCATATAACGGCGTGCTTTCGCATCAACGATATTCGAATAAGTCGAAGTCGATGGCACAAAAACACGCGATGAATACGGCTTGCTCCATGAAAGAATTAATTCATCATGGAGGTCACCAAAGAAGGGGATAGAGAGACGTTGAGTCTCCTCCCCCCGGCCACCCGACAGAAACCTGTCGTCCAATCTCGAACGCTTGGGGGAATCTCGCTTCTGCGGCCAGTCGATATGCAATCGCTCGACCGCACGCATTATAACCTCTAATAATTCCTCATAAGCTCTGTCAGCACTGGAGGAGCGTTGTGAGGAGGCTACTTCCATGGAAGTGAGAGAGGAGGATTCTTCTGCTCCTTCACAAGAAACGCCGGAGCACACTTGCGAAGCGGAAGCTAAAACTTCCTGATCCGGAGAGAGAAATTGGAAATTCCATCTCGTGCGCATCTGCCAGATCAGCACGCGAGCCCCAGGAATGCGCCGCGGCTCGCGGTTTCTCTAAAGAAAGCGAGTCGCGCGCGAAGCACCTTAAAAGGGAGAAGATCACAGTACTCACAGTCTCCCTGAAGCCTGAGGCGAGCGTGTTCTTCCCCCAAGCACTCGAGACAAAAATTCATGAAGATCGCCCTCCGAAAGAGATCTATCGCACGGAGGCACGCATCTCTTAAGCAACTCCGCCATATCGGTGAGTTAATGCTGTTATTTTATTTTTGCTTTCGTTATGGCTTGCACATGCACACGCAAACACAAAGCGGTCCTGAAGACAAAAAGATCTGAGGATGTTTCCGGTTCACTCCTATTTATAACCTGCAGGTGCACCTTATTCGGTGACGTCATGCCTGGCAGAGGTTATAAGCCGAAGGTATTCGGAGGTTTTGACATGCACAGGCTTCACAACCGGGCAACAAAGAGATGTTCCCATAGCGTTTTCACGCAGCATCGAGTGTAGCTTTTGAAAGGGAACTACAGATAGACAGAAACAGTGACCTCTAGTGGAGGTTCCTAACAGTATGTTTGTATAACATGTTATATTTCATTCGTAATAATCTCATAACAGCTGTGTAATGTAAAATAGCGTAAAACAAACCACATCATCCAATGTTTAGCATTTACCTAAATAATTTAAAAATATTTTCTTAGCACTTTGCTAACCTCAAAATGCAACCGATCCTACTATAGATCCATAAACATCCCTAACGAGCCACACTCCCGTTCTCTCACTGTGAGTTTCCATTTCATGGTTACAAACAGCGGAAATAAACAATTTGCGCTAATCCGAGTCGCAGATCAGTGCCCACAAGATACACTAATGGATTTAAATTTGACCCACAGGAGTACAAACATTCTGTCTAATTAAGTGAACAAACAGATATCCGGTAAATAGGACTGCACAAATTAGCACCACATGAATTCAATATATTTCTTCTGTCTGTTTCATTTCCTATTACTGGCACACTCTTCTCTGAGGGAAAGAGTGCATAAATAAGTGAAGCCAAATTTTTCCTGTCTCCCTGGCCCACCACTCACCTGCCAGGAATAACAATGAGCAAGGAGCAGTGTTTTAGGACGGTTTGAGCCATCACAGTTATGAATTATGTAGTACTGAAGAAACATATTCAGGGGGCATTTAGGCAGGTATAGGTAGGAAATCAACTGAATTTGAATGATTGTAAATCTGTGGGAGTAAAGGTGGGAGTTTAATGGACTTGGCACATAGGGTGAATAGGGCTTGTATATAATGTCACAAGTTGATATTTGCTACAATTGTATACAATCATATCTTACTGCAAAGAATATGATGTAATGACAGATTATACACAATTCCCAGTTCTTTTATTATGGTACTTGATAGAATTTCTGAAGATCAAAGCAAACCTTGAAGGACAAAACTGTTATTAATTATTAAAATTGGGTTTTCACATGAGAGAATTGTGACTCCCATATGCTACATGTTCAATCATAAATAGTTCATTCATCCTTCTTTAATAACTGCTTTAGGCTCACAGTGGATCTAAAGCTTATCCTGGGAATACCGGGTGTCATTAATTGAACAATTCATTTTAACAAGTATGTTTTCTTTACAGGATTTATTTCTATTTTTCAACTTTTTCCTAAGAGAAACAATGCTCAGAAAGAAGAACGTTCAGGAAAGATTCATCTTTAATCCTTAACAGAAATCCATTCTTTTCTGGGTGACACCAGATGGTGGGATTATTTTATGCAAAGGCAAACAATTCTGTGCTCAAAGGATGTTTGAACAGTTTTTCATCAAAATGTGATATTTTTCTTATGGCAGATTTCAAAAGAAGCAAGAAGTATTACAAGCTGTTAAAATATTTTGTGCATTGTTAAGTTGAGTCAAAAGGATATTACAGTGAAAAAAAAATCCAAATGTTTACATAAATTTTTTTTCACAGTTTTGTCACAATCAGTTTGTAGTTGTGTTTTCCGCCTAAGTACTGTAAACACTAGGGCTGTCAACATTAACGCATTAATTCATATGATTATTCTAGAAAATTTAACACATTACTATTATTAATGCAAATTAATCATTTGACCAATTTGGACTCTATTGGCTTCCTATAATCGCAGCACTGTTACCCGGCTCGGTGTGATAATGGCACTTTTAGCACAGATAATAAGATGATTGAGGAAACATCACCAGGTGTGCTGAACGGCAAGTTTCATTATAAAAACGCTTCTAGATGGAAGTTTGGATAAAACCAAAAGGCTGCTTAAGTTACCTTCAAGGGGAACAATTTTTTACAAGTATGCATTAAATATAAGATGCGGGAGCGGTGGCTCAGGGGGTTAAGGCTCTAGGTTGGTGAGTTTCAGAACTGTGGATCTGGGTTTGAGGTCCAATTCGAGATATTTTAACTTAACATGTGGCTCAATGATAATGTTTAAGATATTATAAAACTTCGTAATCATCCGTTTATTAGCATGAATGTTTGTATAACAAGTCAATCTGAGTATTTTCATTGTGATTAATCGTGATTATTCACAGACTGTAACTGTGATTAACTAGATTAAAAATTTAAATCGATTGACAGCACTAGTAAATATGCAAATGAGTGTAAATAATATTGAATGATTGAGTTTTACCCAACAGTATAAAATGTACAGGTTTTGAATGTACACTGTACTTGAAACTTGAAACGAGGCAAAAAGTAAGTTTTGCACATGAAACAATTTAAATTACCGTGTTTGTTGAAGATCCATTAAGAACAATGAAAAACTGTCTGCTTACAGAATCATCAGCCTCTTCCTTTACCTTTTCTTCTTGCTTTAGTTTCTTATCATAATCAAGCATTATCATAATACAGAGAAACATTGTGTAATATCCATTTAGGCATCAACCAACTGCACATACTGTACAGTGCTCAGAAATCCTGATTGGAGAACGGGACATAACAGACATAACCAGGTGTCCAAAAAAACACGCTTCCTGCACACAACGCATGCATCCACTGTCTCATGTACGAAAAGCAATCATGTGTCTCCTGAGTGTTATTGAAGTTCATCATAGCTCCCAAATGCATAAAAACAAGGGCTGGTTAGAGTTCAAAGATTCTAAAAGACGATAATATATTGATTTCCAACAAAATATTTTATTAAAGACAACCTTTGTGCTTGTAGATAATCATTTTCCAACCTGAGTCAAAGTCTGAAAATGCCATCTGTCTTTTTCTTTTTTTTCAAATTGTTAATTTAGTCTCACTGTCCTTGCCTTTTTGATTACAGCAGCAGTTCAAGTACAGAGCTACAATATCCAAGTGGGATTATCTGCTGCAAATGAGCGAGATGTGTCTGGGGGATGTGCAAATCTCAAGGGTATCCATGCGGGACTGTCCTCAACGAAGAACTGAGTCAAAATTGCGAGAGCTTCAAGCAGAGGCACTATATTAAGACAGCATCACTTCCCCTTCTGAAGTTGTATTATACAAGATGTTGATCAAGGTCTCAAATCTCTTAATCAGGTCCTGTGGGACTAGAACACTCACTCATTAGCTGGTTTTCAATGTGAAATTGATAGAAATGTGAAATTTTATTAGGAACCAATGAAGTGTGGAGACAATATGTAATCAAATATTTAATTTCTAGTAAACCCTATGACTAATATGCCACTCCATCATGAAGCAGCATGCACACATACATTCACACACAATCTGGAGTCACCAATCCAGCTATTGGCTCTTTTCTAGGATGAAGGAAAAAAAAACAAGGGACCCAGGAAGAAATCCTCATCATACTAGTATGTAATTCCATTCATATAGTACCGCAAGTTTCAAGTCCCCCCAACCCCTTAAATAGGGAACATAGTTTCAAACTTGAGAGTTGTCCTCAATAGCAATGCTTTAATAAAGTGTCATATATCATAATTGATCATAATACTATGAACATTTGGTTTTTATGGAATCAAATGTTCAGATTTAAATCTGTAGCTATTTAATTTGGTCAGTTTCTCACTTACTTCTTATCAGCCTTCGATAGATTGTGATTTAAAAATTAATTATGTAATGAGGTCATTTACAAACTAGTTTAAACTTAAATAGAACCACTGTATTTGGGGTTCTGTGCGACACAGTTACTTTAGAAAGCAGTTTTAACCTTAATAGCACCATGTCATATTGCGATTACTACGACACAAAGTTTTGTTACTTTACAAAAGAGTTTCAACCTTAATAGCACCATAGCATTTTGAGTTCACTACAACCCAAGTTTTAGTTCCTTTAAAAACTATTTTAAACTGAAATAACACCAGCTGCTGCCAAACAGCAGCTCTTACTGTAAGCATGGTTTATCGGTTGCAATGGGCTTTTAGGGGCGTAGCTTTTAAATATTTACTGTTAACAGTGCCAAAAGCAGTAACACCGGCTTCTGCGAGCTCGACGCAAGCAAAAAAACTTCCCATAAGACATACAGTACCATGGCATACATTTTTCTATTTTTCTATCATATTTATATGCTACTTTAAGTAAGTAAAGTAAAGACTTTATTTTTGTCACATACAGTACAGTATACATTACAGCACAGTGAAATTCCTTCTTCGCATGTCCCAGTGTAACTGGGGTCAGAGCGCAGGGTCAGCCATGGTACAGCGCCCCTGGAGCAGTTAGGGTTAAGGGCCTTGCTCTAGGGACCAACAATGGCAACCTGGCTGAGCTGGGAATCGAACTGCCGAACTTCCGATCAGTAACTCAGTGCCTTAGCCCTCTGAGCCACCACTTATTTGCTGATATACTGTAATACCTGCACCACACTATGGTACATGGTTCTACCATGGTGCATATTTTGGGTCAACGTTAAATGTACCAATAGTATGGATCTACTGTATAGAACACATACCAGGATACTGTCAAAAATATGTTACATGTTTATGTTCCATGTTGGCTACCAAAGTTCACCAGGTATCTAATATGGTACTACTTTTTGTATGGTGGTCTATCAAAGTTAAATAAGCATTCTGTTATGGGATAAACCCTTAGCCCAAATTAACTTTTAAAGCTAGTTTTCAAAAAAAAAAAAAAAGAAGAAGAAGAAGAAGAAGAAGAAGAAGAATTTTATTCAGTATCTTATTCAGTATCAAAATGTCAAATTATTATTATTATTATTATTATTATTATTTAATGCTCTTGTTTTGAAGAAAACCGTAAAACACTGGTGTCTTATACTACTTGTGTCTATTGAAAAAAAGGTTTTTCTTTTCTTTTCTTTTTTTGAAAAAAGAAATATGTTGAAGCCAATTTTTTTTGAAATGCTGCTCATGCTACTGTACATCACAGAACAAAATATCACACTCATAAGAAAGTGCTACCTTTTCTTTTTCTTTTTTTTTTTGCTATTGCCCTTCTGATTGTCAGTGGAGAGATAATAATTTCATCCCTCCTTTGAGAGTTTGGTTGTGGTCTGATGGCTGCTGCCCTGTTGGGATTTGAGCTCAATCTTTATTCAAGGCACGCATGAAAACACTCTCCGATTCAGCAGAGTCGGGCTGAACTCAGAACATCTAAACTTTTAGAATATATAACCCTGGAATAAGAAGTATTGCCATATACTGTATATAAACATTTGAGATAAATTTAACGGAGAGGGTAATTTCTAATCTTCCTCAATTTTTTATTTCTTTACAGCATGATCAATGTTGGGTCTGCAGGCACTATAGTTCTAAGCATTTCCCTTTCACAGACATAAAGAATTTCTTTTGGAAGAAAAAGCCCAAAAAGTCCTTGAGGAACCCTTTTCATCTAACTGTATCTGAGATGGTTTAGCGAGCTTTCGAAAGCCAAGCTATTATTTATTTGGTGTAGCAGGGATTGCTTATTTGTATGACCTGACAGCTTCCTGTTCATCTTGTGATGTTTCAATTGTTCCAGTTTTTCACTGTTTGCCAACAGCAGGCACCAGATGGTGTGGCAAGAGACTCTTCAGTAATGTAATGATGAATCACCATCCTCCTCTCTCGTGTCCTCCCTGCTCAACAGACAGCACAACGCTCAAAGGGGATGTGTCATTATTAATCGTCCCGGTACGCTGATGCTGCTGAACTGTTCACAATGACGTGTGGTGCTTCATCTGAGAATCAGAAGGAATCCTTTTGATCGTGATCAATAGAATGAACAAGGATGCATGATGATGGATAAAATGAAAAAAAAAAAAAAAAAACTATTGAGCTATTCACCACACACCACATCCACCACAGACCACACAAAAACATCCAAAAACAAATGCACAAAATTGTCTGTGTTACCAAGACAGTTTTTGTCCTTCCCAAAAACTGAACAAAGTCTCCATGTTCAGATCTCATGGATTGCTTATAAAGCAGAGCTAACCAATAAAATGGTTCAGGATTATTGAACAACATGAGACCGTACTCATATACGGTTATAAAGGTCATTTTGCCAAGTAATATCTTGAACTGTGTGTTAATAGATCATTCTGCGTCAGTAAGAAGCTCTGGGCGATTAGGTTAAATTAATGACACGTTTCTAGAAAAATTGGAAAAAAATTACTCTTACATCTTCATAACCATACGGTATATATCCTCTATCTATTTTCATTACTTTGAAAGTAGACAGCAATCTTTACCACTTGAATTCTTATTTATAGACTATGAGCAAAGTGCAACAGAAAAACCTCAGGGGCTGTAAAGGTGATAAGATAAAAATAGAAGCGCCTTTTGAACGTGGTATGGTAAGATCCAACCAGCAGGGAGCCATCTCCCAGAGGATATCATTATAACTGATCTTCGTTATTGTATATACATAGAATTGCTTGATTTCATTATGAACCTATACCCATATCACAAAACCAGATTATAGTGAACATCGGCAGACAAATAATAGGACCAATAGTTAGCCAACCAAGCAGGAGAAACCCTTAATGTGCTGACCAATTGTCTGTTGCCAGAGAAACCCAATTGACTAAGGTAAACTGTGGCAGCTGCTATGTTGTGGTAACATATGGTGAGCTAGTTGGCTATAGTTAAATGCATTAATACAGGTTATTGGAGTCATTTTGGAGACATTGTGTTTGTGGCTTCAACTAAAATGTTTGTCTATAAGATTTTATGCGGGGTGTTATGTTCAGATCAGATGTCAGCACATACAGTAAAATACCTTTTGGTCTGTCCAGTGTTTTTTAACTTTAAGACCAAGACACATCATGTTCACTACAACATACGTTTTAGTAACTCTAAAAGTTAGTGGTCAGCACTGTCGCCTTGACCACCAGGGTCGGGGTTTGATTCCCGCCTCAGGGTCTGTGTGCATGGTGGGTTTCCTCCAGTTTTTTTTTTTTTTACCACAGTCCAAAAACAAGCAGATTCGGCTAATTAGCATTTCTAAATTGCCTGTAGTGTGTGAATGTTGACTGGAGGTCCTTCCACGGTCGTACAAATGGGAATAAATTCACTGGTCACCATTGGCCTCCACAGTCCCTAGTTGGACTACAGAGGTTTCTAGATGGATGGATGAATGGAATTTTGTGTCACTTCTGATAAAAAAAACTTTATTATTATTATTATTATTATTATTATTATTATTATTATTATTATTATTATATTCAGTTAAATTGAATATACATGTACAAAATACTTGTCAAAATGGTCTAATATCTGTAATTTTATACTGCCATGATAAATATGATGCCAAGATTAGGCTAATTGGCGTTCCAAAATTGCCTGTAGTGTGTGAATGCATGTGTGAATGTTGACCGGAGGTTATTTTTTCACAGTTGTAAAAATTGCAGTACGTACAATGGCCACCACTGGCCTCCATGGTCCCTATTGGACTACAGAGGTTCCCAGATGGATGGATGGATGGGTGAATTATTATTATTATTATTATTATTATTATTATTATTATTATTTCTCTTTTATTCCTTTTTGGTATTTACACTATCACATGACAGCTAACAACCAAGAAAAGAGAGGTGACTATCTCCAAAACATATGATAGCAAGCAGGGGGTGTCCCAGATGTTTTTAAATTGTGGAGTTCTTTACTTGAGAACTGTTTATTCTTATTCTTACTTTACTTTACTGGACTGGGTTTTCTTCATTTTTCTATGTTCCGGAATGTTCCCTAGTATTAAATGATCATCTGTCCTCTACGCATGCTAATTAGTCTTCCTGTTAAACAGATCACAGGAGGCGGGATAGAAAATGACAAACACACCCACCAGCTAATTCATTCATTTTACAAAAATCCTCGACACTACTATAAATCTGCTTCTTCAGTGTGCACATCCACCTGCTCTTACAATTGCTACCATAATAGTCTAGAATTTCACTTCACTCAGGCTTAGGCATACATTTTATATGTGGTCCTAGTTATAATTGACAGCTTGTTACCAGGCCTTAGCTTTATTGGTAAAATTGGCCCTGGCACCATAAATCATAAATTTATAAATATCTAGCCCAATACCCAAATGTTGTTCTACTTGCATTTGTTCTTATGTTAAAAGCAAATTTAAGGCTAACCTAAAGGTTGGTAATAATAACAGCTGCTAAATACCCACTCTGTAAATATTCATCATATCTCAAAGCCAGGGTTTATCAGAGGTCACAGAAACTCAGTTTGATTGAGCCGAGCTTTGATTTCCCGCTTCTTTTGGATTCCCTGAACACACAGCATGAAAGCCACGTCCATCCATCACGCTGATAAAACCATGTGGAAGAAACAAGTTGACAGAGCACTTTATATCAAATGGAATAGCAACAAGAGCTGTTAGTCTCCAGAGCGACCCCATATTTGCCTAGTGATTCTCATAAATTGTGTCATGGTGATTCAAGATGATGTTTTATATATATATATATATATATATATATATATATATATATATATATATATTGATTAATACTAGAGAGACTGCAGCATCCGAGAAGTGCACATTATGGGTGCATTTTAGACCTGTTTTTGTCTGCATGAGTAATATTTGTCCTAGACGCTGCATAGATATCATTATATTAATGTAATGCACTTCATATTTAAGACATAATATTTATCATGGCAGTATAAAATTACAGATATTGGACAATTCTGACCAGCTATGTATTCACAGGAAAATGTATATCCAATTGAACTCAATATTATAAACCTAATAATAACAACAACAACAACAATAATAATAATAATAATATTAATAATAATAATAATAATAATAATAATAATAATAATAATAATAATAAAGTGTGACTAGTGACTACATTAGAATTGACACAAAAGGTAATTCCATCCATCCATCCTGGAACCACTGTAGTCCAACTAGGGATCGTGGAGGCCAGTGATGTTCATTGGTCCAATTGCCTAATCTGCATGTTTTTGGACTCTGGTAAGAAACCAGAAAACCCGGAGGAAACCCACCAAGCAAGCATACACACAGACCCAACGCTGGAATCGAACCCGAACCCTGACGGTGCAAGGGGACAGTGGTAACCATTAATCCACAATGCTGCCATAAAATGTAGCTAAATGAATAGTAAATGTGTGAATGGATTATAAACTCTTTCATATTCACCAAACAGCTTTTTGGATCATTTCATTTATAATCCGGTTCCTACCACAAATCCTCCTGACATATGTGTATTGTCTCTGCCAGTCTGCTTGGCCCATCTTCACCCGGTCTTCCTGGCATAACATTTGTAAATCTGCCAGATTTCAAACACAGCCTTCATTAAATCAGCTCTGGATGTTCAGAATGTCATGGCAGATTTGTATTTTTTTTTTCTGTTGACTTTGCTTCGTTTTTTTTTATTTTTGTCTTATTGCAGTAAACTAAAACACTGACACGGTGGACACGTCTCCGAAAAATGTTAAAGTAAATAAAACCCTTCAAACCAATTACAAAAAAAAAAAAAAAAAATCTGTGGGATTATGGTATAATTAAACGCAATCAGTACCTAAATGAAGTGCATCATGTTTGTGCACACGTCTGGAAATATTTCTCTATTGGGTCTTGAGAGGTTTATGGAATGAGCCGTAATGATGTTTCTGCTGCTAATGTAAACAAAAAAGCCTCAGGCTTTTAGACACCATCACACAATCAGCCAGGGTTAGTCCAGTGGTTACTGGCTATTAACAGATTTACTGCACGCAATAATAAATAAATAAATAAATAAATAAATAAATAACCTTTTTAAATATTATAATGTAGTACTTCATCTAACAGAATACAACATTAGTCTTTTGTCTCAGCTCTGTACAGTACATGAGTACATCAGTCTCTGTAAGTGTGTGTGGGTCTATGGGGGTGTATTAAATTCTCTGTCCAAGGTACAGAATTAGTATATATACAAGCCCATTCATATCTCCAGCGCATTGCTCTCACTTCCTCAATCACTCCTTGTCTACACCACTTTATCCTGTATACAGGGTTGTGGGGTGCCTGCAGGAGACACGAGACAAGGCGGGGTTCACCCTGGACAGGGTACCAATCCATTGCAAGCATTGCACTCCCACTCTTCTTTATTCTTCCTCTTAAATGAGACATCTGAGCTCATTTCCATTGCACTGATTTATTTAATGGTTAGTCCTTTGAGGATCCTGGTTTATGACCCACATGTGCTTCGAGCACGGCGAGATAAATCTCATATAGACACAATCTCACATTTCTGATGTAGAGAATATGGGCAATAGGCCATATGTGATGATCAGGTGTCCTCATAACTGTCATAATTAACATAATGTACCTGAATTTCCCTGAATTTCTCCTAACACGAAATAAGTTATCAGAATTGTAAATATTATAATGTTTATAAAACAGCTTCATAAGTACGGGTCATTGTTTACTAAAGAAAATCATTGCAAATCTCTAATATCAACAACAATGGATGCGTTTATGTTTAGTATGAGAGCGCGGTCATTTATAAGGAATTTGAAACTGTTTCACGGAAGATCACGAAAAGGTCTTTGACACATGGAACATTTCAGCATTTCACCCGAATTCAAGGACTGGCAGCGATCCCGGTCAAAATCTGTGTGAAAATAGCAAATGACGTTGACATGATGTTTTCCAAATCTCATATGCTTCCTCAAGTAGAGTCAGCAATACAGTATCAATAGCCAAGGATGCGTAGGAAATTTGGCAACCATATATTCATTATCTCTTTTATCTCTTCACTCAGTATTACTCACCCCGTGTCTAGAAAGACAAACACAATGTGTAAAGCAAGACAAATTCCGCATCATCACTCAACAGCATCACCACATCTGCTGTCCCAGTTAATGATTAAGACCATCAGCGCATCCAGAGATCAGTGACGGGTGTTAGAGTTAACCAGGTGTCTCCCGCAAAGGATGTTAATAATGATGATTCTATAAGACTAAGGGTAAAACTCAAATTGCAAGATTAATGATTTTATTTCCACAGAAAGGAAACGAGACATTGTATTGGTTCCCAAAAAAAGCAGATTGGTAACTAAAGACTTTTTTAGCCAGCTTCATGAAAATGGGCAACATGGGCTTTATGCCAGTGCTCAACATGCTACGAGAACAGTTACATAAAAAGAGATATGTGACACACTTGGCTTTTTTTTTTTTTTTTTTAAAGATCTGATTGTGCTTAATTGTATTTTATCTGTTATGTCTCTTTGAGTGTCCCATTATAATAGATGACAAATGTAAACAATTTTCATTTTTGGTCAAAGGCATCAATCAAGTTTCTGAGGAAATTGAAGAATTGTACGTAATGCTTATTTTATACACACTTTTTGCATTTTACATATTTGGTTTATAGGTGCCAATAATTCTTGAGCTAGTTGAAAGCTGCGGAATGTGCTATACACTATGTTCAATAAAACAGTAATAATTTACTAAACATTATGCAGCCAAAAACCCATAACTGTTTAATTCCATTTTTGTAGTTTTGAGAAACGCCATGGAACTATTTCAAACTTATAGAGAATATTTTGTGCAAGTCTTCTTTGAGTCAAAAGAATGTTTAAAAAAAAAAAAAAAAAGCACAAATGACAAAATGTTATGCCTGGAATGTTTTGGTTATATCACTGTAAATACTTGTATTAGTTTTTGTTTTGTTTTTGCAAAAAGCTATAAATCCATCTACAGTTTTGTCACAATGGATAAATGCACATGCAGGTGTGTAGTATCAGTAGTATATTTATTTTTAATTAACAAATTATATCAAACTCATGATTTATCCAAAAATGTACATTTACAGCATTAAGTATTTCAGTTTCACTTTCACTTCAGTAGTTGCTGACCGCGGCATAAGAAGGGAACTAGTATGCATCATATAATGTCCATTTTGCATCGTTACATTGCGTACACTGCTGGTCTGTGATCCCTTAAGGTTATATCAGTGCAGAAATCCCACTGGACATCCGGAGACGCAGCGAGAACCAGAAACCAAAGCAAACATCACAACTTCAACCACACTTTGCATCTCATGTCTCTTATATGCAAACTTGTGTCTTTTAATTTTTTTTTTTTTTATGGCTCTGTTTTGTACCAAACAGGTGGTAATGATAGCAGAAACAAGAGGGAAAAGTGGGAAGTGTCAATTTGGAAGTGAAACAGACGGTTACGCTACAATATCCCACAAAGCTTGATTGAGTATTTTTTATGGTGTTCGCGCAACAGTCAAATCACCTACCTGTTGTGGTAACGACTATAGACGAGTGTAGACATCCCTTTTCTTGGTTTCACCATTCTTCCAAAATCCACTGAACACATTTAGTTCACTCCTCACAGCCAGTGTGTTGCACAACCGGCAGTTTCACTTTGCAATTGATCAACTTTTACAATTTCCTTGCCATGACGTTGTACGCTTGCTTAGATATGTAGGATTTCCTACAATCTTGAAATAGTACTCGTACAGTAATGAATTCGGGGGAATGTTTTACAGGCATTAGCCTTAGCCATTAAACCCTTTTGACTTATGTCTATGAGAAATATGTTTTTAATTAATCACAATCTCTCATGAACAGCAAAAATGTTTCTTGATTAGATAATTGAAGGAAAACCCACCAGAGGATTATAGCTTTAGTGTGCTTTGGTGTACAGTCTACTCTACTAATCACTTCTTCCAAAAGATGATAAATGATGGTGGAGGTGTAGAGCACTGTCTAACACATCAGTCCAAAATTTCCCTCAGGTGTTCGACTGTATTGAGTTTATGCTGACTGTAAAGGTCATAGTGTCTGATTAACATCATTTGCATGCTCATCAATCCAGTGGACGCAGTGAATGAGGGTCGTGTCATCTGGGAGGAGGTCACTCCTATTACAATATAAATGTGTCATCATAGGCTAAGTTAATCAGTCAGAAGAACTTTCTATTGATTTCTCACTACGGTTGGTGGCAAACCATGACAGCAAAATTCCTACAGGCATAAAAGACCAACTTTAATCAGTTATACTGTATATTTTTTTAATTTGTGATTTGAGTGCAGACGATGCTGTCCTGCTGCCTGAAACACTCGCTCTCGACAAGCAGTACAAATAAGGTCAAGGCAGACTCTGTGGCTAGGGTCCAACTTCCACCAATTTCAGTAATCTTCCAGTATGAAGCCACTAATAATAGAAAAGATAATCTTATAACAGACATATACAGTACACATGATAACGTCCTAAATATTTATTCTTTTCCATCTGCTGTGAATTCAGTACCTTTTGTATAACTAGAATACACTAGAATGCATCTACAAGGGCTTAGCATTCCAACATCTGTTTGAATGTTCTATCATGTTGTGTATGAAACCATTGATTAATATTTTTTCTCTTATGCCTACAAGAAACAAGAAGGCCATATGCTTTGCATCTTATAGTAGAAATCTTTTAAGGTTTTCTAATCACAGTATTGAGCAACTTTTATATTATATATATATACAGTAAAGTTATTGCTCAGAATAGGTAAAAAAAAATTGCTTAGCAGCCTATATTTAATCAGTGGGGGAAAAAATCAGATCAACAGAAAGACTGCTAAAATTGGCTCAGATTCTGTAACATTTGGATGAATAGCTTATCACTGCATGCAACTTCATAATTAAAGCTGCACAATGATTGATGGGAATCATTTATACTGCCTGAAAATCTAATAGTTGAAATTCATGTAGTGCAGTTGTGCTAGGGGATAGAAAGACAAGAACTTTTGAAAAAGAAAAAAAAAATTTCACGCAGTGCTCCAATGAACTAACCGATCTAGATAAAATGCCGCAGTAATGAAAATATCTCACACATTTCTGTTACCATTCAAGTCAACTACAGAAAATGTCAAAGGACGGCAAAATATTTCTGTAATATGCACCACGGCCATTCGAATTGTACTCCATTGTATTTAAGCTACAAATGGCCAAATGCCAAATCAATATACAATACAGTTTGAAGGTCAGTATGTAACTTAGAATTCATCTCACATAGACGTTCATAACATAATGGGTTCAGCAAGCGGTTTGACCTAGGGTGATGACCGCTGAGCTGAAAGTCGAAAGCAAATCCACCATGACTCATGATGTCACAGTCGTTCATAGAGTAGGCCGAGATTAGATCATGAGCTAATGGGAAAAGAGGGGATGAGATAACTGTCATCAGTGCCACTTTGGACAGTGAGGTTGATTTCTTTGACAAAGTATTTGTGAAGAAAACTGGGAGGTCTTAGCAAAAAAGTCTTGTGGTTCTTGGTTTTTAATATAGCAAAAAAATAGGTGTTTGTGGTCATCCTTTACAATGTATCAGTCTGTAATTGATCTTTTTTCAGGAGTTTTTCAATCAAGCAACAGATGTCAAAAAGGCGCAATCATAAAAATAGATGGAAGTAAATCAAAATACACACGTGGACAAAATTGTTGGTACCCTTCGGTCAATGAAAGAAAAACTCACAATGGTCACAGAAATAACTTTAATCTCACAAAAGTAATTATAAATAAGAATTCTATGAATGTTAACCAATGAAAGTCAGACATTACTTTTCAACCATGCTTCAACGGAATTATTAAAAAAAAATGAACTCATGGAACAGGCCTGGACAAAAATGATGGTACCCCTAACTTAATAGTTTGTTGCACAACCTTTTGAGGCAATCACTGCAATCAAACGATTCCTGTAACTGTCAATGAGACTTCTGCATCTCTCTGCAGGTATTTTGGCCCACTCCTCATGAGTAAGCTGCTCCAGTTGTTTCCGGATTGAAGGGTGCCTTTTCCAGAAGGCATGTTTCAGCTCCTTCCAAAGATGCTCAATAGGATTGAGGTCAGGGCTCATAGAAGGCCACTTTAGAATAGTCCAATGTTTTCCTCTTAGCCATTCTTGGGTTTTTAGCTGTGTGTTTTGGGTCATTGTCCTGTTGCAAGACCCATGACCTGCGACTGAGACCCAGCTTTCTGACACTGGCCAGCTCATTTCTCTCTAGAATCCCTTGATAGTCTTGAGATTTCATTGTACCCTGCACAGATTCAAGACACCCTGTGCCAGATGCAGCAAAGCAGCCCCAGAACATAACAGAGCCTCCTCCATGTTTCACAGTAGGGACAGTGTTCTTTTCTTGATATGCTTCATTTTTCCGTCTGTGAACATAGAGCTGATGTGCCTTGGCAAAAAGTTCCATTTTTGTCTCATCTGTCCATAGGACATTCTCCCAGAAGCTTTGTGGCTTGTCAACATGTAGTTTGGCATATTCCAGTCTGGCTTTTTTATGATTTGTTTTCAACAATGCTGTCCTCCTTGGTCTCTACTTTGGCTCAAACAACAACGGATGGTGCGATCTGACACTGATGTTCCTTGAGCATGAAGTTCACCTTGGATCTCTTTAGAAGTCTTTCTGGGCTCTTTTGTTACCATTCGGATTTTGATTTGTCATCAATTTTCCTCCTGCGGCCACGTCCAGGGAGGTTGGCTACAGTCCCATGGATCTTAAATTTCTGAATAATATGTGCAACTGTAGTCACAGGAACATCTAGCTGCTTGGAAATGGTCTTATAGCCTTTACCATTAACATGCTTGTCTATAATTTTCTTTTGAATCTCCTGAGACAACTCTTTCCTTCGCTTCCTCTGGTCCATGTTGAGTGTGGTACATACCATGTCACCAAACAACACAGTGACTACCTGGAGCCCTATATATAGGCCCACTGACTGATTACAAGATTGTAGACACCTGTGATGCTAATTAGTGGACACACCTTGAATTAACATGTCCCTTTGGTCACATTATTTTCAGTATTTTCTAGGGGTACCATCATTTTTGTCCAGGCCTGTTCCATGAGTTTATTTTTTTTTAATAATTCTGTTGAAGCATGGTTGAAAAGCAATGTCTGACTTTCATTGGTTAACATTCATAGAATTTTTTAAAATTATTACTTTTGTCAGATTAAAGTTATTTATGTGACCATTGTGAGTTTTTCTTTCATTGACCGAAGGGTACCAACAATTTTGTCAGCGTGTGTATATATGTTCCAGGATGTTGAGCCCTGATCATCAAGGATCGGTAATACAGTATGAATGGGATGAAGATCATGACATATGAGATGTTCATTCCTGAGCTGAATGAAAGGACAACCGGCTCAACCAACGAGCACATTGTTGTAAACATTTTTTATTCGTTTTTTTTTTAATGCATTTTATAAAAAATTTCCCCTCATTGTACAAAATTCAGCAATTGGCCAGGATCTCCTGATTCTAAACCCAAGATGATCAGCAAGAAGGTGTTTGTCATTACTGTTTTTATAAATGGCTTTTTTTTTTTTAAGTGCACCTATTGTGCCTCCTCACCCAACATCAGCTCCTAAACCTCACTATTGCTTTTATGGTATGAGAACAAATCTCCCCCACAGCCACATTCTAAACTCTAGTGTAAAGCCTCCACAGACTTAACAGTCCTTTCCCTTTTGACCCCAAAAATATGGGAAAGTTGATGCGTGTGTCATTCTGTGCTGTTTAAATCAACTATTTAATGCAAGTTTACTAAATTTATAATGAAGTGTCTTTTTGTCTTTTTTGCTTTTGACATAGGCTTAAAGGGAAGCTCATACACAAAATTCACTTTTTACTCATTTTTAGAAAAAAAAATAAATAAATAATACGTTTTCTACTTTTTGTTCTTTTTACATGTTTGTCATCACTGGGATTTAAACAAGAAAATTTGATTTTCTCCTAATGTCACCTCTTATAAAGGAAACCCTCCCCCAGCTTGTTGCTCAGCTCTGCAGTTCTCCAGTGGGGTGTTGGTTGAGATATAGAAGAATCCATTATCTGAGGGTCAGTCCAGATGGAGCATTAACAGACACCTTTTGACCTCTGAGACCTGTACTACATTGTAAAACAAATAGTAAAATATGGGACCTTTAACAGCCCATCTTTTACGCTATTACAGTTTGGCAATATTAAATGGGTATCTTTGCTGAATGTATTTTTCCTAGACATCACTTTGCCGAAACAAGATGGTGGGCCACATCCTGTGGAAATGAGTTCACCTTGTACTGTATATGTTGAGAGCCGTATAAATCTGAAATTTATGCTCAATGTAATATCACCCACCTTGTAAAAAAAAAAAAAAAAAAGTCAACTGACCTTGCGGTCTGTGCCCCAGTACCCACTATACAGCAGCCATCTGATCATCACACCATCTGTTAGTATGCCATGGAGGAAAGGCATGGTAGTTTCATTTATCCTCCTTTGACATGTCATTCTACAGTTATCCTTTACACTGGCTTCTATTTTAAGAGCAACGGTGCCCTGTTCTACTACTAACTATTTATTTTATTAAAAATTTTACATGGTCAATGTTGTCACGTCCAAGGAGATGAGCAAACTGAACCACAGTTACATTACATACAGTGCTGTAGAAAAATTGTGCTTTTTTAAAAAAAAAAATTTTTATTAATTACAAAAATTCTGTTTTTAGATGATGATTTCATTTATTAAGGGAAGAAAGCTCTAAACACCGAGCCAGCGCTTTATGAAAAAGTAATTGCTAAATCCCCCTTGCTAAATCATGAATGAACTCATATACATTTCATGTTAGTATAAACCTAAAATTTCACTTGCCACACTGAGGACTAATTACGTCCTGTTGAATCAAGAAATCCCTTCCATAAGACCTGACTGATAAAGTGAAGCAACAAAGAGAAACAAAGTAATTGACATGTATCAGTTTGAAAAGGGTTACAAAGCCATTTCTAAGGCATTGGGACTCCTGCAAACCATTTATATAACGATTATATAAATATTCAGGAGAAAACATGGAACGGTGGTGAAGCTTCTCAGGAGTGGCTGGTCTCCCCAAATTACTCCAAGAGCACAATAATGACTCATCCAGGAGCTCATGAAAGAATTCCGAACAACATCTAAAGAACTGCAGGCCTCACTTGCCTTAGTAAAGGTCAGGGTTCATGATTCAGCAATAAGTAAGAGACCGGGCAAAAATGGCATTAATGCGAGATTTCCAAGGCGAAGACAGAAAGAACACAAATAATCTGGATTATCTCCAAGAATTTCTCAGCAAATATTCTGACTGATAAGTAAAACTTTTTGAAAGTTGTACATCCCCTTACATCTGGCATAAACACGGTGTTCCATAACAAGAACATCATAGCATCAGTCAAACATGATGGTAATAGTGTAACGGTCTGAGGCTGCAGCTTCAGCACCTGGACGACCATGATTGATGGACCCATGAATTCTGCTTTCTACCAGGAATAAATCCTGAAGAAAAATGTTTAGGCCATCATACTTGAGGTCATGCAGCAGGACAATGATCCAAAACAAGACCAACAAGAACGGTTAGAATGGCTAAAAAAAAAATGAATAAAAAAAAAAAAAGTTGCGGAGTGGATTTCTAAATCAAAGTCTGGAATTAAATCTGATTGAGGTGCTGTGGCAATGGCCCTAATCAGGTTAAACCCTCCAATGTAGCTGAATAAAAAAAATATGTAAAGAAGAGTGTTCCCAAATTTTTCCACTGGGATTTGAAAGGCTCGCTTCCAGTTATCGCAAACTCTTGATTGCAGCTATTGCTGCACAACCAATTATTAGGCTTAGGGGGCAATTTCTTTTTCACATAGGGACAGGCAGGTTTGGACATTTTTTTCCCCCCATCATTTAAAAACTGCATTTTGTATTTACTCTGGTTATCTTTGTGTAATATTAATATTTGTTCAATGATCTCAATCATTTAAGTGTGACAAATATGCAAACATTTGTGACCAACTACATCATCGCGTGTTACGGCAGCACTTCTGTTATGGACTGCGCCGAGGTTGGTGAAGACTGCTGAAAAGGTCACAAGGACTCCACTGCCGTCCCTGCGGGGCATTTACTATCGCAGAGTCCACAGGAGAACTACCTCATTCCCCTAGGACCCCACCCATCCTGAGCACAGACTTTTCTCACCACTTCCCTCAAGCCGGAGGTACAGAAGTGTGAAATGCAGCAAATCCAGGCTAAAGAACTCTTTCTGTCCCACTGCCATCAGACTCCTAAACTTTATGTTTACTCAAACATATTGCAGACTTTTTCACACATTTTGCAGTATTTGCACTACACATGGGTTGTTTACCTTATATATTTGTATATATTCTTATATATTTTCATATTATTCACATTTTTATATTTTAATTTTTTTCCCTGTGCCATCAGACTCCCAAAAAGATGACAGCAGTTTACAATCGTGGTCTACAGTCTGTCTGTATCTGACTGTTGCACTGATCTTGTAACAAACATTGCAGAATTTGCACAATCATCACAACCTTGCACACTTTCTGCAGACTTACTCAAACACATTGCGGACTTTTTTCACACACTTGTGGAATTTGCACACATTTTCAGATTCCGATGTTAAAACTGTGTTAATCTGTAATATCTTTTATTTTGTTATACTGTGTGTATATATATATATATATATATATATATATATATATATATATATATATATATATGTATTGTGAGAACATGTTTCTTTGGTGTGCATATCACAATAAAATTATGAACAAATGTTCTTTTTTTTCCCCATAATATGGTGCGTCACAAAAATATGCCCCTTAGGTACAGTGCCATAAAAAAAATATATATATATATTTGCCCCTTCCTGGTTTCACCCATTTTTTGAGACTGGCACTGCATCCAGTCACATCCTTATTTAACACATCTTAATAAGACAGCTATTAATTAAGATGTCAACTAACAACATGAAATGCTTTGTCTAGTTTATGTAGAAGTTAAATATCTCAGACTGTTGACAGGATGACAGAGAATGCTAACGCCAGTAGGTATTACAGAAGCATGGACATCATAGTTTCCTTTTTAATTGGAGATATAATACTGCCATGAAAGCGAAAATCAGGGAGATAGAGATGACTTAGTTTCTGTACATAACCACTAATGAAATTAATGTGAAACTTCTCTGAGATGTAAGACTTTAAAGACCTCCTTTATTTGGTAAGCAAGACAGCAAGAATGATGGGAGGGAAGAAAATTTCTACTGCAACACACTTTTTTTTTTTTTTTTTTAATAATAGGAGACAGACAAAACACAGTATTGGTGCTGCTTTTAATTTTTTTTATGTTATACATATAATATAAAAATGTTTCTGCCAAAGAAACAACAACTAAAGTTTATGAAACATGGAAGTGATCAGTCTTGCTTCCCTAAAAATGTCAAGTTGCTAACATTTTTGGAGAGATCATTTAATATGCGCACCAAAAATGTCCATAATAATAATTTAAAATGAAAATTCATATTTCTTTATGAGTATTAATAGAAATTTTTATTTAAAAAATTGTTGCTTACATTTTTTTTTGTTTGTTTGTTTTGTTTGTTTTTTTTGGAAAAGCTTGAAAAACAAAACATCTGTAGTGTCCATAACCATGTCACATTCATGTTTCAATGTCTTAACAATTCTGCGTTTTAAATAAATTTTTTTTCAGGTTTATGTCTTTTCATGTGAAATCTAAATTGGCCAGGTTTCATTTAAATGACAATTAAGGTCATAGAAAGATTTTAATTCAAAGGTTACGGACACTACATACAGTAGAAGGGCATGGAATTGTATTTAGCAAATGCGTTTCTTTTTATCTAAAAAAAAATTAAAATGTGTATGAATATTTATAAAAAAGAAAAGTATGAATCGAGAGATAAGAAGCATTAGGTAAGTATTATGGAAGTACTGTAATAGCCTTTTCACTTAGGTGAGACCAATACCATTTTTGGCTGAGAGATTAGAGGAGAATGATCAGACTGGTTTGTCGTGACAGAAAGTCTATTCTAACTCAGGTAAGCATTCTCTACAACCATAGTGGACAGAAACGGCTCTCAGAGCTCACAGCATGTGAAAAAAAGCTACACAGTGATGTTTAAATGATCTTCAGCTTTTCAGTGTAAGCATCGCTATTGTCCACTTGCTGTTTCTGTTCACCCCAGATGTAAATGAAGTTGATTACTGTATATGGACTGCTATATCAATCTTAACAACATTGCATTTACACCCAGTGAACAGCCAATTCCTCGTTGTATTTTGTGATTTTCACACCAGTCTGTGCAAGTTCTGAATGTTATCTGAAGCTTTTAACCTGTATCTGCATGTTTTGCATTTCACTGCAACATCATGATTAGATAACTGCATGGATGTGCAGATGTCCTAATAAAATGCTCATTAAACGGATGCATCCATCCATCTAGGAACCTCTGTAGTCCAAGTAGGGACCATGGAGGCCAATAGGGACCATTATTTATTTATTTATTTATTTATTCTCATTTCTATGACTGTGGTAGAACCTCCAATCAACATTCACATGCACATTCACACACTGCGGGCAATTTGGGATCACCAGTTAGCATAATCTGCATGTCATGGGGCAGTGGGAGGAAATCCACCAAGCACGGGGAGAACATGCAAACATTACAAATCCAATCCAAAAAATACAGTCCAATATAATATTGCTAATATACTGTGTATATATATATATATATATATATATATATAGATAGATAGATAGATAGATAGATAGATAGATAGATAGATAGATAGATAGATAGATAGATCAAGGGCACTACTATCATTGGATTGTACATACTACATAGCCCACTAGTTTTCCATTTAACACTATTTGAGATTAAATCCTGAAACTCTCTAGATAGAAGTAAGTAGAAATATAGGAAATGTTAAGGAAATGTTTCACATCACTGTCCAACATCTCCATGGTTTATCCTCCTCATCTTTTGGCTGCACACTGTACTACCAGAAAGAATTAACTGACGCAAATAAAATAAAACTACTTTCACCCCTGTTACAGAGCTACACTAGCTGTAGGTCAATAACTGTATAATACATTACTAATATGTACTAAGTATTAATATATAATAGAAGGCTGTCCATTAATCTGTTTTGGTCATGATTCCTTTGTAGTGTATGTAGTACCGTATCTCTGAGAGGAAATGTAACCTTTGCAAAAAGTTTCAGTCAAAGTTTAACGTACACTGCCCAGGGAAAGGAAAGTCACTTTTTCAAAAGCGTTAAATTATTGGGCTGCCTCTAGCACCGAAAGCAATTAAGGAGATTTGAAAATTATTGGAGTTGGGTTTAGAACTGTCCGACTATTTACTGAAACCTGTAACGTCTGGGACAAGCCTTTAAATTCTTGGAAGAATGCGTAAAAACATTCATGGAAATCAGTAACAACAATCAGCAAACTAAGAGCATTTCCACACAAGAAGAATAAACAGCTGTGTGTCCATGAGGAAAGCTCTTTTTAGTGAGACTAATCAGGAACGAAACTATTGCTAGGGAGCATAAAGATTGAACTTTGGAGCAATGAAAAAAAAATGGGTTCTGAGGTGTCCAGATGCACCCTATTCATGGGTGATGGGCGCGTCAGGAAAAGAAGGGAAGCCCATGAAGTGATGCGCCAATCATGCATAATGGCCGCTGTTCGCATCTTTGGAGACTGATCTGGCAGTACAGTATGATTGACTCAGCAATGTTATGTGGCAATAAAACAGTCAGCTAAAAAAGTGACCGAAAAAGTCAGCTGGCAACCTCAATGTAACAAATGACCGGAGTAGAGCTAAGAGGAAGTTTAAAAAATGAAGAGGCACAACATTACCTCATATTCACTATTACAGCACAAAACAATAAAAGATAATAAGATATACAAAGCACAAATTCCATTATTAAATTACTTAATTATTAAAATCAAGAGATTAGTCACACTCATGATGTACGCCGAGGAGAGAACATGGGTCTTAAGGCAATGTTTATATTTGTCCATCTTTGAAGAAGATCTTGCCGACAAAAATGGTAGAGTATACCACAGTTGTCTATCGGCAACTACTAGAAATGCAAAAATACATTCAAAGGAAGGCAAAGAAAATAAAAAAAGGGGTAGCAGGGAGAAATACTCCCTTTCAGGTCCACTGAGCATTTCCCACAAACACAATCAGCCCTGATAGGGGAATAGATGTTGTGTGGATAAAATGGCAACAGGATGTCATTTCCTGCATGCTATAAATTATGCACAGGACTTTTGGGGCTTTCTTAGAAAGATATTTTAAACTGAGAATCCCATCCTTAATGAATGCACCATGATGTCATTCACCATATGGACCACTTACTGCTGTGTCTTTCATGCTGAAGTTAATTACTGTGTTTCATTTTCATCACATCTTTCATAATGAGCTAAGTGAACTTAGACATGAGAGGCTAATTGAGCATAAATGAGAAATAAATATTCTGTGAGTCATACTTCATCTGGACGATCTGTTCGCATAAAAAAAAAAAGCATCATATTGCTATCATTCTGTTTAAGATGGAAAACTTCATGCAAGGATTTAAAGTTCGTCAAAAACCTATTTAATCTTTCTTTTAAATAATAGTGGCATGGCGGCATAGTGGTTAGCAATGTCGCCTTTCCCCGCCAGGGTTGAGGGTTTGATTTTCATATTGGGTCTGTGTGCATGTTCTCCTCATGCTTGGTTGGTTTCCTCCGGGTACTCCGGTTTCCTCCCACAGTCCAAAGACATGCATGTTAGGCTGATTGGTGTTCCCAAATTGCCCATAGTGTGAGAATGAGTATGTGAGCGTTTGTATGTGTGTGTGTGTGTGTGTGTGGGTGCGCTCTGTGATGTATTGGCACCCCATCCAGGATGTACCCTGCCTCATGCCTAAAGTCCCCTTGGAAAGGCTCCATGCCCCCCCCCCCCCCCCCCCTTAGATACAGTATGAAGTAGTATAAACATGAATGAATGAATGAATGAATGAATGAATGAATGAAAGAAAAAGAAAAATTATTTCATACACGGTGACCATGATTTGACTCACAGTTTCACATCTTACATTCCCTTTAAACCTCCAGTGACAGCAACCTGAAGCCCTTTGACATTTACACAATGAAATATCGCCGGACCATTTTGAGCCTCTCCACCTTTCTGCAAAGAGCATGAGTCATGAGGGTTTTCCGCCTGACGACAGTTTCCCACTGTGCTTTGGGAGTTTACTTCTGCTAGCAGGAGCAGAAGACTTATTCTTCTTCCTTTACTCCTCACACTGTCTACATTTCATGGGACTATTTCTTGGTCCTGAATTATTCTGTCAGCACTAGACAAACAACATTTAATCCCAGCTTAATTTTGTCCAAGTTAAAAAAAAATGGCCTGTCGAAGTGTCAGAGAATGACGAAAAGAACACCGAACTGTCCGGGTAGATTTACAGCGTCTTACGACAGCATGATGTCAATTGTTTATGTACTGCTTACTTACTTACTGTACCCCAGACTGTTATTTAATGACGTCACAATGACAAATGTCTACCTGTCTGAGGGCAGCATGCACTTTCAGATCTATCACACTAAAGTCAGCATGCGTATTCAGGTAAAATCTAGAGTGATGTTGAGCTACAGCTTTCCATAGCTTCACTTCAGGTAATAGAGGAGGAAAGCCACCGGTCAGGGTGACGTTTCGATTTCACACGTCTACAGTATGTGGGTGTGAAGGAAAAAGGTTTACATCATCGCGTATCTTATCATTTATAATGTTGTCAGAGCTACTGTACTTCGTTACTTGACTCCATCCTGTGACAGACAGACAGACAGACAGACAGACAGACAGATAGATAGATAGATAGATAGATAGATAGATAGATAGATAGATAGACATTTTGCTTATTTTTGATCCATAATTTCAGATGTAGGACTTGCACATCTTTTCTTCATGAACAATTTAACATCATATTTGAACAAATATCTAATCAACATAATAGTTTTTATAAATATTTTTGTAAAAAAAAACATCAGAAAACACTTACCACAGTCAGTTACAGGATGACATTCTGATCATAACACTGTTAGTTATTAGCTTGCAGACATTAATAATTGATATATTTAAATATATTTAAATACAAACATTACTTAATTAATTAATGACAAAATAGTTGTTAAATCTAATGGTTTTTAGGCTTTATTTTGAAAGCAATAAACACTCAACTGCAAAAGAATTTAAGTTGTCAATACTGTGACAATTTTCAAGCTAACTGAATCATAGGATGCATGTAATGTTTGTGTGATATTGTTACATGCTGGCCCTTATTAGGTAAAACATGATATACATTTTTTTTTAGAATAAATATACTTATCATAATCTTATCACTTATAATTATAATAAATATACTTATTATAATCTTAACTTATCATTGATATCATAATCTTATCACGTATCATTAGAATAAATATACTTTCGATTCATAATCTTATCACTTATAATTATAATAAATATACTTATCATAACCTTATCACTTATAATTATAATAAATATACTTATTATAATCTTATCACTTATCATTATAATAAATATACTTATTATAATCTTATCACTTATCATTAGAATAAATATACTTTTGATTCATAATCTTATCACTTATCATTAGAATAAATATACTTATCATAATCTTATCTCGTCGGCACGGTGGCTTAGTGTTTAGCCCAATTGCCTTACACCTTCAGGGTCCGGGTTTGATTCCCAGCCAGGTTCTATTCCCAAATCTGTTTGCATGTGTGTGCCTTGCGATGAATTGTCACCCTGTCCAGAATGTACCCCGCCTCATGCCCCAAGTCTCCAGGGATAGGCTCCAGGCCTGTGAGTAATTTTATCACTCATCATAGAATAAATATACGTATCATAATTGGACATGGAATTTTCCCCAAATTATAAAATGTCTCATTTATTGGTTTAGTGGGGGCTGGAACACATTCCCAGAAACCATACTTGCAATGTACTGTAGAAAGATAGGACTTGGCTGCGGCACACTGCAGCACACGACACTACACTTGGAGCCTTGGGCCAATCCATCACAGGGCACACACACACACACACACACACACACACACACACACACACACACACACACACACACACACACACACACACACACACTCAACAGGCAATTTGGGGACACCAATTAACCTAATACTCTGAGGAAACCCACCAAACATGAGGCGAACATGCAAACTCCATGCACATCGAACCCGGACCCTGGAGAGGCAAGGCGACTCCACCACTCTGCCGCCCTACCTTTGTTTACACCTTTCTTTATGAAAGTTGTGTCTACTTTCATATATGCCTGTTAACCCTTTAAAAAAAAATCTTCCGCTAAATGCAATGTCAGATGTTTGCATATGATACCTGTCTACTCCACACATTGGTTTAAATATCGAAACTTTTTTTCACAGATGCATGAAGCCAAGACGAAGTAAATATTATGACGTGACGGAGGTTGCGGTAGTCGGATTGGCACGAATCTACAACTTTCACTCCAGTGTACATCTAAATCTAGCAGCTCAATTTAACAAGTATTAGTCAGCAGGAAAAAATAAGGGGGGGGGGGGGGGGGGGGGGATAATAAATGCAGCAAAACCACAGACACCGAGATGAAATACTGGCACTGACACGGACACTGACCAGTAGACCACCAAGGCTGAGGGTGAAAATTGCCATGACTCAAATACCAGGAACTAGTCAAAGAAGAAGAAAGAAAAAAACGAGGGGGTTTTATTTAGTAATTTCTGTCATTATGTGAATTGTGCAACCGAAATACAACATCTGAAACATATTATAGTTCTGGTCCAAAAACGAGCTAGTGTTGAGAATGTCTTCATTCATTCTTAAATTTATCTCTCGTCTCCACAGGAAATATCAGTCGCACGCCTACTTTCTCTTCCTTACCGTTCACTTCAGGACGTCTTACAGTACTGTGTATTCAGCATTGTGTTCACTTCCTACGGTATCTGTTTTTTTGTTTGTTTGTTTGTTTGTTTGTTTGTTTGTTTGTTTTTTCAAAGCAAGACGTCTGGATTAACAGCAGATTCACACACACCCCAAATGAAAAATCTGATCTGATTCACACCAAGGTTGCTGTGAATTATGTCTGCTTATAGTCGAATGCCCGGAAAAGGACAGTCCTACTCCGAGAAAGGATTCGTTTCAGTAATGATACTTGGCAGATACTTACCTCGTTCTGTGTCAAGTGGTTGAAACAATTGGGAGCAAATAACAGAAGTGTCTGTGAAGGGCATGTGAGAAATGACTGACATTTTCATGGCCTTTCCAAAGAAAACATTCGCGCCAGGAATGTGTTCAGGTCCCTTCACCTCGTCACACCTTTCGCATGCTTCACCCACAATGCTACAAAGACTGTCACACTCCGGTTGACCGTTCGCATTTGTGCACGGTGCAATACAAATGTGTGAGACCATGTGTGTGATTAAATGCTAAGCCGTTTAAGCCCTCATTTGCACAAGAAAAAGACACTCACACAGAAAGAAGCATGCATAGACTAACTTATCGTTTTGTTTGTTTGCTTTTTTTGTGCAAAAAGGGTGAAAAGTCTGGGAAGGCTTTTCCCTAATTTTTGGAATGTGGCTGCTGGGAATCATTACGTGAGGTCAGGCAGTGAGTGATGTGGGGTGCGGGGGTCTGAGGTGCGATCAGTATTCTAAATTATCCCAAAGGTCTTCAGTTGGGGTTGAGGCGTGCAGGTCGAATTCTTCCATTTCAAACTTTGGCAAAGCATGTCTTCATGGACTCGGATTATTGTTATAGTGGAACAAGGTTGGGCTTTTTTGTTCCGGTAAAGGGGAATTGTAATGCTCCAGGATACAAAGACACATGTCCTATACGGTTATGTGATCCTAATTCTTTAAGGCATTGGTCTATAGTTCGGAAGGTTCACAAATTCCAATCCCACAACCACTAAGTTGTCCCTGTTGGGCCCTTAAGCGAGGCCCTTAACCCTCAACTGCTCAGATGTATAATGAGATCAAAATGTAAGTCGCTCTGGATAAGGGTGTCTGCTAAATGTAAATGATTATCAGATGTCCACAATTATTTGGCAATATATATTTATAAAACATTTTCACCATGAAGTTACAGATAAACAGGACCTTATTTAAAATACGGTTTTACTCTTAAAGGTAAACAGGGAAATTTCATGAGACGAGGTGACGTTCTCTTTATCTTTTTTCTGTATTTTCTGGTTCTGCTTTCATTTTTGGGTTCTTTGTTTCACAACCCTCTGATGACTGGTTCCTGGTTTCTTTTATAACGTTTTCCTTTAAGAGCTCTTTGCCTCCTTTGTCTACACTAGAGTCACATTACTTATGTCACTCATATCCCTGACATAGCAAACTACAAACTACAGTACAAGCAAAAGGCGTGCCCTTGGATGAAACCGGCATCCTGTTTAAGTTTTGTGGATTGGAACAACTCAGGAGTCGTGACCCCAGCCCCTACTGAACACCTTCTGACTGCAACTTATACAATATGAGTGCTCTTGTGGCTAAAGTGGAAACAAATCCGGCACTTTAAAAATCGATTGCGAAGTCTTCAAAGAAGATTAGAAGTTATTATAAAGCTAAAATAATATGTTCAGGAAATGTACAGTATATGGCTGTGACTGTTGCCTCTCCGCATGCTCTTGGGCATACTGTATGTCTATACAGCACTGAAAGCTCAATTCTTCTTAGGACAATTCGGTTAAAGGTTTTATCTTTTTAAAAGGCACACTTTCAGCAAAGCATAATGTGTGCTCTGACTCCTGGGCCAAGCCCACGCTCAGCTATTGGAAATCATAGGGATGGTTTTGATACACTGTGTGCTGTCAAGTGTGAGTCAAGGCAAGTGTGTGGGCCAGCAGGCTAGTGAGAATTTTACACTTATGTGTAACTCCTGAGTCTGAGCTCGACTCATTCACTAGTACGCTCTGTCTCGGAGAAACAATATTTTGAATATGTTTCATATTTAGTTTCCAAGTAAAGACAAAACAGAGTCACGCCTTAAAGATCAAGATGAGTCTCGTTAATGTGTGAACTTATTCCCAAACAGATCGCCTCTTGAGGGCGGATTCATGCAGATTCGGCCAATTGGCGTTCGAAAATCGCACAATAATACTTGATTATTTATGATCGTACACAGCGAGTTTATGTTGGCTGGCACACTCACTTTGTTAATGATGGATAAGTCCTGTTGTGGTAAAGTTGCAGAACTGCTTATGGTAATGCAGTGATGCTCATGGTAGCCTGTTAGTTAGTCAGTTAGTCAGACAGTCAGTCAGTCAGTTAGTTAGATAGTTATTTTTATAACACTTGATACACAGTACTATCACTCAGTGCCGTCTTCCAGATACGAGTCACATTACAAAGAAGGAGAAAAGGGGAAGGAAAAGAGGAAAAAGGAAGAGAACCATCTTTAAGAGAACCCCCCCCCCTTCCCCCCCCCGCCCCCCCCGCCAAAACGCCCCTCACCCTACCCCCGGGCAAGTTACAAGTTCCCATTCAGTGTGTGTGTGTGTGTGTGTGTGTGTGTGTGTGTGTGTGTGTGTGTGCGCGTGTGTGCGTGTATGTGTGTGTGTGTGCGCGCTCTTTAACTAACACACACACATACACAGACACACACACACACACACACACACTGAATGGGAACTAGAGTGTGTGTGTGTGTGTGTGTGTGTGTGTGTGTGTGTGTGTGTGTGTGTGTGTGTGTGTGTGTGTGTGTGTGTGTGTGTGTGTGTGTGTGTGTGTGTGTGTGTGTGTGTGTTTATTGGTTCAAGAGCAGTAAATTAAAGCTACACTATGCTCAGGCTCACCAAAATAGCCAGTTAAAGATGTTGCATGGCGTGATGAATGTCTACAGACTGCAACAAGCAGTTCAGGGTCAAAATTTGGTGTCAACATCATTAATCCATTGACCCAACCTGCTTTATGTCAGCAGTGCATGCTGCTGGTGGTGGTGGTGGTGGTGGTGGTGGTGTAGGGAACATTATTTTGGGACACATCATGGTCATCATTAATAGCAGTCGAGCATGACTTGAATGTCACCGCCTATCAGAGTATTATCACTGACTGGTTGTTTCCCTTGATGGTACTGTAGGGGTGTTGAAAATCCAGTCCCAGGGACAAGTGTGTCCCACAGTCCTCTTAGGATGTATAATAAGTAACCTGCCTTTTCTACATACTACAAGTTTTTCTTTGAAGTAGTTACCTATACTGCATAAGCCATGTTTTAAAACACTTCAAAAAATGCCTTTAATGTGAGTTAGAATAGTGTTGGTGTGGTAAAATACGCCGATCAGCCATAACATTACAATGCAAAACAGTACGCCCAATATTGTGTAATTTCCACTTGCCCCATCAGGGCAGCTGCAGCTCTGCACCCTGAAGGTGTGACTCCACAAGACCTCTAATGGTGTGGTGTTGCGTCTGGCAGCGTGACTTTAGGGCAAATCCCTTGGGTTCTCTGGGTTGCTTGGTTGGGGGATTCATGGATCAGACCTGTTTGAGCAGCACGTTTGTTTGTTCAGTCAGATTTGAATCTGGGGAGACCAGTGTTGCGGTGCACTCGGTGTCCTGGTGCCTTTCTATCATGGCTTTTTTCATCGAGTTGTGTTGCATTGGGTTTTCTGTGGGACTGGTCAGGCCAGGCCAGCCTTCTCTCCCCACAGGCATAATTTAAATAAATTAAATTATATACAAAAAAGTCATTCAAGATGATATCAGTGAGTAGGAATGCTGAACGTCTACTTACAGGAGGCCATGTTATTTAGAAAAAAAATAATGATTTCTTCACTATAATTTATTCATTCATACTATGTGTTCTATACCGCTTATTATGTACACACACACACACACACACACACACACACACACACACACACACTACAGGCAATTTGGGAACGCCAATTAGCCGAATCTGCATATCTTTGGACTGTGGGAGGAAACCAGATTACCCAGAGGAAACCCACTAAGCAAGGGGAGAACATGCACACTCCACATACAAACCCTGGATCCTGGAGGTACGAAGGCCACATGCCAACCCCTAAGCCCATGTGCCGTCCCTCACTATAATCGTATATTTAATGCATTAAATTACTTTTGCAGTGCTAGATAACAATTTGAAAAAGTGCAATTCTTTTCCACCCAACGGTGAGAATGTGACGTTCAAAAGGCACCAACATTAACGTTTTGAGTTCACGTTTAGTTGATTCTCAAATTCTGTCACTTTTTTCCTGTTGCATTTTTGCCTGTCTTTATGTTGCACCACCATAATAACTAATGCCTGCAAACTGTGGAGAAAATGACTAGTGAACCTTAAAGAAACCATAAAGAAATGCTGTTATTGTTGCTCTCTTATCCTTGACAAGAAACGAAAGGTTGGGGGGGGGGGGGGGGGATGGGGGGTATGCAGCCTCGAAGTGTGCATGCTGATAACGTAAATAATCTCTGGGATGGTATGCAGGCCGCATGCTGTCAACACAGGCTGTCTCAGTAGGTAAACATCGAGACATCTGGATTGCAGACATTCCACATCTTAAAGCTTAATTTGTTCAAATGCATCTAACGTTCATGAGGGACATGTCAGAGTGACGTGAAGTGATGGAAAATAGATAGGGATTCTGGGGTTTATTAATGAATTTCAATCCAATATACTATAATAGGCGGCTTGGTGGCTTATTGTTTTACGTGTATATAATGTATACAGTATGATGTAATGCTACATCCAAAGGCACGCTAAACAACGAATACTCCTCTCCCCTGGGACATATCCATTGTTTCAGTGGCAGTTTCTTACAGGGTCGGGGTGCGAGCACAACGCCTGATTGTATCTGTGGATGAAGGATCTTGCTCAGTAGTGCCGCGTGGCAGCTTAACTACAGAGCTACCCCTGCCTGGTTCAGTGCTATATACACTACCTACTGCAGGGTTTACCTCATACAGCTGGCAAGCCTTTCACTAATTCCTATCAACCTATAATGCTCAAAAAGTTCTCAAAACATAAAGTAATTGAAAACTGAAAAGATCTTCTTGTTAATAACAATAGCATAATAGACCTACTGTATGTTGTATGAAGCTTGAAGATTGTGAAGCAACTAGTAGAAAATTTTATACAGAAAACTATTTTTCAATTATAGCGCCAGCCTGCAGATTTTAAAAAAAAATTACAAGAAAGGGTTTAGTTTTGAAATAGTAACTTAATTGCCCTACAGTAATCAATAAATCACTTTTGTTTATATTTTAAGTCATAGACATCACAAATCAATCATAAATAAGCAATCATAATAAAGTTGTATTTACTGGCACATGATTCTAAACCGAATAGTGGATTCATTTTGGCAATACGCGTAAGGGCTCGTCCTACAATCAATCATTCTCGATCTGTTCATTCAGTCTACAAATATAATACAAAATGAGTCATTAATAGATTAATTGCACAGATAATGGTGAAGCCAGATTTTGCTGAGGGGAGAAAAAAAAACAATTAAGTCTAGATGAGAATTCAGGGCTCTGATCTCTGCATGAATAGAAAGAGAGAGAGAGAGAGAGAGAGAGAGAGAGAGAGAGAGAGAGAGAGAGAGAGAGAGAGAGCCAAAATACATCAAAAAAAGAAATATATTTACTTGTATAAATATTTGAATACTAAATTTAGTGCATATATATATATATGCACTAAATTTAGTATTCAAATATTTATACAATATCTAATATATATAATCTAATATATATATATATATATATGAAACTACCATCTTTATATATATATATCTTCACTATATATTTTCGTAAAACCAAAAATAAACAAAATACTAAAATAGACCACACACAAAAATAGACAAACTATATAGCATTGGTAATAATAATAATAATAATAATAATAATAATAATAATAATAATAATAATAATACTGTAACGTAAATAACATGAATGCATAAAGGACAATCATTGTGCTCAGAAGTAATTTAGCTCAGTTCAGTGACGACGGGTCTCATCTGAGCAGTTATTGAGTCTGATGACACTGGACAAGAACGATTTCCTATGTCGTTTTCTTAAACAGTGGGGATGAATGAGTTGGTTACTGCAACTACAGAGCAGTTTTGCTAGCATTTAAAACCGCATGCTAGCATCTCAAACCACTTCCTCCAGGGTAACAAGCTTGTGCTTGAGTAAGTTGCTGTCCTTTGTTTCGATGCCTGATCATTTCAACACATCACAGCGAAAAAGATGGTAGTTTCAGCAACCTCCTGATAAAACATCTGGAGTATCCTGTTGCATACAGTGAAGGATGAGAGTCTCATGGGGAGGTAAAGCTGGCTCAGGCCTTTCCTGTAGATAACCTCTCTGTTAACAGACTGTTCAAGGTCCCTATAGCCTCTCACAAATTCCACAATTGTCCACCATCTCTTTCGTCTTCGCCATGTTCGGCTTTAAATGATTCTTCCCACATCACCTCACAAAAATGGGCACTCAGGTCCCTATACACATCTTCCTGTCCGCTTTCAACGAAACCCAAAAACACTACAGATGACACATCTCGGTGCAGCACTTCTGTCTGCAAGTCTGCAGTATAAGTAGTAAAAATAAATGGAGATAGCACCGTACCCTGGGGAGCCCCATTGGTACTTATCAGACGCTTAGACTCACAGCTCTGTGGTTTCGCAAACAGTGGTCTGTCTGACAGATAATCCTTGATCTATTTAAACCCCGGGGGGGGGATTCCACCTGCATATCCTCTAGTTTTTGCTCTCAGCAATCTAAGCTCAATGGTATTGAAGTTGCTGGAAAAATCAAAGGACTTGATATGAACTGTGCTGTTAGATCTAATCAGGAAGGATTATGCCTTCTGGAGTAGATATATCATTGCCTCCTCCGCAGGTCTGATATGAGAACTGAATGGGATCTTGTGATGAGCACAATGTGGTCTGAGGTGAGCCAAGACCAGTCTCTCCATGATCGTCATTATGTGGGAGGTTAATACTACTGGTCTGAAATTGGTTGGTGGAACTTTCCCATAGCACTGGGACCTTCTGAAGGTAGGGGCTCAGGTTAAAGAAATGATTAAAAGGTCCATCAGGAAAGCGCTGGTCTTCAGCAAGCAAGGGCTCATGCTATCCTGTCCAGCAGGCTTTCTCCAGGTCACTCATCACCTGGTGAGCTATAATATAAAATTCAGTCTGGCAGGTGGTGGATGAGGCAGAGTCTGACAGCAGGGGCCATGGAGGTAACAAGGACAGTGCACAGTGGTGTCTTTTGCAGGGATCGGAGGGGGGTTGTTGTGGATGTGAGAGTGTTTAAATGTCATAGCTCAGGGTGGTGGTAGGTGGGCTGCCGGGAGTAAAGGTGTCGAGGTCAAAGCTGTTGGAAATCTGGTTTAACTCAATAGCTTGTTGAACATTCCCCACTGCTGCACCCCCACAACTCCTCCAAGAGCCAGACCTTGGGGGGAGAGGTGAAAAAGTTATTTTAAATTATTTTAGAGCTTGAAGAGAGGTCTTTTTAAACTTAAAAGGTGGCTAATTCGAGAGAAAAAATGAGCAACAGGAGGAAGTTTTGTTTTGGTTTCATGCAGATTTCATTGCTGCCTAGGAGACATAAATGATACATTTTTGAGAGTTTTTTCTCCCTAATCTTCTTTTTCTCTGGGTTCTGACATTTACTATGGTGCTTCAAAGAGTTTATAGTATTATGCATCTCAGTCAAGGCATTTGAGAAGTCAGTAGTCTAGATGGGAGATGGGAGATATACATCCTAGAAATCCATCTCTCCATCTTAACCCTTACAAAATAACTGCAGTTTCTGTAATAAAAACTGCAGTGAAGTCCAATGCAATACAATGCAGTTGTATTAAAATATCTCTAGTTATTTACCAGCTCATTGCTAAAATGGCCCTATATTAAGTTAATTAACTGTAGTAATTGCAGTTATCCTGCACTGTAGCCCTGAAGTCCTGTACTGCAGTAGCTATTATCTGAACTAGGTTATTCTATTATTAGCAGTTGTTATTATTATTATTATTATTATATTGGTGTTTTGAGACCCAGCACCGCCAAGTTGCCACTTTTGAGCCCTTGAGCAAGGCCTTTTACCCTCTCTGCTCCTGGGGCACTATAAGCTGTCTGACCATTACATTGCTGTATTAATTTGAAAAAAAAAAAAAAAAAAACACAGTGTTGTCATGTCCAAATCACTGCATTTCCTGCATATGTCCTGCATATGTAAAAACATATATACTGCAATTATTTTTGTCCATAAAACAAACATACATACAGTACATACATTCACACTCATGGGTATTTTTTTTTTTATAGCCAGCATATTTTTGGGAAGTAGGAGCAAAACCCATGTCGGTCTCATTATTCTCCATATTAGGACAAGTTTTTAAATGTTTTTAAACGGTCTTGTTTGTTTCGTTATTGTAAAATGAGGCCACCATGCTTTGCCTATTTTACAGTGCAACCCAAACAAAAGAACTGAGACCAGACTTGGACACTTAGAAAGGGCATGAGAAATGCTCATGGCAGACAGTTTGAATTAAGCAATCTTTTTTAAAGAGGCCAGCTGATGGATATTTTGTCTGACTGCCCAAAGACTTAATTAAGCATAAAGATATAAAAGTGTAGTACTATCTTAACATAATAATAACTTACTTGGCCTGGAATTTTGTTTTATTGATAGATATATAGATAAACGTCAGTTCTGAATTAAAAAAATAAATAAAAATACAAGAGTGTTTGGGTGATCCAACACTTGGGTGATCATTCATATCATTATCATTTATCATCTAAATTATATATATCAATGCTCTTGATTAAATAATGTACACTTTTCACCTTACCATTTCACTATTTCCTTGAATGATTAAACATAATCACAATCAATTGAATTCCAATTGTATCTAAGCTGTAGGAACACAATTTCCAGGCTATGTTTCAGTTACAGTAGCACTGATAAATAAAACATGCAGTATAATAGTCCTGTTTCGTCCAGGAGCCCGAAAATCCTGTAATGCTTTAATAAAGCAGGTATGTGTTTTTACAGTATGTATCTAAAACATAAGACCAGTCCAACTGTAGCATCCCGACAGTGATCCCTGTACTACCAATTACAAAATTACATGTTAAGGGCTGTGTAGCTCGCTAAGCTAGGCTTACCAGCCTCCAGTCCCCTTAACATTTAGCAAGAGGAACATCTGGGCCCGTGTTCAAAAAGCTTCTTAACCCTAAAAGTTGCTCCTAGTAACAAAATTCTAAAAAAATTCTTAGAATTATGACAATTTCTTAGAATTTCCTCTTAAATTTAGGACTAAATCTTAGTAAAGATAAAAATGATTAACAAAACATCTTAGCCCTAAAAACGCTCCTTAGGTAAAAATGGTTAAGAGTAGAGAGGAGGACTTTTAAGAGGCATAAGAGTTTCTATAGCAGAGGACAAAATGGCAGAAAGAAGAAATATTCTCCAAACACTGAATGTAAAGCTAAAAGTAAACACTGCTTTTTTTTTTTTCAGTTAGGTTTTCTTGTTCTTTTACTCCCCTTCATCTCTCTTGGATTGTTGGCTACATACCATCCCAAAGTGCAACTTAAATAGACTGTCCTGCAATCCTGTAAATTTGTAAAAGCTGAGCCATTTTGCTCCCATCAACCTGAAATTGATCACAAGTAATACAATCAGTATGCTAAATAAATGTAAGAACTTAAACATAGTAATTACTGTGTGGAAATTGGTTGCTTCAAAAGTAGACACATTTTTAACATTTCACTGTTTTACACAAATTCTTTTATATTAAAGAGCACAGTTTAAGACCTTTACAAATTTTATTATTAACCAATCACAGTCCTTGAATTGCTGCATTATCCCTAGCAACGGGGTCGACCACACCTCCTCACTAAGACAAAGGTTTTGTGTACGTTCCTTACTCAGCGTTGCTCTAAGAAGTTTCCTAATCACTTTTAGCCTAGGACTCCCAGCTAGGACTTTTTAGGCTAAGATAGGAGCTCTCTGAGAGAATTCTAAGAGGCTTTGTGAATACGGACCCTGATCTTTGGAAATCGAATGATAATTTGTCACCAGAAGAGATGCATCTGTCTGTGAGAATTGTACACACGAACAGCACTTGCACATTACAGGAACACGGCTGAGACCTATTACCACATCCCCCGTACAGTCCTGACCCGGGTACAAACCATTTCCATATTTTTGAGCCATTAAAGGAGTTCCTGGGAGGCCAGTGTTTCAGATGTGTCCATTCATGGCTCTGGCATCCAATCATGGTTTCCAAGCACTAGTGAAGTGCTGGAATAAGTGCATTAATGTAGCAGGGGATTATATAAAGAAATAAAGGTAGTTTTTACTCTCATACCTGTGTTCTGTTGTGCTGCATCAAAAGTCAAAAGCAATTTGAAAACACAAGTAAGCCTATAGAATGTGTGTTTAAACTTTACACATACAAACCTGAGGCAATATTCAAATCCCTCACCCCTGAAGTGTAAAGCAACAGTGTTAACCTTTAAGCCATTGTGCCCTAATTTATAAAAAACAAAACAAAAAAAAAACACAATGTTGAATATTGAGCAGGTATAAAATATGGAACATTGATTGTACCTTTTGGGAAAGTTAAAATGCTTAACTATAGAAACAAACCTTTTTAAAATATTGTTTTTATAAATGCCATTTGGTGAATATACTGTATATATAGTAGCTGGAGATTTTTTCTCCATCAAGTGGGTGATCCATCTAGCTGTAGAAGAAAGTATATTACAAAATGCTTCAGTAGCCCTTTTGGGACAGTGTGATGGTCTCTGTACAAGTCACAAAGTCTGGATATGGCAAAAGAGGTCCAGTTCATCAAGATGTCTCCTTCATGTTTGCCAAAACCATCCTTTTGTCTGTTAAAAGATGTAAGAAAACCATGTATAATGAATTTTTTAAATGTATTTCCTTAGTCTATGAGACTTATGTGCTGGCTACAGTGGCAGTGCTACATTGCTTAGGAGAGCCTTACTGGTCCTGCCACTGGTCCTGGAAAACTCACCCCTGAAAGCTTTTTCTTTACAGTTAAATGAGGAACTTGCTGACATCAACCAGTGTAGCTGAACTTGAAGGTGTTGACCTATAAAATGCTTCTCATACAATCTGATGACTGCTGTAGCTTTGAGTATACTTTACCGCTTCCAGTCAATGTTTACAAGCGCCTTATGACACTTTAGGACACTGTACTTATTAAAACCCTGGTTTTCTTTTCAATTTCCCCCACGGAAGGGCCTTCCCATTAATTGGTTATGGTTATTAATGGTCAGTTTGTTTTCCTTTGTTAGTTGCTTTTTTTGTCCAAAACTGACATAGAGGGTGTGGGAATAGTTTGTTTCAATAAGGCTTTTATTCATACACAGAGGTTGAACGTAATCAACAACAGTTACAGTGGGACAATTGTAGAAATTGTGATTTTGCATCAACTTTGACAGCATTGACAGAAAACCTTATAAGTTTGTTGCTATTCTTTAAACTGTTCACCTTTGTACCAAATCCGGTTAGTCTCTGATCTTGAGTATATATAGATACAGTCAAGTTCATATATATTTCAGCCGTCACTCACCACCAGAGAATCGACATAACTGAATTATAGCCTTTCAGCTTGACTTGAAGGGGATTTAAAATATGCATTAATTATTTAAGAATTACAGTCAGTTTATACAAACTGTCTTGTTTTCAAGCGGTTCAAATAATCAGACAAATTAGCATAATTATACATATAAGGATTATTTTAATGCTTGGATGCACATACTTTGAAGTCAAAGACTGCATAAAGTCTGGAACCCGTGGACATCACTAAATGCTAAGTTTCCCTCTTTGAGATGCTTTGCCAGGCCTTTACTACATCCACCTTCAAGCGTTGCATGTTTGTGGGTCCTTCAGCCTTGGTTTTGTCTTCGGTAATTAAAAAAAAGGTCCAAAATTTAGCTCATTGGACTTACTCAGCCATTTAATCAAAAAGCTCTTGGGTTGCTGTCATGGTAATTTTTTTTAGTCATCATCTATCTGTACTGTGAAACACCTAACATTTTTACAACATTTAGATGAATCTGAGCAGAATGTATAGTTCTGTACAATTCAGAATTCATGTAACTGCTACTTCTATACACCAGTCACCCATTTCCACTAGCAGTCATAGTACTGCCTACACCATGTTTGACAGATGATGTGGTAGGCCTCCAAACCCTCCTCTTACCATCATTCCACTACAAGATATTTTACATGTTCTCTAGCATAGTCTAATCTGGTTTCTGTGCTATTGAGTGTTCCCAGTGGTTTGCATCTTAAGGTATCCCCCATTTTCAATCATGAAAGCATCTCTTGATTATAGAATTTGACAATGATACTCCTACTTCCCCCAGAGTATTCTTGACTTGGGTAGGTACTGTTAAAATGTTTGTTCTTCCCCACGGAAATAATTCTATGATCATTCACTTTAGATGCCTTTCATATTCTGCTGTCTCTCTGATAGGTCTGTTTTGTAAGGGCCCAAGCACTATGACAACAACCCTGCTTCATAATGTGTGAAGGGCCCTCTTGTTTTCCTAAAGGTTTTTTTATCAGCATCCAGGGCTTTTGGATGGTCTTAACATGCTTAAAATGTCATGAGAAGCAGTACACAAGTTGTAATCTGCTGTCAACTGAATCTGGTTGGAGATCGTGTCACATAGAGGCCTGTGTGGTCTGCTTTGAATGCGTGTATTGACTGGGGATGGTTACATGAAAACTGTCCTGGCCTTGGTTGACTCAGACAGCTGTTCTTTGAGGACTTGTGACTGCAGTCGCTCAATAGCTCAGGATTGGAATTTCCTACAGTCTACTTGAGCCTCCAATTACAAACTGCTCATTAATTTAAGACATTTTCTGTTATATTGAACATCCAGCTGCCTAACACACAGTATGTCTCCAAGACAACTCTTGCTATTGCTGTTCGTTATCACCCAAATGAGGATGTGTTCCCTGTTGAGACTGATTCCTCTCAATGTTTCCTCCTATTGCCATCTCAGAGACTTTTTCCTTGCCACTGTCGCCCTTGGCTTGCTCATATTTTCTTTTGATTTTGTGAAGCTGCTTTGAAACAATGACCATTGTTAAAAGCTCTATACAATATTGTATTAAAATGAGCTCTACTCAACAGGAAGTCATTTATTTTGGGTTGTTTTGCAAAACGCACCCAAACAATTTTTATATACTCCTACTAGGGGATTGATACAAACATCCCCAAACTGGGCCAATGTGATCCCAAGCTATAAAAGATACAAAATTGCGAAAGGATTTTTCATATCTCAAAAGGTTCAGCTGTGACGATGTCTTAAACGTATGTAGAGAAGATGGCTAATAACTTTCTGAGTAACATCATACACATCATACAACAGTGACTTGTATTTATTTATTGCCAGGATACAGGGCATTTTGGACATCTTAACATAAAGACCTATTCTAAAATTATGTCATAATGGTATTGATATGTCTCTTTTATATGCATTATGTGGTAATGGTGCTGGCGATGGTGCTTGGGCCAATCATCACTTCTTGCAGCTATTTTTAATTAATTCATGCATTTAAAAAAATTGGGAGGGGGGGGGGGGTGAGGGGGTTCACTCTTTGGACCACATATAGACAGTTCTCTTGAATGGCTATGAAGTCCAATTTGAACGATTGAAATGGATGTTTTAAAAGATGCTTCTTAGTTCTTTGACTGAGGGGTCCCAACAATGGACCATTCGATCCACACAGGTTTTACGCCGGATGCCCTTTCTGACACAAACCCTCCATTTTATAGGAGCATTTGTTTTTTCTTTATTTGCCCTCATTTTTTAATTTATTATTATTTTTATTGTGACTATTGACTAAATTACTATTTACGAAAATGATTGTAATTCCTAAATGGATAATGCTTTTTGTTTGTTTGTCTGTCTGTCTGTTTATCTGTGTTGAACCCTATGAAATAAATCTGGGAATGTATTCCTCAGTCCATTTCAAATCCATTGTTCTGGTCTGCAGAGACGATAGAAGAAAAAAAAAATCAATAAAAATTGCACTGTTCTGCAAATACGCATGGACCCGACTTTACACATGTTAATGTCATTATTGTGCAGCAACGCATGCATGACCTGATGTATACAGTTTTATGAAGAAACCTTTGTAGGTACACGATATGTCTGGGAAGGTAAAGGGTAAAGGGTTTGCTTTTAAGTATACACCCTTTGATCGGCTCTCTATATTCCGCATGTACGGGACAAACAGAGGGTCCTAACCAATTTCAACCATGTATTATCGTCCTATTAGTCTATATGCACCGTATATTATGTGCTGTATTCGTCCAGCGCACCTACGGTACAGTACGAGGGATTTCTCCGCGCGCACCTCGAGGCGATTCGATTGGATCGGAAAAGCGGAAATGGTCACGTGACCGGCGTGGAGCCGAAGAACGCGGCGCTTTAGAACGCAGCACGCAGGTCTCGGCTTGCTGGAATCGGATTCACTTTCTGTGGAACTTCAGCTCGTGCTGCGTGGCGGTGTGTGAGTGTGTGTGTGTGTGTGTGTGTGTGTGTGTGAGTGTGCGGAGTCTGCTCGGAGCACGCGTCAGTCTGCTGTACAGGCTGTTTGGAGAAGGTCATGGCGTGGATGCGCTCGTGAGGAATTAGCGCGCTTGGTGTGTTTTTTCTTTTTCTTTACGGTAACATTATTATCGCGTTAGTATTGTTATGTTTGTTATTATTGTTATCGGAAGGATGGGTGTTTATTTATGGACACCCCGAGAGCACTGAGCTGCTGCGGGACTCGAGAGCACACCCTCAGCCTGCCATGGTTACGCACGCGCGTGTTGGACACGCTGGGCTTCAGGGTGTCATTTTGTTTCCACTCGCCGCTCTTTGAAGATCTGAGAATCCGTCATGCTGCTTTGACCGGGACAACTTCTAAAGGTCGAGCTGTTTTTTTTTTTTTTTTCCTTTCATTCCACAGTTGTTGTTGTTGTTGTTGTTGTTGTTGTTGTTTTGTCTTCAACTTACTCGCGACGATGACGAGCGAACGTGAACCTCCTCCTGCGTATTATATCGGGATGGAAGTGGTGATCGCTCTCGCCTCGGTCTTAGGAAATGTGATGGTGGTCTGGGCGGTGAAGATAAACCGGTCGTTGAGGGACACGACTTTTTACTTCGTGGTCAGCTTGGCACTGGCGGACATCGCAGTCGGGGCTCTTGCCATCCCCTTGGCGATAACGATCAGCACCGGACTGGAGACGCACTTTTACAGCTGCCTGATGGTCGCCTGCATTATGCTCGTCCTCACTCAGAGCTCCATCCTTGCTCTCCTCGCCATCGCCATCGACCGCTACCTGAGGGTCAAGATCCCACTCAGGTAACCTTCTGCACACCGTGTAGGCCTAATAGTGTCCGGGACACTAGTTAACGTCCCGCACACCGTGTAGTGTCCCGTGCACCAGGATGTAACAGTCATGTCCCGCCAGGCGGCTGCAGGTGACGATGCCATAGATCATACACATGCAGGCAGCAACACACACTGGCATTATTTTTCCTTAGCCATGCTCTAACTTTCCAAATGTATCAAACAGCCTCTACAGTGACCTCTTAAGTTTATTGCACAATTACATTTCCACTGCATTTGACAGTGCGTACACTGCTGACACATACCCTATATCCTTCGTTCCTTGTCCTGCATTTGACAGACATCCTTATCCAGAGCATGACATTTTACATACATCAAATTTCTACAGCTCAGCAGAGGAGGGTTAAGGGTCTTGCTCAAGAGAGCATTTTAACCTTTTTCTTTTGGTTTGGTTTGCTGTTTAAAAAAAAAAAACAATTTATTAACATATATAGGGCTCAGGATTGTGCCATATAGAATTTCATGTCATTTTTTGCATCACAATCCACTGTAGGCTCAGTATGAACTGAATTTAATTTCATTTTGACCGACTATACAGACATGACTCAGCAAAAAAGTAGAAAATGGGTCACATAGGCAAAGAAATAACACAGATGCACATAATCAAATGTTTTTTTTTTTCTTGGTCTTTTTTTCAGTTTTTTTTTTTTCTGGTTGTTTTTCTTAGTTGTTCCTACTGTATGACCAAAAAATATCCAAATATATTATGCTCATTTTAGATTTTTGTGACGTCATTCCCATATTCTGGTAGTGGTAAAATTGACAGATTATAGAAGTAATGATAACGTTCATTCCACTACACAGTTTGATGTCTGATGCCTTCTCGTTAACACACACTGGCAAGGCTTCCATTATAAACATATACTATATATAATCATCAATGACCTATACTGTGTCGCTGGCACAAATCTGTACCGCTTGGAGTTTCAGGGTTTTAACCATAGCGCTAAAAATATTAAGGCTACACTGGACTACTGATAACCAAGCCAAGAAGTGGCTGAATATTGATAAAAATGTAGCTAATTATAACGTACAGATTTCAGAAAAAAAATGATCTGAGATGGGATCTGTATTTTTTATTTAAAAACTTCTTCTTCTTCTTCTTATTATTATTATTATATGCAAGCTTATATGACTCAACATACAATACCAGTCAAAAGTTTTTTAATTCTTTTTGTTTAGTGACCTATTGTCTACCTTCTAGAACAATACTGGAGAATTAAAAACTTTGCAATAACACATATAGCATTAGGTAATTAAGTAACAACAACAATCTTTTGTTATTTTAATGCATGCAGGTCAGCTGTTCTGGAATAGTTCTTGCAAGAACAGTGTTGTCAGGTGCATTTATAAAATTCATAAGTCACCATAATGAAACTTGCTCTCATGAACAGCATCCCAGGAAAGCAAGATCAAAACTCATCTCTGCTGCAGAGGAAAAGTTCATTTCGAGTTACCAGCCTCAGAAATCACCAATTAACAAACAGCACCTCAGACAACATAGAGCCGTTATGAAGCTTCACAGTGCATAAGTACAGACACATCTCAATATCAGCTGTTCGAAGGAGATCATTGCATATTTTGGACGCCTTCAGTATTGTTTTACAATGTGGAAAGAAATAAAAATGAGAAACTCATGGCGTTAGAAGGTGTGTTTAAACTTTTGACTGGTCGTGTAGGTACTCAGTTGACTCGTGTATTTTTACATGACATATGATTGTTGACATATGCTGTGTTGGAAATAGAAGCATGTGCAGTTTTCAAGACTGAAAAAGAAGTTGTATTTCTGCAAATCATTAAATCTTTGGCTCTTTTCCCTCTGATGCTTAAAAAAAAAAAAGGAAACGCAGCGTATCGTGAAGATTTTGAGGTTTTGTTGCTGATGTTTTCCAGCGGAGTGTGATATACAGTAGAAACCCTCTAACTCAACTGAGACTTTAATAGTGTATTTGCTATTACAGTGGAGTTTTCTAGCATGCTCTTTTATGAGAAATAACTCATATCAGTCATGTTCCATCTCAATTCCACAATAACAGAGTTGCTAGTCATAGAGGGGGGTTCTATAGCACTGGATATATAATGCATTCTTAAGTGAGGTTGAGACAGCTTTTACATGTAAGTAGCAGAGGTAGTAACGGGTTACATTTACTCCATTACATTTACTTGAGTAACTTTTTGGAAAAAATATACTTCTATGAGTATTTTTCTGCACCATATTTTTAACTTTTACTTGAGGAGATTTGTGAAGAAGAAACGCTACTCTTACTCCGCTACATTCGGCTACACCCGATTCGATACTTTTCTAACCATTTATTCTACACATGCAGCCCGGTGGATCTACCACCTGACTGTTTCACCAATCAGACGACGCAACAGTAATCACATGACTCCGTTTGAACAATCAGCCGCAATAACAATAACCACATCTTCAGCCGGTGTTCTATAAATTCATCCTACCCGTGAATCCGTATTACATACTCTCACTGCGCACGTGCAAACAAACGTTTCTGCATCTTTCCCCTAATTTTGCGGAACACCCATAAATCCATGCTGCTACTAGTGGTATTTTGCGGTTAGTGTACGATGTTATATTTCGACGTATAGTGTATAATTTTATATTTCAATATTTCAGTACAGTATGATGCGTCCCTGGCATCATATACAAAGCATGTGTTGCTTGCAAAAGAACAGATTCATGCTGCGGTTTCTTCTCTATCTGCCAAAACAGACACACACTTCAGCATATACAGTATATATATATATTTTAAAAAAACCCTGAGCTAAATGGTTGGTTGAAATGGCTCATGCTCTCAGTGTTTCTCTGAGAGAAATAATAGTTATAAATAAAAAAAAAGGTGTGAGTGAAAGAGTATAGGGCGTGTGTTTCCTATGAAGCAACGCATATGGAATTAGGTAAATGCTGTAACAACAACAGTCAGCTGTTATTTTGAGACATGAAAGTCACCTGTTCTTTAATAGGTCTTGTAAAAACAGAACTGTCAAGTGCATTTGCAAAACCAAAACCAAAAAGTTTTTTTTTAGCGTTACCAGATTCTGATTGTGCAGAATATCAGAACAAAGTTATGAGAGTAAAAACTACCTTTTATTTCTCTCTATAAAAACTGCTACATTAATGCTCTTATCTCAGCATTTGACTAGCGCTTGGGTAGGTACACCAGAGCTATGATCAGACTGCCTGCCTCAGATCTAAAACCCTGGCCTTCCAGGAATTCCTTTAATGCCATAATGCAATTTGCTGAGAGTGAGATCAGGACTGTATGAGGATGTTGCAATAACCCCTAGTCTAGTTTCAGTAATGTGGATGTGGTGCAAAGTGCCAGTATGACGGTGTGCATTGTCCTGCAAAAATAGAACGCCTTTGGTAATCAAAGTAAGTCATGTTTTCCCATTAAAGGAAATGGCAATTAGAGGAGTTCATTAGAGGTCAGCTGTGCCATTTCAGCAGTGGTGATGACGCTTGGTGGAGCAGTCCAATTATGGCTCCGGTGTACTGAGAAATCTTTCTAATCTTGATGGTATCCAAGCACTCCTGAAATGCTGGGATAAGTGCATTCGTGTAGCAGGAGATTACATAGACATAAAGATGAAGGTGTTATATTATTCAACGCAATCAAAAGTCCTGGTTTGACTTGAACACCCTTGTATACACACATATATATCAATCAGCCATAACACTGACAATCATTGACAGGTGACATGAATAACAATGATTACCTTGTTACAATGGCACCTGTCCAAGGGTTTGATATATTATGTAGTTGGTGACCCCATGCTGACCCCTGTCCCCTGCCAGAAGTGTCCTACAATGGAACATTAGAACTGGACCATGAATCGGTGCGCTGTGTTCATAAAAGCTTGTTTACATGGACAGCTTTAAACTGAAAAACTGACAGTATGATTTGTGAAGATGTTTAAATTTCTGCCATTTGTTTATACAGAATTAATCTCGCAACCGCAACCAGCATTTTTTTTTTACTCTAAAAGCAACAGGATCTTTTTTTTTTATTTACTTTTTTACAATATGCATATAAAATTCAGTATTTTTACATCACCTGGCAAATCTTTTGAAAGCGTATCCTTATTAATATTTGGAGATATGGACAGATAGATGAGCTATTATTTAACATGTATTTAATGTAAATGTAATGCATCCTCCTGTAATTAACCGAGCTTGACTTAGCGTTCCATGCACCATCTATGGTTTATTACAATGCAAAGTCTCTTACAGTACTGTATGTTGATATATTGTTATCTTTAAAGCAATATCGCACCAACCTCCACCTTATCTTTGTACCGTTTTTGTTCTCAGCTCAGGATGATATCAGCTGCTCTCCTCCAGGTGGTTGTTTCTTTAATATGTCCCGAGTTTTTACAGATCTGGGGAAAACTGAATTTTCTTACAGTGCACCTTGGGCATGAGAGAAAAAGTTAAAATTGCACTCATTAATAACCATTGAAGAATTAAAGGGCATCATAAAGAATGTGGTGAAGGATGGACGTAGTATTTGAATACGATGATAGTGATTTACATGGACTTACAGTATATGAATAAGTATGGAATTTCATTTTATTGTAATTGGAATGGAAAATCTTATTTTTTGTTTATTCTCACAACATGTTTATAATATATTGTAAGAATATTTGTAGCCCGGGATCTGTATTTTATACAACTAAATTGTAATCATATTATTATTATTATTATTATTATTATTACTACTACTCACCCACTCACTGTCTATACCACCTATCCTGTGTACAAGGTCGGGGGTGGGGGGGTTGGGGTGGAGCCTATCCAGGGAGACTTAGGGCATGAGGCGGGATACATCCTGGATGTGCCAATGCATTGCAGGGCACACACACACACACACACACTCACATGTTCATTCTAACCGGCATGTCCTTGGACTGTGGGTGGAAACCGGCGTACACGGAGGAATCCCACCAAGCACGGGGAGAACATGCAAACTCCATGCATGCAGACCCGAGGAGGGAATCGAACCCGGAACTTGGAGGTGCAAGGTGACAATGCTAACCACTAAGCCACTGTGTCACCATTATTATTATTATTATTATTATTATTGAAGCCATAAAGATTTTTACTTCCAAATCACAGAACCCTTTTTTAAAATTATATTCAGGTTTACATGCAGCATTGGTGGCTCAGCGGTAGGTTTCGCTTTCGGTATGTTCCGCTGTGGCATCCCCTCAATGAGAGCAACCGAAAGACCAACAATCAGGTTTACAGTATATGTGTAAATATAGCTGTTCTGATTGCTCGTTTATTTTTTACATGATGATATATTTACATGTTCAGGTTTAGTATATGACAGGCTGGCAAGTTTTAGGACTGTAAATGGATGTTTTTTTTATTTTTTATTTTATCTTTTGTTAGTATCAAACTAAACAAATGATCATTTCATACCATAAATATGTATAACATGAGAAATGTTATTTATTGTAGTTATTTTTCCATTGTTGGTAGCTTATGCTTGACTTTGTAATAATAAAACATTTCCAATATTACCGGAATTTGTTTGCTACATCTTATGCAAGATCAGAATTTATTTACTCGTCCATAAGTTGCTTCAAGGTCATTTCCTTGGGGTCCTTGAGATCCTTGTAGTTGATGCTTGCTGTGTTGGAATTTACAGTTTTCAAGTCTGAAAAAGAGGTTGTCAGAGTGTTGTGTTTTGGCAAATCGCTCAATCGTTTTCTCTTTTCCTTCATGTCCCTACATAAAAAAAACAGCTGTGAGACATGAATTTAAAATCTTGTCGTTATTGATGGGTTCCAGCAGAGTGTGATATAGAAAAGGTATTATCCCTCTAACTCAACTGAGACTTTGATATTGTATATGCTATCACAGTGGCGTTTTCATAAAAGCATCCACTTTTATAGGAAATAATTTGTCAGTCAGTGTTCCATATCAGTTCCACAATAACAGAGCTGCTATATGTAGAGGTAAGGGAGTCAGAGTACAGTGGTTCTATGTCACTGGATATACAGTATAATGCATTCCTAAGTGAGGTTGAGACATAGAAGCAGTCATCATTTATGTAACCGGTTTTTGGTGACGGTTTCCTGTTACATACCCAAGCAAGAAATGTGCTGATTTACTATAGTTGCTTGTAGCTTGTAATGACCCATGATCTCAGTGTTTCTGTAGGTGAGATAATAATACAAATAAGAGTATGAGGCATGGAAAGTTTTCCATGAACTGTTCTTCGAAATTGGAACATACTGTATGAGGGGTGTTCAAGTCAAACCGGGACTTTTGACTGTGCTGAATATCAGAACACAGTGATGAGAGTAAAAAAACTCCCTTTATTTCTCTATATAATCCACTAATGCACTTATCCCAGTGTTTCACATCTAAAACTCTGGCTTCCCAGGAACTCCAAACATGAGAAAAACACTCAAAGTGACTTGGCAGACCATACGAGAGATGAGCCGAGCTCTGTTGACGTGCAAGTGGTGCGGTGGCATGTATGACATCATGCATTGTTTTGCAAAAAAACACCTAAAATCATACTAAGCTGTTTTTTTCCACTAAAGGAAATGGCTATTAAAGGAGTTCCTATGAGGCCACCATTTCAGCATTGATGCTGAAATGAAGCAGGCAGGCCGAACAAAAGTCCTGGTTTGACATGAACACCCCTCGTCTATACACTTTTGAATACACATGCTTATGTGTATTGGGAGATTTACACTGGGATATGCCAAGAAAGAATTTCACTGTGCTGTACTGTATATGTGACCAATAAAGATTTAACAATTATTAGTCAGGTGTTTGTAATATTGTGGCTGAACACCTTCACATATTGTTTTCATGATCGTTCATGTGAAGAGTCCAAACATGTTCAGTTGCATAGTAGAACGTTTTATGCCAAACAAAAGGACTTCCACGGAAATTTGCAGTGCTGGAAAATGCCTCAGCGTTACGTCTGAGTTCCTGTAATGGGCAAGTGTTGTTCATGAATGGGTTTGCCAGTTCATTTTAAACAATTAACCTTTTTTTGTTATTTCCTTTTGAACATGTAGCACTGATCAAGTTAAAAGTTTGATCTGATTTCTTTTTCATTCTCTGTCCCCAGCTACAAGCGGGTAGTGACACCGAGGCGAGCTGGGACGGCGGTAATCGCTTGCTGGCTGGTGGCCCTCATCGTGGGCTTGATTCCCATGCTCGGCTGGAACAACATGGGGAAACTCAACCAAACCAACAACTCTCAGGGGCCCGGCATGGTCACCTGCGAGTTCGAGAAAGTTGTCAGCATGGAGTACATGGTCTACTTCAACTTTTTCGGCTGGATGCTGCCTCCGCTCGTCCTCATGCTCGTCATCTACTTCGAGATTTTCTACATGATCCACAAGCAGCTCAACAAGAAGCTCAATAAGGCGGCCAGCCAAGCCGATCCCAGACGGTATTACGGAAAAGAGCTCAAACTGGCCAAATCTCTCGCCCTGGTGCTTTTTTTCTTTGCCATTAGCTGGTTACCCCTGCACATCCTGAACTGCATCACTCTGTTTTGTCCCGAACATAAAACTCTGGACCTTATCTTCGTGGCTATCTTGCTTACCCACGGCAACTCGGCCGTCAACCCGGTCATATACGCTTTCCGCATCAAGAAATTCCGCGTTGCTTTCATCAGGATCTGGGAGCACTATGTGTGCTGCAAGAAAAGGAACCGGTTGCCCAGTAAAGCCACCAGGCGAATGGACTGTCCGGAGATCATGCGACGAAATAATGACATTTGACGAAGCGAGCGTAGGACATCGGACATAGCTGGCCACGTGGATTGTTCTAGTGAAACATGTACAATAACTTTTAACATCCAGGTCTGAGATCCTGTGATGCCATGACTTATATTTCCTCCCAGATGAAGCAGCATATTGTCGAAACGTGTGATGGAAATATACACATTACATGTGGGGGGGAAAAGTGCCACGAGTCCATAACTGCTTGTGTTGGTGGAGAAACTACATGCTGTACAGCACTGGCATCTGTCGATCGTGTTCGTCTGTGTTTTAAAAAGCGATTTCCAAGCTTTATAAGAACATCAACTTTAAAGTGCTTATAGTCACACCAGGCCTTTCACAGATCAGGAAATGGGCCCGCATTTAATCTTTAAAGAAATGACACTGCAGCATCAATCATGCGGGAGAGTGTACAGTAGGTGGATGAATTGGGATTATGTTTCCTTGAAGAAGGGCAAATTTAAATAGATAAAATGTGTGTCAAGTCTTAACTGTCTGCAGTACTGTTATATAATTAGGATTTTATTGTTTTTACAAGTTACTCATCTCATCGTGTTATGGCAACCACCGGAAAATTTGTCAACTTCTGAAAGTGTAGACCACCCACATGATTTCTGATATCTACAACGCTTTGAGCAGAAGACCATAATTTAACTGCTCAATAACAGGCAAAACATAACCATGAATTATTCTGGCTTGAAACATATTAATAAAGCCCTGATAGTGTTTTTAGTAATAATTCTGGTACTGTGATGCTTAACCAACACCAAGCATCTCCTTGCAACACTTCTGTATTTCCTTCCTTTGGTATTTACCATCACATATATATATTTTTTCCCACAGTTAACAACATGTCTTTCTGAATTTGCATATTGAGAAAAGATACACTTACTTAGACTAGATTAGACCAACATACTCTCTTTATGTAGGAAAGGGCCACGCAAATGTATTTTGAGATGTTTATCAAGGACCCCCTGCCAGAAAGCCACAGCTATTTCAAGATAGCTGAGCACAAAAAAAAAAAACAGAAAAAAAAGTGTGTGAGAGAGAGAGACCATTGTAACCACTTGTGCAAACTGCGATGTTCATCTTTGCTCTTGATAACCGCTGGCAAGAGTTTTGGTTTCGCATGCCATGAAATGTTTGTTTGTTTGTTTGTTTATTTATTTATTTATTTATTTATTTATTTTGTCGCACTTACATGGTTCAGATCATCTAAAAAATTTAACATTACACAAAAATCAGTTAAAAAGAGTAATAACAAAATGCAGTTTTAAATGATGATTTTTCTTTATTAAGGGAAAAAATCTATCCAAACCTACCTATGTGAAAAAGTAATTGCCCCCTTGCTAGATCATGAATAATGTGATTTACATTGGAAAGCTGAGTTGCCACACCCAGGCCTGATTATTGGCAGACCTTTTGAACCAAGAAATCACTTAAATACAGGGGCAGATCTACTGGGGTGGCAGTTGCCACCCTAAGAAAAAGCCTTGCCACCCCAGCACTAGTGTCCTAGTGTTCTAAAAATAAGAGTTTTTTAATTTATCTGACGTTCCAATCCAGATATCAGGTTCAAGTCAATCACACATCAGCCTTTATTTCATTTTTATAGGACAATGTAAAAATGTGCACCCTAGTGTATACACCGAATAAGAATAGCGTTCCTTGAATCCACAAAAACCATGCAAGGATGCTGGCTTCAGTGTCGCCACTCTTAACTTAATTTTAATGCCACCCTCTTGCCACCCCATGAATAATTTTCTAGATCCGCCCCTGCTTAAATAGAACTCAAAATTAGGTCTCCTGCAAACCATGGTGAGAAGTAGTGGCCAGCCTACCCAAACAAATCTACATCTAAAAGAACTGCCTCAGTTCCAAGGTGAAAGGCTCGTCTCACATTCCCCCCCCCCCCCCCCCCCTCCCACACAAAAAAAATAAACACATCATACCAACAGTCAAATGTAATGGTACAGTGACAGTGATGGTCTGGGGCTACAGGACCGGGTCGACCATAATTGATGGAACTACGGGTTCTGCAGAAGAATGTCCACCATCCGTTCATGACCTCATGCTCAACTGCACTTGGGTTTTGCAGCAGGACAATGATCTGAAACACACCAGCAGGTCCATCTCCGAATGACTTAAAAAATATAAAGGTATGGTTTTGCACTGGCCTAAACAAAGTCTGGAATTAGATCTGATTGAGATCCTTAAACAGGCCATTCATGCTTGAAAAAATTCCAATGTGAATGAATTAAAACAGTTCCATAAAGAAAAGTGAGCAAAAGTTCCTCCACAGTGACATGAAAGTCTCTTTGCACAACCAGTTTTTTTTTTTTTTTCCTTTTTCCAGTAAGGCCAGGCAGGTTTGGACAGCTTTTTTCCCTGAGTAAATTAAATCATTTAAAAACTGAATATTGTATTTTTACTTAGTGTAATATTAAATTATTTTGATGATCTTAATTATTTAAGTGTGAAAAGTATGGAGAAAAAGGAAGGGACAAGAACTTTTTTACGCCACAGTTTTTCAACTCTGCAAGTGCTTAAAATAATGTCTTCTTTTTAGGTTTTGCTTTCCTGTGTTGCCTCACTGTCTTTGTAGAACTCAGAGTTAGATGTAGGCAGAATAGTGTTTTTTTTATGTACAGTATGTCACAAAAGTGAGTACACCCCTCACATCTCTGCAAATATTTATTTATATCTTTTCATAGGACAACACTGCATAAATGACTCTTTGACACAATGAAAAGTAGTCAGTGTAAAGTTTGTATAGCAGTGTAAATTTATTGTCCCCTCAAAATAACTAAAAATACAGCCAATAATAGCTGAACCTCTGTCAACAAACGTGAGTACACCCCTAAGTGAAAATGTACAAATTGAGCACAATTAGTCATTTTCCTTCCCCTTTGTCATGTGACTCATTAGTGTTTCACTGTCTCAGGTGTCACCAGATAGCAGGTGAGTTAAATTTGGTATAAAAGCTCTTCCACTCTCTCATACTGTATGAAGTTTATGCCAAAATAACAATGTCTTGTGACTTTAAAGCATTCATATTAATACAATTCATAGGTGTTCTGTATAATTATCCACAAGTGTAATGGTGACGGGTGCAAATGCAAAACGATCTAGACCATGAAAGATCTCGAATAAACATTAAAGCAGTATATTTGTGCAAACTATATCTGCACTATTTGTGCAGAATTCCCAAATAGATGCAAAATTGCTCCCAATTGTAATACTAATTATACACAAAAATTGATTCTATGCTTCAGAAATTGTGCATATTATATATATATATATAAATTTTTAAAATAAAAAATATTAAATCTAATACCAATTCCTGCAGTACTACAAGCACAGCACCTCATTGTGCCATAGTGAATGTAAAATAATGATTATTCAGTGCAGTGCTGCCACCTTCCGGTAGGAACAAGAAACGCCAGTGATAAAGAAAACAAAATTCTTACTTGTTTCACAAAAGCATTTCTTTATTCTAGGAAGTACTTAAAAATTCTAGAATTACAAAGATGTCCTGCTACTGTAAAGCACCAATCAGATGATTGCAGTGTGTTAGGAGTTCCTAAACTCTAATAAACAATTATTTTCCCTAAAAAGGCTACCAGATAAACAACAACTCACAAAATACAGTCGTCTAGACCATGATTCAAGTTTATACCGCATGTGCTGATTGTGTTAAAAAAGAAGAGAAGTCCAACAGCCATTGATTTAATATCTGTAGTTTGATAACTGAAAAAAAAAAAAAAAAAAAAAAGATTGCACAAGTGCACACTCATTAAAACAGTAAAACCTACGATCACACACCTATGACTCATGGATGTTGTCGGGAGTTTCACTTTTTGTGATAGACCTTTGGAAATCTCGGTGCAGCCACATTATTTCACGTGATTCACAGGGAAAGTTTCCTGAGAAAGCAATGCCACTTTGTATTCTTCTTCTCATCATAACGGACTGGAGACGGACTCCTGGAACGGAAAGGAAATTCATTTATCATTTACAACAGTGCTGTATACAGTAGGTATTGAGACAACTGAAGTACACTATAGTACTAAAGGAAAAAAACTTTATTACATTCACATATGCAATGTTATTTGCAAACGTAAAGCTCAGTTCTTTAAAGAGGGGTTTTGTTTTTTATAACTTTTTTTTTTTTTTTAACCAAATGCTAGGGCAGGTTTAAATCCTCTGAGCTATGAGGAAGTGCCTGTACTGGAGAAATGACTCATGTTTCCCAAGCTGTACAAATAAAAACTTTTCATATTGTTCATTTCAGTTTCATTTTAAAAATAGAAACAGCTCTAATCTTGTCAGTACCTTAAGTAGCTTGCTGTTGTTTGGTAGCAGGATACAAAGATTAAAACATTTTTTTTATTTTTTTATTTTTTTTAAGCAACAAGATTTGGCACCTGGTTTATGGCTGGACTGTGAGCTACGTTAACTAGGGCTAGGGTTAGACTACAGTACGTATCACACTGATGAATCATTGTAAAATAGATCCACACAGTACAGGTTGGGTGAAAAGTGACAAGGCATTAAAAACTGGTAATAAAGTCCATATTTCCAATACAAATTCATTTTCATACAAATTCAACCAGTTTCCTACTGGAAGGAAGTCTTTTGTGAGAACTGATAACCTTCTAAATCTGTAATGGGAATTGTGAATAAACCGTCCAAATTCGAAAATGCTGATCTAACCACGCCCGCGCACTAAGAGCAAAATGAGGTGATGCACCGTGGGGTTGTGCTCCAGTGATACAGCCATTAAATATTGCCTAGTTAATTTTCACCCACCCTGTATAATTAGGTCCACGTCACTTTTAATAAATTGTTCCACTGACTAGAACAACCTCAGGGATTCGCCTTAGTTGAGGTTTTCCATTTTAAAAAGTTATATGAAAAGTAATGGTCAAAACAATGGGTAAGATGAGCAGGCCTAGGTTTTGGAACTGCAAGTCAATCAGGGAATATGAAACTTACCCAACCCCCCTGCTGCATGATCCAACTGCCCAGCTGATTGTTAAGAATGTTGAATATAGCATCTCGTACGAGTTCTTTCAGGTCTGGGCAGTTATTCTTCAAATATAGCGATAAGGTCATTGTGGCCTTCAGAAGATGCTTCTCTGGAACAATTTCAGGTCTTTCAGCCACCCATGTTTTACACAGGTATTCCACTCTGTTAGTGAACACACTGGCTACCTGAAAAAGAAAAAAGAAAAAAAAAAAGCATAATAATGTCTGGACTACATATTGAAAACTGCTGGATACGAGCGCTACTGTGGGATGGGATAGCAGACTGCCCCAGGGCATCATGAATATGTGCAAACGCGCCCATTATTACCCAATTTGGGATCAAAGAAAATGAACAAGCGCACTAAGAGTCATACATTTACAGGTTAAACATGAAGTATTTAAGCATGTGATGTACATCAATGTTTATGCAGTGTGAAATCTGCAGAACTGCATTGTGTTTATACATTTATACATTTACGGCGTCTATATCATGGGTAGCCAATCCTATCTGCAACGGGAGAGTGTGGGGACATTCCAATCAAGCACAGGCCACACCTGTTTAATCACGTTTAACTGATCAGCTTGCATGGAATGAAGAACTGCAACTACACTGGCAAATTCTTTTTTGTTTTTGTTTTTTTGAGAACACCCACTGCTTTCCATCATATGTTTTCGCGAAGTTAACATTTTCAGTAATCTTCATTGAGAAAACAAAACATATGGCAAATACATTTATCATCGATTATGTCAGTCCTTAATGCTCTTTCTTGCCTAAAGGAAAATTGGTTTCAGACTGAATGACTATCAAATTACAATTTATATATACAGTAAATCAAATACTTATTTACACAATATTACGTGATCATCAATGTGATCTTAAGTGGCATCCAAGATTTCTTGGAAATCTTCCAGCACATCCCAAAGACTTTCAATGGGGTTAAGGTCAGGATCAGTTTTCTTATGGCCGCACAGCTGTTTAGTGCCAATCCTCATCACATTGTGAGCATCACAAAATGCGCTTAGTTTCACTATTAAACATGGCTCTGACTTGGTGTCGATTTTTTTTTTACGCTGCAACTTCACCATGCGTTTACTGTAAATGGTCTCCAATTGATCATCAAGCTTATAGTTCAGCAATATCCTTTGCTTATAGTATCCCAATATCCTATGTGTTGGACAGTTCTTAAGAGCCAATTCCAGTAATTAAATAAAAATCTCCTTAGTGTTTTTTTTTTTCTTTGCTTGACACAGGCCAATAAGTTGACTCTTCTGAAATACAGTAACGTTTCCACAACAACAGGATATGTTTTGCAACATGGTTGTAAGAAATTCATCATTCATTCATTCATCTCCTATAGCATTTATCCTGTACAGGGTCACTGGGTTCTGGAGCCTATTCCAGGAGACTTGAGGCATGAGAGGATGAGGCAGGGTACACTCTGGGAAAGGGTGCCAGGCCATCATGGAACACACACACACACACACACACACACACACAAAACCAGGGTCTGGGTTTGATTCCCACCATGTGGTCTGTGTGCATGGAGTTCCACTCACATCCTAAGACATGCAGATTAAGCAGGTTGGTGTCCCCAAATTGCCCGTAGTGTGTGAATGAACGTGTGTATATGTGTGCGCCCTTATTTGGATTGGCACTCTGTCCCACATTGTGCACCAAGTCAACAGGCCCCATGCGACCCTGTATACAGGATAAAGCGGTATAGATGATGAGTGAGTAATTAAACATGTTTTATATTTTATGTTGGAGGTGTCCATTATGTCAGATAAATTGTAAATTATGAACAGTCAAACAAAACGACAGTCCGAACTGCTTAGTACATTTATGGCCATCTAAAACCAGTAGTTGCTTTTAAAATTTTTGTAGGCAAAAAACAACAACAACAACAACAACAAAAACCGTAGGGCAAAACCAGTGTGACTAGTGTGAAGCTAATCCTAATGCTAACAGGAAGTGTTTAACAGATGCAAATGTGCGCGTGACCCCACACACCTGGTCAGTGCGTGCTCTCTGGACGTCACGCATGAGCGGTTGGATAACGGTCGCATCGTAGTGGTCTCCCAGGTCCCGCAGCTGCTTGGCTATATTCATAGGGTCGAAGTCGCCTGGTAGGGAGAAAGTTATTATGAGTTAGAAACACCATTTTGGTTTTGTAACCGGAAAAAAGGCAAAAAGCAAAAAGAAACTAACTCATGGGTTATTCCCGGAAACTCACTGTGTACTCGGAAACGCAGCTAGCTAGCTAGCTAGTACAAATAACACCTCTACAACATTATATGTCGACCCGTGGTCGTAAAAATATAAATGTTAAGTTAGTAAATGGATGATTAAAAAACATAAGTGACGTTTAATCATTTGTTGATAGGTTTGTTTCACGTTAAGACGGTTGGTTTTGTTTACACAGACAAATACCTGGCGTTCAGGTACAGCTAGAAGATTTAGCTCTCTAGTTTAATACTTGCCAATACTAAGAAAGCAGCACTAATTCGTTCTGAGCCGCTGACATTTATTAATTTCTTAAGAAACAAGTGCATTTTGTATAATGTTAACGTATCACGATTCGAAAATCGGAAACACATTTCAAACAAACAAGATGTGAAATATCGTTGACTTACCCGGATCACCATCTGTCTCCAGATAGGACTCGTCAAAAAAACAACACAGAACATCCAAGGTTTGATGTTCAAAATTTTGTCTTTTTACATCTTTCTCCATTGATAAATACTGAAAAGAAAAGGCCTAAATACTACACAAGCCTCTCGGGAGCTCAGCCTCTTCCAGCAGGGGGACTCTTATTTTATGACTCAAAAAATTATTTAACAAATATTAAACAGGATTTCTCTTCACAATCGTCCTGGTGAGAAATGATCCACTGTGATCTGGATGTGTAGGGTGCACTAAAGAGCAAAGTACGCTCCCTTTTAGGGTTTTTTTTTTTTTTTTTAAGAGAATGGTAGTGCCTATCAGCAGTAAGGTATTCTACCTCTTACATCATCGGTTCCCGCCCTTACTGTGTTGCCATGCTAGCTTTCACCTGCATGGCACAGTTTAACCGGCAGATGGCGCTATTGGAGCAGTAATGAATCCCACTTGACTGCTACACACTTACTGCCACACCCTAACGATTAACCTGCAGAAATGGTTTCCATCACGATGTTGCTTCGAAGTTAAAAGAAGTAGGATTTAAAGATGTTTCAAAACAAGTTATGCTTGCAAGTGTTTTAATGTTATTTGTATGCAGGTGCTGTGCATGCTCCATCATTGTCTTTTCCTTTAGGATTCCTTTTGGTATTCCAGGTTTCCACCCAAATACATGCCAGTGTGTGAATTGGCAAGTCTAGAATATAGTTGCAAAGCAATGATGATCGGCCTCAAGCACCTGCCGCGTTGCCACCCGGGCGCACCAGAAGAGAGCAGTAGGCAGCTTTTATATAACTAAGGAATGTATTAGCCACTTTTAACCATAAGTCTAAGGCATCACCACAGCTGAACCGTTTGAGATATCAAAAATCCCTCAATTTTGCAACCTCAATGTCTTGAGATCATATTGGTCTGGTCTGGTGGCGATTATATGGAGCTGTTAAAGCAGGAATGAATTCACCTGTCTTGTCCGAGCAGACTCCTACACACACTGTGCCACAACCTATAACGTTCAATCTGCAAAAATGGTTTCCCTCACGGTAAAGCTTCGAATTTAGTTAAAAAGTATGTTTTTAAGACTTTTGCATGTGTGCGTGTGTGTGCAAGGGTACTGAATTAAAATGTTAAAAGCTCCGGCCAATAAAACTTTTTGAGCCAAGGCCTGAATTTCATGTTTGTATTAAGATTCAAATACATATGTATATGCAGTCATTGTAGATCTAAACAGTGAAAAGCTATTAAAATGTTCATAGTATTTCAGTAATGTTTATTGCCAGTTTTCAGTAACTAAATTAAACATGGGGACGGTTTGAACTTTGATCGCCTTGTATATTTCCTTGTATTTTTATGGAATACAAAAAACAAACTTTAATCAAGCTTTAGTGAGTCTTCATTTGCATGCTACTGGACTGTACATGAATGTGAAAGCACTCTTGTTGCTCTGGCATACCGGGCTCTCAGTTTGAGTATTTCAAAACGCCCTCACCTCAGACTGCTGCACATATGTTTCTTCAAAAGTGTCTTGTCATCACTCTGGTTTCGTAACACAAGAGACCACAGGAGACTTCTTGCAGGACGAATAAACATTGTCTATTCATCTTTAAATTTAGTTTTTTCTAGTCTGTGGTCCAGTTTTTTGTGTGTGGGGGGTAAGCCATGCTGTGTCACAGTTTCATTTGTGTTTCTTCCAGGTATATACACACACTGTATATACCCGGTAAACTATCGCAGTGATTGGGTCTGTTGTGTGAAAAATATAGTCATGCCCATCTCAAGGGAAAAAGTGCTAGATTACTGGTATATTGTATTAATTTTCTCTCATTTATCAGAAAAGGATAGAACTGTCACTCGGTTCAGATCCGTATCGCAGTCCACCATTTAGTGATGCCTGGACTAGTACATCCTGCATTACTGGGATGGGCTCCAGATCTACCACAACCCTGACCAGGAAAAAATTATTATTGAATGTAATTGAAATAAATGGCAGCTTCCTAATTTGGAGAAACTCTCAGTTCAATTACAGTGAAGTGTGTATAAATAGTGTATTTATGATAAAAGACCAGAAAGATAAATTCATTAAGTTTAATCATTCTGCTGTCTTCAAACTTGTCAGCTGATGTGTGTAGTGCAGTAGGCAGTGGGTTGTGTTGAAAATGCTCTATAATTAGCATATAGAGGTGCATGACTCAAATGGTTAAGTCCTTTGGTTACTGATCAGAAAGTCCAGTGTTAAAGCCCCAGCTACCCCCAAGCTCCCATTGTTGAGCCTTTGAGCAAGACTTTTAAGCCTCTCTGCTCCAGGGGTGCTGTATCCTGGCTGACCCTGTGCTCTGACTAGAGCTGCACGATACATCATTTCAGCATCGACATCGCGATGTGTGTGTGCACAAATGGTCGTATTGCAGGAGGTGCGATACAGGATTAACCCAGTTTGTGCACCTGGTTTAAAAATCTGTCCATCAACTGACTAGTAGTGGACAGTTTCCATTTATTCTAGCAGAATAAACAGGTACATGAACAGTAGTGCCATTGCAGCGTATTGAGAGGCAGCCGTTAAGGTTTTAAGGAAGGACGTACTGATTGTTGCACCACAGTTTTGCACAGTAAACGGGCTGCATTTAAAGAACTAAAATAAAATAAAAACGTAATACTCGAGCAGTGCGGATCTGTGTGGCAACACAGCACTGGACCGTTTAAAAAATAATAATAAACTGCTTATACGGAAGTCATGTCCGTGTGTGTTAACTAGAAGGCTTCGGATACCAATACCTGTGTATTGGGGTTTTCTGATATGCCTTGTAGAACCAAAGTTAACATTACTGTTAAAACATGTAAATTGTACTGCTCTTGGAATATGTGAATGACGTCACAAAAATGCAGAACTAATGACGTGTATATTATTATTATTAGTCACAAAAACAACCATAAAAACATGATTTATAAATCTGTGCTATTTCCTTGCCTATGTGACCCATTTTTCAGTTCATCATACAGTATGTCACTGTACTAATAAATATATAAATATATATACATACATATGTAAATTGGATGTAAAATGTATGTATCTATGTAATAAGGGAGCTCAAACATATATATATATATATATATATATATATATTGTGTGTGTGTGTGTGTGTGTGTGTGTGTGTGTATCATAGATGGCAGAATGCACTTCCTAATTCAACAATGAGCTCCCTTATTTTAGGGTAAGGTTATGGTAACATTCAATATTATCATCATAACATATTAAATTCTTAATTTGCCTGAATTGATAGTTAATCAGGAGGTCAAATATTGTAAACAACCCCCATTGTTGGGCCCTTGAGCAAGGCCCTTAACCCTATCTGCTCCATGGGTGCTGTATCATTGCTGACCCCGCGCTCTGACCCCAGTTACACTGGGATGTGCAAAGAAGGAATTTCACTGTGCTGTAATGTATATGTGACAAATAAAGGCTTTTTTTTTTTTACTTTTTTTTTTACTTGCAGTATATACTGTCAACAAATATCCAGGGCATGAGATCTGCTATGATATGGTTATCCAATCTAAGCTCTCAGATCGGTATTTATCCTCTTTTATGGTGACTGGACTAATTTGCAGTATCATTCAATGATCGATAAATTGTAACTCTCGGGAGAGAAAAAACCTGATAAACAGTCCCTGCACAATTTCGATAATTACTACATTTCTGATGCCCAACTAAACAAACACATGAGAGAGCACAAACAAGCAGCCCACAAACGCAGAACAATAAGACCATGTCAACCTTTTATTAAGTTGGCCAAACATCGCCGTTTCTCCCCGTGCATTATTTATGCGTCTTAGCACCTCAGAGAGAAAACGGTCACGCCCCGGTTCATCTTTTTTGCAGTATATATCTGTGAGGCGCTATTTTCCCCATTACCTGTCCTGATGCTCTTCTAGCCGTGGCACTGATATTAAAGTTATCAATAATGAGGGCAGAGGAAGCATAAACAGCTGAGCAGCAGTGCGTAATTCCGAGCAGAGAGGGTCAAATGAGATCTGTTTGCATACCTGATGTAAATAATTTCTATAAATAATGACAGCGCACATCTGTCAGAGTGGGGAGAAATTTCTGAAGAGGTCATTTTATGTAAGGAGTAAAACTCTTGGAGGCTTATAGAAGAGAAATAAACAAGCAGGGTTGTGTAATGTTCCTGGTTCCTCTTCCCACTCAGAACATTATTTTACATTTCTGCTTAAAGTCTTTCCTTCTTTTTGTACAACAGACATTTGTACAAATCAGTAATATATTTTCATTTATTATTGAACCAAAAACGTATGGCCATACTTCATGTAAGAGGCAAGTCTCTTTTATTGCTTAAATTACAGTAGCTCTAAACAGATTCATGAATTCAACAGTACTGTTGTAAAGTGTGTCAAAGTCTTGCCCTGTTTAATATTTAAGTATCAGCCACTTAATCATTTGATATTTTGTCCTTTCCTTGTTGCTGTTTTGAATAGAACCCACAATCAGTCTTGGAAATAATTCCTCCCCATTTTTTCTTTTTTCTTTTTTGTTTTTGTTTGTTTTTTTCCTTTCCCATTCTGCCAAAACAGTGAATGATGGTGGACTGCAGGCACAATCAGGTCAGAGAGAAACCACACAGACTTTATTTACTGCTCCACTGGCCTTGTACCATTTGTCTGCCATGACACAGGAGGCGAATAAGCTTTACTGTACCTACGCAACCCACGCTGGCCTTATGAGCTCCTTTCCAATTGTGCCTCTGCAGAGACAGGCGACTCAAATCTGATTTGATGCCGTGACAGCTGTCCGAGTCTCCCAGGTGTCCCGCTCTACTCAGCAGCAAAGTGTCTTATTAAACAAGAAATACCACAGAAAACAGAGTGAAACTCTGACAGAGAGAGCAGAGCCCTTTTATGATATTGCTCACAAATAACACATGGATGAGTGAGTGTTTGTGTGTGTGTGTGTGTGTGTGTGTGTGTGTGTGTGTGTGTGTGTGTGTGTGTGTGTGTGTGTGTAAGTATTTGTACCCTCCAATCTTTCCCTGAAATCGGTGTCCTTGACAGCTAGGATATAATTACAATCACAAACGATCATTCACGAGAGGTTGTGTGATTAAACACACACACACAGACAGGGCTTAATTTCTCATCTCCCCCATACAGACCTGGGAACTGAATATTACTCCCTTAACAGTGCTTTGCCCTTTTCACATGCTAAACAGTGTGAATCACATCGAGCACTCCCGTCTTGTAGCTGGATGTCGGATATCGAATGGACTCTTTTGACATTTTGAATATGATTACGACTCCGGGGAGCTCTCATCACTTTTATGTTCAGTCTTGAGCTTTAACTTTACTGATATATGTTAATGATTGCACGGCCAAAACATGATGTCAGCTGGTATTTGGTGAAAGAGAGTTATGATTGTAATCATCAAAAACAGAACCATCTTTTATAGGGCACACTAGATGTCTTTTCCTCTGAGTTTTCCCTCCCGATTCCTCTTGTTTTGCCAAACATCTCGAACACTAGGTGGACTAGCTATATTAAATTGCCCCCTGGATGTAAATGTATAATATATATTTGCAGTGTCCTGCAATTACCAGCATACTGTCCAGAGTGTATTCCTGTCTCTCTCCCTTTTGATAACCTTGGGATCTGGCCCAAACGCTGGGTGTAGATCCTGGAGATGTTTTTTTTTTTCCTCTCCCTCCAGCACTTATTTCAAATACAAGTTAGTTTCACAGAGACATAAGCAAGAGACTCTTAATAATAAATTAGTTTTTTTTTCCCGTAGTATACAATTAAGTAGACTGAATATGAATAACAATTTTGTGATTTCACAGCTCATTTGAATCATTTCATCATATTTCTACAAAAGGTACCACAGGCTTTCTCAACCCTGTTCCTCAGGACACACTCTAGGCACATAGTCTACATTTTTGACATTAGCTAATGAGCCTGATATCAGTATTGTTTAGGGCTGGATGAAATGGCCCAAAAAAAAGATCACAATAATGTTTTTTTTTTGTTTGTTTGTTTTTCATATCAGTGAATTTTTAATGAGCTATTGCAAGACTTTTATTAAATAAAAAGCAGGACAAAATGGTTTAATTAAGCCTTTATTTATTTATTTTAATCAAGGCACACAAGAATGGAGAGGTACTCACCTCTAACTCGTCACACTGAGCCATGTTGCCACTGCATCCGCAAAAATCTGGATGAATGCAGTAAAGATTTGTACAAGTTGCTCGAAACCCATAAGGATGTAATATTGTGTTCCTTCAACATAATGCACCATTTGTTTTTTGGACATGTTAATGCCAGGCGAGGACGTCCTCAAGGAAGAACTAGTTCGGACGTAGTAATGATGGCACCGACCATTTAACAGTATGTGCAGACGGGAAAGATTTAAGCATTGTGATGTCGCTGATTTGTTATTATGTTGATGGATCGAATTCCTGACGACATCACTATGTGGTGATAAAGCACTGAGCATGTCCGGGGATTTAGTCCAACCCACCGGACGCAATGACAACATAGTAAGTGCATGATAAGCGTCTGGCCAGACCACAGTGCGATCATAGACATTAGAACTGGCGAGTGCATGATTCTGTATGTGAAAGTGACCGCATGATGACTACGAAGTACAGTGGAACCTCGGATTGCGAGTAACGTGGTTTACTAGTGTTTCGCAAACCGAGCAAGATTTTTAATAAATTTTTAATCGGAACCCGAGCAAGTATTAGTTTACGAGCACCGAGTATCATGTATCACGCATGCGACTCTTATTTTGACACCGAGCGTCACTCTCTCACTTCCCCCCAAGGTGGGGAGAGGGAGGAGGAGTGTTACTGTGTAAAACGAGGCGAGGGAAGGGGCTAATTCCACACACACACACGGTGCCGGCGCGCACCAACGGAAACACTTATCTGTCAAGATTTATTTGTACAGTGCAGATTAATTTGTTTTATTTTCAATTTATAGATTGTATTAATTATTTTTATGTATTTATTTTTTGGGGCTGTGGAACGAATAATTTGAGTTTTCATTATTTCTTATGGGAATGATGATTTGGTTTACGAGTGTTTTGGAACACTGGCCTACTTCCAGAACGAATTATGCTCATAATCCAAGGTTCCACTGTAGTGTGAACTTCATAAATGCACATTTCCCCAGTTCGACCCTCTGCTCCACTGCGTTCTTCGATATTTTTTGGACACTGTAGGACCTTCACAGTCTTCATCTGTGTGACAGGGGCCTTACATTTAAATAAAGAAAGCAAGTCAAATCAACGAGTATATTGACCTAACATCATTAAGACAAAATAAATATGAAAAATTTAATCTCTTGAATTCTGTAAATACAATGCTATAGGTGAACTGTAAAATTCATTAATGGGTGTTTGAATATATTCCTGGTTTTTCTACACAACTTTCACACGACTCTGATCTGATGCTGAGGTAACCCGTCCTTTTTTTTATTGACAGTTTCTTCCTCGTGTTCCACACTGATTCTCTTACTGGGTGTGTCTCATTTCAGGGGCTGAAGAGTACATGGTCTTCACTGACTGCATGACCGCGAAGGCTGAACCGACGATCTGGTCTACAGAGCTGAACTGCCGTTGGGTAACATTTCATCACAACTGTCTCTCATGATACAGATTTCACAGAAATCCCCTTGTTTTTTTTGTTTTTTTAATTTATATTGTATGATTAATTTTTTAAAATATATTTAATATGCTTAGATCCTGCACTGCCGTAGTCTCTTCTTGTTTCTTCCCCGGCTCACAGAGACTCTTCGGACAGGTTGGGCTGTGGAGCATACACCATTGGACCGTTCGTTTTAGGGAAAGCGTATGGCTTTGTGGCAAGAAAGAGCACAACAGATGCCATGTTTGTTTTGAGAATGCTGATGGAAAAGTAAAGAAAAGGTCAGAAAAAGAGTTGCATTGTAGATCTAGAGGAAGGGTATGACAGCTTTTTCATTACCCAGAGATGAAGTGTGTGTAAATGAGAGAGGAGACGGGGAAAAGGTGCAGTTGCAAGGAGTAGAGGTAGTGATGGTAGAGGAGGTTAAATGTTTAGGGTCAACTGTACAAAGCAATGGGGAGTGTGTTAGAGAAGTGAAGAAGAGAAAGCAGGCAGGGTGGAATGGGTGGAGAAGAGTAGCAGGAGTGATCTGTGACAAAAACATCTGCAAGAATGAAAGGGAAGGTTTATGTTGTATGCTATACAGTTCGGTAGACGTTGCCGCTGGCTCTGTGTTCGCATCACGCAGGACCTGTCATGGTCCCGTCACATCATCACCGTGGTGAAAAAGGCCACCCCTGCAGGCGCTTGAGAGACTTTTGTTTCCTCTAAGGTGCTTAGGAACTTTTACTCCTGCACCATCGAAAGCATCCTAATGGGAAACATCACAACCTGGCTCGGGAACAGCACCATTCAGGATAGACGAGCTCTTCAGAGGGTGGTGTGATCATCTAGGCTCCCTGGCCTGCACTCAGTCTACAGCAAGCGGTGCCGGACCAAGTCCAGGAAGATCGTGAAGGACCTCAGCCACACCAACAGTGGACTGTTCTCTATCTGTTGCAGCCAGGAAAGCGCTTCCGCTCCCTGAAGGACAGGCATTACTTCCAGCAGGCATTACGGGCTCTCAAGCAGAATGTTTGCTTGAGAGCCCGTAATGCCTGCAGGAAGTAATGCCTGTCCTTCAGGGAGCGGAAGCGTTTTCCTGGCTGCAACAGATAGAGAGTGGAGTCAAGCAGAACTCCACATACTGTAGGACTCAACTGATTGGACTTACGTTTTCTTCACACATGTTTGAGCACATAGTACACATGTGGCACATTTCTGGTTCTGTTTACACAAAAAGAAGGACTTTGCACTATAACGATGGACAATACCACCGCTGCTGCTCTTCATTTCATTTCACACTCCATGGCCACCCATACTGCTGCACATATTGTACATTCCATATTCTTTATACAGTTTATACTCAATCATTTTTTATATACCTATATTTTATACTTGTTTTTTTTCATAACTGTATTACTGCATATTGTAGTTCTTATATTAAATTTTTTTTTCTATTGGCATTTGCCTCTTATTATTTCCTTTTAGGTCACAAACAGTCATGTAAGCATTTTACTGCATCTTGTACTGTATATGGTATATGGTTGTGTATGTGACAAATAAAATTTAAATTTAATTTGCTATGCTTTTAGCCAGCCATCCTAATTAACAATTTTTTCATCGGTATTGATAAAGTGTCTATGGCAGAATACATTGTCATTGTTCTATTGTCCAGGCCTACAGTAGTAGTGTTCATATGGCCGATGTTAAAAGTGACATGAATCAAATTTAATTGAATATAGCGGATGGTATTATAGCGATCCTCTTAAAATGCTGTTCTCCGTGCTACTCCTAATAGTTTTCACCACAGCGGCTCATCCGATGCAAATTGAGGGTCAGATTTTTGTGTAACCAACATGAAGGCATGGATTCATCCTGACTTATCCAGGTGTGGGATGAGTACTAAGGGTTTCCTGCAAGCCCAGTGGTAATGTGTGAGGGCACTGGCTGGGCTGTGAACCCCAGGCCTTCTGCATTCCATACAAGAAGCTTACCACCGGGCCACCAATGCCAACAGCAATTCACTGTCAATGACTTGTTAAATCGTGTTGTGATCATGCATGCATTGTTTCGTGATTACACATCGATTCATAGGCTACATAAAAAAAATGATAAAATTCAAAATACTTCAATAATAAATTCTTCGCAGTGACTTGATTTTGCTGTTAGAAAACATTTATCATGTCTGTTTATCATTTGACTATTCATTCGTAAAGCAGTTTGTTTCACTCGTTTACTTTTTAGAGCTCCGATACATTTGCCTTGGTGTTTCCATTTAGCCCTACAGTGGAATTAATGTTTTTTTAATTAAGCAGGCTCACTAAAACAAAGTTCCTGGAAAAGATTTCTGTGATTCCCAGAAGCACTTGTGCTCTTTTAGCTCTGTTTATTATCGCACAGTGTGACACACTCCAGCACTCAAAGCAAACTACTTTAAAGAGTCAGCTGTGTAATTAAATTTTATTTCATGTACTTTAATTAAATAAACATTTATTACGTGTGGTGGTGGGTCTGAGAGAACTGTAAAAGTCATGCTTTATTGTTTGTGTTTGCCAACAAGATGACTCCAATAGTGTTTTTTTATGTAATGATGTGCTTATAGATGTGTTAGATCTCATAGAATTTTTCAAATATTTCAAATAATCATTCTAACAGCTGAGAAAGGTTTGCAAGCAACAGTAACAGATCCTGCAAAGCAGAGACGTAACGTTGCACCAAACAGCCCTGCGATGGATTGGCATGTGACCCACCTGGTGCCCTGAGTTCCCTGGGATAAGCTCCAGACCCTGTACAGGATAAACTGTCTGGAGAATGAGTGAGTGAGAGAGTGGCACCAAACACTTTTTAACCAAACAATTGTATGCATTTCACATATGTTTGCATAAAATTAATCCTTGAAACAAAAGTAGAACTCCTCTCCCCGATTTTCTCCCTAATTTGGTCATATCCATTCCCAAACCGTCACTAGGGGTCTCCTACAACAAGACGACTACTTAATCATACCATGTGTTTCCTTTTAATCATGTGATGCCAGCCAACTGCATCTTTTTGAACTGCTTGCTCAAACACCTTTGTGGGCGTTGTTACACACTTGGAGGACGGCGACATCCGCTCCTCTGTTTGCTTGAGTTTGATTGGCTGTAGAGCCTGTGATTGATGTGAGAGCTAACTGAGTTCTATCCCACCCCCCTTGAGAGAGCTCAGCCAATCAATTCTCTCTAGGCCCCCCGCCTGCGGGAGGCTACAGCATCACCCAGGAATCAAACTAGCAGCCTCTGGATGATACGGCGGACGCTTTACTGCACCACCGCACTACTCATTAACGCGAATATCACACAGCAAAAAACTCATTTAGTGTGCATTTAGGTACAGTATGTAGACATGGTCAAGACTACCTGCCGAAGTTCAAACCAAGCATCAGGGTGAGGAAGAAAAGTGAGCGAGTTACAACTTGTGGCATGGCTGTGCCACATATGACAGGTTGCCCAGAGATGAACTGTGGTATGGCGTGAGGAAGTCGACAGTGGCAGAGAAGTATGGTTTAGGGTGAAGGTAAGGACTCCACCAGGGATCTGCTCTTAGTCTCTTCCTTTTTGCAGTGGTGATGGACAGGTTGACCGATGAGGTTAGACAAGTGATCAGCGAGAGTGGCTGTGGCTGCCAGATGGGCTGGACTGAGTCTTTCTGAAACCGCTGATCTATTGGGATTTTTCACGGCACACACTACCATCCTCGAGGGTTTACAGAGACTTGTCTCCCGAGGTATGCTGAAGAGGATCTATGAACACGCAACATGTCGTACCTTAGAGCAGCTGGGAACCTTGATGGTCGATTGGCCGAGCTCTCTCAGAGGGGAGGAATTGGAGGTACTCTAGGGCCTTTCACATCAATTGCGGTTGTGAAGTGAAAGTAGCGGAAAGGGTTATCCTCTGAGCATGTTACGTAGCAGTTTGAAAAGATGCAGCCGGCCCGTAGCATACTGTATTATTTGTAAGTAGCCTTAATGGGGGAATGTCCGAATGACAGGTGGAGATTGGGTAAGACTAAATAAGGGTGATTTTTTTTTTTTTTAAATCATAAAAATAATAATTTTTAAAAACTGCTATAAACTAGTCATACTCTTTTTATACTTAAAATTAATAAGATCAAAAACGCAGGTTGTCATGATACTGAATAAAAAGCGTCTATTCCTTTATCCTTGTCTTTCCTGTGATGGAAAACTGCTCCTTTTGATATTCCTCTAGACTCCTTCTAATAACGTTAAACGAGCATCACCTTACTAAAGCTAAAGCTTTACAGTATTATACAGTACAATTACAATATACAAAAAAAACAATTAAAATTTTTTGTTGTTGTTAAACATAACTTTTAATAATCTATTTATTAGTCTTTGGTTATGTAGATCATCTACAGTATAATTCCCTGTGAGTTATTATATCCAAATGAAAATATATTAGAATGACCAGCTAGGAGCTGCTGTTATAGAAATTAGTCACCACCTTCCAGCTAATCCGATTCGAGAGTTCAGCAGCACTGGTTCAGACGTGACTAATGTACAAGACTAATATAATAATGAATAATATAATGATAATCTAATAAAATGAACTTGTCTCATGGCAAATCTACACACAGGAGCAACATTTCTAAAAGAATTCATCTCCTTTATTAGTTTTCATTTAAGGCAATCCAATACAAAGCATTTCACAACCCACCGTTATAACAACAATCATGTACAATATAATTAATTTGAGGTGAAAAACAAACATGCCAGTGAAAATTATGAAAAAAAAAATTTTAAAGAAAAAATTTTAGAAAAATAAATTAATAAATAAAAATAAAATCTTAAAAAAAGACTATGTGACATGCTGTGGCTGTCAGATTACAACCTAAATGAATAGCACAGAAAAGGAAAAACATCAACAAAATCAAATCAGCTAACTAATCCTGCTGCTATATTTGGCAATTACATGCACACTTAATTGGCTGAAACTGAAACTGTCTCTACGGTATGTTACAGATGTTGGCACGGAACATGTATCTGTACTGTACATCTCCCCTGACATGTTGCGATCAGGTGTGCTTGAAGAGATACGACATTGCGAGTAAACCTCTTTTGTGTACTCCTTCTATTTTGTATTTTTGATCCAGGTCAATATGTTCTCTAATTAGCATCTCTAATCTGTAATTTATTGTACATTGGGTTGTCTGGAAAAAGCGATGTTGCACACTGAGTAAGTTATAAAGAACAGATTAAGGATTGCTATGAAGATGACAAATACAGTAGGTCTCCGTAAGCCTTCTTTGAAAGAATTCTGCGTATTGTAGATATGGGGGGAGACATGGGATTTTGATTGTGTCCTGGAAGTGTTTTTTGTCCAAAAATCACTCATTGACAATGTCAACATGTCACATATGGGTTGATGCATTCAAATTGGACTAAGTGGTCCTTGTATAGATCACAATCGTATTCTGTGTTTCATTATCATGTTGGATAATTAGGAATTCATGAGTTTAATGAAAGGAAGGGCATCAGTGTAGAAAATTGGTTATGGTTGTTTCTTGTGAAATACGCCATATGGCCGAAAGTATGTGGACACCCCACAACAACACCGACGTGTGCCGTTTCCAAAAACCCTGGGCAGGAATATTATTCCTATCATAATGAACTCCAGTATTGTGAACAAGGGTAGCTCAGTGGACAAGACATTGGAATACAATTCAGAAAGTACCAGATACAAACCCCAGCACCGCCAAGCTACAAATCTTTGGCCTTTGGGAAAGGGCTCATGTGTATATCAGGCTGATTATGAGTCAATATATGTAAGGGCATCTGCCAAATGCCGTGAATGTTCTAGGAAGTCTAGATTTTGGAGCGTGGCCATGCGGTTTTGTCCATGCAGCCACAGGGTTAGTGATGTCAGGCAGTACTGGTGAGGAGGCCTAGTGCACATTCGGCATTCCAATTAATTCCAAAATAGTTCAGTGGAGTTGAGGCCACTCAAGTTCTTCCACACGAGCAGATAATTATATGAATGAGAAAGGTGTGGGTGTTCCTAATAATGTGGACAGTGATCATATTGTGTAGTTGTCGGATCATAATTTGGAAATCAGAATGTACCTTTGTAAAATAATAATAATGCACACTTTAAAGAAAATCTCATTTTTATAGAAAATGTAATTTATCTAAATGGTGCTTAACATCTTTCAGAAGCTTCCATAACATGAAAGCTATCCTGCTGGAATTTGATAAACAACTGAAATAATTCAACAGAGCTGATTGGCCAATTGGCTTTTCCTTATATTGAGTTAGAGATCACGATCAATCCAGCAGCAACGGTTGAATTATTGGAGCGTTCACTCTGACTAAATGTGCAACAAAGATGAAATAATACTTCTTATTGTTTTGTGTGCTTTCATTAGTTACAATCAATAATTCACTTGTCATCTACTCATCGCTGCAGCGTTACCGAGTGCACAGTTTAACAGGTCACATCTTGACGCATCTTTAAGTTCCCTGTGACTCGCCAGACATGTGTAAAATAAATTTTCCGTAAAGTGAAATAAAGCTGTGCAGATCCTTATCGATCTTTTAATCATCCAGGACTGTAATTTAGTTGATCACTGAGGTCTGGTCTTATTTGATTACAAGTGTTTTGACAAACTGTAATTGGTTCTGAGGGCCACAATACTGTATTCAGAGTAGTATTAATTTACTGTTGGAGAAGGGAGAGAGAGAGGTGGAAAAAAACAGCAAAGAAATTGAAGTGATTTTCGGAATAGCAGATGTGACCATATATCAAAAGACAGGACAAACAGAAAAAAAAAACCCAAACGAGTTATATTGCAGTGCGCAATAACCTTGTAGATTACAATCGAATTCACCCGGTCCTTAAAAGTTTAATTTCACCCTTGAGCATATAATTAGGAATACATTTTTACTGCTGTGCTTCTTAACTGATATGAATAAGTTTAAATTGACCCATTATGTGACTTTCTTCTGTCTAGAAACACTCCACTGTGTATCATGTTAGCAGCATGCTTTGAACAGACAAGAAACATAATTTACTAAGAAGGAATGTAAAGACTAAAAAGCAACACCTAACTCAAGTGGTGCGCAAAAGTGCCACACGAACAAGTCTCACTTGTTGAAAATGCCACTAAGAAAAGTATCAGAAAACTTCACCTGAATGCACATAGTACACCAATGTGGAGTAAGGTCAAAGGTCAGAGCAGGAAATACCTGTCCAGGTACACTGAGACAACGACAGACAGGCACGAGTTGAATCCACAAATATCATCCTCTTCCTCCCTTCTCAACTCACTTCCCCAAAAGAGAAACAGTCATGAGCCGAGATTTTTTTTTTTCCTTTTTTTTTGTTTTTTTTTTTGTTTTGTTCTGACAACAAAAAAAAAAGTCACTGAAGTGTGCTTCATTGATCATGCTGTTGTCCCAGAGAAAACAGGCAGGAAACAAAAGCTGTAACAGAAATGCCTTGGCATCTCAGTGTGTCCCAGAGAGAGAGACGGTATACAGAGTCATCCACGGAGCCAGTGGCCTGCTGCTCCTCCATCAGTCCAAACCCATAATTCCAAGGAGTTGCGCTGTGAGGCCGATCACACCTTGAGACACACTCCGGGAAAGGCTTACCTCATATCTGTGTGTGGTGTGTGTGTCCTGAGGGCGTGTAAGGGGGCGGCGCCGGGTTAGGCTTGATGCCTCGGCTCTTCATGTATGAAATAAATTGGTCAGGGATTTCTGCCAGGACATCTTTGGCCAGCCGAGCCATGCTTAACACATGATTACCAGTCCGGTCCATGTAGTCCCGGAACGGCACAAACTGCAAAGACCAAGAAGTGCTTGTTTATTTCATTTCTGCGATCATTTGTTAACTGAGTGCAACTGTGATGGGAGTTGCATTCAAGTCAGAGACTGGGTTGAATTTAAGCTGCTAATGAAATATAATTAATGAGTATAATCCCGCATGCTTAGACATTATCATTACTAATGTTCCCTGCAGAGAAGAGAAAACACAAAGGAAAATGCCTCTGGGAAATTCAGAAATTCATTCGGGATCTACATTAATAATTGGCTTATTAGAAAATGGGTTCTGGTTCATGGATCAGCTACCTAAAGCTTAACTAAAAAGGGCATTTGTTAAATCAGTAATGAAAAATGCTGATGAGTTGATGCTTGGTTGGATTTCATCTCTTGAAAAGAGATCAATTTAAGAGAGACAGAGAGGGTGACAGAGGAGGGTGCCACAGCGGTTCCAAAGCATGAAAATTGAACGTAACATCATTTTAACATGAACATAAATAAAAGAGTTTTAGAACTTTTTTTTTCCCCTAGTGTCACCTGAACAATGTCGCGTTCTGCTAATTTCCCTCGTGAAGAAATCCTTATGTCATCACCGTCCAACTCCACCATGGCTGAAAGGGAAAAACAGCAAACAGTGATCTTAGTACATACAGTACATCAAATACAGATAAGTGACAAATCTGTTGGTTTCCTTCTGCTAATGCTAAACATTTTGCATTCAGTTTTGGTTCCCTTAAAACAGAAATATACTTATCCAATTTACCCCCTACTTGAATCATCTGATAACAAAGGTCCTGGAATATATAGGCACATATTGTATGCGAACAAATATGCTCACAATGTTGTAGGTTGACTAAACGAATGTATGTTTTAACGGCGAAGGAGGAGGTAGGGGTTCATGCGATCTCATGGCCGAGTGGGCAGGGGTTTTCACAGGGTCTTTGGCTTCATTCCGCCTGCCGAATTCTTGGCAATGGTGTGGATTGGTGACTGTAGACTCCCACCTAGGTGTGAATGAGTGTGTTTCTAGGTATGTGAGTGCACACACTTTCTTGCCTCAACCGAGCTTTTGGATGAAGGCTAGTTGCACAGGGCATCGTAGATGTGCACAAAACATTGTTGGAATGTTCAGTGCATCTCTACATTTTCCCACAAGCGCTCTCTTCATCACTATGTGAATACGGTTCAACACATCTAAGTTCAGCATTTTTACTTGGCAGACCCTTTTACCATTTGAGCAGAAATGCCCAATGAGATGGCAGCTGCTCCGCCTTTGGCTGGTTTGCATTAGCGCGCTAGCCTTGGCAGCAACTCTATGCTAAGAAGATTTAATGGCTGATTGCTCAATTATCACAGCTTGTTGAGCTCACAGCTAATGTTGCTACAGTAGGAAGGATTATCTGTGGTTGGGACTAAATTTGGGTTTTGACATGTGCTTTGTGTTTTTAAAAGATATAAAAACGCGATACTATAAGGAGAGTCAAGTGTACCTGTAGCTGGTCAAACTGGTCCTCCAGTTAACAGCTTTTTATGCAGATGTTTTGTGTGTGGGTCGTATTTTTCTCTGCATGGCAGCATCAGAGGTATATACGACTAGGCAAGCAAATGTAACCTTAGTTCCCGCACACACTATATTTTTGGACTATTTTACGTTTACTGCAATGGTATGTTATTTTTTAATATATGCAGTATTTATTTATTTATTTTGAATAGAATAATATTTCATTATTATTTACAGCACATTGCTATTTTGTCTGTCTCCCTGCACCTGTGACATGTGATTTGCTGGTTGTGTTGCTTATGTTAAAAAGAACTAATAAGTTACCTGTCCTGGTTTTCCCAGGCGACAGGTTAGGGCGTGACACGTTGTGTGAGAGAAGCGCATGGCAGAAAATTGTATACTGTCTTGCCGTTTGGCTGAATAAAATAAATTGTTGCTTATTACCCACAGCCGGAAAGACAGGAGAATACTGAACAAGTCAAGAAAGTCAGGTTACACAAACATCAACACACTGAGGAAATGTCTCCACGCTCGAATTGAGCTCCTGCAGAATCTGTGCTCCAACACTATAAACAGTTTAAAAAACACACTTAGATGTAGATGTGTATGTAAAGAACTTCATATTGTGAAAATTATATTGTGGCTTTAGAAGCTTCTGATAGGCTACTTGACATTGTTTGAGTCAATTGGAGGTGTACCTGTGGATGCCTTTAAACTTAGTGCCTCTTTGTTTTGACATCTTTCCATGTTTGAAATCAAAAGAAAACACAATGTGGCCCTCCAAAAGTCTGGCTCATGCTTGGGAAAACTTTCTAAATGCATGAAAGTACCATGTTCATCTGTACAAAACGAATAATATGCAGCTACACTGTATATCATGAGACCACACAGCCATCATACAGTACCGCTCACTAAGCCTCCTATCCTAAGCCTGAACATACTCTGGTACAAAAAGTACAACTCAATCCCAGGACAACAGCAAAGGACTTTGTGAAGAACCTGAAGGAAACATACAGAAGTAACTATATCCGCAGAAACAATATTTCAACTGTTTGGCCATAATGATCCTCATTGTCTGGAGGGAAAAGCAGGAGGCTTGCAAACCAAAGAACATCATCCCAACCGTGAAGCATGGGGGTGGCGGCATCGTGATCTCAATCCAAGAGAAAATTTGTGTGCAGAACTGAAAAAGCAACGATGGCTGCAATCCTGACTCTCTGTTGGGAGAAATGGGCTAAAATTACAGCAAGTTATTGTAAGATAATTTTGGGAGGCTACCCGAAACATTTGACCCATTTAAAGAATTTAAAGGCAGTGCCAAAAAAAAAATACTAAGTGCGTGTAAACTTCTGACCCTCTGGGAATGTGAGGAAAGAAATAAACACTGAAATAAATCTTTATCTCTGCTATTATTCTGACATTTCACATTCTTTAAATAAAGTAGTGATCCAAACTGACCTAAGACAGGAAATGTTTACTAGGATTAAATGTCAGGATTTGAGTTTAAATCTATTTGGCTATGGTGTATGTACTGTAAACCTCTGCCTTGAGCTGTTAGAATGACTTGTAACCTGAGACTTAGAGCTCATTACTGCTTTAATCCCTGCTTTCTGCTTTGGCACTTCTACTGAAAGTCATTGGCCCATATAATGACGGAGTGTACTGAAGTGTATTACTGGCATTGTGTACAGCACTTCTTGTCCACATGAACATGAAAAAAAATATATATAATAATTCCATCTCTGTTTGAAATCCACATCACTATTCTTGGCCCAGACTTTGTACAGGGTCTCAGTGGGATAGAAAAGCGTGGGAGGTTTAGGCTTATTATTTGACCACAGCGTCTAACTCCAGCCACTTCTTTGACCACGAATGGCAGATGTGACAACTTGTGCCCATTTACTGGATGTAGTATGTTAATTACAGCACACTTAGTGATTAGACTGTGCTCCTTTAATCAATGCTCCCCATGACCCATCTTCCCTGCATTAGCACTGATCAAGGAAATGAGTCGGTAATTGCTTTCGGAGCATCTGTCTGGCTAATTGCAAAGAGGTAGCAGCTCTTACCTGTGTTTTTAAAAATTCAATCACAGTGTTATTGATGTGTTTTCTAATAATTAACTTTGGTGAGGGGAGGGGGATGCTCTTGTAAACAAGTCAGACGTAAAGACATACAACCAGACAATATTCTCCTTTGCTTACAGCTTGTTTAAAAAAAAATTACGAAAGAAGAAATTTCGTATGCTTACCATCGAACTCTGCTTGGCCGACTCCAACGATGATGATCGACATGGGAAGCTTGGCACCCTGCAGGAATAAAGGATATTTACTTACCTCAGAGCAACAACATCCAGTTTCACCGTTCACATGCAAGAACAATTACTTTACAAGATTGAATATTTAGGTTGATATCCAATATATTGCCAAAAGTATTCGCTCGCCTGCCTTCACATGCATATGAAATTGAGTAACATCCGATTCTTAATCCATGAGGTTTAATATGATGTTGGCCCACCCTTTGCAGCTATAACAGGTTCAACTCTTCTGGAAAGGCTTTCCACAAGGTTTCGGAGTGTGATAATGGGATTTATTTTTTTTTTTTATCATTCTTCCAAAATCGCATTTGATGACAAGACCTGGCTCGCAGTCTCCGCTTTAATTCATCCTACAGGTTTTCTCTACGGTTGAGGTCTTAGCGCAGACCACTCACCAAGCTCGCTCATCAATGTCTTTATGGACCTTGCTTTGGGGACTGGTGAGCAGTCATGTTAGAACAGTAAGGGACCATGCCTAAACTGTTCCCACAAAGTTGGGAGCATGAAATTGTCCAGAATGTCGTGGTATGCTGAAGCATTAAAAGTTACTTTCACTGGAAGAAAATGGGCCGAGCCCAACTCCTGAAAAATAACCCCACACCAGTTCCAACATAGCTGTGCACCAGCGCACAAAGCAAGGTCTATGAAGACGTGGATGAGTAAGTTTGTTGTGGAAGAACAGGAAGAGTCCTGGCCTCAACCCGATAGAACACCTCTGAAATGCATTAGAGGAGAGACTGTGAGCCAGACCGTCTCGTCCAACATCAGTATCTGACCACACAAATGCACTTCTGGAAGAATGGTCAAAAATTCCCCAAACACACTCCTAAACAAGATGTGTTGTCCTGTGTGACATTAGAGTAAAAGGTGCTGGCTCCTTTAAAAGTTGCAATTTGCTGATGATGTCATCAATATAGGACCAGCTTCAGTCTATTGCATGGAAGAGAGCAGCCTGCTATTGTATTGTGGTTCCTTTCATCGTAAGCCATCTGCTACATTTCTTGTCTTTCAGAAGTATCGTTGGTACTGTATGTGAGTTTACAGTATGTTAAAGAGTAATTCAACTGTGATTGTATTTTGTGTTGAGTGCAAACTTTCATGTGATTCTTTATACAGGTGTGTCACCATGTGTTAACTGGGTTATACACAAATGCTATATTACCTATGTTACGGTTACACGTTGTTATTTTTTTTATTTTGGTTCAGTATGTTGCTATTTACATTATTTATTATAAAGTTTGTAATGTGAAAAATTTCAGATACTTTATTTCCAGTTACAGTGCTTTGTTTCAGACTTATATACAGTGTTATGGCATACATGCTTATGTTACACTAGTATGTATATAGTATGTGAAATATTCTTTTTCTCTCAATGTACTCTTTTTAGTCTTACCCTACTTCCAGTCATCCATTAAACGAAGTGAACAGAATATCTGCTTCAGCACGGTGATTGGTAGAGAAGTTATCTGTCTGTCAATGTACATAAGGTGGCATTGGGGTGGCATGACACAGGAGTTAAAGCTGCAAAGGGTGTGCCAACATCATATAAACCCTATGGATTAAGAATTGGCTGTCACACAAGTTCATATGCATATGAAGGCAAGTGAATGAATACTTTAGCAATATGGTGTATCCTTAGGCCCTAATTCCAGCAAATCCTAGTCTCAGATGACTGTAAGGGACCGATGTTCTATTTAGGGTGTTTACTACTGGTATGGTTCTGAGAGCGGGGTAGAAGGCCAGGAAAACCCAAAAGAAAGGCATCAAGGTAGAGTGAGAACATGCACAACTCCTGTAACTGTAACCTCATGAAGTCACAATATTTACTTATTGTACAGATTATCAAAAGTTTGCACCACCCCTCTCGCTCTGATTAAGAATTCATTCCGGTCAGGTGAGATCAGGTCAGACTGTTCAGAGTGCGTGTCTACAGGATACATTTTTAATTCCAATTGGACTATTATTCCCACTATTAGATGACTATTAGAGTCCATGTAAATTAGGTATTTGGAGTTTGTTTGATTTCCAGTTTAAGCCCAGGCACATCCCCTCTAAGCTTGAACGAAGCAACTGTGTACGAAAGAGTAGACGATGTCTCCTGGTTAATTATGGTGCAAGTTAATCAACTGAACTGTTATTTGTTTATTCGGTATCACACATCCGAAAGGAAGGATATAGTCATAAGAAGCAGATGTTCCTGTTAAACCAGGGACGGCATCTCTTCGACTGAGTCTCATGTTTGTGAATCAGGACAGAATTGACCTTGCAGAATGTTACAGGCAGTTGTGCGGCATTGGTTCAGAAGGGAGTAAATTGTCTGTAAAACTCCCCTGAGAGAAAGGTCATTATTCGGGACACACATGAGGGCCATTTAATGGAACAAACCGTAATTCTTAGACTACCAAAGAAAAGTATGGTCATGCGGTAGAGAATGGGCAAAAAGTCTATAGGAGGCTGTGATAAAACAGCATTTTGTAAAAGCACACTGCGCTTAATGAGTTGTTCTGTCGAGCATCTTTTTTTGGAATGACTTGTTACGTTTAGTGTACGTAGGTTACCTGGAGAGAATTCTAGAATGGGAAAACAGGGCGAGGGAGGCGGGGCCAGTATGATCGCCACGACACCCGTTACTCGCAACCCGCCGAGCCACTCCCATTCTGGGTGTCTTAAATAGGAACAGTACTTTTTTTTTTATATACCATGTGAGCATGGAGCCATACTCTACGCTTATAACAAATCTATTAATAATCAATTATATCATACAAAGCACTTTTGTGAGGAGGCTGTCTACAGTAGGTTGGCACTGGTTATAGACAGCAGTTCCACTTCCAAGATCTATTTGGAAAGATGGCTGTCATCTATGACTGCCTAATTTGGCCAAATGTGAATGCCGCATTGCATTTGTTGCACACAAGAAATGCAGTCTCACAATTTTCACCAGAACAGAAGTTTCAGTACGTGACACGCTCAATTCCCACCCAGTGAAGCAACTTGATAGGTGTGCTGCATTTCTGTACCTAATGATATTATACAAAATAAGTAATGTAATTCCAGAATCATAATGTTTTATATAACAATCAGGACTCACGTTGCAGACAAGACAAGAGAAGCTCGGTTTTGTTTTCCATCTGATTTTTTTTTTTTTTTTCTGAAAATATATCAGAAAAAAAAAAAAAAAAAGCTGCAAAGCAGAATCCCACGACAGAGAAGGTGAAATCTCTTTCTTCTGCAATCTCGGATGATCCGTATACGACAGGGCTCTGTGACAGTCTTGTGTTATGGGTGCGTGTCAGAAGCTCCATAGATAATTGAGCTCCTGTTGCCCTGATTTGTGCCATCATATCCCGCTTTGAATGACGGTACAGATCCAACATAATGAGAAAGCAAAACTGACTGTCGTTTCACAGTAGCCACTTTGACAGCACCCAAGAATTAGTGTTTCAGTAGCATGTAGCCATGCATATCCGCACAACACAAGCAAAACAAACAAAAAAAAAAAGCATCCGGGAGCATGCCATATTGCCGCGTAAACTGTCAATCACAAAATCGCAGATTTCCTTAAGGCCGGTGGGTTAAAGAATGTTCATGCTGAAAATAACACCATAGTATCCAACTTTATGGTGAGAGGCTTCAATCTCCTTTTCGCTGCATTATTCATGTCCATGTAATTAAAAATAAAACACACTGAGAAGACTGTCACTGAGTGTCCTAAATGACAGCTTGGGCCTGAACTAATGACATACTTGACTAATAAAAGAGAGAGAGAAGAGATGTTTGTAGGCGAGAACAGGAGACAGTCTTTCATAACTTCACACAGACGCTTAAGTCGTTTCCAATTATGCTTTTCGTCAGTCACTGACTGAGTGGGTGGTTCAGTGTGGCAAAGGCCTGTCTAGTTGAGTACCTTGCCCACCATGGTGACTATACCACATAATTGCCTCAGACCGATGGATGTTTCCCCATTTAACCGTGTAGCTTGGGTGTGTTCTTAATAGGCTACCCAAGATTCTCTCCAACATTACAAATTAAAACTTGCCTAATAGTGTTTTTTTTTTTTTATTAACAATTTAATTAATTCAGAATTAATTTGAGATGTTGTTTTTCTCAAAACAGCTCTGACCCCTTGAGGCATGACTCCACGGAACCTTTGAAGGTGTGCTGTGGTCTCTACCACCATGGCGTTAGCAGCAGATTGTTCAAGTCCTATATACTGTAAGTTGCGAAATAGGGCCTCCATGGATCAGACTTGTTTGTCCGGCACATCCCATGGATCCTTAATCGGATTGAGATCTGGGGAATCTGGAGGCCAGATCAACGACCTTGAACTCTTTCCCTGCTAAGCCGCATAATATACATCAAGCTGTGATTCTGTGATTTCTGTGTTCTGATACTGTCCTGTCAATTCAATTCTCACTCGATCATCGTCTATACCACTTTATCCTTTATATCCTTTATGCAGGGTGACAATCCATCACAGGGCACACACACACATACTGTACACACACGCTCACATGCTCATTCACACACTTTGGGAACACTAGTTGCAAGTCTTTGGACCGTGGAAAGAAACCTGGAGGAAACCCACCGATCACGGGGAGAACATGCACACTGACCCAAGGCAGGTGCCACCACTCAATTCAATTCTATTCAGTTCAATGTTATTTGTTTAGCTTCTTTAACACTGGTCATTGTCTCAAAGCGGCTTTACAGAATGAAAAACTTATGGCAATAAACTAGGTGGAAAAAGTACAGAATATAATTATCAGTGTGTCCCTGAGATGAATCCATCTATCATAGCCAGCCTTGACTTTTTTAAGCAGATTGTGCAATACTGGGTTTTCCGTGGGATCAGACCAGACAGGGTAGCATTTGGTTCAAACAGGCATAGATGATCCTGTCACCAGTTTACTGGTATATAATTGATAATCAATGTTCTTCGATTCACCAAGTGGTGGCGTTATAGTTTTAGCTGATCAGTGTATATCATAAATAATTTCTACCTATCACGTAATAGATTACGAGGTATTCTTCTCCTTGCATTTTTTTTTTTCCATCAAGTATCTGCTGGAAACTGTTACTACTGTATAACTGTACTAGTGGTTGAGAAATACAAAAGCCCATTGGTGACCTGCTTTTAAAATGTTGGTCAGAGAGTAGCTTATGATAACTGCATTTCTTATAAATGATAGATGCACTTCTCTACACTAATCCCAGAACCTAAATGGCAGAAACAGGTCAGCGGGCCTGCAAGATGATCCCTCAGGACATGGTACGAGCACAGCACACGCGTATTTTATTCCTCCTCCTTTAACATACTGCTGTGTGAGCTATTGAACTACTCTATCTGGGTCTGTTATCTGATGTGCAATGCTAATTTCCAACCTCAAACAGTGCTCCACTTTTGGGCACAGTTCCAGCACCAGTAGATATCTGTCATGGTTCGAGCTTGAAAGCGAGGTGAAGAAGTGAAAAAAATCAGTTTGGGGCTTTAGCTATGGTTTTCAGTTCTGACACCTTCATGTGAACACTCAGTGGGAGTCTGGATATTTTCGGCATTGCTAAATTTCAAACCGTGCACTTGCAAACTGGACTAATCATAGTTTTAAAAAATATATCATTATTCCTATTTCACTCATTTAAATCTGACCTACTTTGGCTATATTTTGCATCTTGCATTCGGCACGGTTCCCCATTAAAGCACCAACACCTCTAATTAAAAGAAAATGAACAGGCTCGTGCTGTAAAAGTACATGATCATGCCTGTAATAAATAAATGCAAACATATTCATTCAATATTCAAAAAAAAAAGATTAGACACTCTGTAGTGGTAGGGATCCGTCGACTCCTGATGTGGAGGCCAGCCACTTGAGACACAGCAGCAGGCAAGATCTTAAAAGGAAGGTGTGGCTGTTCTAATGCTTCCATTAACAGTCGCAAATTCCCTTTAAATCCAGTCTGCTGGGAATCAGGCCTTGGTGATGCCCAGATGACGGTGATGTTCCACTGCTACCATTTCAGCTGGAGGAACAAGCTGATCGCTTACCTGAATGTAATGTCTGAAGCTCATTAAGACAACAGCATTTTATGTCACACAAGCATTAGTGAAATAAAAATTCATTTAAATTGAAAAGGTCTTTCAATTTAAATGAATTTTTTTTTTTTTTTAGACATTTTCTAGATGTTAGACCTCTCACATTAAATGAAATGGAGATAACTGTATGTTCTACACTTTTCTGACAATAACAATGTGAAGGGGCTGGTGAGCAGATGTGAATGTTTTCAAGTCAATTTTCCATTTCCATGTGGATGGAACTATTTTCAAAAAACACATTTCATGAGAAAAATTAACAAAATGAGCTTTTTGGAGCAGCACATCTTGAAAATTATTAGAGTTCTGCTTGAAATTGTTTCAATCTCTGAAGTGGTTGACCATTGCCCGTGCCAGGAAAATTGGCACTGCATGGCCAGAAAACTCTCACTATTTCAGAAACGTCAAATTATTGGCCTTCATCAAGCAAACAAAACATTAAAAGGCTGATGACCTGAATATCCCATCAATTTTTTTGTATTTGTTTCTTAACTCAAACATAGGCAAGCATAGGCAATCATTTTTCCACATGAATGTTACTAAAACTAAAGACCAAAACTGTACTAGAGTGAAAATGCTACTAACAGAATAAAATCCTAGCACATGTGACACTAATTTCATTTTATTAATTTTTATTTTTTAGCCAGGAAGTTCAGATTGTTCTTGGGCAATTATAGTCACATAAAATACTTCTGTTAGTACTGTAGGTAGGTTAAAAAACTGACTTAACAAAAAGAAAAATTTGAGCATAATATGAATATTTGCCGTGATACCAAAGTGTTTAAAAAAGTTTCGATTTACAAGTCCTTAATAGTTACAAGAAAAGAAATGAATTAAAACTTAAAAGGTCATATTACTTGCATGTTTGCGCTCATATCATTTTCTACATTTAATAGGAGCCTGAGGGTTTCATAACGAAGTGAGATATTTTTAAATGAATTTTATTAATGTCAAAATTCCTACATCAATGAAGTGTGCATTTTTAAGTACGTAATATATTATAATAACTAAAGCCACCTTTTTATTTATTTATTTATTTTTTGTGGTCTGTACTCACATTCACAATGGCCTCTTTGGTCTGGGACATGTCTGATATGACTCCATCTGTGATGATAAGGAGGACAAAGTACTGCGATCCGTCCTGGACAGCTGCCGCATACCTTCATACAAAGAAAATAAAGGAAAGAGGGAAAAGGAAAAAGGTCAGGTTTGTCCATATTCCGGTGGTCATACAGTATACTGCAGTCTGGCTGCTATTGCACGCTATTGCTATTCTATTGCACACTAACATCTCATGATTCATAAAAAAAAAATTATTATTATTAATTTTATTACCGGATATTCCAGAATCTAGCTAGATTTCACCTTCTGCTTCGTGCGTTTTAACAAACCATCATAGAATGCAAATGACCTGTGTGAATTATATGGATCTCCACCATCCATGTGAGGCTCTAAAAATAATCCTGCTCTGTGGGTGTATTTGCTTAAGAATAACCATGCTCCGTGGGTATGTGTGTCTCGCAGCGCCAGGCTTCTGGGTGGCACGTCATGCATTAATTAAGGAAGTCTAATTCAAGCTTATCAAGATGGCTTTTTTAATTACAGCACAGAGACCTCATAGTTAGAATGAAGATTCGCTCGCATGACGCCGACGGAATGAGAGGAGGGCGTGGGGAGGCTTCAGACAATTATTTATGCCTTTCTGCTTTAATGGATGCGCACATGGTTTTCTGTTCGGTGGTCACGCTAACGTGCATGGAATCAAATTACATGAAGTAAAGTAGGCATGAGTTGCCACAGCCAAAACACCTGTATGCTAATGCAGACAGGGGCTCCTTTCTGAATGTAGCCGACAGGTTCGTAGCAGTTTTTTCGAAATGTGTTCCCGTTGGTCATTATTTTTCCCTTCCTGTTTACAGATATTTCACGTATACTTATTCAAACAGTGCAAACCCTTATTCAGACCTTTAAATGTGAGGTGGTTTCATGCACTGAGCATGATTCCAAGGTATCGTGCATGTCAGCAAGAACAGTGAAAACATCATACAGTGTGAAGAATGTGTGCGAGACAGGTTAAGTGTAGTCTATGATGGAATGCCACAGGGCGAGAAATCACAAAAGGAGGCTTGTGAAAGCATTTCAGACACCTTTCTACTATTGTGATCTTGTGATATCATAGTCAAGTACAGAGAAGCCTCTTGTTTACTCTGATACAAGATATCAGATGGCTTTGAAAGCACAGCACAGGTGACTGAATAATAAAATAATGAGTTATTCTTTTACTCATGCATTGATTAAACACATCAAACCAACTTAGCTGACTGTCCAAAGTATTTTTCTTTTTAATAAAACCGTCATTTTAATGATGCGATTAGAGATTAGCTATCAAAGATGTAGTTAGTTTCTATAGCAAATCCACACTTAGATACAGGAAAACATGGATTCTTTCATTATTTGTAGTCAGGTAATACTGTCTGCTGTGCTACAGTATGATATTAACGCAAAAGGTATACTTAAGCAATATCACACTGGAAGGCATGCTGTTGTGCAGGATATCAGCATGATTATGAGTGATGAGTGACGAAGACATCAGAGCCTTGCTAATATTCATCAGGTCCATATCATACAACAGGTTCGCAACACCAATTATTATCAACAGATTATGATTTGTTTGCTTATTTAACCAGTTATTTTGCTCCACCAACACATATCTTTCCATGACTGGAGGAACTAACTAACTGGTGGAGCTGGCGACCCTTAGTGTAATTAACCGGGGTTGAAAGTAGGTTTTCATTCTAACTGGTATTACAGATCTGGCCATTAAGAATGCACGCTTTTCCCACGCGCAGTTCGGCGCGCGCCATGCCGCGAGATCCCACAAGCAACATTCGGGAATTTTAATAAATGTGTTTCACTGAATATCCACCAGATGGCGCATGGAAGGACTTTATCTAAAAGCCAGACCAAGTACGACAAAGAATTGTGTATAATTAGTTAGCCTAAAACAATATCGTTTCCAATGCTGAAGCAAACATGAATTTTATTCTGTTTTACAATAGATCTTTTATGATGAATGTGCGTAGATGTGCTTCATATTATATTATAAGAAACGTGCATTATTAATGGCCAGATCTGTATGTAGCCAAATGGTGGGATGTCCTTTAAAGCTCTTTAGGTTTCGCTTTATATTTCCACTTTGGAATATCAGCTCGGTTAAATTTCAGGTCGCGGACTTGAATATCAAATAGCGGTAAATGGAAAGATAGTGCACTAGGGTGTACAATCCCTTGTTCCACACACCAAGGAGCGCCCTTAATTACGGGTTAGAGAGGGATTTACTGTAGGATTCAGGTTTGTGTTAGAAACTAGTTAGCATTGTAGTAGTCATAAATAAAAGAACCTGGAGAGTCCAAATGCAACACAGAACAACTTAAAAGCAATTATTAAGCTAGAGACCAAGAGTTGTTTAAGAGGACATAACGTTATCAGATGTGTCTCTTGCTGAACGTGTTGCTGTTACTGGTTTTCAATGTGTTATAAACAGATTTACTGTAGGCAGGCTGACGCTCTCCACTCTTCACCCATGTTCGCAACCGACAGTTAATTAACAGATATTAGAACATCTGGGATGCAGAGTGATGCATACAGTTAAACATGCCTGTGCCATTATCTATTATCATCACTCGTGGAACACCTCACCTCCAATCAGATTACTTGGTAGGAACTAAATGTGGTATAATATGTGATATGGGTATGTACTTGCTATACAATGCTATACACTGTACACATGTCTATGTAGTTTCTAATTAAACCCTGATATACAGCACTAACTGGACAAATTACCACAGTTTTCATAGCATAACCAAATTCTGTAACTGCATAAATGTAGAGGTTCCCTAGAGCAAATATTACTTAAGTAAAAGTAGAAGTTCTTCATTTGCATGTACACTTGAGGAATTTTTTTTTTTCAAATATGTGAAGTGCAGGGCTTATATTAGCTCATAGTAGGGCTTTTCATGGTAATAGTATCTCTTTATTCTGACGTATGCATTCATTCACACAGTATGACCAAAAATATGCGGACACAAATCTTGAACGTCTTTGTACGTGTTAACATTGACACTTCACTTCAATTTGTACTAACACATGCAAACCTTTCCCAGCGTGACAGTGCCCTTGTCTGACATCAGTGGCTGACCTTATTAATCCATTCTAAATCCATTCTAAAAATCTAGTGCAACGACGTCCCTTAAAATTTGTGACTGTTACCGCTTTATAGGAGCGGAGAGGATAAGAGCATCTGCCAAATGGCTACATGTAAATATAAGAGGGGACGAACTCCATATTAATTCCCATGGTTTTGAAGTGCAATGTTTAAATTATGGTCGGGTGTCCAAATATTTCTCGCCTTGTATTGTACGTTCCTACTGCGTTGCATAATTTTATATATGTGCATACATGCCTGGCTACGTGGTTAACCACGGGTGCGAAGTTTGTTGGTCCATAAAGCTGGACAGTCTTTAAGCTCTGGTGGTACGCCTCCAAGATCCCCTCAATCCCATTACAATAGGGGTTTTCAATATTACCGTTCTGCAACACAAGACAAATGCAGGATATTTTTATCTGGTTAGGAGGTAAATGTAAAGGTATCCATATAGCTACATTTCACTATTAATCACGAAAGAAGCAAATCATTATAAGTGCTCTTCATCATACTGAAATGTGACGCGTTTGAATTACATTCCAGCACGCTGGAGTTCATAGGAAATGATCATGAGATTAAAGGAAAGAATTTAGATTGTGTAAGACCTCGTTAGGTGAACCGTATAGGAATCACAGGCCCACAACAATAAAACATAGACTCCAGCTATAACATTAGGTCCACCGCTTCTCCGCCTCTCTGTAGACGTTTATCATAAGCTGACACAATGGAACTTCTAGATGCAGTTCACAGAGAGAGAGAGAGAGAGAGTGGAAACAGAGGCTCTGATCAATTTAGCTTGCTTTGAGCCCGCATCGGTCCACAAGGACAGCACAAATCCATAATCCTTCCCCGAGAAAACAGGGATAGGTTGCATTTCTACACCCTAGCATATATACGTTCAGGTACACCACATCCATCATTAGCAGGGATCTACTGTAATGTTTTGATCATTTAACCTAGAAGGAGGGGTAATGACAAAGTTTACTTTTAATTTTGTTTAAAAAAAAAAAAAAATAAGATAAAGTATTACACATGCTCTTTGCTCAGAGAAAGGAATCCCTAGTATTGCAAACACATATGGATTTTAACAAAAGCTGGGTTGAATAAGAAGATGTAACTAACAATCTGTTCTCGTTCTAATCCATAAGGAAACGATGTAGGTATGTTTGCTTCATAACTCACCAGAGGAAACTCATGGGACACATGTCCATCTGGGGGTAATTTTGCCCCAAAGCCCAGTGCGGGGAACATCTTGTCACTGTCGTAGTCCTGGATGATCTCTCCTACAGCCTTCAGTGCCATGGCATAGGCATTCATCTGGTAGGGGTTCATGTAGTGGAGGGACGTGGACTGGGAAGGGTTACCTAGACATCAGCATTAGCAATGGGTTATGCAGTGAACAAAAAAAACTACAGCATAGGGGGAATTTACTGTGATCTACCTTCAATGTGGTCTGTGCATGATCAATATCGAAAGTGTTTACCGGCACCGAGAAAAGGACGAAATGGAATGGAAGCCAGAGGACAGATCATAAAAACCCATGATTACACGGTTAAATCAGCAGCTATATACTGTGATTTAAAACTGCCTTTGTTACATTCCAACAAACACTAAATAATTTAATAGGTAAGCAAAAGTGTAAAAGGCAATTCCGGTGATTATATATTCAGCAGAGGTAGCTTAGTGGGTAAGGCGTTGGCCAACTGACAAGAAGGTCTGAGGTTTAAACCCCAGGGACCTGTTGGGCCCTCAAGCAAGGCCCTTACTGTAATCCTCAGCTGTGTAATGACGTACGTATATAATAGTTGCTCTGGATAAAGGTGTTTATCCAAAGTGTTAAGGCTACAAATTGAAATGCAATGTTTTTCCCTCCACATGCATAGCCACAAGTTTCATCCCTTCCGGGTCTCTGGCAGAAATTCATTTTATGTCTATTTAAAGCTTAATTAACATTTCAGTGCACAAATGAGATAAAACGATTTGCATAAACCTTTATTGACAGAACCTAGACTCCCATTACAATGCTTCACAGCTAGACCTGACCGAGTCACAGACTGCACTCTAATCACAATGTACAACCTTTTAAACCACTGTAGGATAAGAGCATGCATAATAATCTGTTCTCGCTCTCTCTGTAGAGTTCTTCTTCTGACACACGTCTATCCTACGGCAATTTTTTACACATTCTTTGAGATGAAAGCTATTCATTATTATGTATTATGATGGGCTGAATTATAATGGGGCAATTAAGACTATTGATTGGTCAAAGCTATTTGCGTTTCTATACTGTATGTATAGTAGTATGTGCAAACTATGGCCAATTAGTAGTTTCATGTGTCCTTTTTTAATCCAGCCCATAAAGATACTACAGTACATACAGTAATGATTAGTAGCTTTCATCAAAGGCAAAGAAAGTTGTCCAGTGTATTCCATCAATGCAGGATCTGTTCTTGCTGATCAGCCACTTGCCCTGATACCTCGGCTACTCGCGGCAAGGTGTCGGCACAGCGCACATCCAATCCGCACACAACGTGGCATTGGTTTTATGCCCAGATGTCCTTCCTGACACAATCCTCCCATTTCATCCAGCCTTGAGACCGCGGCATCCAGCGTTACTTTAAAAACTGTTGACTTGAACACTCAGCCAGAATAGGCAGAGAGTCCCACATGGATACGGTCATGATTTGCACTTTCCATCCTTAATTTGTACCCAGGTCTCGCCCTTGTTTCAGTGAATATCTGTCATTTCAAGTACTTGAAAATGCTTTTTATTAAGACTTTGACAGAAGAACGAGAAAGTGAAACAAAAATGGGACTCGGATTAATGCTGCGAAACGACATGACAAGCATTTGCATAGAAGCAAACGGGGGCACATTGACAAATTAATCAAGAACTACGGTAACACAACCGGGTAACAAACCTGCGTGAGAAAATGGGGGACAACAGGAACAAACACGTACAGTATGGACATTGCGCTTGTGTGACATGTGACACTGGCTTACTCATTCAAATAATGAAATCTTTGTAAAGCTGCTTTAAGATGATATGTCTTGTTTGAAATGCTGTACAAGTAGTAAGTTTAATTAAAGAAACGAGTTTACATTCTGTTCTCAGTTCGGGTTTGATATTCTTGGCAATCACCCAAACACGACAGATGCAGGATAGAGATTAGCTTCGGAAAAAAAACAAAAAAAACATGGGAGGACAATATTAACCCATGCTAGAGAGGGTGTACTGTTACATTAAAGTATACAAAATAAACAGAAGGCTAAGTATTATTTAGAGGTTTTCAGCAGGGGGTCTTTTTTTTTTTTTTTTTTGTAAAAATCGTTCCTTCTTAATGCGATAGTGTCTTTATTCAGAAACTAGTATATACAAATACTTCAAGGCTGCTGAAAAGCTATTCACGGGACTCCTTACTGTGTTGTTGAGTTTGAAGGGTGTTTGTTGTTGAAGGGTCTCTGAGCAGCTGTTGTTCATGTTATTTGGTTGTTATTCTCAAACTCTGAATAGCAAGAAGCACTGCAGGCAGCCTTCCACAGAAAATCCCACTAAGCCCAACTACATTTTTTTTTTTTTTTTTTTTTTCATACTTTACATCCTCATATGTTCTCAAGCACCATTTTCTTGGCTGGGCCACATTAGCTCTTGATTATTAATAGACTTTTCTTCTGCAGCTACTTTCAGAAGCCGAGCAATTATTAGTAATTGCTGTAAGAACATGAGTGCGCCATTTATCATCAGCAGGTGCAGCCTAGCTATACTATATTACCAGCTTATTTTATACCCAGTTCCCCTGTGGGCAAGACGTACAGTAGCATTCATCTCACATCCCCATTGCAGTGGGGTGTCCTTTCTCAAACATGTAATATTTTAAGCTATTAAACATAAGAGACATAAAGAAAGCCTGCTTCTGGACTTTGGCGAATTTAATAAACCATTTATAAGCTATTTTTATATATATATATATATATATATATATATATATATATTTTTTTTTTTTTTTTTTTAACATATAATACATAAAATGTGTGTGCCAAAGAAGCTACTTCTGAAGTTTATGCAAGATAGAAGTGAGCAATCTTGCTTCCATAAAAATTTCAAGTTGCTAACTATAGCCATTTCTGAGAGATGATTCTATAAGTGCCACAAAAATAGCCATTTTTCAGCACTACACTGTCCCGCTTGAAACAATAATAATAAGTTATTCATATTTCCTTTTGAGTATTGATACTACGATTTGTGTAAGATTTCAGAAGGAAATGACCTGTAAAATTATTGTTGCTTAAATAGTTTTTTGGTAAAAAGCTGTAGTGTCCGCAAATCTGTAAATCTGTAGTGTCCGTAACCATGTCAAATTCATCTACCCATTTTCAGGTTTATGTCTTTTCATTTAAAATCCAAATTGGCCAAGTTTCATCTGAATGACTATTAAGATCATTAAAAGATTTGAATTTGAAAAAGCTACAGACACTACATATAGTACAAGGGCATGAAATATGTTTCTTTTTATCTGATAAGAATGATAAGAATCTGAAAAAAACGAAGCAAGGATCAAAGCTAAGAAGCATTAAGTATTGTGAAACATGATGTTCCCATCTGTAAAGTTACTTTGTTTACCTAGGTGAGACACTTTTCAGCACCAATACCATGTTTTGGTCAAAAGTTCAAAGATACTGTAAAACCCTACTTTAAACTAATCACAATCACTTACCATTAGAAGCAGTAAAATCAATGGCCACTGTGAAATTGATTTGAGTCCTGGACAGGATTGCAGAGAACAAAGAGAGAAAAAAAGTCAATTACATTACAAATACAAATCACTGATTTATTTATACATACTGTGTATATACTGTAATATAGATCATCCATATACATTTACTGATTATTTTAATAGTAATCCATAGAATTTCCTCTAAAACCAGAGTGCTGCTTGAAGTTGCTTCAGTGGGTCAGGTCTAGGCTCAGCAATTTCACGTGGCAATAAGACGAAGTCAGCTGATGACCTGAATGTACTGAATCATCAGGTTGTCACATCAATGCATTGGTTTCTTCCCTGATGGCACAGGCATACTGTATTCCAGGACTCAAACTGTGAAAGACTCTTTCTGGGAGGTTCTGGGAGCATGAGGAATCGTTTTCACACATGAATTCTCCACCCAACTGCATGCTGTAACCAAAGCTACAGGCAGTCAAAGGAAATATTCAAGTGTATGACAAGTGTGTTTTTTTTTGTTTGTTTTTTTTTGGTTGTGCAGTGTATTTTCTAAGCTTGGTTTCCGCTCATCACAGTTGTATACAGTAGATTGGCTATTTGGATAACTTTAGCTTTTGTATTAATTTGACCCATTCTGGCTTCAAAGATCCATTCCTACCAGAATACAGAACAATCTCTCACTATTTTTGTGTTTTTTTTTTTTTCTTCAGAGAAATCTTTAGAGACTATTGTGCATGGAATAAATAACTTTTTAAATCATTCCACGGAATTAACATTTCTTCCCATTTTAATGTTTAACATAGATATTACCTGACTCTCTAGACCTGTATTTGCATGGTTTCACGTGTTGCGTCACAGACACTGACTGATTGGTCAATTGCGTAAATGAACAGGTGCTCCTATTAAGGCGTCCAGTGAATGGAAACACACACATGCACACACACTTATGTTTAATGGTGTCAGTAGCATCCACTTCAGCTGCACGCTCTAATTAGAGAGACAAGCAATTACATCAAGCTGGCCCAATTTAAGTTCTGAAGTAATTTTTCCCTGAACAAAACATGTAGCTGCTTACAATTCTGACCCATCTTTTCAGTATGGCTTAAAGAAATCTTAACCACAACAACAACAACAACAACAACAATAATAATAATAATAACAATAATAATAATAATCGTAATAAGCACAAAAGAATTCGCTTGTGACCAAGGATTGTGAATGTTAAGCCCTTGACCAAGACTATATATATATATATATATATATATATATACACACACACACATGGACAAAATTGTTGGTACCCTTCGGTCAATGAAAGAGAAACTCACAATGGTCGCATAAATAACTTTAATCTGACAAAAGTAATAATTTAAAAAATAAACAGAATTATTTAAAAAAATAAACTCATGGAACAGGCCTGGACAAAAATGATGGTACCCCTAGAAAATACTGAAAATAATGTGACCAAAGGGACATGTTAATTCAAGGTGTGTCCACTAATTAGCATCACAGGTGTTGTTTGGTTCGATCTGATGTGACAGACAGGCTAAACCAACCGTCTGCCAACCGTCTGCTAGCTGCAGAGAGTCGTCACTCAGGGTACATCATATTGAGACTGTGTCTGTTCCCCGAGCTAAACATAAATTTAGAAAGACTCATAAAGTCTGTTTTAGTAATTTAATTAACATAGACACCACAAACTCAGATCACACTGAATGCGCAGCCGGCAACTCTGATCTGAAGCTAGGACTGTTAAATATTAGATCTCTTGCATCTAAAGCAGTTATTGTTAATGAAATTATCACAGATCAGGAGTTTGATATCTTATGTTTAACAGAAACCTGGATTAAACAGGACGAGTATGTAGCTCTAAATGAAGCTAGTCCTCCTGGATACAGCTACATACACCAGCCTCGGCTAACTGGTAGAGGAGGAGGAGTCGCAGTTATTTATAACGATAATCTGTCTCTCGTACAAAAACACAGTTTTAAATCTAATGCATTTGAAGTTCTCTATAGTAACATAAAGTCAGCTCAGTCGATCCCGCTAATCATCATTTACAGACCCCCAGGGCCGTACTCGGAGTTTCTCTGTGAATTTGCAGATTTCCTCTCAAACCTTGTTGTTTCTGTAGACAAAGCGTTAATTGCTGGAGACTTTAATATTCATTTTGAGAATCCAGAAGACCCTCTGAGAACAGCGTTCTTGTCCATACTGGACTCAGTAGGAGTAAATCAGTCTGTAGTAGGACCCACTCATAAAGCAGGTCACAGTTTAGATTTAATATTATCCTTCGGATTAAGTATAGGAAATATAACCACAATTCCACAGTCTGAAGTTATCTCAAATCACTACCTTGTCTCGATTAAAGCGTGTTATAGTAATAATGTATGCAGCACAGCACCGCGCTTCCACCTTAAACGTACATTTACATCAAATACCGCACAGAGCTTTATCAATAATCTTCCAGAATTATCAACTTTGATTGGATCGCCATCTGACTTCACAGAACTCGAACAGGCGAATGAATATCTGGAGTCAGCACTTCGTTATAGCTTAGATAATGTAGCTCCAGTTAAAAGGAAAATGATTAGAGATAAGAAACTCGCTCCTTGGTATAATGACCACACACGTGCTTTAAAACAAACCACTCGAAAATTCGAACGTAAATGGCGCCAAACTAAATTGATAGTATTCAAAATAGCTTGGAAGGAGAGCATCCTGAACTATAAAAAAGCTCTCAGTGATGCTAGATCAACGTATCTCTCCACTCTTATAGAAAATAACAAAAACAACCCGAGATTTTTATTTAATACCGTAGCTAACTTAACTAAAAAAAAGACCACTGCAGAAATCTCCACAACAACATCATGCAGTAGTGAGGATTTCATGAACTTTTTCAATAATAAAATCATAAATATTAGGCAAAAAATTCAGGCTTTGAAAACAGACAATTTAAATAATTCAGATGATCTAACCACATCACATCAGAACTTAGAACACTTTACTCCCCTTGAAGCGAGGGAACTAATTTCACTCATCTCTTCTTCAAAATCGTCAACCTGTATATTAGATCCTATACCGACACATTTTCTCAAACAGATAGTACCAGCAATAATAGAACCCCTGTTGAAAGTAATTAACTGTTCACTCAGTAGTGGGTATGTCCCCAAATCCTTTAAATTAGCCGTTATTAAACCGCTAATCAAGAAACCTGACCTTGACCCCAGTCAGCTTTCTAATTACAGGCCGATATCAAACCTTCCCTTTATCTCCAAGATTTTGGAAAAGGTAGTATCACAGCAGCTATGTTCACATCTACACAGAAATAGCATAAATGAACTGTATCAGTCAGGATTTAGGCCTCATCACAGCACAGAGACAGCACTTGTTAAAGTAGTAAACGACCTCCTATGGGCCTCTGATCAGGGTTGCGTCACTATACTTGTGTTACTGGACCTCAGTGCAGCTTTTGACACCATTGATCATAGTATTCTCCTTCACAGATTAGAAAAGGTAGTAGGAATTAAGGGAACTGCCCTCTTGTGGCTCAGATCCTATTTGACTGATCGTTATCAGTTTGTAGATTTAGATGGTGACCATTCCTCATGTTCTCAAGTGGAGTTTGGTGTTCCACAGGGCTCAGTTTTAGGCCCACTGCTTTTTTCCCTTTACATGCTTCCTCTGGGCAACATAATTCGTAAACATGGTATTAGTTTTCATTGTTATGCTGATGACACACAATTATATGTCTCAGCAAAACCAGATGAGAAAAACCAGTTTGCTAAAATCGAGCAGTGTGTGCAGGATATACGAGATTGGATGTTAATTAATTTTCTTCTGCTTAATCCTGATAAGACAGAAGTTCTGGTCATAGGACCACAAGTAGCTAGAACTAAGCTTTCTGATCACACTGTAACTTTAGATGGCCTTTCTGTTCCATCAAGTGCAACAGTAAAAGACCTCGGTGTGATTATAGATTCCAGCCTTTCGTTTGAAGCTCATGTAGATAATATCACCAGGATAGCTTTCTTTCACCTTAGAAATATTGCCAAGATTAGAAACATATTGTCACTAAATGATGCAGAAAAACTAGTTCATGCTTTTATCACGTCTAGGTTGGACTATTGTAACGCCTTACTGTCTGGTTGTTCAATTAGGTGTATAAACAAGCTTCAGTTAGTACAGAATGCAGCAGCGAGAGTCCTCACTAGAACCAGAAAATACGAGCACATCACCCCTATCTTATCTACACTGCATTGGCTCCCTGTGAAATTTCGCATCGATTTTAAGATACTACTTTTGACATTTAAAGCACTAAATGGTCTCGCGCCACAGTATTTGAGTGAACTGTTAGTGTCTTACGATCCGCCACGCCTACTTCGATCAAAGAATGCAGGCTGCCTGTCAGTACCACGTATTATTAAAACTACAGCAGGGGGCAGAGCTTTTTCTTACAAAGCCCCAAAGTTATGGAATAGTCTTCCTATTAATGTTCGGGACTCAGACACAGTCTCAGTGTTTAAGTCTAGGCTAAAAACCTATTTATTTAGCCAAGCATTTTTGTAAATAGATTAACCTTAGGTAAAGGAGCAGATCTGGGGGACTCATAGACGTAGAGTATTCTGGTGAACTGGTATGTTTAGATGCTGTCCTCCCCACTCTCATTGTTCACTCAGGTTTGTTGACGGTGAGGTGATTGGTTGCTTTACATCTCAGGGAGCCCTCATGTTTGTGTTTCCTTCTGGCTCTCCCTTTTAGTTATGCTGTTATAGTTAGTCCTGCCGGAGTCTCTGCTTGCACTTTGCACTAAATATACATTCACCTATACATGCTGACTGTGACCATACCTAACTGCCATCTCTCCTTATTTTCTGTTCTCTCCTTTTCTGCTCTCTTCTCTCTCTCTCTCCCCCTCTTCTTTCCCTCTCTCTGTCTCTCTGTCGAGCTATACATGTTTCGCTCCTGAGTTGCCAGTGATCCAGACCCCTCTGCCCTCTGGAGCCGTCTAACCCATCCTGGAGTCCTGCTTCTGGTTGGAGATCTCGTCGCATGGATGCCCCGTGTGGTCTGCCTGGATTCGTATGGTGGCTGGGGATGGTTTCCATGAAGACTCTCCTGTCATCGAGTGATGCTCTGGGGACCTGTGACTTCAGTTGTTCGATAACTCAGGACCGGAATCCCCTACAGTCTACCTGAGCCTCCGGGAACAAACTGGACTCATTTTAATTTTAAAACATCTCCTGTTATACTGAACTTCCAGTCTTACACATTATTATGCTGAGCAATTCCTGCTATCCGTTATCACCCAGATGAGGATGGGTTCCCTGTTGAGTCTGGTTCCTCTCAAGGTTTCTTCCTATTACCATCTCAGGGAGTTTTTCCTTGCCACCGTCGCCCTCGGCTTGCTCATCGGGGACAATCTTGTCATTTTGATTCATATACATTGCATAAAAACTTACTTCTTTTTATTGTGTAAAGCTGCTTTGCGACAATGTCAATTGTTAAAAGCGCTATATAAATAAAATTGACTTGACTTGACTTGACTTTGGTGACATGGTATGTACCACACTCAACATGGACCAGAGGAAGCGAAGGAAAGAGTTGTCTCAGGAGATTCGAAAGAAAATTATAGACAAGCATGTTAAAGGTAAAGGCTATAAGACCAATTCCAAGCAGCGAGATGTTCCTGTGACTACAGTTGCACATATTATTCAGAAATTTAAGATCCATGGGACTGTAGCCAACCTCCCTGGACGTGGCCGCAGGAGGAAAATTGATGACAAATCAAAGAGACGGATAATCCGAATGGTAACAAAAGAGCCCAGAAAGACTTGTAAAGAGATCCAAGGTGAACTTCATGCTCAAGGAACATCAGTGTCAGATCGCACCATCCGTCGTTGTTTGAGCCAAAGTGGACTACATGGGAGACGACCAAGGAGGACACCATTGTTGAAAACAAATCATAAAAAAGCCAGACTGGAATATGCCAAACTACATGTTGACAAGCCACAAAGCTTCTGGGAGAATGTCCTATGGACAGATGAGACAAAAATGGAACTTTTGCCAAGGCACATCAGCTCTATGTTCACAGACGGAAAAATGAAGCATAGGAAGAAAAGAACACTGTCCCTACTGTGAAACATGGAGGAGGCTCTGTTATGTTCTGGGGCTGCTTTGCCGCATCTGGCACAGGGTGCCACAGGGTACAATGAAATCTCAAGACTATCGAGAAATGTGCTGGCCAGTGTCAGAAAGCAGGGTCTCAGTCGCAGGTCATGGGTCTTGCAACAGGACAATGACCCAAAACACACAGCTAAAAACACCCAAGAATGGCTAAGAGGAAAACATTGGACTATTCTAAAGTGGCCTTCTATGAGCCCTGACCTCAATCCTATTGAGCATCTTTGGAAGGAGCTGAAACATGCTGTCTGGAAAAGGCACCCTTCAAACCGGAAACAACTGGAGCAGCTTGCTCATGAGGAGTGGGCCAAAATACCTGCAGAGAGGTGCAGAAGTCTCACTGACAGTTACAGGAATCATTTGATTGCAGTGATTGCCTCAAAAGGTTGTGCAACAAACTATTACGTTAGGGGTACCATCATTTTTGTCCAGGCCTGTTCCATGAGTTCATTTTTTTTTTATAATTCCGTTGAAGCATGGTTGAAAAGCAATGCCTGACTTTCATTGGTTAACATTCATAGAATTCTTATTTATTATTACTTTTGTCAGATTAAAGTTATTTCTGTGACCTTTGTGAGTTTTTCTTTCATTGACCGAAGGGTACCAACAATTTTGTCCACGTGTGTGTGTGTGTTTGTGTGTGTGTGTGTGTGTGTGTGTGTGTGTGTGTATATATATATATATATATATATATATATATATACAGTATATTCAGTGGCAAAGAAAAACTCCCTAAGATGGTAATAGGAAGAAACCTTGAGAGGAGCCGGACTCAACAGGGAACCCATCCTCAATGCATCATGACCATCATCAGCTCCTCTTCTACTAATTTCAATTTTACTTCAGTAGTTCACGGCAGCGCCTTTCAAGGGTACGTATCGTTTGTGCCATATAATATCCATTGATGCATAAATCCATTAAGGTCACAACAGAGTTAAAAAATGCTACTGGACACTACAAACACAATATCTTCCTTCACACTTCTTCTGTATCTTACATCATGGCTTGTACACAAAGTGCATGCGTCTTTGCAGTGTTTAATTATCTGGGAATGTATTACTGTGATGTGCATTATGGCTCCTAACTGCAGTACAACCAGTGCTAGTGATAGCAGGAACAAGAGGGAAAAAAATAAGTATTGATTTGGAAGTAAAAGAAAAGGTTACATTAGAGTATCCCACATAGCTTAGTTAATTTTATAAAGTTGGTGTGCACAGGACAGCCAAACTGTGTAACAAAGTTAAATGATGCCTACATGTACGTTATTAATGTCCTTTTACTTGGCTTCAGCATTCTCCAAAAAACCACTAAACGCATTTCATTCACTCACTGCAACTGCTATTCTGCACAGCTAGCTACTTAGTTTCGCTTCGCTGATCATGTGACAGGAAGAAGCGATGGGCTTCCCTTTTCACAACTGCTCAAAATTGGCTATGAAATGTGATGGCTTCGTATTGTGATTTGCCTAAAACGTAGCAGTTCAAAGCCTCTAAATGATACCTAGTGGTTTTCAAATGAAATGTTTTTGTTATAGATGACTTTGTGTGCCAGAGGAGACTAAACTGCGTAAAGGGTAAAAGTCCGAACGTTTTTTATTTTTTGGATTTTCAAAAAAAAAAAAAAAAATTCAGCAAGATTTTCTATTTTGCTGTCAAACTGGTCATATTGTTCTCATTTTAGGAGACACTTATTCCTATCCATTAAAGTGATAGAACATTTTTAAAAAATTCAATTTTCTAAAAGACTGAATTTATGCAGCATTAATCATTCTAATTAGTTATGCACTACGCAACTTAGGGGGGGAAAATAAGCATAATACAGAGCACTTTAAGGGATTTAAAAGGGATAAGGACTAATACATTTGTAATGAAAAGGGCTGAAAACTACATTAACCTTTAAAGTCCCTAGCTAATACTAAGCCTCTTGCCGTTGTGTAACCTGGATTCTAGTTATCCCCTTTATTCATTCATGAATGGCCATGTTCTGCATTTAAGTAAATCAAAGCACAACCCAATATTTTGATGATTAACTGCACAAAGGCAGGCAGGGTGGTGATATAACCTTCAAACAGGTTTGGTGGTAGAATTAGTAATGTCCCTGTATGTTAGGGATGTGACAAAATTCTCCAAATGTACTCCAGTGTTTCTCGATATATGGATTTAGATTTAAACCCAAAGTGGGTGTGGCCTTTTCTTTTTTTTTTTTAACCCTACCACTATGGGGGAAAATTGTATGGTAGAAATGGCCGATCCACAGCCTCATCTTTTATAATCGGTCTCAACTGATGACGCACTGGACATCATCCTTCTTTTTAAATTGCGCTCACCCAGTTATTTTGTATTTTTTTATATTGTTGATCACTCCTGCCTGCAATATTATAATAAAAAAAAATGACTGAAAAGAAGAATTTAAACTGCAGATGAATGAACAAACTCTGCATGCAGAGTGAATGCAACTTTATTTTTTTGTCTCGCAGGATGTCCTAATGTCTTGAAATCACACACAAATGTTTGTCCCAACCTTTTTTTTTTTTCTTTTTTTTTTCAAAATAAGAGAGTGCCATTAAAATGAAAACGAATAGTGCGCTCCCTCTTCGTATCGGTTTGAATTTGTGAAATGTAATCTGAGTAATATTTTATTAGATTTATAATAATCGAATAATAAGGCATATTCTCATATACATGCTTCAGTTACTTTCATTTGTGGAGATGATTTTTTTATTTTTCATTTTGCAATTTTTCTTTTGCATATATATTATTTTTTGCAATTATATTCAGTTACATCCCTACTATACAGTATACAGTGTTATATACTATGTATATATAATTTTATTAAGGAACTCTGAACTGGCACAATGCTTTAATATTGTGTAAGGAAATGGTCGCTGCATGTGCTCGTTCTCACGAGGAAGATCCGAATTTGTCAGGTTGGAGTTAATGCAGTGTAGTGACCCTAGACAGCACTGTGCAGGAGCCTGCTGAGAATGTACACAAGGCCAGGCATTGATCATTGGGCAGATAGTAACTCTTGTCACTATGCATTGGCCACTCATTTGTCAGGCAGAATGGAGGGAGCATGTCTGCAGCGCTGCAGTGGGCAGGATGACGACTCCAGTCGTCTAATTATAGAGGATGGAGTGAAGGGACGTTGACATGGGGTGGCATTCCAGGGAAAATCAGAATGCCAAGTACACTAGGGTGTCATTGGTTATACTAAAATATTCAGTTCAATTCATGTTTAATACACTTTTATTTTTCCACTGCCTCTTCTTATCACCGCATGATGGTAAGTGCTAGGACAGCAGCGTTTAATAAAACTGTCAGGACGGGTCATGTCTTGGCGATCTGCCACTCAACCATCAGAGAGCACAGCAGAAGGTCAGTTTTTAATCAGAGCACAGCCGTTCTCGCCCAGCATGGGTTTATTTCAAACTACTACATGTTTGTGTAGGAGACAGAGAAAGAGAAATATATATATATATATATATATATATATAGAGAGAGAGAGAGAGAGAGAGAGAGAGAGTGCACAGGATTGGAATGGTAATTGGGAGGGTCAAGAAAATGCCTGATGGGCCAGTCGTATCTTGGGCTGACTGCTGTGGCATAACAAGTTTGCATTTCTGAAAGTATTACACCAAAGTGTGTCCATACTGTCTTTCAAATATTCATTTAATTATTTTAAGACATACTGATCCGTGACTACTACGAATTGCCATGTGGAGTAAAACTAAAGGATGATGCGTAGTTATGAAAAGCTACGACTGAGTAGCTGACAAAGAACTTCTAGTCTGATAGCTTCCTGTCTTAAATCAATAAAACATTAATTTATTCAAATGCGGAGAATTAAGAAGTGTATTTATGTAGGTGAAGTTCTTTAACCCTGCTGAACAGTACCTACTGTATGGTCGATGGGAAGAACAGTACGGTCCCACTCTGGCCATGTGTGTGTGTGTGTGTGTGTCCACTTAACAACTTGACACTGAGGCTAATCCGAAGTGTGTCAGTCACTTCCTTAATTACTATTCCATTTTCTCTCCACTTCTCCGGTCCACTGGTACGTAGGAAAACTCATAATTGATTTCTATCATCAGAAATTGTATCTCTAGTCCACTTTCTCATTTCTATTGCACACACACACACACACACACACACTAAAAAGTATCAGCATTGCTTTGCACTTGTGTGCAATAGTACCATTTACCTCGCTGATCTGACTCATTCTGCCTGTGATTGAGAACATCCACGTGCACGCTCACACACACACACACACACACACACACACACACACACACACACACACACACACACACACACACACGTGTACCTTTTTCTCATTTCGTGAAGGCCATTTTATGTATTTTGATCAGCCCACTCAGCTGTACGCTTCATGCCTTCATCGCACCTGCTTCACCTTGCTGAAGACAAAACTACGAGTTTAAAAATGTCTTTCTCTGAGGGAAGCGTCCCATCTTGTTTTGGGAAATTTCAACCTGAAAGGCTTCTGGCTAACCTCACTGATAAGCCAACTTGCTTGAAAATTTTCCCTGAAATTAATAAAAAATTCAACGTTTCAGATGGTGTGTGAATCCTAATATACGATCGCGTGTAAAAGTTAATGCACCCTCTTTTTATTCCATGTTTTTTGTGTCAAAACAATATGTAATTTAATATAAGCCAAATACAACCTCAGACGAGCAACATATTACTTTTTTTCACCATGTCGTTATATGTTTAACAAAAATGAAGCCAACCTCATTAAGGGTTTTTGGACATTCACTTATCCACATCTCTTAAAGTCCTGCCACAGCATTTCCACTGGGGTGCGGTCTGGACTTGCAATGTTCTTTTAGACAGAAGTGGTTTCCCCTGGCAAGCCTTTCAGGCAAACCGCACTCATTCATTCTTCTTCTAATTGTGTTGTCATGGCCTTTAACATGTAAAGTGTTCAGTGAGGCCTGCAGGCTCCGAGATGAAGCTCTTTTTGTCTTTCTCTTTTGTCTGACCTTGGGGTGAATGCGCTGGGACGTCCACTCCTGGGAACTGTTTTGAATGCGTTCCACTTGTGAATCATCTTTCCCACTATAAAAGATTGAACTGTAAATTGTTTTAAAATCCTTTTCAGATTCATGCGCAGCGACAACGTGCAGCAGACCATTGCTTATGTCTTTCCGTCTGGTCACTGTGTTAACACACACCTGAACGCTCCAGACCGGCAAACTGCCAAAACCTCAGCTTTAATACAGGTCTGCACACCTGCTAATGATCAATTCATTAATTAATGGCTGATGATAAGCAGCACCTGGCTACGACTTACCCTTTTAAATAAGGTGGAAGCAACGAGGGCGTGCTTAGTATTGCCTGCATGTTTTTCCCCTTCTGACCTCATTTTCGTTAAACAAATAATGGCATGAGAAAAAGCTCTTCGTCTAAGGGTTGTATTTGCCTAATACTATAAGACCAGCAGATGATTTTTATTATGTTTTCACACACACACACACACACACAAAAAAAACATTGAATTAAAAAAAGGGAAATTCACCTTTGCACATGACTCTATTGTGCTTTAGTATAAGGAAGCTACAATAAAGTTCCTATTACATTTACTTTTACTTTCAAAGCCTTAATTACATTCAATATAGGAAAATACATTTTGATATTATTTTCTTACAGTAAATATCAGATATTTTTACACAAGCAATATTCTAAAAGGTGACTTTCACTTCTTCCAAAGTCGTTTTCTAGTCGAATACTTGCACGTCTTGCTTTCAAGTACTTTATACAACACTGCCCATCGACAACCCTATTAAATGTGGTCATTCATCAGCATTTATCCAAAAGTTAATCTGGGTTGAGAACGGATAACGCGCCAACAAATCCACATGAACAAACTGCAATTCATTACCATAATAAGTAAATAATAAACACATTTTCAAATTAATGTTTTCCCTTTTTTTTTTTTTTTTTGTTATTTAATGTATTTTTTCAAAGCCCCTGCATTAACCAGAACTGGAACTGTACCTACTACAGTAGCAATAAGCACTTGAGGACAGCATGTGTTTCTTACATCTGACTCACATGATAGAATTATCTTATAGAGATATTTATAGCATGGTGTATTTCTACTGTATGCACGTGCTATTTTTCTGATGTACCTGTGAAACAATTAATAAGTTTGTTACACCTCTTGCATTTTTTTTTATTCTTCACAGTAATTATATTCAAAAAACCAGTCATTTTTGTCCCCCTATATCACGTGGAGCTATTTGCTAAGTGGTGTGGGTGTGGTCCGACCCATGCACTGTAATTCGTAAGTACCGTAGGGATGGCAGTTGAAAATGAAGAAAATGAAGAGTGACATATTAACTTACAGAGAAACTTAAGTATATAGCTAAACATGAGCAGCGCGTGACTGACAGCATAGCAAATCAAACACTTCCTGAATACCTCAAACGTGCTCATTTTCTGTCTGTAGGAGGGAGCTCACGGTGTGAAGCAGTAAGTACAGTACGCACGATTACTGTGTTGATTCAGTTATACAGACTGCAAGTTATACAGACTCTACACACCAATCAAATGCCACGTCAGGTACAATTAAATGCAGCTCACTTATAGCAGTGACGACTGATGTCACTTCAAAGAAAGAAAACTATCGATAACTCATTCTCCGTGATCAATAGTACAATCATTTCTCACACACACTCTGACATGGATTCTGTGATTTTTGTCCAGAACTGCGGGGAGCAATATTTAACCTTTAATATAATGTATGCATCCATTTAAAATATGCATGCCAACTTTGATTCTCCAGTCTTCTCCAGCCAACCTTCACTATTCTCCACTCTTCTGATAGCCCGCTCATGTTCTTCTGTCTGTCTGTCTGTCTTTGCCTCATGCTGGAAGATGTTAGAGTCCCTTAGTTCTGAACGGTGGTAACACTTACGGGTGAAGTGAATAGCATTGCTTATCTTGTTATGCCATAGGGTGGGATTCGTTAGGATTAGGATGCCATAAGGATTCATTAGGCATTCAGTTCTCCGACCTGATGTGTTGGAAGGGAGATGAATGGACAGGATCAGAAGCATCTTCAAAACAGCAGGTCTTCAAGGTGACCCAAGCTCAAGGGCGTTTAAGACTCACTGACACATGGTCCAACACCAAAAGTGCCTACAGTACAATGGCTATGTGAGTGTCTGAACTGGACCATGGAGTCATGGAAGAAGAAGAAGAAGAATGTGTTTTGCCGCACTACAAAAACTGTTCAGGAATATTTTGAGGTGATGATTTAACCTCCAGATTCTCTAGATCTCAGTTCGATTGAGGTTCTGTGGGATGAACCCCGCTTGGCACCAGGATTAAAGGGATCTGCTGCTAATTTATTCGTGCGAGATAAGACAGCACCCTTTCAGAGGTCTTGCATGATACTGAAATTCGTTGGCTATACTGAGTCGTTGTGACCAACAAATAGAGGCAAATGAAAACTGATTAAGTTAACATGAACATAATAATGTTAATAATGGCACATTTAGTTTGGATAATAAAATGGCTGAGGAAACATTACCAGATGTGCTAGAACAGCAAGTTTCATTACCAACGTTGTGTGCTGAAGCTACCATCCCATCAAGGGGAACTATTTTTACAACACATTATATTGAAGATAAGCCGGGAGAGAGGTGAGGATCTGGGTTCGAGCCCCGCCGTCGGTGGGTTGCCACACCCCATACTACCCTGCACTGCATGCAGTGCTTGTCCCATTTGAGAGTTTTTAATTTAACATTTGTTAAATGTTAATGTTTGAGACGCTATAAAACTGCATAATCTGTTTCCCCTAACCGGTTTGTCATACATTTCTTTATCCAGACATTGCACGTTTATAAAACAAATAAATCTGAGTATTTTAAAATTGTGATTAATCGTGAAAAAAAAATTTTATTGATTGACAGCACTAATTATTAAACATATATATTTTTCCTTATGCATGTTTTTGTGATAAAAGCTGCTCATTACTTCCTTATTCTCCACTAGACATTGTTAAATATCTATCGTCCTTGTGCAGAACTATCAAAGCATTCTATCCAAGGATGCTGCCCAGCTGATTGAAGGTGACCCCTCTTTCACTCTTTTCAGAATATCAGATCGAACAAGCACTTAAAAGCACTGGGGCCATTTAGAAAAACATATCTGCCAAGCAATATTCAGGCTAAATGGGTCCCTATGAAAAAAAAAAAAAAAAAAAAAAAAAAAAAAATATATATATATATATATATATATATATATATATATTGGAAAAATACATTTCTGTTTGGGGGGGGGGGGGGGGTTGTGCGGTGTCTGGTGTTCACTCACACTGCTTTGGGCTGATGCTTTCAGAGGCATGACAGTGAGGAACGCCCCGTCTAACCCGTGAAATGTCAGAGCATTTAAAAGACAATCCGATCAGACACAGCGTATCCAGACTGATTTTTTTTTTTTTCAGGAAAAAATTGATCTGCTTGTCTTGTCTTGTTTTGACAAGTGAATGATCAGAAGAACGAGAAACAGCCAGATGTTGATTATGCCTTAAATTAAAGTACAAGGTGAGTTGTTGTTCCTGCTCCTCACTGAAGTGGTTTCGAATAAACGCTGTTAAATGTTGTGAAAGTTGGATGATTTTACAATCCCAGAACCGCCGTAGGAGCACACGTTAGTGTTTTACACAAAACCCCAGACACTCAGTGTACATGTGCCACATACAGAAATGAGAAATCGAACTGTGTGAGTTACACACTGAGGAACGAATCATGTCTCAGTTACACAGGATTCTGACCTTGGACTCAGGTATTTCGTTCACATTATGAGCTCGAGCTCGACTGTCTGACATTGTGATGTAACCATAATGTTCTTTATGTTTTGGTCTAAACCCCCCCCCCCCCCCCCCCCCCCCCCAAAAAAAAAAACCCTATAGACCGGTTTCTTTACAAAGATCACTCAAAAAAAAACACAAAACACTGGCATTATTTTTACTTGAACCATTTCAACATGGAAAATGAAAATCATGATAATAGCCTACATTTGATTACTTCATTACGTTAATTTAATCACAGTTCATTTGATAATTCAATCTAGGACTAATCATGCAATTAACACTCCCATTAGATGATTTCAATGCTTGCATCTTCTTATTAATTTATCATCATATTAATCATTTTATTATTTGCATTTTCGTAATTATCTGTCGCATTTGTGTCACGGCCGGCTTGGTGACGTAGTGGTGTTACCACTGCCGAGGGTTCGAGTCCCACTTTCGGGTCTGTGTGTTCTCTCTATGCTTGGTGGGTTTCCTCCCACAGTCCAAAGACTTGTGCAAAGGCTAACTGGTAAGTCCAAATTTTCTATAGTGTGTGAGTGCGCTTGTGCCCTGTGATGGATTCGCACTCCGTCTGGGGTGTACCTGAAATAACAACCTACAGTAGCACGGACGACTGCTCCGAGATTCAGGAAAAACAACCCAGCTGCGGGCTTTTTTTTATATCTCTACTCACCCTCCTTTGATGTAATCGAGGAAAGTGAATTCAGACTCCACGGAAAAAGACAGCAGTGTCACCTGTGTGAGAAAATCGAAACGTTTGGGTTCAGCAGAATGACAGGACCAGGCAGGAAAACTAATATAACAAATAGAATATAAAACTATTTTGTGTTGTGTGCAGTTAAGTGATTACATCTTTTGAGGAATGGAAATTTGTTTGTTTTCAAATGCTGACAGAGGACGTAACAGGGACAATTGAAGCGAATAATGAAAGGTAAAAAGCTGAATGAGGACAGCGTGAGCCGGAATCGTTCTATCCTGTTTTCTTAAACTCGCAGACCTTTCCAACATCAAATATTGAAATAAATGATTCAAGTCTCACTGGGCGTTCAAGTCAAACCGGGACTTTTGATTGTACCTAATAACAGAACTTTGTTATGAGAGTAAATGCTGCCTTTATTTCTCTTTCCTATAATCCTCTGCTACACTAACGCTCTTGTACCAGGCTTTCACTAGTGCATAGTTGAATACCATCAAGGAGGAAGGATTTCTCAGTACACAGGACCCATGATCGAACTGCCTGCTTCATGTATGAAGCGCTGGCCTCCCAGGAGCTCCTTTAATCGCCCAAACGTGTGGAAACGGCTCGAAGCGAAGTCAGGATGGTACAGGACTGGACGTGGAAATGACTCCTAGATGAGTTGGTGTAATGTACAAGTTGTGTTGGTGAATGATTGTGTGGACAGTTTCCACAGACAGATGTGTCTCGTCTGCAAGTTGGTGAAAAGCTATCGATTTTTCTAACGATCAGACGTTCCATTCGCTGAACGTTCACGCGAACGACTACAGCGGGCTCTGAGCCATCGCAGCCGGCATTCACATTCCATACATGGCCCTCTTTAAACATGTGCACCATTCGAATGTTTTACTGAGGGTAAGAGTCTAATCACCGTACTGTATTTCAAGTCTTCTGTAAAGATCAAAGAGTTTGACACTTTCCCTCATGGAATACGTCATCACTAGACCCTGATTGAATTGAAATGTTTAAATATTCGCATTCACATACTGTATGTACACTACTTACCCAAAAAGGGTGCACACTTTAATATTTCAATCAACCACAATTGATGAAAAGTGAATACCCAGGCCATGAGGTAGCTCAGTGGTTAAGGCAGTGGCCTGCTGCCCGGAAGGTCCCAGATTCAAACCCCATCACCACCAACCTACAGCACCCCACTGTTGAGTCTTTGAGCAGGGCCTTTATCCTCAACTGATCAAATTCGAGATAAAATGTAAGTAAGTGTGTCGGCCAAATGACGTAAAGGTAAAATGATTCCTCACGCTCCAGCACTACTCTTACCCGTGCCATCAGAGAAGAAAAAAATCAGTGTGCATTTGCCATGGCATCGTTTCAACATCATAAAATGCATAGATGTGATAAGCTGGTCGGTACATTCAGGTCATCGGCTGACTTCATTTTATTGCCACATGACCGACTGAAGCAACCCCAGATCATAACGCTGCCTCCAGAGGCTTGTACAGTGGCCACTACGCATAATGGGTACAAAGATATTTAAGAATGTCTAGAGGAAAGTAAGCAGATTTTATCACAAAAACATGGAGATACAGTAGATACAGCAAGGGGGAAATATATTTAATTTATATCTTGGCCGGTAGTTTTCATATAAAGCATACGGTATGAATCAATGTATGTATCAATCATCATTGGGCTAGAGAGACCACTAGCAAGCTGAAGCTTTAAATGAGTGCTTTTCTTATGGCCACATTCCCAGTTCTGTGAGATCTTGTCACAATGCTTGAAATTTCTCTATTAAATTTGATTTTTACTGTCGAGTATTTATGATGCAACTTTAACATTTTTCCCAACCACATTTCTTCCGTGAAGTTCCCGGTCCGGCGCTATCCTTCCAGATTTTTAATAATGCGCTAAACAATTTTTTGGCAATCTCCTTTTCTTTTCTTGATGCAAGATAAAAATGTAATCCTTCTGATATGCATCCAGAAAAAATGATTTTGAACTTCCAGGCTCTGTGCTGGAAATCACAACGCCATTATTAAAGCTATATTTAATCCAAACAAATAGAACTATAATAATGTCAACTAATGCTTTATTGGTTCCAGTACTTTATTGTATTATTTATGGATTATATATGCACTGAGGTGATTAGTCTAATATTGGAATCTTTAAATAAATCACAAAATCTGTCTTGATCCCAGTATTAATAACAATAACAACCTCTTTATGGCTTTGCAAAGCATTAAATGTGAATAAAGATGGTTAGAATTGACACAGTATCATAACTGAATGAATAAATAAATAAATAGATAGTGTAAAGTTTGACCGTATGGTGGTAACATCATCACACGACTAGAATCCATTGTGCCTGAAAACCTTACGCTTATGTGTTTCCTTTTTAATTCCTTATTGCAGTCTTTCCTGTAATTCAATAGGAGATTATGTTCTCATATCAAAAATCGCCCGCAATATTAGTTTTGTGCGTCCAGGAACCAGACAGTGAGTGATGGGAATGAGGAAAGCAGCTGAAGTTCGGTAATGTTGCCTGGATGGGGTCGTGATGTAGAATACAGGAAATGAGGCATCTGTGCTGCAGTCATCAGTCTGGGGAACAGATTCATGTCACATTTACTCTTTTAAGATAGAAATTTCTGCTTTTGGGTCCACAATCACAATCACTCACTGATCTCTCTCTCTCTCTCTCTCGTTTCTCATTTCTCAGGTCATTCATCACCTCTAACCTGTTAAACATTGTCGAATATTGCATTGTCTAAGGATGCGTCAAAGGCATTGTCTCCGTGCATCTGCATAAGCAATCACCACCGATCGTTATTTATTTTTTACTCCTTTAATTAGTGGGGGTGTGGAGGGAGACAGCGAAACACGCGAAAAGCTGCAGGCAAACAATGTGCGACTTTGTGTGTGCATGTGTACAGTATGTATTCCAAAATCCAACTCACCGTGCCAGAATTGACGTATTTCTTCTTCTTCATCTTCTTCTTTGGATTCACCACCTACAAACCAGGATGGAGAAACCATCTGAGAGCCAGGTCTAAACACGCTCGCGTATATCAGACTGGGTGAAAGACGTCCAAGCGACATAGAAAAGATATTTTTGTTACGCGGTTTAATGCACGTCTATACCGCTTAATTCTGCATACAGGGTCGCTTGGGTGCTGGAGACTATCCCAGGAGAGCTGGACGGGGTGCGAATTCATCCATACTAAGGCCAATTTGGGAACACCAATTGGCTTAATCTTTAGGTCTTTGGACTGTGGGAGAAAACCGGAGTACCCGGAGGAAACCCACCAAGCACGGGGAGAGCATGCAAACCTCCATGCACAAATCTGGCTGGGAATCAAACTTTCTTTCTTTTTTTTTTTTTTTTGGATTTTTCCCCGATTTTCTCCCTAATTTAGTCGTGTCCAATTCCTCCCCGTCACTAGGGGGCTCCCACATTAAGGCTACTACTACCACTCAGCCGGGAGGGCCGAAGACTATCACGTGTTTCCTCCGAACCACGTGACGCCAGCCGACCGCATCTTTTCGAACTGCTCGCTCGCGCACCGTTGGGGCGGCGTAACACACTCGGAGGACAGCGCTATCCGCTCCTTCCGCTCGCGTGAGCTCACAGACGCCCCTGACTGGCTGTAGAGCCGTGATTAATGTGGGAGCACTAAGTACCTCTCATCCCTCCCCTCTGAGAGAGCTCGGCCAATCAGCTCTCTCTAGACCTCCGGCTGCGAGAGGTTACAGCATCACCCGGGATTCGAACTAGCGATCTCCGGATGATAGGGCGAGCGCTTTAACCACTGCGCCACTCGGAGGCCGCTCAAACTTTCTTTTTAAGGGAACACTTTGTCCCGGTTTGACTTGAACGCCCCTCTTACGTGTATGTAAGGTTCAATTGAAACCAGGACTAAGTGTTCCTTTATTTTTTGTGCAATAAAAAAAAAACCCCATTCTATTACAGTGGCACCTGGCTCCTGAGAAAACAGCCTTTCCAATGTCAAAATTGGAAATAAAGAGATGCACTCACAACGTAATCAATAACTCGTAATAATGAGTGATTAAATAATGATATACGCCTAGTTCAGGGCTCTCCTACCAAATCACAGCACGGTTCATTCCTGCAGTAAGTGAGCAGAATTACAGTGAGACAATGACTAATTCTTCTTCCTGTATCTCTCTCCACACTTTAACCACTTTATTTGCCTATCTCAGCACTCGGTCTCTGTTTCACATGCGGGATTATATAATGAAAGAGGAGCGAGGAAGCAGCGCGCCCAGTGTTTGACTGCATATGCGCGGTAATGGTGGGAGAGATAGTTAGGTCAGGAGTGGCCAGGTCATCCATATTATTGACTATTTAGCAAGATGGATGTGGCAGAGGCCGGATGTCTGCGGATGCACAAAGAGCGACAGAGGTTAAACGCTGGAATCCGCACAAAGCAGCGGAACGACCACCTGCCAGCTTTTTACATCCATCGTCCAAGGAGAAAATATTGCTAATGCACGGGGTTTCTCTAACACGGAATGAATCGATGATTAAAATGGACTCTTTCATGCTTAAATCAAGGTTAGGGCTGTCTATAGACAAGCTGAACTTTCTCTCTCTCTCAAAAAGTGCATGAGCAGTTGTGCGTAAAAAGATATATATTCTCCTGGAGGAGGCAGCGCGATGCTCTGGGCAATGTTCTGCTGGGAAACCCAGGGTCCTGGCACTCATGCCGATGTTCCGTTGACACGCACTGTACCACCTACCTAAACACTGTTACAGACCAAGTAACACAATCCTTCATGGCAGCGATATTCCCTAACGGCCGTGGCTTCTATCAATAGGATAATGTGCTCCGACGTGCTGCAAGCAATTGCTCAGGAATGATTTGAGGAGCAGGAGAAACAGTTCCGAGTGTTGACTCGGCCTTCCGATTCCTCAGATCTCAATCGGATCGAGCGTTGGTGTGTGTGCTGGACAAACACGTCTGATCCTCGCAACTTACAGGACTTAAAGGATCTGCTGCTGATGTCTTGGTGCCATCTTCAAAATGTAATAAATACATTTCAGTGTTTTCTGGCTTGGAGCTCGTTCCAGATTACCAGCACTATAAATGCTGTAGAGAATTCTTTACGCAATAGATAAAGCGAGATCCTCACCAAGGTTGTTAATCCTATCATAATACGATCATTCTCAATTCTATATTGAGATTTCACCTGCAGAAATGCTAATGAAGTTAAAAGTTATCAGAACGGCAACTATAATAAATAATTATAGAAACTATAATTCAGTTCGTTATTACTGGTGAGTTGGTTTGAGTGAGCTCACCTCATACACGTTGAACTGGCTCTGACCTCGGGCGAGCTCGCGATAGCTGGTGGTGTATTCGCCAATGAAATCGTGGCTGAAAAAAAAATGTTAATCAGGCTTTTAGATCCATTGACATTAAAGACGAGAGATGTTTCTACTGCATTTGACAAATGATTCTGGTTATATGAAGAAATGAAATGGTGCCTGACCTTCCATCTCGATCCCAGTCATACACCTCGACCTTAATGGTTCTGAAACGTAGAAAAATCATAAGAATTATGGGGCTACACAACAGATTCTAGTACTTCACTATTAAAGACGTACAGTACTGTACATCTCATTTCTTCATATTTGCTTCCAAAGATCCAGATTTGCCTGTATTTTTTATGTAGGCTTAAGGAACAGGTCTTCCAGGCTTCCTGAAGGACGTTTTCGGTTCTCATTTTCAGTCCAGTTCCTGCACCTGACCGCTTCCAGAGGAATGTTTTTTGTTTGTTAAGCCACATTGTGATCTATCAATCTTTCAAGCAAAAATAAATAAATAATAATAAATCTAACTTATGGCATGAACCAGTGAGAAACAGATGATGCAGATGATGACGGATGATCAGACCAGTGATTAGTATACTGGTGATGCTGAATGCTGAGTGGTTGGAACAGACGAGACGGGAAACGAGTAAAAATATATCTGAATAAAACAAAAAAACATGTCTGTCTCCATTTCGCCAAAAAAAAAAACTTGTATAAAAATTCTTGTATAGAAAAAACTTTTGTCACCATAACATTTCATTTCAAGACAGAATCAGAATATTAATGCAAGATTTGATGGAATAAAAAAAAAAAAAACACAATCGCGCTGTAAGTCCTAGGTGCTTGGACCTGTAAAATATTCATAGAAGGATTTTGATGTAAATGAGGCGATTCTGCTAAAACAACACATTTCAGCCTTGGCTGGTTATTATGCTTACGCGTTGATTTTACTTTAACAATCAAAAAACTTGGAAGGAATGTCATCGTCAGCAGCAGCAGCAACTTTAATTGGCCTGTTGTATCACAGGGCCTCAATTAAGCCATCAGTCACACTCACACTAATAGACACGGGTGTGGAACGCGTCCCCCAGCGGGTGTTTCTGCTCTGCAGCTCACACTGTCAAGATTGTGGGGAAAATGTGGCCACCTGCACATATTAATGAGGGTAAAACGCACATCCCTGTAAATAAGCTCATTAGTATAACACGACTCATGCACCGCTTAAGAAAGAGTCTTAAACAAAGAGGAACTCGGCTCATTTGCATAATGTTGCATTTCAAGCTTTCCTGGTCGCAGTTGATACAGAACGCACTTGCAAGTCGTTAAGATTGTTTACCAAAAACAGTACTAATTGTGGGATGCATTCTATTGCAAAGTCACCATGATTGCAAAAAAAAAACAACAAAAAGTTTCCGACGAGCTCTTCAGAATGCGAAAGAGCACGCTTAGTGAAATCGACTTGGCACGCTTTGCTAGTGTCTTTAAACTGCCGTTGCTGAGTAAGCTTAATGACATTTCTCGCGGTCCATGAACTGTAAACCCATCCCTGGCTGAATCAAAAATAAAACCTACAAACAAACGCTCCTGGACGGTGCATGAAGTCTGTTTATTTTCCCTTTTCTACTTTCCAACTTTCCAGACGAGATTTATGCCGGGATTTGTCAAAACTTTTTCTTTTTTTTTTTTTTACCAAAAATCACAGAATCACACATCGAGCAAGAAACAAGAACGATCACACAACGACTGCGGAGAAGAAAGAAGCCGGAAATACGCTCCGCAACATCCAGATGCGTAGGTGGCCACGTCCTCCGATGTTTATCTTCAAAGATATCGAGTCAGCACCTTTATAACGCCTCAGTCACCCGACTGCTTTGTTTTCCGACACCAACAGGGAACTGTTGTCAAGGCGATCCCTGAGGCAGCTGTCAATCAACAATCCCAGCAGATGAACAGAAATAGACAATGTTCTCGACCCGTCAATCTTACAAGAAACGGAGGAAAAGAGGGAGGGGGGGGGGGGGAAGAATGAAAAATATGTAGCGTGGGAGTGCGGAAAGTGGAGCTGGGATATTAACTATGAACCAAGACTAGTGTTCTGACCTTAAACCAGAATGATACGATGAGCTTTGCAGCACCAACACTTCAGCTCTGATGCGTAAAAGACACAACCAAACATAATGGAGACACGGATAATGGTTGATGAATAATGCTTTTACTCCCATTAGACTAGAAAATGCAGCTTGCGCCTCGGATGATAGATTTAGTGTTAGTATGTTTGTTAAAGGGTGGGGGGGGGCGTGCACTTACTCCCTCATGGTGCTATTTTTTTTTTTTTTCTTGGATCAGAGTGCACTACGTTCCTGTTTTTTTCACGGCATAACTAGCTCTATTTCTAGTGAAAAGTAGAATACTGTCCCTGCCAACACTGCGCTTACTACTTACAACAGAGCCCTGAGTGCTGTCAGTGGAATATCTGGGGCGCAGCTCTGCTTGGTGTAGTGTGAGAAAGAAAGCATATGGGGAAGGATTTCGCTAAACATACTGTAGCTCATCAGATTTTGGGTCTTCAAGGTAGAATTTGACGGGTACATCTGTGATCTCATTCCTGATTATTCTGCCGACGTTTACTCTACTTCTGTTTCAGTAAGGTGGCTTTGTCTCCTTGCATCTCCAGGGTCTGGGTTCGATTCCCGCTTCCGGGCATGTTCTCCCAGTGCTTGGTGGGTTTCCCTCCGGGTACTTCGGTTTTCCTCCCACAGTCCAAAGACATGCATGTCAGGCTGATTGGTGTCCCCAAATCGCCCGTAGCATGTGAATGTTGTTCGGAGGTCCTACCATTGTGGTAAAAACCTCGGTGAGCATGGAGTTTACATGGGGGTTCCTCCAGTCCGGTTACCTCCCACAGTCCAAAAGCATGCAGATTAGGTTAATTGACTTTTCTACTGTGTGAATGTGTGCGAGTGTGTATTATGTGTCCCTTATGATGAATTGGCATCCTGTCCACGGTCTAAGTCTCCTGGGATCAGCTCCGGGCCCCCATGACCGTCTATACAGGATAATGCGGTATAGGCGATAAGTAAATTATAAGTTTCCTTTCCATACACTTTTTCTTTACCTTCAACATGACATTTCTTACGAATAGTCACGAATAGTGAATAGGTCCTACAGTGCCAAGGTACTGAAGCCTTGGTTTCTGATAACACACCAACACCCATCTTTAACATCTGCTCAGTTTGTTGCTACAAGCTTGTCAGGTTGCACTTCTCGCAAGATTTCTCCTAATACATTCTCGCTCTTTTTTCCAACGTAAGTGTGATGAGTTTTTGCAGAGTTTAAATATTATGAAAACGACACCGAAGAGCACAGCTTCATCCCATACTGTAGGAAGTTAACCAGGTCATCTTCTCAAAACTGTTCCAGAAGCCTCTCGGCAAAATTTGTCCTGAACTACAGTATGCAAGCAAAAAGTGTTACATTTCTTCAGCAGTTGTTTCGAATCTGAGGTGTGGTGAGAGCTGAAATGGAAAACAATCCTGAAGTCTCTTGGGTTCTTCGTTAAGCGTATCACAGCAGATTGGTGGAATATTTTCAAGCCCAGTAATTCTTTCTCAAGTGTACCAAAAGCTGCCCGAAGTGTGAAATGCAAAAAAAAAAAAAAAAAAAACAGTAAGTGAGAACGATGTAACACAACAAGCAGCATTAAGGGAAAAAAAAAAAACGACAACAATAACAAGTGTTCACACTTCGGTTGATCGGGCAACAGAGAAGGTACATGTTCGTGACAAAATTACACAACTCCGATTTGTATCCACTCACTCTCTCACTCATCGTCTATACCTCTTTATCCTGTATTCAGGGTCACGGTGGGCCTGGAACCTACGTATCCCAGGAGACTAATGGCACGAGGCGGGGTACACCCTGTTGCCAATCCATTGCAGGGCACACACACACACACAGACACAAACACATATCCAATCACTATGGGCAATTTGGGAACACCAATTAGTCTAATCTGCAGGTCTTTGGATTGTGGGAGGAAATCCACCAAGCAAGGGAAGGACAAGCAAACTCCATGCACACAGAGATGGGATTCGATCCCGAAGCCTGGAGGTGCAAGTGCCAATCACTACACCACCGTGCCGTCCAATTTGTATCCATTTTATATTTAACTCTCCGATATACTGTATAGTATATGCATCAGCGCAAAAAGCACAGGACTGAGACTTTATTTGAACTGGATACCAAATGGTACTCCTGCCCAGTGCTCCTGAAGAGACAAATAAATCCTGATAACACAGAGAGGCACCAGTAATGCCAGTCATAACAAGAAGCATCCACTGGTAATATTTATCACAACTTAAAGTTCACTAGGTTGTTGCTTGGAGGGTAGAAAGACATACACCACTCCTCTTCATTCCCAGCCTTGGTGTAATCATGTCAACCAGAACCTGACAATGCAACTGTCCATGCTCACTTCGTAATATCAGGGAGACTTGGCTTGGGATTTGTTGCTGGCACAGTAGGCATGCAGCTTCATTGTCTACAAGCTTGGAGCATGATATCTGTGAGGAACCGGAGTTGACTAATTTTTCAAGTCGTTCTGAGTCTGTCTTGGTCTGCACCAGTCAGCAGCCAGTTGGCATGGCAAGTTGACACATAAATCTCTGTATGAGGTGTTACAGACTCAAATCTGGTTGGTGCAAGTGTGCGAGGAGAGCGGATTGAGAACAGACTCCATCTGACACAAGTATATCAGTGTATCGGCATATCAAACATGTCAGGGTAGTCGTAACTCAGTGGGTAAGGTGGTGGACTACTGATCAGAAGGTCACAGGTTCAAACCCCAGCACCACAAAGATGCCACTGTTGGGCCCTTGAGCAAGGCCCTTACTGGCCATATGCGTAACGAGATAAATGTAGGTTGCTCCGAATAACAGCGTCCGTCAAATGCCATAAGTGTACGCAAGATGAGAGAGTAGCAACGCTAGATGCTGTTGTATAGTGTACAGTGGTCACCAACCTGACCGGGGAATGAACACCATCAGTAGCCAATGAGCATAGAGAAGACAGGGTCATTCACTCCGCCCATGCTCAGGGGTTTCTGTTCATTCGTTCATTCGTTCATGGTGTGACGACAGAGTGAAATAAAGTAAAATAGATAAAGTTGCACATGTAGAAACAGTGCCGGTTTTATTTCTCAGCTCAGAGGCACATATTAAACTGCTGCTGTCTGTCTTGTTTGTTTGCTTTTCTTCTTCTTCTTGAAAGTTTACTCTTCAAGACTTGTCAAGAGTGTTTAGTGCGTTCAACTAGACTCTGCGATCCCTGATCTGGCGCAGTCATTAAGAGTCTGATCCACCGCTTTTGAGTAGACATTTTTTTAAAAACCTGTGAAAGCCAGTCGGTTAGTGTATATTCCCAGTCCTTTAAGAATCGTTTCAGATTTTAAAAGATCAAGCCATGAACCAGGTAAATGATGATGACAGACGATCAGGCTGGTGATTAGTATACTGCATGTGATGGTGATGGTGAATGCTGATTGGTTGAAACAGACCGCTTTATCCTGTATACAAGGTCACGGGGAGCCTGTAGCTTATCCCTGGGGACTTAGGGCATGAGGCGGGGTACTGTATACCCTGGATGGGTGCCAATGGGGAACTGAACCCGGAACCTGGAGGTGCGAGGTGACAGTGCTAACCACTAAGTCACCCTGCCGTCCTGTTACATAAATAGGCCATTTTTAAATTGTATTACATTTGTTCTCTTTTTTTTATTTCATCTACATCATAATAAGATAAGATCATTTCAATAAAATAATAATATTTGAGATATTTGCACTTGCTAAAGATATATTATTTTGGTGTCACAGTGGCTAAGCGGTTAGGACACACCTCCAGGAAGGGGTTTGAATCTTGTCAAGCCAAGACCTTTCAGGCTACATATCCTGTACCTCACCTAGTTGGTCAGGGTCGTACCCTTACAGTTCTTTCTGTAACACTAATAGGTATCTAACATTTGGAAATGTGGACATCGTGCACACTTAAATGGTTTAGGTCTTAAGGATCATAATTATATTTGAAAGTAAACTGTTAGGCAGCACAGGGCCTTGTACCTCTCGGCCTCCGAGGTTCAATTCCCTTCTCGGTTGGTGTGCGTAGAGTTTTAAAACTGCCCGTAGTGTGTGAGTGTGTGTGCGCTTGTTTGCCCTACGACGGATGGGCATCCCATCTAGGGTGTACCCTGCGTCTGGCCCGAGTCCCCTGGGATAGGCTCCAGCCCCGCCCGCCCCTGTGCAGGATAAGTGGTATAGAGAATGAGTGAGTGATAACAAACTTTTAATGGCAAACTACATCTAACTTTCCAGGTTAAAACATGGAATAGAATGCAAATTGAATTTGATATGCCGCAAATTGAGCCCCAATAGGAAATGGGGACGGGGGTGATACAGTACCAGGGACTCACTACTGTACGTTGTTCCCGACATCAGCTATCTTAATACTGGTTGTCTTCTTCTTATCCCATGAGTGTTCTCCTGCTGTCTTGATTCCCCTGTGAATGTGTGTCTTGCCTGAGTTCTGTGGACGCTTGCCTTGCCTCAGTTGTAAATGAGCGAGCTGTCTAACGAAACCTGCGATGTGTTTCAAAGTGTAATTCATCGCCGACTCATAGTGATGCTACAATATGCATCAGACAGGTGTTGCAAACTGTAGCTACTGTACTATAGCCAGGGCAAATAACTGGACAAATTTTCATGGTCGAGTAGGTTTCTCTTGTATGTTTAACTCACTGCAATGTACCGTACGAGGGGCATTCAAATCAAAGTTTTGTTTGTGCAGAATAACGGAACACAGTTATGAGAGTAAGTCTCCCTTTATGTCTCTACATAATCCCCTGCTACACTAATGCTATCATCTAGTGCTTGGACACTATCGAGTTAGAAACCTTACACTAAAGTACACTGGAGGTATGATGTGTTCCCCAAACATGTGGAAACGACTTGGAGCGAGGTCAGGACTGTACGGGCGATGTGTTCCTGTAATGTGCAAGTGGTGCTCATGAATGATTGTGTGTAGAGTTCCCACAGACAGATGCGGCTCTTCTACAAGTAGGTGACAAGTTATCCGTCGATTTTCAAGGGTCAGGAATTCCACTCACTGAAGGGGGCTCAAAGCCACCTCAACCAGGAGTGTCATTCAAGGACGTACAGGCTTCTTTTAAGTGTCTGCATCGTTGAAATGCTTTCTCATCACTTGAAGTCTTCTGTTAAAACTCAATCACAGTTATTCATCACAAGTCCCGGTTTGACCTGAACACCAACGTATGAATTGTACAGATCGAATTGTACAGGCCCATATCGAAACAGACTGAAATCTGGTCCTGTACCCTGCCAGAGCGTATCCTTTTCCCTGCACAATCCAAAAAAATGACGGCCAGTTGCATGGAAACGCGTCCATCTGGCAGCAATGCCTCTGATGCCACAGCTGTTCATCAACAGCTCTACAGAGATTAAAGGCCACACTCATGAAAGCTGCACTGATTATTCAAGACTAGCCGGGGCTTCACCTTGAGGAAGCACCTCCATGTGGTACGGTGGTCCAGGAATCTTACCGGTCATAATCCCCATTGCAGAGTGCTCTCACTGGGATGTTAAAAGACTGCCAAACTGGATTGAGGGTGTTCTTTACCACCTCCGTCTTATGGCAGATGGTGAACCTTGAAAGAGAGAATCAAAGTGAGTCTTTTGAAAACTCAGAAATAAAGCACAACACATAGGAGGCCATCAACCAGTGGCTGTGTTTCTCTTCAGAAGATGGCACCTACTGTAACACATCATATGGGAATGTATTCAACAAGTTAGTGTCTAATGAATATTTACTGTAGGAGGTTAAAGAATGTAGCTGAAAGGTCATTGTTGCTAAATTGGTTTGTCAGTGTTAACATTTCCTTTTCCATCAATAGCTCAGTCGAATTTTCCCGGGGAATTACAGTAAAATAAAAGTGTCTCACAGTGATGGGTGCTGAAGGATTTTCCCTCACCTATTTAGTTGTGGCCCTAATTTACAGTACAAATGCTTTGCATGTCTAAAATCTCATGCAATATTTATAACACGCCACCAAGATTGCAACTGACTTACTGTAAAACTTATCAGATTTCACAAAGGAGTGCATTTGTGTGTGTGTACTGTATGTGTGTGTTGTTTGGGCGCTACTCTACTGTATATAGCAACTTGAATGCTTATGGCAATGTTTAAAGCCTGAGTGTAGTGTTATGCCATTGACTAGAATTAATTAACAGTTCAACCAGTTAAACACTTTTCTTATGTTAATGATATTTATGATATCATTGGATTTCGCTACAATTAGCTAAAGTTACTGCCGTTCATATGCCGTTGGTTGTTCATATCTGAAGGAGATGCTGCTCAGGCCATACACAACTGGGGAGCCAATTTATGCATTTTATTTGTAAAATATTTATCAATATTTTTTTTACGGATGCGATTAATATTTGGCCCCAGTCTAGATTGCCACATCAATCAAAAAGGCATTTTCTGCAATCTGGCAACCCTGTTGGCAACCTTGTAAACTATTTGGCCAAATAAAAAGTTGCATGATCTCTAGTCGTTGAACTGCCTTGACAATCATCATGATTAAAAAACCTTATGCAATGTCGTAAAATCAACTGATGGTATAACCTGGTCATTCCGAATATTCAGTGATTTCATTTTATTGCCACATAACATTGCTGAGCCTAAACCTGACCAACTTAAGCAAGCCCAGGTTACAACACTGCCTCCAGAGGCTTATACAGTGGCCGCTATGCATGACGGGTATATTACTGTACTTCATGAGCTTCCCTTTTTACCATGGTGTACCCATCACTCTGACTCTAGACTCATCACATGACCACATGACCGTTTTCCCTTTCTCCAAAGTCCAATCTATATGCTCCCTCACAAATTGTCACTGTAAATATCTGTTTTCTAATTAGTCTCACCAACAAGGGGTTGTTTTGACCACGTTTATTTTGCGCTGTCCAGCTTTTAATAATGTACTCAAACCAATTCCAGTAATTTAAGCAATCTCCTTAGTTGTTTTCTTTGCTTGATGCAGCCTAATAGTTCGAATTTTCTGTAACACAGTAATGCCTTTTCCACAACCACAAAATATATTTTTAAGTTTATATTAATGACTACAGTAATTATCTAATCAAATGCCTTTAAGTATCAACTTTTTTTTAAATACAAGAGGCAACTTTCATATTGGACCTGGCTAAGCCCATGTAGCAAAATCCATGTGGATGCCTATATTATACTATATCATGTACCTGCAAGTCAACCTGTAAAGGTCTGTCAGTCTGTATATACAGTAGTGAATTTGTGACAGACTTTAATACTATTGATAATAATTTCTTAATAATTAGACAGTTGAACGTACAGTACCAGTCAGAATTTTGGACACATCTTCTAATTCAATGTTTTTTGTGTGTGTGTGTGTGTGTGAATTACGGTCTACATTCTAGAATCATACTGGAGATTTCAAAATTATGAAATAACACATATGGCATTAGGAATTGAAGCAACAACAACAAATGCTGACTGTTATTTTATCGTTATTGCAGCAACAGTATTGTCAAGTGCATTTGCAAAACCTATCAAGCACCATGATGAAACAAAAGCAGTAAAGCGAAACCAAAATCAAAAGTTCAGTTAGAGTTACCAGCCTCAGAAATCACCAATTAACAAACAGCACGTCAGATTAGAGCCGTTATGAAGACTTTATAGTGTTCAATGGAGATTATTGCATATTTTGGATGACTTCAGTATTGTTTTGCAATGAAAAATCAGGAAAGACCATTAAATTAGAAGGTGTGTCCGATATTTGGATTGGGAGTGGGTGTATCTATAGCTATACTGTAGTTCATGCTTCTCAAAATGCTTTCTCAATATTTCCAGGGTAACATTAGTTTCATATCATACTGTATAGTGCTATTCATTCACGCACATACTAACGGCATTTATTACAAATACATTCCTTACTTAGTAGGATATTTCCTTATTAACATAATGCGCACTTATTTGAAGGCACTTTTATTCATTTATTCATATCTGATTTCAAACATGGCACACTTTATCCCACTGCACACACAAATTAGCATGTGTTATTTCGGATCTCAGTAAACCAGACATAGTGAGATTTTTTTTTTCCTCCTTCTTATTTTAAGATGAATTTCTGCAAACGACAAAACTCTACTGTGTCCTGCAAATGATGGAGCGCGGAGATTTGCGGTAAGAGTAGACCATGATAGAGCCATGAAGTGCACTCAGCTGGGTAATGTACAGGGTGGACAACATGTTTTGCTTCTTTCTGAAAAAAGGACATCTATTACATCAGACTCTACAGGATATTTTGCGCTTCCCGGAATAACAGCGTGTTGGGGAAATAGGTTTCGTAATGCTGCTTTGAGTTTCAGAAGGTTTAGCATGAATCCGACTTATGGGGGTTAACAGGAAAAAAAAGGGGCCTGGGGTAGAACAGCAAACTTACGTTCCATCTTCATTACTTCTGTAGAACACCATAAAAGGATCCGACTTCCCGAAGAAGTCCTTCTTGTCCAGCTTATTGGCACAAAACTGCATGGTTGCGCTATCCTGTCGAAAGACAAAAGAAAGTACATCTTACAGTAGCTGATGTTGATATGCATATTCTTTGCGTATTAGAAAAGTGTATTGTGTTCCTTGCGTCTTAGTGACTGCAACGCAGCAGTAAAGTAAAGCTGGAGCCCATTAGTGTAATCCCACCAGGAGGAACCGAGCCTCATTACAGTAAACCTGGTGTCTTCTTTGACATATCAGAGTATAAGGAAGCCTGGAAACAGACTGCACACTAAAGCCTGTCCTGCCTATACTGCATGTGTGCACTGATGAGGATTCGAGCAGTATCAGAACATCATGAGTTTTTTTGTTTTTTAATATTCTGTATCATTTATTTCACCTAAATAATGCAAAAAAAAAAAAAACAATTAGCAAAAATTTGCATACCACTCAATCAAAACGAAGAAAACAACTAAATGGAGTTCATGTCAAGTCGATTTGCATGTTTAGCTCTTTTAACAACAGACAAACAAACAAACAAGCTTACTTGCAGGAGCCTTAGATTCCTAATGAGCAAGCCAGAGGCAACAGTGGCAAGGAAAATTCTCTCGTTCAGAGGAATTTGACTTTCTTCTAAGTGAGTGACACCAGATCAAGGAATTACAAGGGCTTGCACCGTCTCAGGCGGCTTAGTAATTAGCGCCGACGCCTTGCACCTCCAGGGTCCGGGTTCGATTCCCGCATCTGGTCTGTGTGCATGGAGTTTGCCTGTTCTCCCCGTGCCTGGTTGGTTTCCTCCAGGTACTCCGGTTTCCTCCTACATGCAGATTAAGCGTTCCAACATTGCCTGTAGTGTGTGAATGAGCGTGTGCATGTGTGTACTGTAAGTGAGTGCCATGCCATGGATTGGCACGCTGTCCAGGATGTACACCACCTCGTGCCCTAAGTCTCCTGGGATCGGCTCCAGGCCCCAGGATAACGTGGTATAGACGATGAGAGAGTGAGTGGCTTAGTGGAAAGATCTTTCACCTTGCACCTCCAGGGTCCAGGTTCGGTTCCCGAAATTTCAGTTCCCATGCTAGGAGTTTGCATGTTTGCATCTCCCCGTGCTTAGTGGAGTGCTTTCCTGTTTTCTTCCACCGTCCAAAGACATGCAGATTAGGTTCATTGGCATTCCCAAATTGCCATAGTGCAAATTATTAAGTTTATTATATTATATTATATTTATATTATTAATTATTAAGGCCCAGGATAAGCGGTATAGAAGATAAATGAAAAAATGAATAAACGTTCTTTCTCACTTGTAAACTCAGTCATCATTGAATGTGCTGAAAGAAGATTCAGTACGTACATCATGTTCTTGATTTTCACATTCATCACAACAGGACAAATAATTGTAGCATATTTATAGCAAACCCCCACCGTCAATGCCACCCCTTTACAGGTGCCATTGTAACAATATATACAATAATAACCGAGGTACTGTAGATCTTCCTTTTCTCCTCTGTCTCACAACCCAACAAAATAAATCAGACTTTATGCTGATTTGACAATAAAAGCATCACTGCGTGGAGAATTAACACATGGAGATAGACATAATCCTGATAATCACGAGACCAGATAGCATAACGTATTTCTGAACGTAATTTGCTCTTGCATGCACTGGGTTTGAAAATACGAAGGCTGTTTCTCCATTTTGGAAGAATGCGCCTGCCAACAGTTTTATGTATGAGACATTTTCTAGGAAAACACACCTCGCTGGCTCACCCGTCATCCTTCCGTCTTCCTTTAATACAGCGTCCTCAAGGACATGAGGCTGAAATCATTTCTTTGATGACTTCCATAGAGAGTCAACATACATAAGAGTGACGAATGCGGTAAAAGCCGTCAGACTATTTCCTGTTTGAAGGATAAGGCGCAAATTGGCAAAATTGCTCGTGGGAGTGTGAAAAATCAAATTGTCCGCAGATGATTTTTTTTTTTGGTTTGTTTTTGCTTCTTGCTTGTTGTTAGCGCGATCAGCTTCCTGGAAGGAGAGAATCTGTCTGACATACCCTGGCTTGTCAGCTTTCCAGAACAATCGTCCTCTCACTGTGTTCTGCTAAAGGTTACCAGTTTCTCAGTGTCTGGGTTTCAAGGACGTTATTTATTTGAAATGATATTTCAATTTTATGAGCAATATGCTCCTATGCACTGACAACAGACGACAAGAGTATGTGAAAACATACACAATGAAACAGAAGGTATAGAAGTTCTGGTAACATAGGAAGATACTTGGTAACACGTTTTTTTACATTTATAAAGCAATGACATATTAATGATGACAATTAAAAGCAGTATTAATTATTCCATCCATCCAAAAACTTCAGTTGTCCAACCAGGGACCATGAAGACCAATGGGGACCTAGGAAATGGCAATTATTCCCTCCGAGTGGCGCAGTGGTTAAAGCGCTCGCCCTATCATCCGGAGATCGCTAGTTCAAATCTCGGGTGGTGCTGTAACCTCTCGCAGCCGGAGGTCTAGAGAGAGCTGATTGGCGGAGCTCTCTCTGAGGGGAGGGATGAGAGGTACTTAGTGCTCCCACATTAATCACGGCTCTACAGCCAGTCAGGGGCGTCTGTGAGCTCGCGCAACGGAGGGAGCGGATAGCCCCCAACGGTGCGCGAGCGAGCAGTTCGAAAAGATGCGGTCGGCCTTTCCGGCTGAGTGGTAGTAGTAGCCTTAACGTGGGAGCCCCCTAGTGACGGGGAGGAATTGGACACGACTAAATTAGGGGAAAAATCCAAAACAAAAAACAAAAAAAAAAAGGAAATGGCAATTATCCAAACCTGCATGTCTTGGATTGTGAGAGGAACCCGAAGAACCCGGCAGAAACCCACCAATCACAGAGAGAACATGCAAACTCCATGCACACAGACCAGACGTGGGAATCGAACCCGGGACCAGGAGGTGCAAGACAAAAGTGCTAACCGCTAAGCCACTGTGCCACCACATTAATCATTAGAAAGGCTAATAAAGAAATAAAAGTCAACCAACGGTTTTCATTATCATCTTTGTACAGTGTATTTGATATTCCGTGCTCACATCTAAAGTTATTAGTTTGCTATTAGAAGAATAATTACACTGTGCCATCAGATGATCTAAAAAAACAACGCCTCAAATGTTTGTCTGCCGCACCTTTGGTACTGTAGACGAGCTGCTCTCGGTGAGATTGACCATCAGTGTCCACCTGAAATTTCTAACAACGCTTGTTACCGAGACAAGGACACATTTCTGTTCATGACATTCTGTAGACTGATAACCTTCTAAAATTACTTCTAAAAGTATCACTAACAAAAGCCTGGCTCAAATTCAATTGGGAAGTATCATAATCTTTCAAATTCAGTGAATTAATGGTGCTTCCTGTTTAAGGTTTAAGTATATTTCAGAATGCTATTAAGTACCCCTTTTCCACCAAGGCGGTCCTGGAGCTGGTGCCTGATTTCTAACCAGTTCTTTGTTTTTTCAGACCGCCAAAGCACTGGCTCTCAGACAGAAACAACGGTTCTATCGCCGCACCAAGACTTTGCTGGACTAGAACAAAGAACACCTTATTTCATGGGCTGGGGCGGGATTATGCGATTGGCAGCTCGAACGCTTTCAAGCAATGATAATGCCATGTTGAAGTTGCCATTGTTTTTGTTGTACTTGCTACTAGCATTTTTTTTTTTTTTTTGCTGCTACAGTATGTACGGACATACAGTATGAAGTGATGTAATGACAGAACTCTCTAGGAGAATGGAAGAACATAGACAGTTCTTAGGAGGTTCGCTATTGAACCGGCACTGGCACCAGACATGAACCAGCACCTGGGTCACTTTGGTGGAAAAGTATCTAATTGGTTCCAACCATAAGGGCAGAAAAGGACACATTCATTTATGCGTGGTGTTTGGATGTTCTCCCAGTGCTTGGTGGGTTCCCTCTCCTACAGTCCAAAGACATTAAGATTGGGCTAATTGGAGTTACCAATTTAAGGTGAAAATTTAAACGGAATGAACCAGACTTACAGTCACATCTGGCAAGCGTCGGATATGAAAGTCAAATGTCAAACCTAGACTTAGACCGCCATCCTTCTTCTGAACAAAGCTTGTTAGTTTTGAACAAAGCAACTGAATTACAGTCATAGAGATGGCACAAGGAATAAAACACAGGAACAACCCAAATTAATGATAACTGAGTCCTACTGTGTTAAATATTGTCTTAACCTTTGTTGCATTCTGAAACATTATGCAGCACTCATGAATGTGTCCGATATACTGTACAGTAGCTACTTTCTCACTAACTCATTCTCGATCCCGCTCATCCTGTACGGCGTCATGGGAGGCCTCGAGCCTATCCTGGGGGGGTCTGGGGCACTTGACGGTACACAAGCTTTGGATTTCCAGTTGAAGAAGCGTTGCTAAGGATTTGTGAAAAGTTTCGACAGAATCATAGATGGAGGCTCTAAAACCATGGTCGAAAAATGACTAAAGGAATATGAAAAGATGAATAGTGATTTAATGGCACAAGGCTGTTGCATTATACTGTAGTGTATTCTGTGGTGTGCTTTAAATGTTTTCATTCCTGTACTTGAACATTTATCAGCTTTATGATGATTACTTTAGCATACAACTGGTCAATTGGCAAACCTTCTAAGGTTCTCATAAGTAAGTAAGTGGTCTTAAGGGATGGCCAGAGTACGATCTGGCACAGACTGACCCAGGAAACGTATTAGCAAGATTTATGCATTCCCTGTTCATTTATGCTACCTGTGGATAAACCAATTCTGTTTAAACTCTAGGTTTCTCTCTCGAATCCATTAAGTAAACATGTTTCCGCAAAGCCCCACTGCAGGTGTGTTTTCCCAATTGTGCAACAAATTATACAGTAGCTCTTAAGAGGAGAGCAGATTTTGCAAACCGTGTCCTTTTAGTGCAGAGGAGATTAGTGGGACAGGAACTGGCACATCTAATCAAACATCCTTAGAATACCAGGTCTGTTATCTGGGATAGGAGTTAATGGTGCTGGTGCCTGGGTGGCTTGCGGACTGCAAATGACATGCTGGTGGTTTTTAAGGTTGCAGAGCTGTGGTTATTTTTAACATCAATTACTGAGATGCTTTGGTGGCCAGTGTTCCTCGATGACAAGCTTGTAAAAATTAACAAAGAACAACTAGAGCTTATTAGGGAGGGATGTAATGCAATTCCACTCTCTGTACTGTATGTCTTCCTATATCTGTTGAGTACTACAAATATTCATAGCTATCCATCCATCCATCCATCCATCCATCCATTTAGGAGCCTCTGTAGTCCAACACAGGATTGGAGGTCAATGGTGACCATCGTATTCATTCCTATTTGTATGACCGTGGTACTGTAGGACCTCCGGTCAACCTTCACACACTACGGGCAATTTGGGAACGCCAATTAGCTTAATCTGCATGTCTTTGGAGTGTGGGAGGAAACTGGAGAACCCCGGAGGAAACCCCCCATGCAAACATTCATATTTATATTCATAGCTATATTTGCTTTCAATCCTTAAATATTCATGCCTAAAGTAGAAAGGTTATTAAGAGTATTACCCTCCTGAGACTTTGTCCTTATTGGTTCTCTTTAGCCGGTCACAGTGGCTTAGTGGTTAGCAATGTCGCCATGAACCTCCAGGGTCTGGGTTCGACTCCCACCTTGGGTCTGTATGCATGCTTGGTGGGTTTTCTCCCACAGTCCAAAGTCATGCAAATTAGGCTAACTGGTGTTTCCAAATTGCTTATTGTGTGTGTGTGTGTGTGTGTGTGCCTTGCGATGGATTGGTACGCCTTCTCCTAGAATAGACTCCAGGCCTCCAGTGACCCTGTATACAGGATAAAGCGGTATAGACAAGGAGTGAGTGAGTGTTTTTCCCTTTATTATCTCCGATAGCTTCGAATTTAATCAATTTCCTTAAAGAAGAAGGTGTTTGGCAAATATATATAGTGCTTATACAGTTATACAGTGGAAGATACAAGTACTGTATATCTAAACTATGCCGTTGGAAGAAAAGATCATGTCCTCTGCATACTGCATGAGGACATTCAGGTTTCAAGAAGTCATGACCAGTCAGTTACTAAGGAAGAATAAATGGCTCCTACATTCATGATTACCATAAATGACCGCATGAAAGTAAAAATCCTTCCTCTCGCTTGACTTTTTCCTGCATTACGCACACGTCTAGTCTTAAAGATCTTTGTATCATCATCGTATACAGTATGCTTAGAACACAATATATTTTTTTTCTATTCATTCGAAATAATAACGAGTATTTGATTATTATACTGTAGAATATAAATCTCAGTAAAGTTGGCAGCACCACAAGAGTGATCTTTTTTTCTTGTTTTTTTTTTTTAATGGCTTTATTTAAAATGTGTTGGCAGACATCAGTCCCACAGACTCTCACCTAAATAAAAACAGTCATTTTGGTCATTACACCTCCACCCTATTATCAGAGCTGGTCAAAAGCATACATGAAGCTTTGCACTTTCGCCTCCGCCACCTCCTCTCCCCATAACACTCTCAGTTCCATAGACTCCACTCTATAGTGGAAGATGATGTTTGGACCACGGTTTTATAACTCACAGGTCAAATAAGCAATCATACAAGCGTCCACAGCCCACAATAAGAAATGCAACCCAACCAATGTAAAAAAAAGAAGAAAAAAAACGCAATTACAGCTGTAGCATTGTAAGGAAAGCAGGCCTACTAACCTGTACTGCAGCGTGACTACAGAAGGAGCCTGTATTATGTATATCTGTAACAAGACCCTGTTAATATGAACAGCTAATATGAACCTGCAGTAACTGCAATTAATCAGTAGATTAATTAACTTCTTAAGATTAAGATTAGAATTCAGATTAACTTCTGTTTATGTATAAAAAAGTTGCAATTAGTTTCCAAAAATTCTTTAACTTTACAGAAGCATTATACCATGCGGCATGGTGACGTAAAGGTTAGCACTGCCGCCATGCACCACCAGGGTCTGGGTTCAGTTCCCGCATTGGGTGTGTGTGCATGAAGTTGCCTGTTCTCCATGTGCTTGGTGGGTTTCCTTTGGTTTCCTCACACTATAATAATGAATTCCTTCATTATTACACGTTTCAGTCCAAAGGCATGCAGATCAGACTAACTGGCGTTCCCAAATTGCCCGCAGTGTGTGAATGCGTGTGTATGTGTGTGTGCCCTGCGATGCATTATCACCCCATCCAGGGTGGACCCCACCTCATGCCCAAAGGCTCCGGGATTGGCTCCAGGCACCCCGTGACAAGCCGAAGTTGAGAGCCACAGATCTTTCTTAATTTATGATACCTCACTACCACTCGTGTTAACACTTAAACCCACTTTCCATTTTTTGTATAAACAAAAATAACACATTCTAATAGATAAATCTGGTTGCTACTGTATGCAGCCGTCGTCGTTAATGATGATGTACCAGGTAGAATTACTCAATCCTGTATAGATTGTCGCAGGGGGTCTGGAGCCTATCCCAGACTTGAGACTTGAGGAGGGGGACCACCCTAGACAGGGTGCCAATCCATTACTGGGCACACACATACACACACAATCACACACAATTTCGGAACGCCAATTAGCCTAACCTGCATGTCTTTGGACAAACCTGGCTTGGAATCGAACGCTGACCATGGAGTTGCAAGGCTACAGTGCTAACCATTAATCCACCGTGCCGCCTAGGTAAAATTAAAATGATGAAATATGATGCCCATCACCACTCTCAGTTTGAAAAGCACTGACCTAAGTCGTGCAATTTGCACTTCGCTTTGCTCTAACGGCTTTTTTTAAAAATGAATTCTTAACATTCTTGCATGGTGCAAAAGCAACAGGAAGCCGACATTCCATCTCTGCCTCTAATAGGCAATTGTAGACCCATCTGACCCACTTCACTGCACCCTTGATGATGGAAAATGTCAGCTTACGCTACCAGATGTTAGTAGAAAAAAAAAGAAAAAAAGAATGGCATGGTCTGTGGGGCAGGAATCAGATCTGCTTCATCAGCAGTGCAGCGTGATCCATTGTTCTGAATATCAATGTTAACAGCATACCAAATAGGCCTGTGAGGCAGCACGCGGGCTCAGTAAATGGGAGGATGCGCAGCGGAATTTCAATAGGAGCAGGTAAAATATCCCCGAGAGCCAGTTTCCCTCTGATATATGTGCTGAATATTCTATATGAGAAATATTACCTTCAAGACCTCGATCTCATCTCACATATCTCAGCTGAAATCATTATTCAGCTTGACCAAGGTGACTGCATGATAGCATTTGCGGCTGATTGATTAGCAGGCGGTTGCACTTTATTATTAATCAGACACATGCCAGGCCTTTCTCGGGAAACAGCCAGAGCGAGATGTTGTCAGCCGCTACAGTTAAGCCTGTTCCGTGTCCTAGCATCCGTCACATGAAAGATACAAATGGGGGCTATATAGCTAGAGAAAATCTAGACATCCATCCAGCTGTGAAAAGGAAATCAATACTATCAGTGTTATCAGTGTGGCCATTTTTTTTTTTCAACATGTAAGTCCCTTAAGCGTGCTGCGTGGGGAGCTCAGATAATCATGCATCTCTCCCTCTCTGTACTGTACATTGCATTGCACACAAAAAAAACGAGCCAAGAAAGTGATCAATTCTCGCTTCCAGTGACTTCAAAAAAGCCTAGTTTAGGGCACTTGGGTGGATAGCGGCCAAGCTGGGTTTTTTTTTTTATTTTTATGTTTTACTCCCACATACTTGACTACATTATAGACATGGTTTTACTTTACTTTTGTTTTAAGTAAACTCTGTACCACTTAAGATTCAAATTTTCACCGCTCAACCTGTCTTCAGTATTACACATTACAGATTAATCATGATTTATCACTATTTAAAAATACTCCGATTGACTTGTATGATAAACGTGCAATATTGGAATAAAGAAATGCATGAGAAACTGGTTAGAGGAAACATACGGTATTATGTAGTTTTATGATATCTCAAACATTAATATGTTAAATTAAGCGTGACCGACACTGCATGGAGTGGCTGGGTAGTAGTATGGGGTGTGGCAACCCATTGAGAGCAAGGTCCGAACCCGGATCCTCAGATTCGAAATCAACAAGCTAGAGCCTTAGCCGCCTGAGCCGCCACTTCCACAGCTTACAGCTATTGGATTATTGTGACAGTAGTTCCATTTGAAGGTAGCTCGAACACACAAGTTCGTTCGGTTTTATCCGTACTGTAGGAACTTTTTATAATGCAACTTGTCTCCGTGCCGTTATCACACACAGTCGGGTGAGTGCACTGAGATTATGGGATGCAATTGTGTTAAAAATTTGTCGTATAATTAATTTGGCAAAAAAAATAATAAAATAGTACCAGGTTAAAATTTCTAGATTAATCTCATGCGTTAATATTCTAAAAATCTCCCATAAACACATAAAAGGCGGTTTTGACACCATGACAAATCTGTCTTCGCATTAACCAACACATTCATGCAGCACTTCACCTGTAAACAAGGCTGATTATCATCCAGGGAGGTGCTTTGATCCTTTCTCACAGCAAAGTCTATACCCCTCGGAGCAATCAAAATGTTTTTTTTTTTTTTTTCGAATATCCACAGACTCATTCTTATGCAAAAATATGCCCATTGCATCCCACACATACCTCATACACAGTACATGCATACTGTATTGACCTAGCCACTTTTATCAGGAACATCCAACAGCATTATGAAGTACATTCTCAAATACTAATTTTGAGCTGAAGTGCTTAACCTGTACTCGTTCTGCTAAAGCGCTCATTATCTGATTGGACAGATGAATTTTCAATAAGAATATTTGTGATTTGACAATAGTGCGTAATTAAAAAACAATGAGGGGTGTCCAAGGCAAAAAAAAAAAAAAAACACACACACATCTGTCTGTGGAGACTGTACACGATGATTCACGATACACAAGCTGTATGTTACAGGAACGTGGCCGGGAGCTTATTGCCACATCCACTGTACAGTCCAAGCCGTTTCCACATGTTTGGGCCGAGGAGTTTCTGGGAGGCCGGCGTTTCAGACCGATCGTGACTCCGGCGTACTGGGAACACGTTCTACCGTGATGGTATCCAAGCACTAGTGAAACGCTGGGATAAGTGCCTTAGTGTTGCAGGGGATTACTGTATATAGAGACATACTGTACTGTACAGATGTCTCTGCTATTCTGCACAATCAAAAGTTGGACCCCTTGTACAAGTTTATATTAAAGCACTGTTTTTGTTTCTGTAGGAACGTCTCAATAACAAGGACTGGCATGCATTATGCTCTACATAATCTAAGACTAAGACTAATCTAATAATAAAGGAATAACAAAGGTGTCATTAATCAAAGAAGAACGTCGACTTAATCATATGATGCTTTTTGTACAAGGTTTATCTATCGTTTTTCATTCATAGAAGGAGTCTTACTGTAAGTGTCAGCACTTTGTAGCAGACAGACACTTTTAGTTATGTGCAATGCCCAGTGTCTTCAAAAACTAACAAGCTGCAGTACTTTCCAAAAGTCCAGAGCCAACCCTCATTTCTTTATATTGTGCTTAGTTTTTATTTTATTTTATTTTTTTTATGTAGTCCTGAGGAATAGATCTCCAGGCTTCCTGAAGGACTTTCAAAGTTTTTGGCTCTCGTTTTCTATCCTGTCCCCAAAGCCCAGATCTCGGCATTATTGAAGCGGTGTGGGATCATCTTGACCGAGGACGGAACAAAAGGCAGGAAACATCCAAAGAAGAGCTTTGGGATGTCCTTCAAGAAGCCTGGTGAACTATTCCTGAAGACTAGAGGAAAGCTTGCCTAAGAGAGTTCAGGCAGTGCTGAAGAATAGCAGTGGTCATTCCAAATATTGGCTTTAAAGCTTGTTGGAATTATTATTATTATTATTATTATTATCAATAACACCCTTTGTGATATATAATGTATTTAATGTATGTATGTTGCAATAAATTACTATACCTACAGTACTGTCGGATTTTCCTAGCCAAATATAAAGAAATGAGGCTTGGCTCAGGACTTTTACACACTACTATATGTTTTTCGCAACTATAAAGACGACTTTATTAGCCCAAGACGTGTTAAATAAACCAATTTAGGATGTGCTGTTGATGGAAATAATCAACTTTGGCGTTGTAACAGTAGGTCCTCTTCATGTTGACACACGTCGCCACACGCCATCACCGACTAGTTTCCTATAACAGCATGCCCCGTCAGGTTTTATTCCTTACACAACAGGTAGCCGGTGTTCCATTTTTAAACCCATTTACACTAGTGTCTTTCATGTGGATCAAGCTGGGGGATGAATATTCTGTGCACCATTGAGGTCTCTGCGCCACAGGCGAGGGATCAGGAGAAACCGTGTAACTCGTGACACGGTTTGTTTGATAGCTCCTTGTTCCTAAGATGGACCGAAAGCTTTTGTGTGTAAAAGATGGGCAGCGCAGAGAATTAAAAAAAAAAAAGAATAAAAAATAAAACTACAAATGAGCTCTCTTATTGATCTACAGACCGGGCGGGCAATAGAAATCCTTTTGATATTGTAATGAAGGTGTTTCAGTGGAATGGCGTCCGGTGCCCGTCCTCATATCAGAGAGTAGCTCAAAGACAGAAGGACGCTCCAACTGCACCACGAACGCCGCTAAATTAATTAGCGATTTAATTTAGATTGTGTTCGTTCTCATCAGTGATCAAATTAACCTGAAATTCACAGGATTTGGATTGATCTGTTTTTAAAAATGACTTGGTAATTCGAATGATGTGGAGCACTGAGCGCAAGTCTTGAGCCATCACTCATTTCTTTCATATTCTGCGTCCAAAGTGCCGGACCCTCTTGTATTTTTAATGATGTCTTGAGCAATAGTTCTCCAGGCGTCCTGAAGGACATTTTTGCCTCTCATTGTTGGCAAGGGTTCGCCTATAGTTTTCAGTCCAGTCCCTGTACCTGGCCAGATTCCGAGGAATGTTTTTTGCTTGTTAGGCCACACAGTGCCCTTGCGAATCATTCGAGCATAAAAATCCTCTAATTTAAAGCATGAATCAGTGAGGAACAGCTGTGCAGATGACAGATGATCACGCCGGTGATTAGTATACTGGACGTTGGAACGGATGAGAGGTGAAATGAGGTTGCTGCTGAGGTTGTTACATAAACATCCAATTTTTGAATTCTATCTATAGACCTGTAGATCCTATCGATATCTGTCACTCATATATATAGTATTTGATGAAAACTCATTTCCATCAACAGCGATTCAGTAAGGCTTTCATCTGGACATTAAAGACATAACACATTCCAGCAATATACAGTACTGTAGGAATTTGCCACTTCTAACTTGATGTCATTTGCTGCAGTGGCAAGACGCTCTTTTACACAAGCTCTTTCTGGGGAAGAAAATAATAATAACAGCTTGTCGGCTCGTGTAAAATGTGAGAGTATCTCTTTGTTCCATGCACTTTGTGTTAATCATCCTCTACCTCATTAGTGTCAGCTTTTGACCGTATCACAACTGCTGGCTGGACTTTTCTTGTCGGCAAAATTGTTTCTTAACCCGGCACTGACGTGGAGGAGTCTAAAAATAAAGACGAGTGCGCTCACATACATGGTAAAATGGCAAATGTACAACTATAAGGCAGGTGTACAGTCCATACGGTAATAAACTGCCCACTGACAGCATACATTTACTGTCGGACAAATCTTTTGTGCAAACTGAGTTTTTTAAAAATTTAAAAGGGTAGAAGGGAGGGTAATAATCAAAGTTAGTGTGTATAATCCAAAGTGGATGCTGTTTCCGTGGTAATTAGACAACACACCGCAACCCCGGTCGTAGCAGCGAACCGCCAACTACCATCTAATGAGATGTGGAATGTACTGTATGAAAGCCTTAACCAAGATAATAAAAAAAAAAACAGGCCGACCTGCTGATGAAAACGTGTCAACTCAGAATGTAATTACAAACTGTAAATCTTATATGCCACTGAAAATCATGTTAATTATAAGGATTTAATAAACAAGGAAAAACCTGTAATTAAAAGAGAAAGAGCATGAGGTCTTCTCATTAATCTGCAAATCAGTGTGGTACTACAGTTGTGTACCCAAGTACTGCAAACAGTATAACTACTATTAAGGTCACAAATATCCACTAAACTACAGTATGTAGTTTCATATAGTGCCAGACGAGTATACGGTACGGTACATACCCTGCAGTTTCCCAGCTCTTCTGCTGACAGGATGATGGTTCCACACTTCTTCCCAGGGATCCCCCTGCAATCAAGGCAGCGTGTTAACTCTTACAAAGTGAGAATTAAACAGATGTAACAGAATGGTGTCCAATGGTGAGGCATAACACCTTCTTCCAAATGCACACATAGCCGGCTGTATTCCCTGGGCATGTCTAAAGAACAAATCACATGCAACATGGCTTCATGGTGCTCTTTATTGCTGCTATCTAATGTTATTTTACCACCTGTTTTACATTTGCGAGGGTCATAAAACGATCTCGGAGTGCCTCGTTCTCCTATATATATATATATATATATATCGGCACTCGGATCAGTCGGGAGAAGGATACCAAGTGACTGGAGGCAGGAAGATGGCTGACAATAAAAGCCGACAAACCATGCGATGGAGTTCATAATGTAACACTTGGACGCCCAGCGGTTTGCGCACACTGTCCTCCAGGGTCAACAAATCTTGTCCGTCCCTGCTTGGGTTGCATAACAATTTCATTAGCATCGCTTTCCTCCAGATGGTTAAGTTTCCCACTGGGACCCTCCGGAAATGAAGGCAGATGCAGGCTCAGTGGAACCCGGTTGGTTATGCCCATGCTCAAGCACCAACCCCAATCTGTTCTTGGCAGAGACTTTGTTTTAATATGCGAGGATAGGAAACCGTGCTGACACCTGACCGAGACTTTCGAACGTCTTCAAATATCACCAGACACTCGTGTCCCGATCTCAGACTCCTTAAGTAAAACACTGAAATGTTTGCTTTCATTTCCCAAGGCTGGTTATCAGGAAATCAGGGTTGCTTATCAGCCCGCTACTTCAAACATACATTTGATTGAACCGTATTCAGATGAAACGCTTCCATACTAAGAAAGGTTTTTGCATGGAAAAGGTCTTCTTGCTACCGTATGTCAAATCAGTGTGAATGCAATGACACCTGTTTGATCCTAAACCCTTAGAAAAGGTCACAATATAAAAGCTAGATACGTAAAAAAAAAAAAAAAAAAGAAAAAAAAAACCCGAAGCACCGCAAGCTGGGATTATTCGTGATGCATCAGGTAAAGGTCAAGCCTACTGAGATATTCATGGGTTATAACGGTCTGTGTCAGGATAACCCTATATTGAATTTGATGGTAAAGACATTCTCAAAGCAGAGACACGGTAATACACTGCAATAAAAATGACAACTTGAATCTAGTTAAACCGATGTATCATTTATTAAAATGAAATTACAACAAAAGTACATATAAGATTATTAAGATTATTTCTAGCCAAATCGTTCTAAAATTGTAAGTAAAAAGTTCTGCTACTTTTGGTGGAGAATCTTGCTTCGTTCAAGGGATAAAATCCTAAAAATAGCAAAAGTACTGTATCTGCCAACAAAACAACATTTTTTTCTCTTAAAATTATAGTAACATTTAATTATAAAATCACCTGCTAAGACATCATTTCTTTGCAGTATACAGTACTGTTCATACCCGGCTGTAAATGTGCAGGATTTTAGAAAAGACATTTAGTTTTTTACAATCCATACCTCAAGAAGCATTATGATGGCGCACGTTACTTCAGTTAGCATGTATGCAGTGTTGGGAGGTCGCTAGCCAAAAAGGACTAGCACAAGGAGCACGTAACGTAGCTTTTCCAGTAACAAGCTACTTTTTGACAAGATCCAACAATGTAGCAAAATGCTACAGTACATTTCCCCTTTTTATATAAGATTAATTGTTATTTTTATTCACAGCAAATCTATCTGTTTAATTCAGTTTTACATGGATTATTCTAATGTATCCCCAGTAATCCTACTGGTACTTATTCTTCATATCCATCCATCCATCCATCCATCCAGGGACCTCTGTAGTTCAACTACAATCTCACACAGTATGATGCAGATCAATCCCTGATATCTGTTTTACCCAAATGATGACGGGTTCCCTGTTGAGTCTGGTTCCTCTCAAGGTTTCTTCCTACCACCATCTCAGAGAGTTTTTCCTTGCCACTGTCGCCATCGTCCTCGGCTTGCTCATCAGCGACAGTCTTATCATTTTGATTCACACATGTTCACTTCTCATACAAACTTCTATAGTTCTTTTGATTGTGTAAAGCTGCTTTGCGACAATGTCAACTGTTAAAAGCGATATACTGTATGACTAAAATTGAATTGAATTGAACTAGGGACTGTGGAGGCCGATGGTGAACTATTTATTCCCGACCATAGTTGGACCTCCAGTCAACATTCACACACTACGGGCTATTTGGGAACGCCAGTTAGACTAATCTGCATGTCTTTGGACGGTGGGAGGAAACCAGAGAACCCAGAGGAAACCCACCATGCACCGTTCATATACACTTTTTTAATTATTATTATCAACACAAGAATGCACAGTAATTAATAAGATTACAATGCAAAACATTATGCCCAATATTGTGGTTTTTCCCCCTGTGCCACCTGGGCAGCTCTGGGATCTGGTGACTTTGAAGCCCGGGTTGGTCTCTGGGGCTCTTTGCCTGCTGTGTGACATGATGAGCAAGCTGTGGTACACTAGGTGTTCCGGTGCCTTTCTATCGTGGCCAACATTGACTTTTTTTCTATGGGATTGGAACAGACAGGCTGGCTTTTGGCTGTTGCTGGCAGGGTACAGTAGAGCCTTGCGTGCTCAAGATCCTGTTACCAGTTTCCTGATATATAATCAATGTTCATATTATGTAGTGTTCATCCTATGTCTGATCGGTATTGTACGTATATCTCTACAGAAGCAAACACGACTTTCTTGTTGATATTATTTTGTATTGCTCTTTAAAAATCTACTCTTTTCCCACCTTGCAGGCTCTAGTGAATGACACAGTGGTCTTATGTTACAATGGGAAGTGCCCGCTGGGTTTTGAGCATAAAAATTTCTCATCCACTTTCCAATAGTGTTGCACCGGTGTGACAATACCGCTGATGGACTGCCAATGGTGTTTGTGTCCTCCGAGGCAGTGGTCCCACAGGACGAATACAGAGACCGGGAAGATCGATAAGTGACTCTTAAATGATTGGCTCAAAAAAAAGGTCAAGCTCGGTCTACCACAGCTGGCCACCAGTTGCCATCACGTCGTGACAAAACAGAAACCAACCGCTCACTATCGACTGCCAAAAATAGTTGAAATGGCCAGTCTCCCAGGTCTCGATCATCATTAGCACTATGACCTCTGCAGGACAGCTCTTCAGAAGGCCACACATCTTTAATGACTTGACATACTGCTCCAAATCGAATTTCAGCTAGAAAAAAAGGCTAGGGAGTGGTAAACACAATATGTCTTTTGACCCATAATAATTTTTTAGGATTCTCCATCAGTGACGACTTTCTTATTGTTCCGATTCACAGACCTATCCTTTCATGATGTACGTACTGTAGGAGTTAAACAGAGCAAGGCTATACAGTGTAATGGTTTTAGAAATGTCATACAGATTCCCCAGTGGATTTAAATGTGGCATCATTTTTAAATTAAAGTGATAAATAAGCCTGTGAGCCAGAAACTGCTTTTTGGCTTCCTGGCCAGCATGGATCTTCACTGGTATGCCAATTTAGCAGATTAAGGAAAGGCGAGCAGATGATGCACACCGTCCGGTTTACAGTACATGTGATGGTTTAATTAAAATCACGGACATGCACACATTTCTACAAATTCCACATCACATTTAATATTTCAACACTTACCAAGGCTTCATATTCTCCTGGGACCCTCAGCATGCAGGTGTGGGCAGCTAATATTTCATGTACCTTTTTTTTTAACTGTGGAAACTAGGCAGTGTTTCAGAACAAGATGTGGTTTGACTTCCAGGAGCACACAGACTTGTTCAAATAAAATCAAATCAAAAATACACACGTTTTTATTGAATTTTAAAGAAAAGCTCAAGTTATTTTCCTTGTGAGTTTAGGTTTCTTATTGGCACTTTGGAGCCAATATGATGAGTTGATTACTTTGACACTTTCTTCTCTACGTCTAATATTCTACTGAATGTACGTATCATATTTCCAGACTGAACACTAACACAAATCATTCTCCTGTGACTTTGCTCTTTAGTTTTTTTTTGTTTTGTTTTTTTACTTTACTTTACTGCATAAGGTAATGGAACACTAAGGATGTAATTAAACTAGAACTAAGCAATGACATGAGCCGTCCAAAATACAAAAATAACAGTGGCAACACTTGGTCCATTGATCTCTTTCTGGATCAAAGAAAAATCATGAGGCTACATGATGTCATTTTCTAGCTGACTTACATTAGAGTGTATTTTATAAACTGCCAAGTTCATCAATTTACCAAACTTTTAAAAGATCTTTATCATGACACGCAAACAACCCAAGAAAAATGCCATTGCCTGGCCCTGATGAGCAAGTGGAGGGTGATGGTGGCAAGGAAAAACTCCCTGAGATGTCAATGTGAAGAAATCTTGAGAGGAACCAGACTCAACAGGGAACCCGTCCTCATTCGGGTGATATCACATAGCAGGGACTGATCTACAGTAGCTCTCTGATGTGATAACCTGGTCATTCAGTACCGTACATTCAGGTCATCGTCTGACGTTTGTTTATTGCCACATAGCGTGGCTGATCCTAGACCGGACCAACCGAACCCCACTGCCTCTAGAGTGTTTTACACTGGGAGCTATGCATGATGGATGCGTCTCTTCTTGAGATCCCTTTATTACCCTGACGCCCCCATCGCTCTGGAAGAGGGTCAATCTGGACTCATCAGACCACATGACCTTTTTCCAGTGCTCCAAAGCACAAGCTTTATGCTGCCTAGACTTTTAGTCTGATTAGCCTTACTAACAAGTGGCCATGCAGGTGTTTAGTCCCAATCCTGAGTGAGTTCTCAACACTAATGAAAATGCTCTTACCTTCTCTGCTCTGGTTTTTACCTTTGTTTTTTTTCCATGCAACTTCACCAAGTGTTGAAGAAACTCCAGTCATTCATTTTTTTTTACCACATTTCTTCCATAAACATGACAGTTCCGCACTAGACCTCCAGTGATTGATAATGTGTTGAAAGGTTCTTTATCCGGTTCTAATCTTTCTTTGCTTGATGCTGCACGATAATTTGACTCGTCTGAAATGGCCACTTTTTTTTGGCCATGCAGGGTATACAGTATGTTGTACACGTACAGTACATATACATATACACACGTGGACAAAATTGTTGGTACCCTTCGGTCAATGAAAGAAAAACTCACAATGTTCACATAAATAACTTTAATCTGACAAAAGTAATAATTTTTAAAAATTCTATGAATGTTAGCCAATGAAAGTCAGACATTGCTTTTCAACCATGCTTCAACAGAATTATTTAAAAAAATAAACTCATGGAACAGGCCTGGACAAAAATGATGGTACCCCTAGAAAATACTGAAAATAATGTGACCAAAGGGACATGTTAATTCAAGGTGTGTCCACTAATTAGCATCACAGGTGTCTACAATCTTGTAATCAGTCAGTGGGCCTATATATAGGGCTCCAGGTAGTCACTGTGTTGTTTGGTGACATGGTATGTATCACACTCAACATGGACCAGAGGAAGCGAAGGAAAGAGTTGTCTCAGGAGATTCGAAAGAAAAATATAGACAAGCATGTTAAAGGTAAAGGCTATAAGACCATTTCCAAGCAGCTAGATGTTCCTGTGACTACAGTTGCACATATTATTCAGAAATTTAAGATCCATGAGACTGTAGCCAACCTCCCTGGACATGGCCACAGGAGGAAAATTGATGACAAATCAAAGAGACGGATAATCCGAATGGTAACAAAAGAGCCCAGAAAGACTTCTAAAGAGATCCAAGGTGAACTTCATGCTCAAGGAACATCAGTGTCAGATCGCACCATCCGTCGTTGTTTGAGCCAAAGTGGACGACATGGGAGACGACCATTGTTAAAAACAAATCATAAAAAAGCCAGACTGGAATATGCCAAACTACATGTTGACAAGCCACAAAGCTTCTGGGAGAATGTCCTATGGACAGATGAGACAAAAATGGAACTTTTTGCCAAGACACATCAGCTCTATGTTCACAGACGGAAAAATGAAGCATATCAAGAAAAGAACACTGTCCCTACTGTGAAACATGGAGGAGGCTCTGTTATGTTCTGGGGCTGCTTTGCTGCATCTGGCACAGGGTGTCTTGAATCTGTGCAGGGTACAATGAAATCTCAAGACTATCAAGGGATTCTAGAGAGAAATGTGCTGGCCAGTGTCAGAAAGCTGGGTCTCAGTCACACGTCATGGGTCTTGCAACAGGACAATGAACCAAAACACACAGCTAAAAACACCCAAGAATGGCTAAGAGGAAAACATTGGACTATTCTAAAGTGGCCTTCTATGAGTCCTGACCTCAATCCTATTGAGCATCTTTGGAAGGAGCTGAAACATGCCGTCTGGAAAAGGCACCCTTCAAACCGGAAACAACTGGAGCAGCTTGCTCATGAGGAGTGGGCCAAAATACCTGCAGAGAGGTGCAGAAGTCTCATTGACAGTTACAGGAAGCGTTTGATTGCAGTGATTGCCTCAAAAGGTTGTGCAACAAACTATTAAGTTAGGGGTACCATCATTTTTGTCCAGGCCTGTTCCATGAGTTTTTGAGTTTTCTTTTTTTTTATATATATATATAATTCCGTTGAAGCATGGTTGAAAAGCAATGTCTGACTTTCATTGGTTAACATTAATAGAATTCTTATTTATTATTACTTTTGTCAGATTAAAGTTATTTCTGTGACCATTGTGAGTTTTTCTTTCATTGACCGAAGGGTACCAACAATTTTGTCCACGTGTGTACATATCATACCTGACAGGTTTCCCAACTAGGCTACAATGAATAGCAGGTTTTAACCAGCATCCTTTGCCTGTCATGTCTCTTATCACACCTGCGTTATATATACAGTATATATATCGCTGAAGGATTTAGATGGATGGGCTGCGGGGTCAGAAATGGGCTAGTATCTGACAAGACAAGTTTGCTGTTGTTAATACAGCTGCACAGCAGGCTTGGCTCGGATCACGAAAGCACAAAAGGCAAAAATGAAAGCAACTCCATCAAGCTCAGCAGGGTGGCCAGCCTCTACACACTGCATTCATAGCAGAACGCTGGCAATGAACGCTATAAATGTAAAACATTTCAAACTGGATGATGTTATAAGCTGCGTGTGAGATGTACAGTACAGCAGGAAACTAGTCCAGTCCGGTCTGGATGTAACACGGAAACGTCAAATAATCAGATCGTGATTTGTTGACATGATGTACAGTATACAGAGTCGGAGACTTGTGTCCGAAAGTCCCATCGCTATTCGTGCAGGCAAACTTGCACAGGTTATGTGTGCGCTTAAATCGATTTTCTTGGCTCTTCTTTCGGATTATGCAAATGACCTGTGAGGAATTCATCCCTCTGAGGTTTCTAGTGGAGTTTTCTTGTGTGAATGTGTTCGAGACGGTCAGCAGACCAGCACTTTTAAATACAAGCCCTTGCCTTTAAGAAAGAAAATAAGAACAAAACAAACAAAAAAAATCGAACAGTGTTTTGTGTGCAGCCCCATGGCGCAACATAAAAGCAAGAGAATTTAAATATGAAAAATGACTAAAAGACTAAAAGACGAATAGATCGTGATATATGGATGAGAACGCAATAAATAAATAATATGGTTCCTCATTTTAAACGATAAGCTACATTTACAGCTTGGCTTTAATGGACGGATAAATGCATAAATCATACTGTATGGTGTGTGTAATACAGTAAGCAACGTCTTAGATTTAGACGTCTCCACTGCTTGTGTCTGTGCCCTTTTCACAGACACAAGCAATTGTCCATTACATACTGGAGTGCACTCACTCTCACTCATTCCTGTACAGGCTTGTGAGAAACCTGGAGCCTATTGCAGTTGACTTTGTGGATGCAAATCCATCACAGGGCGCACACACACACACACACACACACACACACACACACACACACACACACACACACACTACAGGGAATTTGGAAACGCCAGTTAGCCTACTGTGCATGTCTTTGCACTGTGGGAGGAAACCGGAGAACCTGGAGGAAACCCACTAAGCATGGGGTGGACATGCAAGGTACAGTACATACAGCACATGTACACACACACAGACCCAAAGACGTGATTCGAACCATTGACGCTGGAGAGGCGAGGTCACCGTGAGATCATTTCTCATTGATTTTATTTTGGAATTCATTTTTATTTTATTTTAAACAGTCACTGGATTAGGTCTTAAAACGTCTGGATTATGTCTCTGTCTCATTGCATGAGTGTATGAGTTTCAACTTCCAGCACAAGTTGTGGCACAAATTCTCAATTTTTGACTCGAACGACGAAAACCTAAGTGACTAGATCCAGGACAACTATACCGGTGCGGCATCCCCTCCGTGCTGCTCCTGTTCCTCTAGACGGCCACATTTGCAAAGCAATAAAATGGCTCGGCTCTGTTTTGCCCGGGATGATTATTACAGCACACTAATGCCCGGAGCTCAGGAGGACACCTATCCGCATGCACCTAATTTCATGGCTGGTTGCCAAATGATTTGCATCGATGCGCACTCATGATGCTCTGACATGATTGGATTAGCCGGCGCGTATATTGAGGAGCCGCGGCAATGGCTGTATAAATCACGGGCTATATTTACAGATAGTAATCTGTGGAACTGTGTAAAAAAAAATAATAATAAAATAAATGAATGAATGAATGAATAAAAATGTCCCTCACTCATTGTTCTTTGAAAAAGGACACGCTGTAAATATTACATTCGTCCGAAGAATAATTCGCTAAGGGCCGACTGTGCTAGGACATGTAACTAAATTAAGCGTATTGAGTAAGTAAAGAGCCATCTCGTTCTAAAAGATGTAATAACAAAGGATAAACTTTTTTTTTTATTCCACTAATTAGTGGGGTGAGAGACAGAGACTTCATAAAGCTGTTTATGAAAAGAGACAAAGGGGCGCAGGGCAACGTTAGCGAAATTTGAACTGGGAGATTAATGAGCTAGCGGGGAATTAAGTTACTTAGCGAGTCCGTCTTCACTGAGCTCTCAGAAGAGCAGAGCCGGAGACGCACATCTCCAGAAACGCCTTCAAGATCTCAACCTGCTGTACTTAGATCGTCCAGGGCTTTATTGCCGCGCTTCCGGCGATACCCTGTGAACTCTGTTTGCGCGCCGCGGCCCGGTCTGCGACGCATAATGAATAAAACAAAATGTTGCTCCTTTCATGCAAAATAATTAATCATTTCGGTACTAAGCTGTTTCCTTCCTCGACTGGATATGCGCTCTTTCATCTTCATCCTTTCATGTGTTCTTAATCCCTTTCTTTATTTGAACAAAGGCGACGCTTTTCACGTCTCCTTTCCCCGATGCGAGGCTCACGCTTTATCAACATGCGGCGATGTAGCATTTACCGAGCATTTCATTTAAATTGCAAGTCAGAATCGAACGAGCATCTGTTTCGGGTTGTTAATACAGGATTTGGCCACAGAAATCGTGTTATTTTAGTGCTGCCTGTTAGGCTGACGACGGCTCCGCCAGGCTGCGGGAAAAGAGAAAGCATCCATCTGGCGTTTCCGACTGCTGCAGAAAGCGGCACAGATTTTCACCGTAAGGAAAATGTTCTTCTCGTCTAACCTGTGCTTTAACTCCGCCCATTTTCAGCACTTCCAAACAGTGGCATGTGCTGTCATTAAATGATTCAATCAGTGCAAACGATTTCAGTGTGTGTTTTTTAAAGGAATATCATGAGGATAGCGGCACGGTGGTGTACTGGTTAGCACTGTCGCCGTGCACCTCCAGGGTCCGGGTTCGATTCCCGGCCAGGCTCGATTCCCGTCTCTCCCCGTGCTTGTTGGGTTTCCTCCGGGTACTCCGCTTTCCTCCCACAGTCCAAAGACATCTAGGTTAGGCTAACTGCCGTTCGCAAATTTCCTGTACTGTGTGAGTGAGTGTATGTGTGTGTGCCCTGTGATGGATTGGCACCCTGTCCAGGGTGTACCCTGCCATGTGCCTGAAGCCTCCTGGGATAGGCTCCAGGCCCATCGTGACCCTGGATACAGGATAAAGCAGTATAGAAGATAAGTGAGTGATCATGAGGATATACAGATATTGCAGGAAATATGTCTATACCGCTTTATCCTGTATACAGGGTTGCGAGGGGCCTGGAGCCAATCCAAGGAGACTTACTGTAGGGCATATCCATCGCAGGGCACACACATACACACTCGCACAATTACGAGCAATTTGGAAACGCCAATTACCTCAATCTGCATGTCTTTGGACTGTGCGAGGAAATCGGAGTACTGCTGGGTTTCTGCTGGGCAGGAGACATTCTCAGCATGACAGGAGAGGCAGAACCACAAGTTTAAGTTATATTGGTGGCAAGGCAGGAAGACGGGGGGGGGGGGGGGTGTCAGATGATACGGAAGTATCGGCACTGGGCAAGAAGCTAGACTGAGGGGCAGCATCAGGTGAGGCAGGGATGTCAGCAGATGGGCAGGAAAATGGGTCGACTTCCTCAGGATCATCAGGTGATACAGTAAGGCCAGGATAATGCGGTGATGCTCATGACAATGGCCTGAGCCAAGATGGATTCTTGAGTTGGACAGGATAAGTGGCCAAAGCCAAAGACCAAGAGATTCACCAGAGGCAGGGACCAAGGCAAGCTGGACATAGAAGTCTTCATTCTCATGCTCTGTCTCACATGTTGCTGGCACGCTGCTGTCAGTGCCCATGTCTCCAGCGGACACGCCAGCTATATAGCGGAGACTGTGGTTCATCCACTTCACTCTTGCCAACACAATTTTCCTTTTTTCGGACGTGTGAAGAAAATTCAATCGATTTGTACGCGACCACCTATGACTGACCACCTATCCTGCAGCATTAAATATCATTTAATCATTGAACCCGTCTTTAAAGTGCTATCATTTTAGCACTTTCCTTTTTTGTATTTGAGCGAATCTTTCAGACCTTTCCATCTCTAATCCTAACCTAGAGAGATGGCTTGAGGCATTCGAGAATTACCAGTTTATCACAGAGTATTTAGGGAAGGAAAAAGAGAGAGGGAGAAAAAAAAAAAGCGTGATTCAGGGGCGAAGAAAAACACGACCCCCAACAGTAATTGCATTCACGGCCATTACTCTTTCTAAGCTCAGCTAGGCTGAAGCACTGCAGGACTGGGACTTGTGTAGTTTATGGTCCTTTTTTCTTTCCCTCTCTCTGCTGCGCTCTCCTGGGATGTGGTAATCCTGAAGAAACATTTCTTTTCTAGTGCAAACAAATACGTTTTTTTTTTTTTTTTCTAACCAAAAATTCAGAACTGAAACAGTTGATCAAATAATTATTCAGTGCAGGTTAGAGTAGAGATGTCTGTGGCAAGGCTACTAAAACACTCAGGAGGTGGTGAGTGATGGAACTCATATCTTTCATTATGTAACAGAGGCATGATGGGTAAACAGGCAGCTATGAGACCTGAGAAAGCAGAACATACTGAGTGGGGGGAGAAGCAGCATTCTTATCAAGGTTTTTTTTTTTTTTTTTTCTCATCCCTACCCACGCAGTTAACGGCTTAAGGGCAACCGGAGGGGAGCCCAGCCTCTCCAGGCGAGTATCATCAAAACAGCAGGTATGTTGGCAAGCCTGTCATGAGCGCTCCCTTTCTCTCTATCACCCCATGCAGTAGGGCAGCTATCAAATGGAAAAGCACTGTAACCAGCAGAAAGATGATAAAACATGGGAGGCCAAGCAGATGATACGTGAAGATTCCCAACACTAGAATGTTCCGATTGTGCCCTGTATGCTTTGTGGTGTCAACCGTGTTTTATTTATATACCACAAAAATCTATTCAGTTATATGAAATTGTGAAACCTTTTCTAACAAAATGTAACTAATTAAGGTGAAAATTAATTCTCCATTTATTATTATTATTATTATTATTATTATTATTATTATTATACTGCCTGATCAAAACTGGTCGCACACTCTAATACTTAATTTTACTGTCTTTAGCTTTAACTCCAAAGCGTGATATCTAGTCAAATGTATGTTTTAGTCTCTTAGTTACTTCATTATAAACCGAATATAAGATCATTAAGCTTATTTCTGGACAAAATGGGTCAACTAATTTTTTTCAACTAGCGAAATTATCTAAAATGAAAATCTATGTCTAAAGAATTGGTCAAATTTGTCTTCAAATGGGGTTAATGATCTTATATTTGTGCGACATGGTGGCATAGTGGTTTGCACTGTCTGTGGTTCTCCCTCTGCTTGGTGGCAGATTAGGTTAGTTGGCATAGATTAACATAACTATCGATTAATTAATCGCTTAATAATAATGAATTATTATTAAATATATAATATATAAACATTCTTTGCTGTTGTTTGATTATTTTGATTCCTATTACTGTTCACAAGTTTAAATTCTTTGTAACAGTTTTCTACCATGACAGGGTACTTTGATGGTTTATGGTTAAGACATTGCAGGATTTTTAACTCTCTAACAGGAACTAACTAGAGGATGTAGAGGATATTCCATAAACCTAAAAGTACAATTGTGACAATTCATTCCTTACCATTTTCTTAAAACGTATGATTTCCTACAACCGTATGGCTCATTGGGGATTATTGCTTATGTATTACAATGTTTATGCTCAGAACTGTATTTGAGCTAGAAATGTAAACCACTTAAATAAGTATTAAATAAATCTTTACTGCCTGGAATAGAAGTCTGCATTTGCATGTACTACAGTATTATTCATTTGGTAAAAGCTCCAAAAAAAAAGAAAGCTACAGTACTGTAAGTCCCCTACACATGAACGAGTTCTGTTCCGAGAGCTCGTTCATAAGTCCAATTTGTTCGTAAGTCCAACAAACACTGTCTAGGTACTAAGATACTAACACAATTGGTTATACACAGTACTGTATATGAATTTTCCGTACTGTTATAATGAACTGTCTGCCACCTAAAACACAGTATGAATGCAGATCAATTCCTGCTTTCTTTAGAGTTTCACCCAAATGAGGATGGATTCCCTGTTGAGTCCGGTTCCTTTCAATGTTTCTTCCTACTGCCATCTCTGGGAGTTTTTCCTTGCCACTGCCGCCCTCGACTTGCTCATCAGGGACTATCTGACCATTTTTGCATAAAGTAAGGAAAGGAGTGGTTAGGAGCATGGAGCGGGCATGCTCAGGTGGTCATGGCGAGGCTGTGGCTTGATGTGACGTGACAGGATGCCTGCAAGCAAGCCTAAATACACATTCACATTTCATACAAACTTGACTTGTATTGTGTAAAGCTGCTTTGCGACGATGACCATTGTTAAAAGCGCTATACAAATAAAACTGAATTGAATTGAATTCTATGATATTATTGCCGACATCATTAGCACAGCACATGTTCACATGTTCCATGATCTCGTTCTTGCTCTTTAGAACCGTGGCCGATATTTGAACGATTCATGTTAAAAGCAACGAGCGATGTCTGCCATATTTCACCTTGCTTCATTCTCTGAATTCTTTTCACTTTTGTCTCCATTGTTATTGCTTGGCGCTTCTTAGCGGTACCGACTTAATCACCAGTGCTTCTTTTAGGCTTGCTTGCAGGCATCCTGTCACGTCACATCAAGCCACAGCCTCGCCATGACCACCTGAGCATGCCCGCTCCATGCTCCTAACCACTCCTTTCATCTCACACATCCTGGGATTGTACTTCACTACTCAACTCTATACAATACAGTACGGTACTTGCAGAGGATGCACATTACACACGTTACGATGTACGCCGGACAGGTGATCTTCGAGCCTTCGAAAGTTTGTTACTCGGATGTGTCATAGTCACTGATGTAAAAGGACTTTTCTACTAAATTTGTGTTCTTCTGAATATAAAACATAATGTACATAGCAACAAACAACAGCTTGAATGATGAACGGCTTTGAAATGTATAATAAATGTATTCCTTTATAATGCGTAATTCATATAAAGTAAGTAAGAATAAAACACAATGAGGTGTGCAAAGGAAACAAAAAACAAAGGTATGCTTTGAACTTCCATGCAATAACTGCCTACTGTCTAGGATAACAACATCGCATTATACTGTACAAACTCATAATACAATGTCTCATGTTCAATGTCTCACATTGAAATGGCAAAGAAATCCTTGTGAATTCGAATCTAAGTATCATTCTGAGGTATTAACCTGAGGAGAAATCTGCAAATTGCCAGCATCATACTCAACATGTACTTAAGGAAAGATTGCGCTTCTTCGCCCCACTGTTCTTCGCAGTTGTGAAATGGGAAATGCTGTGCTGCTGTGGAATAGGACTCCCACGGATATTAACTTCTCCATTTGAAACTCAATTCAGACACCTCATTTCCAATTAAGCTTGTCCAGCTCGGTGAAATTACTTATGACACGTCTGAATGGGTTTTTTTTTCTTCTTCCTCAGCCGACTGTTGTGTAATGCATTATAAGCAACAAGTTTAAACAGCTGCAATGAACATTCTCGCTTCGGGGGAAAAAAAAAAAACTGATTCCGTGACTGAGGTGCTACTTATATCCCACTGATATAAAATTTTAAATGATATAAGCAAAGGGAACATTATACTGTATTTTAGTAGCACTTTACCCAAGTATACCTATTCAGAATGCTACAACTGAAGAAAACCTCCACACGCAGAATTTCAATAAGTATCAGCTCTTACAAAGGCTGATTTTGTAATATAATGTGGATGATGTGGCATTGCTCTGTTTTAACGATGCACCAATCAGTGTCAGCCGTTAATCGTCCTTTTAACTGCCACTGGCTTATCAGCAAATAGATGTTGCATTGGTTAACTGTGTTCTGCATAGGACAAGAATAACCTACCATCCAGATACTCCGGTTTCCTCCCACAGTCCAGAAACATGCAGATTAGGCTGACTGGCGTGTGTGTGTGTGTGTGTGTGTGTGCGCTCTGCAATGGATTGGCACCCTGTCCAGAGTGCACCCCGCCTCATGCCCGAAGTCTCCTGGGATAGGCTCCAGGGTCCCCACAACCCTGAATGCAGGCCTCGGTTAAGACGATGAGTATCTGTATTGGGCCAGAACTTCACAATAGGAGCGTCCTTACTGTCTGTATCAGAACCTCTCACATTGGGTCCAGCACCTATTTTGCTGGACACGGCACCTGGTTCGCATATTACATATTACTGTATTTCTGCAAAAGGAATGCATCCATAAAAATCACGTAGCGTTCTAAACAATTTCAGTCAGATATTACAAAGTTTTAACCATAGTTAAGGAGTTCTTCACCATAAAGTGCATTCATGTTGCAGCTTATTAAACATAAACCGTTAATATATCCTGTATGCAAGATTTATAAATAAAATCTAATATTGTATGTGATTTAAAAATCTGACATTTCTTCAAGAATGTGGAAGATCACGTTTGGTTGGTATTAGTGTATGTAAGTTATGGCTTATTGATAAATACAGCACACAGGCAATGGTCCATCCATCTATCCATCTTCTGTAGGAATATCTGTAGTCCAACTAGGGATTGTGAAGGCCAATGGTGACGATTGCATTTATTCCCATTTTTACGACTATGATAGGAGATCTGGTCAACATTCAATTTGGGAACGCCGATTGTCACTGACATGCTTGTCACTGGACTTTGGAAAACCGGAGCAGCCAGAGGCAATGCATGAAGCACGGGGAGAACATGCAAACACCAACCCTGATGTACTGTAGGAATCGAACCCTCCTCGACCCTGGAGGTTCAAAGCAACAGTGTTAACCACTAAGCCAACGGGTAACGGTACTGTAAATACAGATAAATACAGATTAAGGTGAATACAGAAACTGTTTCAGACTAGCTCTGAATTCTTTTGAGTCTGTTGTAAATCTGCCCACAAAAAGTGTACTAACCCGTTCCTCTGAGAGCCTTTGACACCTTTCCCTAACCCCGTTCCTGCTGCAAAAGCAGTAATCCTCCTCCAGGCTACTGGGATGCTTTTTATATCTCCATCTATATCCACGCTTGGATTTCTAAGTCTATCAGACTTTACTACATCGCGCCCATATCATTAATTCCCCCAAAACCTCCACCACCTCATTCCTTATTGCACAGAAAAGCTGGGTATTAAAGGCCCTGACCCTGGTGTCACACTCCAGCGCTCTAAGCCTGAATTTATTAGATCATATGAAGATTCGGTGAGGTGCGAGTCAGCCATTGTGCAATAACTGACACTTAACAATATTGAGTTACACCCCAAAATCTGCAGCTCTGTGATTAAAAACTGTCCTAACCACCAAGGGATTTGGGCAGAATAAGCACTGAATCGATAAATGCTTGATCCAAATTACATACAGGTCAAAAGATGGTAATCACACTCATTAAATTACAACCTGTTACGATGCCTGTGGCACGGGTGTTGAATACAAATGATTTCCGCGCTGAATAAACGTATGTAATTACAGCCTCCAATCACCCGTATTACACTAACAAATCCATCCTGATTCTCTGAGACGCCTTATTTTTTATTTTTTTTTGCATTCAGCTAAAACCGAAAGCGGAAAAATTAAAAGCGCTTCGCAAACTTTGCCGCAGGTTCGTTCACTCGAAGGCGGTTTCATTAAAACTGTATGAGGCGATGAGGTAATTCTCTCATGAAGAGAATTTTATATGAAGTGCACTCCAGCCACGCTGCCTGAAATTACAACTACTACTGTAACTACTTCGAAAAAAATGAAATAATAAAATCACGTCAATCAGGCATTAAGTCCAATTTATTATTCAGCAATGTTATAATATGTATATTAGCGAAAGAAAGGCAGTGGGATGAAGACCGGGACATGGATAAATCAAGCTCATGATGTACTGTAATTCTCATTCTTAATTGTTAAGTATGTTTCGGCCAAAATGTGGTATTGGTCACACCAAGGTGAAAAAGAGAATTTTCAGATAGCATCAAAATCAATATTTAATGCTTCTTACAGTATGGCAGCATGCTGGCTAGCACTGTCGCCTTGCACCACCAGGTCCTGGGTTCGATTCCCACACCGGGTCTGTGTGCATGGAGTTCACACATTCTCCCTGTGCTTTGTGGGTTTCCTCCCACAGTCCAAAGACATTCCGATTAGGCTAATTGGTGTTTTGAAATTGCCTCTAGATGGTCCTCTGGAGAAGTAAACGGCATCAAACTTTGCCAAAACCTCCATTGACGGCATCTAGGAAGGCCTGGCACGCATGGTATGAGGTCACGAAAAGTCGGATGACAAAATGCTTTCTTTCTCCAATGCATGCTTTGTTTTTTTGTAAATATGCATAACCATTTATATTTTTATCAGCTCAAAAAGTAACGCTTTTGCTGTATGTAGTGTCTGTAACCTTTTTTAATTCAAATCGTTCAATGATCTTAATTGTCATTCAGACGTAACTTGGCCAGTTTAGATTTCACATAAATAGACATAAACCTGAAAAAGTGTATGATTCTAAAATGCTAAATTATTAAGATATTGCAATATGAATTTGACATGGTTACGGACACTACAGATTCATTTTTCAACAATTTAAGCGACAGTTTTTACTTATGCTTATGCATATGCTTCATATGCAAGCAGAAGCTTACACCAATTTTAGTACTGTATCAATTCTCATAAAGAAACATGAGTCATTTGCATTTTAAATGATCTTTTTTTTTTTAAGTGAGAGTGTTTCTAGTGAAGATTGGTCACTTCCATGTTGCATAAACTTCAGAAGTAGCATCTTTGCCACACACATTTTCTGTACTATATGTAGAACATAAAAAAATACAAATCATCACCGATACTGTGTTTTGAACTCATGGATTTTTTCGTTCTTTTTTTTTTTTTTTTTTTTTACGATGCCATAGTGTCATCTTATCAGAAACACTTCATTTCTAAGAATTTCCACTACAGCCTGAATGGACTTATTGAAAGATTTCAGGGTTTTCTCTGAAGAACATTTCAAGTACTTTTTTTTTTTTGGGCCTCATTGATTAAGTGTTGCGTGGAATGAGAAGGAAAATCAACTGAGCACTAAGTGAAAAACCAATCACTCCGAAATGTGAGCGGAAAGACCCATAAAACCTTAGATTACACTATAAAAATATACAGCCTCATTATTTTATGCATCATAATGAATGCACTATTAATAATTAATCAATTCAGGCACGTACGCTGTGTTAAATTCAAAAGCTGTTCCGATGAATCATTGTGATAAAGCACACTTTTTTTTTCACACACAATTACCCTTTCATGGTCACACTGTACCTCCACTAAACACACCCACACACACACACACACACACACAAACACACCCAGCGCAGTCACTCTCTGCTATTTCACATGCCATTTAGCTCGTTTTTTTTCCCCCTCCCACAGGTTCCTCTGTTTTATCATCAAAACCATCTTACTGCTTCATAATTAATGTGCTGTCTAATTTCGGTTAGATTAAAGGCGACACAATTAAAAGCGGCCGAGAATGGCGGCGCAAACAGAAAACACAGCATAGATGGGGCTTTTGTTTGAGAGGAAAGAAGGGGTGAGGATGCGGTCTTGGCTATTAGGAACCTGCAGAAAAAGACATTTTAAGGCTGTTTTGAGAAGCGCGATCTACGACAACACAAAGGAAACAATATCCACGAGAGACGGCTGCACGAGCAGAGACTTAGGGTGTTTTCACATTAGGCATGACTGAATCGTACCGTGCCCAGAACGATTGCACCCACCACCACCCCCAGTCCCCCCGCTGGCCGCTCTCTCGTCTCGGGTACGTTTGCGTATTCACGCTCTCCGATACAGCAGGTGACAATAGAGGAGGAGAAAACTAGGATGTTAACTTTCGCGCCGTGCCTAACATAACAGACGGGGACAGACGGCACTGATCTCGTCGTGTCTAAACAACGATCTATTTCCGTGCTCAGGTACGACTCGATCCATACGAAGTATACTGTACTGTACTCAAGACAACCTTTTCTAACGGACCCGGGCACGGTTCCTGAGACTGGAACTATTATGTTCTCACTGATCAAATTGAATCAGACATTTGGGTAAAGTTGGGTTGCACCTCCAAGGTCGGGGTTCGGTTCCTGCCCGGGTCTGTGTGCATGTAGTCTGCATGTTCGCCATGTGCTTGGTGGGTTTCCTTTGGGTACTCTGGTTACCTTCCACAGTCCAAAGACATGAAGGTTAGGTCTTAAGACCTCTTACAGTAAGTGACTGCAACAGAAACAACTATACCCCCAGGGTAGAGAGTATGCAATGCCCAATGCGCTGGATGGCATGTGGACGGACCAAAATAACCCCCCAAAAATAAACCTCATCTGGATGGACTAGGTGAGGGTGTCTGATCTTAAAGATCCGAAACACCTCAGAATCCCACATTACATCACACATGATATGACTTAGGTTAAACATCAGCCAATGTGAAGCAATCTGTCAGTCTGAAGCAACAGGGATGCACTGTCTGGCAGCCAAAAAGAATTGGATAGAGACTGCACAGATTTAAAATTAATATCCCCTAGCAACAGATAGATGGCGAGTGTGTGTTTGTGGTAGGATGTGAAAGAATAAGTCTGTCGTAAAATTCATGAGTCGAGGACGAGATACATGGAAAAACAGCAAGCGCCCCAGACAGATCCTTAAGCCTCGGTGCTGTGAAGCATTCTCCTCAGGTAGACACCCAGCGATGAGGAGACTCCAATCACTTCAATCAAAGTTTGATACGGACATGGATATGGACCTGGAAGCAACAGCCAGACATGGACATGAAAGCGATTCTAAGAATGATTACATTTCCAAGGAGCAGATCTGCGTTCAGCATCCACTCACCGTCTAACACCTGTGCACCGGCACACTCATGCAGTTATCCAATCATACAGATAGAGGTCAAGAGCTTCAGCTGATGTTCATATCATGGGAATAATGTTCATATCATCATGATGTTCGCACGTACAAATTGGGGAAAGTGCGATCTCTGTGACTTTGTGGTCAGCGGAATGGTTGTTTTAGTATTTTAGAAACCGCTGATCTCTTGGGAACAGTGGTAGCTCAGGTGGTTATGGCTGATTAGAGGGTCGGGAAACGGAAAACGGCCAAGGAAAAAAAACTAAATGCTGATCTTTTCATTTAGTGCAATGGCGTAAAAAAAAAATTTAAAAAAACTTGACCAAAAACCATTTTGATATTTGTGCCTTTTAACACCCTCGTGACTCAAAGAAGCCATGCACAAAATAATTATTCTTCTTGTGCAAAAAAAAAAAAAAATCTCTTTTTGCAGTCAAACCCATCATAATTAGGGAATTCAAGCAGTCAATGCATTTTTTTCTTTCATGTTCTCTTGTAATTGTAACAAATTTACCGACAAGAAGAGCGAAATCATTTCCTCCTTAAACTTTTAGAAAAGCTGCTGTACAGTACATTCTAACACCTTCGCACTCGCACAGGAGAACACAAAGTATTCAATTCTGCTAATTCCGATACAGCCTGAAGATTTCAACTCTATCCCACAGTATGCAGGTGATAGCTCAAGTGAAAATGCAGCAGCTTTTTTTTTTTTCCCTCAGGGGGCGTTTAGTAAGGAACAGCCAGACCAAAGATAATTCAGCCAGTGCTGGATGTTAATCCCTGCGTACTGTACATGTGAAGCATACAGTATATTATATAGAATAGTTGTAATATACACTCACCTAAAGGATTATTAGGAACACCTGTTCAATTTCTCATTAATGCAATTATCTAATCAACCAATCACATGGTAGTTGCTTCAATGCATTTAGGGGTGTGGTCCTGGTCAAGACAATCTCCTGAACTCCAAACTGAATGTCAGAATGGGAAAGAAAGGTGATTTAAGCCATTTTGAGCGTGGCATGGTTGTTGGTGCCAGACGGGCCGGTCTGAGGATTTCACAATCTGCTCAGTTACTGGGATTTTCACACACAACCATTTCTAGGGTTTACAAAGAATGGCGTGAAAAGGGAAAAACATCCAGTATGCGGCAGTCCTGTGGGCGAAAATCCCTTGTTGATGCTAGAGGTCAGAGGAGAATGGGCTGACTGATTCAAGCTGATAGAAGAGCAACTTTGACTGAAATAACCACTCGTTACAACCGAGGTATGCAGCAAAGCATTTGTGAAGCCACAACACGCACGACCTTGAGCAGAAGACCCCACCGGGTACCACTCATCTCCACTACAAATAGGAAAAAGAGGCTACAATTTGCACGAGCTCACCAAAATTGGACAGTTGAAGACTGGTCTGATGACAGGGTGCCAATCCATCGCAGGGCACACACACACATACAAATTGGGCTAATCTGCATGTCTTTGGACTGTGGGAGGAAACCAGAGTACCCTGAGGAAACCCACCAGGCACGGGGAGAACATGCAAACTCCACATACACAGATCCCAAGGCGGGAATCGAACCCGGACCCTGGAGGTGCAAGGCGACCGCGCTACCCCATTAAGCCACCTTGTCGCCACACTTTGTTTGTACGTTAATAAAAGAGTAAGTTATCTAAACCTAATAAAAACCATCTGTGCTGTTTTGTATGGATTTCACACTGAACATACTGAACAATCAACAAAACAAGCCAAGCTGAAAATAAACTTACAGTATAACTATATAAAGTTTTTGCCAAGTGTGCAAAGAAATTACAAAGATCACCTAAGCATGGAGAACATGGAACCAGGCGATGAGTAGATGATTATAGAAATGAAGGAACATTCAAACATATTTTGCTTCTCATCCAACATTTCTTTTCTTTTATTTCATTACTCCAAAGCTCTACAATGCTTACAGCCCTGACACCTGTCCAGCTCTGTCTGGCAAAAACAACCCAAAATGCACATGACATTTTGTCTTCACTTCAACTATCTGCACTTTTTGAGGTCTGACTCACTGTCTCACTGGCATCGCTCTCGCCCTGGCTGTCTGAGCAAGCTGGACTGATCTCGTCTCTCTCAGATGCCTTCAGACCTGTTGTTTGGATTCTCGCTGAGTGTGACTGCTGTCTTCTCACCTGCCTAAACGAACTGCACCGACCAACACCAGGCTTGCGTTCAAACAGACTAAACGCTCCATATATGAAACGAACTCCATTTATGTATTGTGGTCATGCTATTGTGTTGAAATTCATTTCTTTTGTTGTTTGTTTTTTTGCTTGAACTTCACGCCGAAATCTATGATTTCCATCCTTGCTCACTCATCACCCAGTCTGCATCGTTAGCTCTGCAGCCATGACACTGCATTAGCTTCGGAAAGCCGCGCGCATAAGCAGGAGCTTATTTCTTATTAGTCTTATTAGTTATTAGTCGCGATTTCTTGCAATTATTCAGATTGAAATAGGAATAATGGCTTTTTACAAGTCTCCTATCCATTTTAGAAATTTTAGCATCATACAAACGTCCCGATGTTATTAGCATCGAAAAAGCTGCAGGTCATGATCTTTATGATTTATGGTATTCTGCACAAAAATTCACCACGTTCCATGTTAATACTGTATACTGTAGCACTTACAAATAGCAGCAAGCAAGAATAATTACAGCATACTACCACTGTGGATACGAGCAGATCTGGCGATTTCACCCAACATAGGGGGACAATCAGGCCAAAATATAAAGCTTCCTTGTTAAGTCTCATCACCCCATCTGTTCCATTAGCTCACAACAGCTGTGTTTACATGGACCCTAATATTCTACTAATGATCAGAATAAAAATGCATCACGTAAACCCCTCAGTGGGAACACTCTGACCCGATCCGCCCCAATCGGAATGAACCGTCAATCGGAATCAAGGCGGTGCGGTAAACTTTTGATAATCTGCTCAACAGGAAAACATTAGTCATGGAAACACTTGATCTGATTGTCTACTCTCTTGTTAGAATTAATGCAGTCTTTCCGTGCATCTTTGCCCCATCCATAAACCCATCCTCTGTAGTCCAAGCAGGGACCATGGAGGCCAATGGTGACATCCACACAATATAGCCAATTTGGGAACGCCACTTAGTCTAATCTGCATGTCTTTGGACTGTGGGTGGAAACCGGAGTAACTGGGGGAAACCAACCAAGCACGGAGAGAACATGCAAACTCCATGCACACAGACCCCGAGGCAGGAATCAAGCCCAGGACTTGGAGGTGCAAGGCAACCACTACACCACAATGCTGCCATTCTTGCCCCAAGTGGGGTACAAGTACTGTAGGTGACAAGAAGAGGAATTTTGCTTCCATTCCTGTTCGGCAGATGAACCCTCCCTTTCAGTCTTAACTTCGGAATTTCATCTAGTGGCTCCTGGTCTTCGGTGGAGAAACAATTATTGTCTGGCTCTAACCAGTCATAGACGAGACCGAATTCTTGTAGCCGATCATAACGCAGGAAGCGGGATTTATCGGATAAAATGATAACGAGGGAAAGAAAAATCTTCTTCTGCCACAGTAAATTTCCAGTGGAACCGCTTTGCACACGTCAAAAAAAAAAAAAAAAGTTATCTTCTGATTAAATGCTTTGAGCATGTAAACCCACATCTTATCAGATTACCATCCATGTTAACAGTTCATTTAAAAATCCTCCAATCAGAACAATTTCATTTCAAAATGATTTAGATTAAAGAAATATTAACCACGTAAACATGGTTAGTAATATTGAAAGTTTAATAAATTAATCATTTCTATAATGTTGTATTTATTTGGGCTACCATCAAGTAACAGCACAAGGGGATACCGTTAAGAGGTTGTTTGCTGATATTTATCTCTCACGTAAAAAAAAAAAAAGAACAAATACATTATTATTGACAAACTCTCCATAAATCCTTGCCTATTATATATTACCTTTGCAATTAGATCATACGGCGGTTTTATGCGATTAATTGTACAAAATATGACCTTTTATGTTTTTATTTTGCCATTTTAAGGACATTTTAATCTTATTTTATGAAGTATGACTTACGCTTCTGGTTAGGCGGGAAACATTTTCACTGTCTCACACTTTAGTTTCTTTTATTATTTTTTTTTTTCCTATTAAAAGTTAAATACCATCTAAATCCCTGGACCAATAGATATTTGAGCCTAGGTTTTATTCCAGCATAATACAGCACATGACCCGACATACGATTAAATTTTTATGGTAAATTTTACCAATATAGTTATTTTAGCACAGTCACCATTTCATAAATATTATATGCAAAAAAAAAAAAATCCAGAATGACTAATATTACCTTAAATTACATTTCATTACCTTTTAGGGGTTTTTACTCTCTCTGTGATTATTATTATACAGTAGTAACTATAACTACTGCTGAAATTGGCATATTTATTACCTTTATTATTGCAGTAGATACTGTACTGTATAATGAGCCAAATGCAGCAACATTAGTCGAATTCAACGAGTCGAATTCAAGTCAAGGCAAGATTCACCAAATGTTCTTAACCATCTCAGTCTGTTCTCATCCAGGTGAGCTGAATAATGAATCCCACTTGAACTTACGTTGGAGTCACATAGGATTAGCATGTAATGAGCATAGGTAACGCCCCTTAACATGATAAAAGGGCAGGTGCGTGCTGTGGCGTGTGCAAATCGTGCACTAGAATTGGAGAGGAAAAAAGGTAGTAAGAAGAAGAAAAAGAACTACAGCAGGAGCGACATCATACAGTAGCACTCTGTAATCAACCTAAACAAAGTAATCATGTGCTTCTCCAGAGCGTGAGATCTGCCGTGACGGGGAAATCAAAAACGCAGCAATAGCAAAAGATCTGGAATTTTTTGTCTGCCAAGGGACGCACAGTTAAAGATTTTTTTTTTTTTTTTTTTTTTTTAAGTGATTTGATGGCACATGGAGTGAGAGCGTAACCTCCCTCACCTATGTTCAAATTTTATAAAGCTGAATGTTTTTTATAACCGTTGAACTGGATAATGGTTTTCATAATTATGTGCTTCAGAGTGCTCGTGGCAATCCAAAACGGCTCAGGGCCAATTCATCCTTCTCGCAAATCTGTGCGATCTCTAAAAACTCTCAGCGCTCTCAGTGGAAGCCCTGGACGACCAAAGCGTCTAACATCTAACAGCCGTTCAGAAGCAGAATTCTTAACTGGGATCAGCTGACCAATAGTCCAAATCATTAGAATTCCTCTACAACCCATATAATATTCTAAAACTGATTATATGAGGCATTTTTCTCAATGAATTTTTTTATACGAGGCATCGTTTCTCAATTTTAAAACTACGTTCCGGAGCATCGGACAAACAGTTTGCAGACTGTGAAAACAGGAGGGATGATCATAAAGTAAGAAAACATTAGTGAAGCCCAGAAATGAACAATATGTACAAAGAAAATAAGAAAAAAAATTGTGGATACAATAAAAGAAAATACTGTAACAAAAAAAAAATTGTTCATACAGCATGTCGTTTCTTGCATGAGGCCTAAGGCAACATATTTATTGCGGGCCTCTTCATTACAAGTTTGAAAAAAAAAGCTTGACACTATAAACCTTTTTATTCGGTTGTTTCCATGGCAAATGAAATCATCTGATCAGTGACCTACAGTATAGCATCCTACTCCCTGCATAGATGCACCGCTACATATAGGGCAAGATGTAATTTCTATACACCCTGTGCAATGCGCCTGATGTTCAATTAGAAGTCATTTAGAACCGGCCTGTGCCTGTACAGATAAAAGCCAGAGCAAGTGAAATACTAGTGATTTATCAGCCAGAGTACTACCATGACATGTGCTATACTGGATGTTCAGGAATAGACATATTTCGCGTAGATTTTCTCTTTTTATACATTCATACAGTATATGTAGCTAATTAATCCATATCTCACCTTAGTGATCTAAGTCAGGAAAGATTTACTCACTATTTTGGTAAAAAATAGGCGAAACGCCTAAACAGAGAAAAGCATGCGTTGCATTTTCATGTCAGTGAGGCTGACAGCGAAGTTGTACCATATGCTCGATTTAATTCAACAGACATTCTGCAACAGTGACTGAGGATCCACAGGGCTACTGTTGATTACTCTGGTGTTTATTGTGTGCTTGAGGAACCTTTAGATTAGTCATTTACCAACAGAAACATACGGTACATTTAGAAATGATTCAGCAGGTCATGGTTATATACAGTACTGTAGCTTCAGCATGTTGCATGTTCATCTTGTGGCAGTTTCAACAGTACTGAGTCTGATCAGCGCTATATCGATGGAGATGTCCTGGGGAAATGGTATATGATATAGACAGTTTCAAATGAGCAGGGATTTGTTCATGGATGTTTTTTTCGAATCTCGGCACTGAGATGCCCAAATGCCCCAATGAAAAGCTCTAACTGTTAAAAACACGACCTCAGTAGCGGAGTGTGGGCAAATCCGATAATCAATATTAAACCCATAATCAATAAAAGCACACAGTTTTTAGGTGCCCCTTGTGCCACCCAAACAGCTCCGACCCTTTGAAGTATGACTCCATAAGACCTCTAAAGGTCTAGCAGCAGGACGTTAGCAGCAGATCCTTTTAAGTGCTACAGGATACATATGTTGCAAGGTACTGTAGCGGCTCCCATGGATCAGACGTGCTTGCCACAAGCATATCCCGCAGATGCTCGACCAGACCGAGATGTGGGGAATTTGAAGGTCGGATCAACAACCTGCTAAGCCCCCTACACAGCAAGCTTCTGTTCTGATTCCTTTCCATCACAGCCAGCATTCACTTTTTCCGCTCTGGGATCAGACCAGATAGGCTGGCCTTCGATCCCCAGACGTGTAAAAGAGCCTTGGATGACAATGATCCTGTCATCATTTTACTGGTGTATAACTGATAATCAATGTTATTCAATTGACCCAAGGTTGGCTTTATTGTTATGTCTGATGGGTGTTCGATGGTACCAAACCAGCATGATACAGTAAGTGGCTGAGTAACCATGGAAACCTAAAAAACAGACATAACTCATCAACTTTGATTGATAGATATCCACTAGGAAATGTTGCACAATTAGCCGTGTTTTTGAGGACGATCATAAGCCATGTAAAACAGCAGGGTACATACAGTACCTGTCTTGCCAGTTACTACTTTAAAGGTTTCTGCAAAACTCCTGACCACTTACACCACTATGCATTAGCTGGGACGTCTCTATCAGAAATACCAGCAACCCACAAAATCAGACCAAGATCAGTCAAAACACTTACTCACCCAAGAGTTTTCTCCAGTCGACTTGCTGGCGAACCGACGATCTCACCCAGTGTGCAAAACATCTGTCCAAGGAAATCCTGAAGAACCAGTGGGAGGGAGGGCAGAAAAACAGGAGAACAAGGTGGTGGAGATACAGTACACATACAGTAGATGAGATACACGGGTTAAAGAGACTCCGTTTGTCCCACTGGTCTCTACTCTAACTATGGTAATTTAAACCAAAAAAATAAAAAATAAAAAAAAAAACAATAAAGGCTTTAGACGTACGTTGGACTCTGAGGGCTTCCAGGAAGGAGTGCAGGCAGCCATGTTAACAACAGAGCACAGCATGTAACAGAAAACATAAGACACAAACAACACGACGGCCACCCCAAGGCCAGAAGACACCATTACTGTACAACCGATGAAAGCCGGGTGATAACCAAGCATGCATCTGTGAAGATGGGAAAACAGACGGCTTGTGGAGAACAACATGCAAGCCAAAACGTATCCAAATATACACTACGTCAGTCTATGATGGTTGTATTGAATACTTTTTGTTTCCACTACGGTCTACACAAACATCTGCATCTGAAATATGGTGTTTTAACTGCCTCTAATTATAGTAATCGTAATGGCTTATACAGTAGGTAGCTTATATTGTAGATTATAGTGAGCATGTGGATTCAAAAAGCAACAATAAGATGTGTATGCATGTGCAGTATATTAAATACAGGAAGTAGTACAGGAAATATAGTAGGTGGATTCAGTTGAGAAGTATATTCATGAGGAAATAGTCAATGATTTGAAGCATGATTAGAAGGACTGTACTATAGGAGTTTCAATAATATATTTGGATACTGAGTCTATTCATTTTGGTTTGCATTTGTGGTTTTATTTCACGTCTCCACGGGTTATGGTGAGATCGTACTCACGTGCTTTGAGAGGTCTGGGCTTTTGGAGTCGACATCATATCTGAAATTTGAAAAAATATATATTTCTAAAAGGATCATTTTTAAATCATCACCTTATAATATCTGTATTGACTTCTCTCTGAATAGTGTTTATCTTTCTTATATATATGTATATATAAATATATATATAGAGAGAGAGAGCATAAATATGAAAAGAAGAAGCAGAGGGCATTAAAAGTCATGACAGCTCAAGTCAGATAGCTTTAAATATTTAAATGGATTAGTTTCACCTCTGGGCTAATTGACAATTTCAAACTAAGGATGATGTCTTTCTTCTTACACAAAGACATCTGGCAGTGAGCCATAGAATAAACCACTATCAGGTTATTAAAGATAGCTATACCCTTGAGATTTTAAGGGAATTTCAAAGGCCCTTTTAAGTCTGTTGAGTGGACTCGCCGAGGAAAGAGGCTGCATCTGATGTAAAAATAGACAATCACAGCATACTCTGATTAACTGCAAAACGTAAAGATGAGCATTTTCCACTAACCAAATACAGCTATTAAGAGAAATGCATTGATACTTGGTCTCAAAGATTTAATGTGATGTACAGTAAATGTAAAAGGAAATTATCAGACTCAATACAGTGCCGTGAAAAACTACTTGCCCATTTCTGTTTTTTTAATTAGTCATCAAACAAACTTAAATATTACATAAGATGATTTAAATGATGGCTAAAATGGGAGTGGGGGGGAGCTGTCCAAATCTGTCTGGGCCTGGTTGAAAAAGTAATAGCCCCCTAAACCTAGTAATTGGTTGTGCCACACTAGGCAACATCTGCCATCAAGCATTTGTGATAACTGCCAATAAGTCTTCCACACGGCTGAAATTTTGGCCCACTCTTCTTTTCAGAATTGGTTTTGGAGGGTTAAACCTGTTTAAGGTCATGCTACAGTCCAGACATTGACTAGGCCATTCCAAAACCTTAATTATATATACATATACAGTATATATATATATTTATTTATTTTATTTATTTTTATTTATTTATTTATTTATTTTATTTTTTACCAAATGCGCTTCCCAACCCAAGTGCGCTTCAGCTTGTGGTCAGAAACTGATGGCCCAGACCTTAACGTGAAACACTGTGTTAGTTTTTGGCCATATGAAAGGGGACGCACGCCTTCCAAAAAGTGAAACTTTTGTCTCATCATTCTACATAAAAGTCTAGGAGATAATCAAGATGTTTTTTGGCAAATGTGAGACGAGCCTATGTGTTCTTTTTGGTCAGCAGTGGCTTTCGCATTGGAACTCTCCCATGGATGCCATTTTTGCCGAGTCTCTTTCTTATTATCGAAACATGAACACTGAAGTTAATTGAAGCAAGTGAGGTCTGCGGTTCTTTAGATATTGTTCTGGGTTTTTTTATGAGATCTTTATATATTGTTCTGGGTTCTTTTATGAGATCCTGATCGTGCTTTTGGAGTCATTTTGGTAGGTCTGTCATACTGTAGTTTCGCCATTGTTCTCACCGTGGTTCTCTGGAGTCTCCAAGCCTTAGGAATGGATTTGTAACCATTTCTAGACTGATGCACAGTACAAAGCCTTTGTTTCTCATCTGCTCTTAAATTTCTTTAGATCGAGCTTCAATTTGTCAGACTGGTTCTATTTACGTGATTTCTTGATTTAACAGGTCTGGCAGTAATCAGACCTGGGTATGGCAAGTGATATTTAACTCAGCTTTCCAATAAATCACAGTTCGTTCAAGATTTAATAAATGAAGTCATCATTTAAAAACTGCATTTTGTAATTACCAAAGTTATCTTTGTGCAAAATAAAAAATGTTTGATGAACTCATGAATCATTTAAGTCTGACAATAAGTATGTAAAAACATAAAATCAGAAAGGGGCAAATACTTTTTCACAGCACTACTGTATAACACCCTTAAGGGGGCTTCAGAACTCTAAAGAAGATATTATGTAAAGATGAAAAATATAAAGAAGGGGAAATAAGTAGCTGCAAAGTAAGAGGCATAGTGCAAAACAATTTCTCAATCAAAAAGACTGTAGGAAAGAAAGAACTCACAAGTCAAAGCGAAGGTTCTGTTTCTCTTCGAAGAAGTAGTCAAGGATGAACTTTCTGACAAAGTCTGGATTTAGCGTGTTGTCAATCACCTCGGTTCTGCCAAACTGGAGAATAAATTGAGAGCAGCAGCGTGTTCATGGCGAGAGAGACGGACAAGAGAGAATAGAGGAAGAATATGAGAGACAGAGGTCATGAGGGATGAAGAGAAAAAGGAGAAAATGAGGATAAGAAGGAAGAAAAAAAAACAACAGTGAGATACTGGAGAGCAAAGTGTTAATCACAGGAAGTGCTCTCTCTTTTCAACAATAACAAGGCAGTACAACCTCTATTTTCTTGCTCTATCAATATCTCTCTTTTACTATCCCTTCTTCCTGAGACACTAAAGCTTGACTTGGTGAAGCAGGATTGGCCAGAGGCAGATCACAGCTCCATGGTGCCAGGGCTAATTACAGCCATGGGCCCACTCATTCAGCTCAAGAGCACAGAAGATTGGTGACAATTACACCTGCTTAATTAGGGGCTCTTTCAGCCACTACTGCCCCTAAATTCCAGCAGAAAGCAGCTACTCCATTATTCTACCACACTTTTCCTGGCAAACCTGACAAAATAATTGGAATGAGTCCCACCCGTCGGCATGGGGTTGGGAATTGAGGCTTTTATGTGTGCATGGAGGTTGCATGTTCTCCCTGTGCTTGCTGGGTTTCTCCAACACATCTCCAAAGACGTGAGATTTAGGATCAAAGTGTACGAGTGAGTGATGACTGGATGGAGTCCCTACTCCAAAGAGTGGCGTGATTTTTTATGTGTGGAGATCTTTTTCATATACAGTATCTAATACGTTGTCATGCAACTTGAATGCAAACGTCTGATTGGAATTTATGTGCCTTTTTCGCCTCCATGCATCAAAGCGTGCAGACTTCATACATCTTCCATGATCATCATAATTCTTAATAATTATAGGGTTGTCTTTAAATGATTGTAGTATTACAGGTTCCCTTTCTTGGACTTTTCGTTTCTGTACAAGCCTGCTTGAGGATGACTCGGGGGACAAAGCAATATTTATTAATTGTTAAGGCTGTTCTGAGATGGATTGGCGTCCTGTCCCGCCTGGTACCCTAAGTCACCTGGGATAGGCTCCAGGCCCCCGCAACCATTGCACGCAGGACAGAGGATGAATGAATAAATGAATGAATGAATGAATGAATGAATGGACTGCCAATGCTGGAGTGGAAGATCTCGAGTGGCCTGCAAGGATGCTTGTTTTGTTTTGTTTTTGTTTTTCAAATGAAATCTCATAATTCAGAGTCAATGTTTAAATAAAAACATAAAAATAACTAAAATATAAAAAAATTATATAAGAATTAACCTATAAAGTTATAATAACGATGTGTTAAAATAATGTGTAATAATGAGATATGAAGCCTTAAAACCATGATATTTCTTATAAATAATGAGGAAAAAGCCATAATTATGACATTACATCACGAAATAAGAATTAGTACTACATCAAATATGATATCATCAGTTCAACATACAATGTATTACAATAAGGAGAATAAAAGCCCATAAATCTTTCTTGTTTCTATGCTTCCATGCTTTATGTGTGTCATCTATGATTATAAATAAGCAGCATAAATGTTTTGGTAATTGATAAAGGTCATTCTATAGCCATAGGCATATCGTCTCTGAAACATACTGTACTGTAATATTGTAGCCAGAAGCACACACAAGCTTGCTATTCCATAATCCAAGTCACACAGTTATATATACTATAGGTTCACTGCTTCTTATTAGAAAGGAAAAAAAACTAATTAGGAAATAAGTAGTAGCCGTGTGGTAAAAACAACACGGTGTGGAACACGACTCACACTCTCTGAGCTAAAACCTGGTCTATATTCAAGCAGCCTTAATTATTCTGTAATTATTGGTTCAGGCTTGTAATTGCATCTTCGAATTACTCATACAAATGTACAGACCTGGAGAAATAAAAGAGCTGGCTGCACTGTTCTGGTGGAAATTACCAGTGCAAATCGCCTTACTAAACTGAGATTAGGAGTACTGAAGGTGTTTGCGCTGATATGAACTGTCTACCTTTCATCACAATTTACAGTATTATCTCAGCATGAATGGGAACCAAAGCTCTGCTTTTATATCTGCAAATAGGAAAGGAGCAGCGTTTGTATAGGGGAATTAAAATTCAGCGCGGTGTCGAATAAGAGGATTTGGGCTGTACGGGTTCCGCAGCGGCAGGCGGAGACAAAGGTAAGTGAGTGAATTGGGAGTTGATTAGGTGCCCACACACTGTGGACTAATCTAATGAGGATCGGACATGAAGCGGCTCGTCTGAAAACTCGCTACACAAACAAATCTTTCGCCAGAAAGCTAAGCCAAGGCATTACTTACTCTGGGTGTCCAACAAATAGACACAGAAGCCAGAACACAAGGCAATCATATGGACCAGAAGTAGTGTTTCTGCTCCAGAGGACACATGAGGTTTGTGAGCATGCACAATCTGTTTCTCGGAATCCGATTCCGTGGAGACGAAATGACTGCGCTGGTCTAAAATTCTGTTGACTTTGTTCGGTTTTGCTCATTACAAGGCTGAAACCTTCTGTACTACTAGGATGAGCGCGGTTACAATTTTCGGATATCCCAATTCATTCATATTAGGCGGCCATGATGCAGAATAAAACGAATTCTGTGTCAGTTTAAAACAGGATTTCGGAACAGCGATGTAATGCAGCTCATCAAACAAATACTTTTTTTAGACCTGTCACTATTACAGTATACAGTGGAACCTCGGATTGCGAGTAACGTGGTTTACGAGTGTTCCGCAAACCGAGCAAAGATTTTCAATACATTTTTATTCGGAAACCGAGCAAGTATTAGTTTACGAGCGCAGAGTATCATGTATCACACATGCGACTCTTATTTTGACACCGAGCATCACTCTCTCACCTACGAGGAGGAGGAGTGTTACTGTGTAAAACGAGGCGAGGGAAGGGGCTAATTCCACACACACACACACACACACACACACACACAACGGAACTGCGCACACCAACAGAAACACTTATCTGTCAGGATTTATTTGTACTTTTTTTTAAAGGTAAAGTGCAGATTAATTAGTTTTATTTTCATTTTATAGATTAATTATTTTTATGTATTTATTTTTTGGGGCTGTGGAACGAATAATTTGAGTTTTCTTTATTTCTTATGGGAAATGATGATTTGGTTTACAAGTGTTTTGGAATACGAGCCCACTTCCGGAACAAATTAGTGTATGCTCGTAATCCAAGGTGTACATATATATATATAAGACTCCTAAGGGTTCTTTTTCTTCTTTGATATATATTCACATTTTGATTCTTTGATATATTACAGACATGACAGAGCTATATTTAGACTGAAATTTTTGTTGAGTGTTTCGAGATTTTTTGGTTTTGTTGTTGTTCGTCCTCAGACGGCTGCCCCGGGAGCAGAAGGAACATTGTGTCGAAGTCTGCCAAGAACTCCGTCAGCGTGCCGTGGATGACCCGTCCTTCATGTCGAGGATCGTTACCGGTGATGAAACTTGGATGTACTGTACAGGTATGACCCTGAGCTGAGACGAAGCAACAGTCTTCACAGTAGGAGAGCCCATCATCATCACAACCGAAAAAACGCGAGGCTGGTCCGCATGCAGGCTCGTCACCTTTTTCGACATTCGCCGCAGTGTGCATCAAGGATTCATTCCCCTGGAACAGACCGTCAATAGCGAATTCTACTGCCAGGTTTTAAGGCATCTGAGAGAGGATGTACGGCGAGAGGGACTGGATCCCTGAAAACGTTTCGATACCACCTCAACAAATGTTACTCAAATAATATTTACAGTATGTTGTGTTTTCAGACTTACACATATCTCGGTCATTGGCAGTAATTATTACAGGTAGTCCCCGACTTACGGACTTTCGAGTTATAAATTTCCTCATTTACGGTTTATGGCTACATGATGGCAGTGTTTGAAAAGGGGACAGATTTAGTCAAGTGGATAGGTATGTTATACATTGTACTGTATATGTATATTCAAAGGCGTATCAGACTCACTTTGTCAGACTTAACAACAATTCAGACTTGTGAACGCGCTCCTGGAACGGAACTCGTGCATAAGTCGGGGACAACCTGTATTTCGAAAAAAAACTTTGCAAATAGTTCACTCCTGGCAGGTGAGCTCTACATGCATTTTTATTGCTGTACATAATACATGCATTTTTATTGCTGTATATAATAAATAATTGATAGTCATTACAGAATAATATGATTTTATGTAAAATGTGAACTGAATATTCCTAACATTTAGTCTGAGTTGTGGATTTTCCGCACTGCCTAAATGGCCATATTAAGGCATGAGAATACTTTTGCACACGGTTTCATTCTAAAAAAATAAAATAAAAAATTGAAAGCCGAGCTTCAGACGTAAACAGCACCTACGGAATAACTATCTGAACAGAGTGTCAAATCCTTCTTCCAGCAATATGTCTTCCTATAGATCCTACAGGAGCTAAACTATCTGAAACGTCCATGCTTTGGCACCTGACAAGTCTGCTGAAACTATTGGACCATTATAACATGTAGCTGTCCACACTTTACACCTTGTTAGACTGTTCTAACAGGAAGTCAGTCTGTTGCTTAGGGATTGCACCGGCAGTTGGCAGGGTTACATGGACGACTTCAAAATAACTGCTCTGTATCACTAAGGAATGAAAAAAAAAAAAAAATGGAAAAGGTCATGATCGTCAGATCAGGTGAAAACATCAGCTTATCTGCGTATTTATAGTCAGCGCAACTGCTCTGCTCGGTAGCAGTGACTAGTGCTTGCATTGTGTGTGTGTGTGTGTGTGTGTGTGTGTGTGCGTGTGATTTAAATGTAACTGTAGTTGCACTACACCGAAAATGAAAAGAAATAAAAGAATAATAATAGTGCTATCAAAACATCACGCAAAACTGACTTTTGTATCCTAACACTCTGATGCGTTTTGATGTATGATTTATCATTTGATGTGTGAAATCGTCAGAAATGATTATAATTCTCTAAGCCATGACAAGCAACAGTGGAAATTATGGCAAGCCGCTTATTAAGCCAACAGTTTTCTGCTGCAATGGCTTCACTTCCTTAATGACATACCTCTCCTCTAAGTCACGCTGAATACAAGCATAGTACACACACATGCACACACACACACATACACACACACACACAAAAAATGTCCTGCAGGTGAACAAGCCTCTGCCTTGGTTTCTCTGTCTGCGAAACCTGCTGGTGATTTGAAGAAACCCAGAACACAGGCACCTGTCATGTCAGATCACCACGAGAAGCTCTGAAGGATTTTTTTTTTATTGTGTCTTTAGTTACACAGTCTCCTGGACTCACTGTTCTGTAAGAATGAGGTGACTGAACTCTAGAGGCTTTCTCGGAAGACTTCAGATTTTGGGCTGAAGGCTCCTGCCATGTAATTGAATAATGCCACTGGCGGAATTGAGATCGATAATCTAAATAAAAGGGATGGGAATCACCGGTGACCACCCGATACAATATTATCACGAGTGTCGATTCGATTAATATTGCGAGTCTATAAGTATCACAAAGTATCCTGATTCAATATATATATTTTTTTTATTTTGTTACAATTTTAGAACTATAAACCTTTTAAAAAAAGAGAAAAAGTGGACCTCCGAGTGTCACAGTGGTACAGTGCTCCCCCTATCATCCGGAGATCCGGAGTGGTAGTAGTAGCGTTAATGTGGAAGGGGCTGGACACGACTAAATTAGGGAGAAAATCTTAACGTAAAAAATTTATACTTCGGCTTTATCCAACAGCTTCACAACTCAACTCTACATGAGTAATTAAATGTAGCGCATTCCTTATAGCTTTAGCTTCCTACCTTAAAAATCAAGCACAGCATTTAAACAACACAAACAAACCTCAAATACAAGAGATTAACATTAATTTCAAATTAAATGAAACAAACAGCTGCAATAAACTGAGCAGCACGTATCTCTGTCATTGGCAGTAATTATTACAGGAAGGCCCTGACTTACGGACATTCGAGTTAGAAATTTCTGCATTTACGGTTTTTGGCTACATGATGGCAGTGTTTGGAAAGGGGACAGATGCTTGACATTGTATATTCGTGTCAAAGGCGTATAAGACCCACTGTGTCAGACTTAAGAACAATTCGGACTTATGAACACGCTCCTGGAACGGAACTCGTGCGTAAGTCAGGGACAACCTGTATTTCTAAAAAACCCTTAGCAAATAATTGACTCCTGGCAATGTGGGAATAGTTTGGAGTGTATCATCTGTAGCATTATAAAGAAAAGGTGACGTTTTAAAGCCTCAAATGCCTCCAAGCCCAAGTCTGGCATCGCCTGCCATACAGCCCTCATAGATAAGAAGCTTATCAGATCATATATTTCAGACCAAACATTCTATAGTCAAAATTCAATAAAAATGCTTTTTAGCTCCCTGTTTTGGAGACCACTGAAGGGCCAGGACTGAACGACACAGTTCGCTTTTGGTTTCCACATACCTGTCTGTTCCTGATTCTGAAAAGGCGCTCGTAGTGTGTGTCGATGTGTGTAGTGCAGCAGGAAATGGAAGTCAGACTCCTGCTACTACTGTATATACTGTAGGAGCTACTGTTCATTAATACCAAATGGAAGCTTTGAAAATGAAAGATGAATAGGGTCTCTATGGCAAAAAGTTCATCTATGTCAAGTACATGAATGACTGACAAGTTAATTTAGAGAATCAAGAAACAGAAATAAGGCGGCAGTGTTGGAAGGCTGATCAAAAATATTGCCATTCATGGAGCTGATAAAAAAGGTACGCATTCAGAGATGAGGACTTTGTAACATGGCATTTGCTTTTGTTACAATTTTCCACATTATTATTCAAGCTGCTGAGCTGCTGCTGAATGGTGCGGTGCTGCTATACAGACATGCTACGATGTGATCTATAACACACTGATATATAGCAGGTTGTAATAATTTACCATAGAACGCAGGGGAGAACTAGGAGACTGGCATTGTTAAATGTTATCACTTAAATGAAAAAAAAAAAAATGAAAGAACATATTTGAAAATGCAATATTCCGAACAGGGAAGATTTATCATGAGCATGCAGGAATGCAATCAAACAGTAAAGAAGACTCATCCATACAGCAATGAGGATGAGCAAAGAAATCATTTTTCTTGTGCTATATTAGAAGCAGTAAATAATGCTTGAGCAGATGCTGGGAAAGCGAGAGTGTGTCACACGTTACTGGAGGATTGCTCCGAAGAGCTTTGACAGTACAGAGGAGTGGTGCGAGAACACAAATGCATACACACACACATGCACACACACACACTCAACCAGAGGCTCTGGCACCGGTCATGTGCTGAGCTGAAAGCCTTCAGCTCTTCAAAGACAAGTTTCAGAATTGAAAGTGGGCCTGTGGGTGTACTCGAATGTGTGAGGAGAAAATGTTAGATATGGGAAGACAGTTAGTTGTGTTCATGTCTATTTACCTCTCTCCACTGTTTCGTTTCGACTCCTTGTGTATACAGGACGCACACTACGGCGAGAGGGAGAAAGAAGACGATTCATTTAATGAGCAGTGATAATATACAAACATCTGTACACACGTTCCTAATTTCATATCAGCTTCGCCTTGTCAGGAGACTTAAAAAAAGCTTCTTCTTTTTTTCTCCCGCTCACACACACACACACACACACACACACACATACACCCACACACACTTCTGAAGCATCTGTGTAGTATAATATCAGACACTCCCTGAGCTCCTCCATCTTCAAAGAGCCTCTTTGGTGTAAAGTTCCTCATAGCTTAGGTTTCTCATAGTTAGATAAAAAAAAAGAAAAAAAAATATTTTTTAGAGAGACGTATACTAATTATATTCTGTATAATCTGGCAGCATCCTCGGAATATCAGACACACCAAATGTGACTCAAGCGCTTGTTGGAAGATATGCAACACTTTCGCCGTGTTAAAAATGAATCCTGGAATTTTCACTTCCTGCAATTAGACAGAAATGAAAACTGAATTGCAGCAATTCTCTAATCAGGAACGTTATGATATATAGAAGTTAACTTAATGTTAACTAACTTTACCTGGATAATGCTTTCAATTAAATATTATCGGCAAAACTGATGACTTGTTGCTGCATGATACTGTATAATCTTTATGTTAGCTAGCTAAGTTGATGCTGTTCGGTTTTAATTACACGGAATAAAACTTAATCAGGCATTAAGCATTTAATGCATTCGTAATTAGTTTCTCACCCTGGCAACTCCATATTTACCTAAATTTTTTACAAAGTTGCTAAGGTGACATACTTTTTGCAGTTCATGTCATGTGTTTTTGTGTTGTTGTTGTTGTTGTTGTTTTTTGCATATCCAGATTGGAGTTTGGAATCAGTTTACAGTACTTTCTTGTAGTCTAAACTACAAGAGCAAGGGGGAAAAAAACACCTCGCACTGAATCGGATTTTTGCAAATCCGATATCGAAGCACTATTTCGAGCTATTTCGTTTGAAATCAATTTCCTAAAGATGTGTCTCAGTGGATCTGGATGCTCAACTCGGATTTCAGACTGTTCCCGTTATGTCACCCGTAACGTGACGTGGAAGTTTACACCCACACGATCAAGTGGTATGGACATGGATCCATAGGTTGAAAAATCAAGTATGTAAATGGGAAGACAACTGGAGAAATAGAGATGTAAATGGAGAACAAGATCCCGAAGCGAAGTGTCTGAAAGCACTTTGTTGAGACGCGTCAGTACAGAGGGAACATACAGAAGCAGGGGGATATACTGTGTGAAGAACTACAGCGCTGCAGGCGAGAAGGGGATCAGACAGACATGGCCTTGCCATCACAGCAACCAATGCGCCAATATATATTTCACTCATTTCAACTATTGTATTATAAAATAAGTGAATTAGCCCGTAGGAACCTAATCGTGAAGTTGGCCGTTCCTGTCTGATTATTCAAATGTGCTGCTTGGAAATGTGACTTTTTCATAAAGTCATTAATAAAAAATGATTCTGGCTTCCTACTTTTACGTGCTGATGTTATAGCTATTTTACAGGAAATAAAGTAAGTCTTTAATGTACTGTACTTATTTTAACTTAATTAGTTTAACCTAAACATCCTTTCTTTTAATAATATTTGCATTTTTTACATACTGCCCTTAATTGAAATTTGTTGCTACATGAGTTCTTTTGTTGTTTTTACTTAATAAAACATTAATTCACGGCCAAACTTTATTAAATACAGTATGAACCACCTTGTCATCTCAGCATCTCTGTAAATTCTGCACTAAGCACTAAAGTTAGTGAATATCAAAAAAAAAAAAAAAGTGTGTGAAATCACTAGCATCACAATGTGACATTTCAGCACAACGGGAGAAATTTATACATGTCCATGTGTCATAAACAGAGGCTTCTATAAAAGTGCAGAAAAGAAGAAGAAGAAGAAAAAAAAAAGAAACTGCACAAAGCGGCACTCACTTGGGTCTGATTTGGAGAATGTGTCTTTGTCTAGAAGATTCCTGGAGGGAGGAAATAAAAAGAAAACATTGTTATAATATGACAATGAAATATGAGCCTTTGCTCGTCTTTGACATTTGAGGGATTATTCAGTTGCGTCTGTGGACAAATAACGGCTTTATTGCGGCGCTCTGCAGATACGTAGCGATTAAGTGTCGGAAAACTTTTACACATTCAAGCAGTGGTGCAGTTTCTAATGGAAAGTCAAACAAGCCAAGTCTTTAATACATTAGTGATACATTAATGATATTAAGCCATCAGGCCGTCGACGCGTTAACATACAGTATAACTTGCACTTCGAATGAAATTATTACAATTATTGTCGATTATTACACAACAATTTGAAATTCAAGTCCACTTTTCACCTTCCACTTTTTTGAAAGAAAAAGAAGCTGAATGTACGAAAAGTTGACTGTGTTTTAAGATTATAATAGATTATCAACATCAAACCAAAATAAAAGCCTTTATATACATTTTATGAAACTATTAATCTGACTGGAAAATTAACATAGTTGAAGGTACAGGTAAAAGAACAAAAAAAGAAATGGCTCTTTGATAAAAAGAGATTCAATAAGAATGGATCATTGTTCGGGGTTTCATCCAGGACACACAGTATTGTGTGTATTTTGTAAAAAGGAAGAAAGAAAGAAAGCTGTGTTTGAATTTCAGGATTTTTTAAGAATCAAACTCCATCGAACTTAATACTTGTTCTTATAATTTATAATTTCTTATAATTGTAATATCTCATATACAGAATATCATTTAACAAAAGACTACAAATATTCGCAGACTGTTTGCTTATAAAATTCATCAAGTTTGAAGGCTTGTTGTTAAATAATCAGCCAACTCAAATTCTTTGATTTGGCCAAATTAAATAGTTTTGTTTACGTTGATTAACTTTTCATTGTTAGTAAAAAAAAATAAATAAATAAATAAATAAATAAATAAATAAAAAGTCAAACAGAATAAGAATTTTTTGGATAATCGTTCTGAGAAGAGCGCGATTTTAATTTTATGCTTGATTGGGTAGTGTCGCTATGAACGTCAAGAGAGTGTAAACACGCCACCCGGTCGGCGCTTCTACCTAGACTGGGCAGGCGGACGCTCCTCTGTCGCACCACGCACGAGTCTGTAGTGTGCACGAGCTGAGACCTGCCAGTTCAATGCAGAATTTTTGTCTTCCAAAAAAACTTGAACGATCTGTCCCCGCACAGGTTCAGTACGGGTTCTTGCTTGAGTGGCACAACAGACAGGCACTTGCCTTCTCACCTTGAGATTACCAGCTCAAATCCCAGCTAAGCAGTGCTTGTTTATGCAAACACTTTAATTCTGACTGACAGTGAAAAGTTAAATAACATGAACAAAAGTTTTTAGGTTGACTGAGCTTAAATTGATGAACTTAATAATAAAAAAAATCCATTGCATGATGTTGCCTTAATATTTTATATAATATTATATATTATATAATATATATATATATATAATAAAAATATATATATATAAAATAATATATATTTTATAATAATATTATTATTATTTTTATTTTTTTTTTTTTTTTTTTTTTAAGTGAGGTTACCAGTTTAGCTAACTACAATATAGACGTTAAATCTTTTAGCCAAACTGACTGCGGATCCTTAGATGTCTTGCTAAATTGCTAAGAAATTAGGGCATTATAATGCAATATAACTTTAATTATACTAATAATTTAATAATTTAATTCATAATTTGTTAATTTAACATCAACAAATGTTTCTTTTCTAATAAACATGAAGTTGGTGTTGAAAATCGCAGCTATCTGAGTTTTTTTTTTTTTTTTTTTACAAAAATTCATATTGAGTCTTCTAATAAAGATGGTAAACCCCATCAGACCATGTAATTAAGTAGATTTATTCCTCTGCACAAAAATTCTTGCTTCTCTCTCCTTAACCTCCGCTATATCACTCAACGTGTCAATGTGATATGTGAATGAGACTGTTCCTCCACCACCCCTCCCCCGAAATGTCTCCCTAATTTAGTCAGGCATCTCTCCCTATCACACACTAATGAAGGCGAGCACCGGCTTCTTCCAAGGCAGGTGAAGCCGTATGCCCCAACCCTACACTCCCTGAGGGCACTGCCAGTTTTGCTCTCATGGACTCCTGGTCATGGATGACTGTGACATCATCAGGATTTTAGGTCAAGATCACCCAGCTGATAGGAAGAACACATGTGTGTTGCACCAATTGGGAGCCTGAGGAATTGTTTCTTAATCCTGCTCTCTCGGACAATTTGCTTACTTTCCCCAATTAAAAACAAGCTGGTAAAATACTTGAGATGGGGGGTGGGGTGGGCTGGGGGGTAGATTTGGATACAGATTGTGATTTGTGGCAATTCATGCATTGCCATGAATGACTCAAAATATATATTTTTTTTATCATTATTTAATTCATCTATTGACAGATTGTCAGGCAGCACAGTATCCCATGTGGTAAATTATTTGTTACGTTTGTTTAGAATTGAACAAAATCTCGAATACTATTTCTACTACTACTACTACTAATATACTACCAATATTAATATAGAATCAGGATATTTATAAAATGGTGATATAGAATTACAGTAATATTATCGGATAATATCGTATTTGCTGGTCCCTGGAGATTCCCATCCTTACAAGCTACTGTAGTTTACATCGCCTGAAAAGGTCTGCATTAAGTAATGTACAAAATCCTTGTTGCATCTGGAAGAAACCCATGTCTTGATGCACACAAGACCACACCAAATGCACTACACATGACCAATTTACAACACTATAATCATTATTTTGCATGTAGAAGTGACCAAAACATTTAGAAGTTAGAAGATGAAGTAAAATATAAAATAAATCGACATAAACGTAAACAAAACTATTTAATTTGGCCAAATCAAGAATTTATGTCAAGAATTTGACATAAATCCTCACTTAACTCTGATTGGATTCCTCTTGCTTTAAAATCAAAATTGAAAGTGACTCCATTTTCCTCTTGCTAACATCCTTGCGACCCATGGTGCTATGTCTTCACTAAATCTTGCACCAAATGCAAAACAAAAAAATATGTACACTCGCTCTGCATGGTTTTCCACTGACGCAAACAAGTTCCCAAACGTATGCTCAATATTAGCCCGCGTTCTGTTCGGCTCGGTTCGGTCACTCACATGCTTTGTATGCCAAATGCAAAATCTCAGTGATTAAGGTGAAACTTCTTAAAGTGGTTAAAGCGGTCGTATGCTGCGGTAACATTAATAATATTAATCAAAAATAGTTTTTAAAAATAGCAGCTATATTTCTATCTGTTTAGTGCATATTATCTGTGATGCTGAATAATATTACTTTTATAACTTATTATATATTATAAATATATTATATATTATTTCTTATGTAATTATTATATCATTATATTACAATATTATATTATATTATATATATTAAGAAAAAGAAAAAAAAAAATTCCAGAATACAGAAAGCCAAGTCCATTGTTTAATATACTATAGGACGGATTCAGGAATGGAAAGAGCTTGATCTATGTTACTCGCAGCAATAAACCCTGAACCCCAGTATTGATTTTCGAGCTCAGGCTTTCCACTCCTGCTGGTGTGCATAAGGGGAACTTGAGAGCTTCTGTATTGCCCCGAGCTACAAACCTGTCACGGCATACCAACGTCTAAATCAGAGGTGACATATCTATTACGGTGGCACAGTCACTCACCCACTCACAATCACAGGCTGAAAGGCAAGTCACCAGAAGAAAACAGGCACTGGGCACTGGGTGTCAGTAACAAAGCACCTGTGATTACATGCTCTCGTCCACCTGTTTGTCCTCCCTCGAAGCCTTATGGCGCGCAACCCAGCTGCTTTCTCTGATGATACGTTTTTATTCCCACGGCAATAATTACGATGTCGGCCTCAGACATCAAATTACAGAGAGTGACGAGTAACATCCTGAACAAAAGGGCAGGAGATTTATCTACAATATCTATTTCTCTCATGCATAAAAACATTTTAAGCATCTGTGAAACTAACTGCATCACGCTCATTCTTGATTTCTTTTTTTTTTTTTTTTCTTTTCAAGCCACCACTTAAAAGCATGAAAGTTTTTTTTTTTGCTGGAATTCCCACACAAGAACAGTCACGTATTAAAAGCTAATGATGACAAATGTAACATTTAGTGCTAATATATCACTAATGAACACGTAGGGTTTCTATCATTTTTCACATGATCAGTGTGCTGCAAAGCTAGAAGGGTTGTTCTTGATGATCAATAGCAAAATGCAAATTTCCTGGATTGCTGAACATCAACCGTGGTTGGTAAATTACCTTTTAACAAAATGTAATACAATGTGGAAAATCTGGTGTGTTCATTGGGTGTTTTTAGGAGAATGACACGATTTATATCGGTTTAGAGATCTAAATATCTTTACCTTGGTATACGAGACTGGCCGTGGTCTCAACCAGGAAGGCAGAATACCCGTACGGTTAGAATGGTGCGTGAATTCTGGCTTTGACACTTCCTCAGCCTCAGCTTTATCACTCGAGTTCATAGGCAGTTTTGTTACAGTTACAGTACTACAGTACCTTGGTATACGCGTTTAATCCGTTCTGGAGGCGGAATTCTAAGGCGTAAATCCGGATTGCAAAAATGCAGATAATCTGTTTCCGGTCACCCAAAAAATATTACCAATATTACCAATTTCATGACATATTGATCAGATTTTTGGAATGCAAAAACAATTCTAACATTTTGAAAAGACATGTAAAATACGAAATAATCAAATAATGAAATTATGATTCCTCTTGGCACCGACTGCTTTAAAAACTAAACTAAAACTGACTCCCTTGTCTTCTTGCTACCATCCTTTTGACAACATTCTTGGGACTCATGGTGCTACAGTATGTCTTCACTAAATCTTGCACCAAAAAAAACCAACAAGTTTAACAAGTTTTGAGCGGCTCCCGGACGTACGCGCAACTTACATAGCCCTTAGCATTCCGGTTCGGCTCAGACGGTTAGCTCGTGTGCCAGAAATGCTTTGCAGGCCGAAGCAAATTTTTTGCCAAAATTTCAGTTCGGAAATCTGTGAGGTGGAGCGCTTGGAACAGTTTCCTTTAGTTATTTTCCAAAATATATACAAACGCACGGCGTAAATGAAAAACCGCCATGACCCTGCCCGAAACAGTCAATCAAAGCCAACGTCGAGGTAGTCTGCCTCCTGAATCTTTCATTTGAAACATAGTATCCATTCTTTTTGGATAGCGTATTCACATTCGGTTGCATCCCTAGCATACATGAGCAGCCAACTGAGAGCATTAGCAATCAGGTGCTCAAAGACTACACTCACGTGTTTACGCACTCTTGGCTTAGTGAGATTGATTTGTTTTTCATCCAATCTTTAACAGATAAAGATTCAAGTCACATTTGTGCTCCGTGCTGTTGCTCGTGGTGCAAATAAAATGCTTGGAGCTTTTTGCATAATCATCAAGTAAAGGAGCTTGTAAACTGGCAGGTAAACGCCACTTACCTGGACTAATGGATAAATGTGTTCAGTCGGCACAATCTATGTTAACGCTAATGCTTCATTAAATGAATTAAGTAATGCAGAGCGGAAAAAAAGCAGTTAATCAAGAATAAATTCCCTGACGTGGAAGATCTCTCTGTGAGAGCGGTGCTGAAGGTCCAACAAAACAAAAGAGCTACCATTAAAACATAATCATCCCATTATCCATTACGTAACCATTTTCATCCCAACAAGTCTGATCGTTAAAATCCATTCATAACCTGGCATATCTTCAGCAAGCGCATGCCACCAGGATAGTGTTGAAAATCAAGGTTTCTTGTCCTGAGACGAGGCCCTGCTACTGTCATTTAGATGCTAGTGGAAAACTAGAGTCTTAATTACAGCCATTAAGGATTTCAAAATGGAGCTGGAGCTTGGGATGAATCTAATAGTCCTGGAGGGATATCATGGCTCCTGCTGCTGCTGCTGCTGCTCTTTCTCCAGCTCCAGTTACACAGCTCTAAAACCCAGACTTAGAAACGCTACTATGGTCCGATTAGACAGCCAGTGACCTTGATCCGACTGACACGGGGGTCAGCAGCGAGATGATTAGCTGCCTGACTGAAATTGTTTACTTGCAGGATGGAAACGGAATGGTTTCGTTTAGTTTAGCATTGATTTGACATGCAGTATGCTAATACTTAAAGAAAAAAAAAGAAAAAAAAACATCCAGTTTCCCTGTAGATCGGCCTGTCGGGTTCTCCATTTAAAACTAGCTGAATGTGAGACTTCAAATCTCAAAATCTGAACAGATCAAATCCTGGCCTTGCACAGCCAAAATCACGTCTACTGTTGACGAAAATGTAGTGATATTAATTATTTAAGTACAGTGGAACCTCGGATTGCGAGTAACGTGGTTTACGAGTGTTCCGCAAACCGAGCAAAGATTTTTAATACATTTTTAATCGTAAAACGAGCAAGTATTAGTTTACGAGCGCCGAGTATCATGCTTCACACATGCGACTCTTATTTTGTCACCGCGATTATTTTCAAAGGTAAGGTGCTGGTTCATTTGTTTGTTTGCTTTTTACTTTACAGCAGTGATTCCCTTAGTATGTGCTCATGCCAGTCTCAGAGAGATTTCTTTTTTTCTGTTAAAACGGTGTTTCCGTTGTGTGTGTGTGTGTGTGTGTGTGTGTGTGTGTGTGTGTGTGTGTGTGTGTGTGTGTGTTTGTTGTGAAACTTAAAAAGCAAGGTGGGGAGAGGGAGGAGGAGTGTTACTGTGTAAAACGAGGTGAGGGAAGGGAATTCCACACACACACACACACACACACAGCGCCTGCGCGCACCAACGGAAACACTTATCTGTCGGGATTTATTTGTACTTTTTTTTTAAGGTAAAGTGCAGATTCATTTGTTTTATTTTCATTTTACAGATTGTATAAATTATTTTTATGTATTTATTTTTTGGGGCTGTGGAACGAATAATTCAAGTTTTCATTATTTCTTATGGGAAATAATGATTTGGTTTGCGAGTGTTTTGGAACACGAGCCCACTTCCGGAACGAATTATGCTCGTAATCCAAGGTTCCACTGTAATAGTAAGATTAAAATAGTAAAATTTTTGAATATACCAGTTAAAATTTCTATAGCTAGCATTTTTTATCTAGCTACAATAAGCATTCGAAACAATATAAAATCACAATGATGGTGTAAATAAGACAGAACTTATAAAATGAACAATTTCCTCAAATGTGTTTGTATAATTATTCAAAACATTTATTCCATGTGAGTAAAATTACATTTAACATCAACTACTACTGTAGCTAAGTTCCATGGGATCCACGTTTTTTTCGAAGAAACATTTGTCACAAAATCGAGCTGTCCATATACTTATAAAGTAGGGCTGAATGATTTGTTACAAAAAACCACATTACAATGACTTTGGACACGTGTATTGTGATTTAAATTGCGATATGTAACTATTAAATGTTCCATTTTGTATTCAAATGCATTTATCTAGACTAACACCAAATAACAGCACTAATGATCTCATTATAAGGATGTCTGGCAATATTTATTTCCTCAAAAGTATTTTGAAAAAGCAATAAATACTCAACATAAATTCCGAACAATGTATACCTTCCCTGTGATAAATTACAGCCTTTTGCAATTAAATAGTTGCACAGGGCCATTCTGCGCTTTTGATTTTGATGTGATTAATTGTGCAGCAATATTACAAAATTCACAAATTTAAAATTTTAATAGAATGGCCTGAAATATTTACATGAAGATGTTAAACACGACCCAATCTAAACTAGTTTATAATTTTACACAGAAAGCCAGGTTACTGAATATATAGTGTACTATATATAGGATCTGTAGAACTTAACTCTTTTATCACTGTCATATATTTTACACCTTATAAAATTTCTTGTAAATAGAAAACTACTTCCTTTATGAGAATTTATGTGACACTTATTTTATAAAACTTCTAAAATTATAATAGTATTATTAAATATATGGTTTAACTATATAAATAAATATATATACTATTATTTATACTGATATTTTACTGATATTTTACCATTTCAATATATTCAGTTTTCTATTTTTTCCCACAAGCAACTGTGAGCCTGAATACAAAATGAAAAAAATCCACAGTAGCCAAAAATAACCTAATCTCATATGCAGCCCTCACTATAACACTGTCGTTCTTGTCGTATGTGTATAGTGTGTAAGTATTTGAAACAGTATGTGTATACACGATGGCCAGGTACAGTACATGAGACAGTGATAGCTTAGTGGTGAAGGTATTGGACTATAATCGGAAGGTCTTAGGTTCAAACCCTGCCCCCACCAAGTTGCCACTGTTGGGCTCTTGATCAACATCCCTCACCTGCTCAAATATGTACAGTACTGTAATAAAAAGAAAAATTTCAGTCACTCTGGATAAGGGCATCTGCCAAATGCCATAATGTTCTTTTGCCAAGTGAAATTCCTTTGCGCATTGTGCTTCTGGCCAATTATGTATTTTCAATGACTTATCTCTTATGGGTAATAACTGCTAGTGGTATGCAATGTTTAATACACTTCCAGGATCCAGGTTCGATTCCCGACTGGGTTCGATTCCCGTCTCTGTGTGCATGGTGTTTGCATGTTCTCCCCGAGGGTTCCGGGTGGGTTTCCTCCGGGTACTCCGGTTTCCTCCCGCAGTCCAAAGACAGATTAGGCTGACTGGCGTTCCCAAATTGCCTGGAGTGTGTGAATGAGTGTGTGAGTGTATACAGTATGTGTGTACCCTGCGATGGATTGGCACACTGTCCAGGATGTATCCTGCTTCGTGCCCTAGGCATCCTGGGATAGGCTTCAGGCCCCCCGTGACCCTGAATACAGGATTGAGCGGTATAGATGATGAGTGAATGAGTGTTAAAACTGGCGCGGTGGTGTGATGGTTAGCACTGTCACCTTGCTGAGTTATCCAGGATCTGTGCTTCCAGGGTCCAGGTTCGATTCCCGTCTCTGTGTGCATTGAGTTTGCATGTTCCCCTTGTGCTTGGTTGTTTCCTCCCATAGTCCAAAGACCTGCAGATTAGGCTAATTGGCATTCCCAATTTGCCCATAGTGTGTGTGTGTGCCCTCTGATGTATTATCACCCTGTCCAGGGTGTACCCCGCCTTGTGCCCTAAGTCTCCCGGGATAGGCTTCAGGCCTCCCCACAACCCAATACAGGATAAAGCGGTATAGGCGATGAGTGAGTGAGTGAGTGTTAAAATTGGTGGGTGAGGACCAACCCAAGAAAATGACTTTGATACTGTATTACACCAAAGTAAAATTTACACAGGAGAAATTCTCACCAGAATGGCGGCGGCAGCAGCAGCAGGAGTGTGATTATACAGTATATGGCATGAGGTGCGAGAGAGTAATATGATAGTACTGGTATAATAATGCGGATGTAGGCGGTGTGTAGGTGTTGTGTTTAATGATTTTGACCGTCATTTCAAACCCCTGCTGGTTATGGTAATTTCTAGTTATGAGATTGAAATGGTGAACAGGAGGGATTTTTGGATGAGCAAAAGACCTACGGCAAAATTATCCAGGAGTCCGTGACAGCTTTGTGAAAAACCATTTATTGAGAAAGGTGCAAGTTCAGAAAGGGAGCCACGTTGGGAAGGTGGTAGATGAGTTCTTTGTTGGTGCAGGCAGCTCACACTGTTTCACCTGCCAGCTCTTTGTATTCATCTCGCTGCACGTCCACCCTTTCCCTCCACTATTGATTTCAACGAATTGTAGTCATTAATTCACTGCTCTGGTCACAAAACCGGTACGTCTACAGAGCGGTGGAACGAAACAATATCCGCCGTGTCCTCGAGGTTGGGTAGGGATAATGACACAGCCGTCGGACACCAAGAGGAAGCCAAGAGGCACATACGTAATTAAGAGTGTTCTCTGGGTCGGAGCGATGATATTACTCTCTTCCTGTCAACCAATGGGTGTCTGTATGCGGAAGAGGGCAATTAGCACTCGTCTATCTTGGAACACAGAATGAAGACGCTCAAAATAAAAGGTCTCTACACTCTCAGGACAGAGGAAAGTTTTATAGTAAGTGGGAAGTTGGTGAAAGATGATATTGGGTGAAAAACGACTTTGAAAAAGCATTGATAAAGAACCAGGGTATTCTATTATATCCTTTAGACAAGAGACACTGAATAGCATTTTGAGTTTAAAAGTCTGAACATATCAATCCTCCCTGTCTTTCCTTATCCATCTTCTTGGTCTTAGCTGTCAAAAAATCTCTGTTATTGACTCGCTCGACTCTGACCTCTGAAACGCAGCGCACGGCTCTCTGTGAATCAATGGCCTACCGTTTTTGTGTGTGTGTGTGTGTGTGGTCCTGACATTTGAACAAACTGCAGAGAAAGACAAGGGAAATGATGAAGACTCAAGTGTTCAATAAATACTTATTTTCCAAGTTAACCTCGCCCAAAAAAAACACAGAGCTGAATGGTGCAGTTAAAGATAAAAGTAAGGACCTCCGAGTGGCGCAGTGGTAAAGTGCTCGGGTGATTCAAATCCCGGGTGGTACTGTAACCTCTCGCAGCCGGAGGCCTAGAGAGAGCTGATTGGCCGAGCTCTCTCAGAGGGGAGGGATGAGAGGTACTTAGTGCTCCCACATTAATCACGGCTCTACAGCTAATCAGGGGCGTCTGTGAGCTCACGCAAGCGGAAGGAGCGGATAGCGCTGTCCTCCGAGTGTGTTACTCCGGCCCCAATGGTGCATGAGCGAGCAGTTCGAAAAGATGCAGTCGGCTGGCGTCACGTGGTTCCTCCATAGTCTTCGGCCCTCCCGACTGAGTGGTAGTAATAGCCTTAATGTGGAGCCCCCTAGTGACGTGGAGGAATTGGACACGACTAAGTTAGGGAGAAAATCAGGGGGGAAAAAAAAGAAGATAAAAGTGTGCCTGGTACTATACAATTTTGTTCCCCAGGGTGCCACGTAAATATACCATCAGGTGTGCAGCCGTGGCCAAAGGTTTTGAGACGAATATTATTATTTTTTGCATATTCATTTAAGTCTGCTGCTTCAGTGTTTTTGATCTTTTCGTCAGATGTTACTATGGTATACTGAAGGATAATTACAAGCGTCTCAAAGGCTTTTATTTACAATTACATTAAGAAACAATGCTTACGGTGTTGACCCTTGTTTAATACCTGTGCACTTCGCCCTGGCATGCTGTCAATCAACGTCTGGGCCACATCCTGCATATCAATGCTTGGAGTTTGTTGGTGAGTTTTTGTTGTTGAGGATATTGATTACAAGTTCTCAATGGGATTGAGAAGTCTGGGGAGTTTCCTGGCCATGGATCCAAAGTTTCATTGTTTTGTTCCCCGAGCCACTTAGTTATCACTTCTGCCTTATGGCGAGGTGCTCCATCATGCTGGAAAGGGCGATGTTCATCACCAAACTGTAACTTGGATGGTTGGGAGAAGTTGTTCTCGAAGGATGTTTCTGTACTATTCTTTATTCATGGCTGTGTTCTTAGGCAAAATTGTGAGTCATCCCACTGTGAGTGAGCCCACCTTCACAGTTATTAATATGCCCACGGCTATACTGCTGCAGTCATGATTTATCTTAATAATGTATCTTTACAATTAATTTTTAAAGCTACAAAAAAAAAATACTTGCCAAGTGTTTATATCTTAAACGTTAGTTTAGGTCCTGAGCGACCCCCGCTCAATCACCTGTGGCAGAAGTGTTCAAAAAGCTCAAGCCTTTCACTCTGCAGAGAGTGAAAAGCCTAAAACCATTATCACAAAGAAATAGTGAAGAGGGAAATAAAAAGTGGTTCCCAGCTCTGACTGAGACAGCCAGGGTTTACCTTACCACTCTGTGCATGCACGAGCTATTCAGCACATCTGCACGCATTCTGGATGATAAGAGAAATAGACTCCTAAAAATGCAGAAATTCTGATATTTATAAAGAAATACCTGCCCTCACTGCATACTAATAAGTAGTCATGACTGGCTCGATAAATACAAAGTGATAGACGCAGCCTTGTTCCATATGTGGCACGGTATAACGAGCATTACGGCATTTGTGAAAGCTCCTTAATGCTACTCTTACTCATCGTCTATACCGTTTAATCCTGTATACAGGGTCGTGGGGGCCCTGGAGCCTATCCCAGACTTAGCGCACAAGGCAGAGTACAGCCGGGACAGGGTGCTAATCCATCGCAGGGCACACACACACGCATAATACACACACTAACACGCTCATTCACTCACTACGGGCAATTTGGGAACGACAGTTAACCTAATCCACATGTCTTTGGACTGTGGGAGGAAACCGGAGTACCCGGAGGAAACCCACGTGGAGAACATGCAAGCTCCATGCACACAGACCCCGAGGCGGGAATCGAACATTCCTACACAATACTACTAACATTCAAACATACTACACAATAAATAGAACACTTCAAACAGAATATTCCAATAACCCACACACACCTGCGATCAGCGATCAGGAGATTCTGATTTCTGTGATCGATGATTGGTCTTAAAACCCCTGATCGGAGGACCCCTACTCCTGAATAGTCACCTGGTGACCTAACCCGCTGAGCTGCCCTTTTTTTTTTGCCATAAATTATTTCCTAATCTGTCCTGGCTTGAGTGCGGCTCTCAGCTATGGCGATCGCTGCAGGCAGAAAGATCCAAATCCAAAATGAGCCAAATGACACTCCAAAAAAAGATGGATTAATGTGACAGTCTGCAGAGGAAACCCTGGGGGAACGCTGTTAGATGAGTCCCTTGTTGACGTGGACGTCCAATCTGGACAACAGCTGCGGGACTTTGTCCTCATTTCATCACACATTTACCATCGATTTCAAAGATTTCTCTTAATTAAGTCACCGCTCCATCATGTGCGGCGCTCGTCTCTGACAGAAAAGTACCAGAACATCTGCAGAGCCACATCTGCATTGCCTATTACTCCAGTAAACACAAAGCCTCTGGCTGGCTGAACCTGTTTACTGCTTTTATTGTCTCAGTATTTTGACACGTCTAAGTGGAAGAGGCCAGAGCCTGGTACCGTTTTAATGAAACTGATGTCCCCTTCACGCATCCTTCTTACACACACTGGTTTTTGTCTCCCACAGGCGATTGACTTCACCAGCACGAGCTCATGCAAAATTCATAGCAGGTCTAACGAGCGAGACCGATTTCATTGGATTTCATACGAATAGTTGTGAAGGGAAGTTTCATCGCTGGTTGCAGCACTGTTATCCGTGTACAAGCTTTCTGTCGAGTTCATTTCTTATTACAGCTCTTGAGAAATCTATTTGCTTTTGATTATACTAAATCATACATAATCACTTCTAATATACAGTGTAGATATAAAAAAATAAATAAATAAACATTTCACAGGCTATTCAGGGTGCAGGTGATTACCAACATGCCTGTAACTAGCCACTAGGCGTCCTAGGTATTTTTGGAAGATTAGTTTTTCCTCCCAAGTGACATGTCTGGTTGTCAAATTTAATATAAAAAACACTGACATCCTGATAACTTGGTGTCAAAAATGTGGTCTCCTACATAAAAAAAAAGTGGAACTGAGGATTGACATACAGTACGGTGGACGTAGCCACCCATTATATTTAACTCTTGAGATTCCAGACGAATTTGGAGATTCCAGACAAAATTATGAACGAAAACACATTTCACAAAACACAGACGTCATGGTAGTCGCGTGTCTGCAGAGCGTTTTAAGTAATTGAAGTGTTTTTGATGGGTTTAACAAATACAAACTGTTCATTACTTTGCTATTCAGAAGCAAATCGTTTTGCTAACGGCAGTAAGACTAGCCGATAGCATGAAATCGTGCACCTTCGCTAGGCCAGAAAAAGAGAAAGAAACATGGACAGAGAGAGAGAATTGTATAATAAAAAAAATAGTTTTTTTTTTTTTATTATTATTATTATTATTATTGTGCCCATGCAGTTGGTCGTTTAACTGTGCAACAGTGTTTGACTGCTAATCTTATTTTGCATTCCAGGACTCTCAGAGAGAAGAACTAAATTGATCCGTTGGTAATTAAAGTTACCCCAGAGACCTAATGCTTCTACCTCGAGGTAATTTGTTTCCAGGCCAATTTCTTTTTTCATATATATATATATATATATATATAGCACCACTGACATGCCTGACACAGTAGAGGCAGATCAGAGCAACTGATTTTTACAGAGTTACTGCTCGGCTACGGCCATGTGTCATCTACTGTATGCTCAGGCATTAATAAATTACTAGTAAAATGACCCTTAAGCCTGTTTAAATTTGGACATGTCTCCCACCAAATGTGAGGACACTCCATGTCCTGTGGCATGCACAATGCATGCACGCCTGATGAGAGCGTCATCCAGTTCAAGCATGCGACTCCCAAAAGACAAGCGGTGTCATTCCAACACCGCTCAACCTCCATACACACACACACACACACACACACACACACACAGACACAACACCTCCAGGGCAGCACCGAGAGTCCAGCAGGTCCATTACTATTCTAATTCTGGTGTCAGTGGCGATAAGTACCTTGGCATTGGGATATTCGCTTGGATGTCCAGGAGATTGTGGAGAGTGAAGAGAGTGATGGCAGAAAGATGGAGCTCTGCTTAGGAACAGAAGTTAATGGATTGTGAAGGGAGAGGGGGGTAGAAAGGGTACAGCTAATGATAAAGCCTTCAGAGTAATGACTACCTACTACACTGTGGTTTAAGGGTCATGGGGAGCCATCACACCCCTTCCCCCTTATTTTCCTGCTCATTAGCAGCACCCTGTTTTTTTTCTTCCGCTCATTCTTGCCTCATTATGTTTGTACATCGCTTACATTTCACTCTTCATGTGTGATACATTCTAGAGAGTTCGTTCAGTCCTGTTCTTTCTCCATATGTGTTCCTACTGCTCTCTAATTCCTGAACCACTGTAATAATGGTTTAACACATGCAACCCATGCGTTACGCTTTTATCCATGTGTCAGCTGTAACACTGAACGTCACTGAAGTTGGCATATGGTATTATGTTATTTTTGAAAGTTTGAAATTTTGTGTGTACTGTACATAACGATGAGAAAAAAAACTATTAAAAGAGGAAGCATGAGATGCACACGTTGCGTCCGGGAAGGTGTTGTGTGCGTCCCGATCTCTGATCAGAATTCTGAACCGTTCCTTTCTTTAAAAAAACACTTTAAATGTTGTCGTTATGGGGGACGTCATCCCAATGATAAATTACAAAAGGTAACAACGATTAACATCAGGGTTCCTGCTGGGCTTGTTTTCAGTTGTACGTTAGTGATGGGTCATTCATGAACGATTCGCTCTTTTTGAACAAATCTTTAATGTGACTCAGAAGAACGAGTCGTCTCAGAGAGTGATTCCTTTCTTTTTCTTTAAATTTTTTTTCTTTTTTGCCTTTCCCCCCCAATTTTCTCCCTAATTTAGTCGTGTCCAATTCCTCCCCGTCACTAGGGGGCTCCTACATTAAGGCTACTACTACCACTCAGCCGGGAGGGCCGAAGACTATCACGTGTTTCCTCCGAACCATGTGACGCCAGCCGACCGCATCTTTTTCGACTCGCTCACTCACGAACCGTTGGGGGCGGCGTAACACTCTCGGAGGACAGCGCTATACGTTCTTTCCGCTTGCGCGAGCTCACAGACGCCCCTGATTGGCTGTAGAGCCGTGATTAATGTGGGAGCACTAAGTACCTCTCATCCCTCCCCTCTGAGAGAGCTCGGCCAATCAGCTTTCTCTAGACCTCCGGCTGTGAGAGGTTACAGCATCACCCGGGAATCGAACTCGCGATCTCCGGATGATAGGGCGAGTGCTTTAACCACTGCGCCACACGGAGGCCACGATTCCTTCATTTTCTACTGGGCGCGCATGCGCAAATCATCCCAAAACCTCCATAGGTTATGTACAGAAAACAGAAATGAGTAGTTACCTTTGAGTCTTTGGTCCGAGTCGATCGTTCTTTTGTCATGTGACTCCCAAAGACGCTATGAAGTGCAATAGATTCAAAAGAACGAACAACTCGGACTAGAAGATATGATGGTGAGCTGCTCATTCTGTTTATAATAATATGTCCTTAGCTGCACTGTAATATTTTCATTACTGTAATTATAGCCAACATTTGTGTATGTAGACGTGTTGGGGGTCTGTTTATTGAAAATGTAACATTTTATTCTATTTCTGGACAAAAGAACGAAATGAACTAAATGACTCAAGAAAAGATTCGTTCATTTAGATGAACGAGATTCGAGTCACTAAAATGATTCAAACTTCCCATCACTATTGTACGTAAGTATGAAGCCGGTGCCATCTTAGTAGTGCAGTGTTTCCTACAATGCATCGCAAGATAAATACTGGAAAACTGGAAAACAAAGCTGGAAATGCATATGAATAAAAAACGTTATACCATACCAAGGGTTATAGTTTTGATTGAAATGTCCCGTATATTAGATCATTTATTGGCTGTGACCCAGCAGTGGAGTCAGAAGATCGTCTGACTCCTGGACCTGCGGGAAAATTCTAGGACGAATTAATAGTAGAAGAAGAAGATAGTGTCAACCGGAAATGATTAGCAAACGTGAATCATCATGTTCGTCTGATATTTGTTATTCGGAATTTTCGTTGCGGAAATGTCAGGGACCGAGAAACGAACACGTTTAATGTTGAGGTTTTTCATTATTAACAGGCTGTTATGTTTTTACAACATTAGTTCATCCTGGAGTTTGAAGAGAGGGAGGGTTTGACATGAGATATGGTTTTCTATACAGTATATTTTGCTGTGTATAAGTTGTGGTACAGGTGAGAACCTGGTAATTATAAAAAGAAATTAAGCTGGGTGATATTTAATTTAATTTAATTAACTCTTATTCTTATTCTCAACAAATGTGTGTTGTGTGTGTGTGTGTGTGTGTGTGTGTGTGTGTGTGTGTGTGTGTGTGTGTGTTGGAGAAAGAGCCTCAAGGACGTGACAATTTGTCAAGTCTCATTATTTAATTACTGTCATTAGACATTTTATTGAATCATTTAATTACATGATTTTATTGCATGACGTGTGTGTTACGATGTTGAACGCATTCACATTTACGGATAAAACAATTCAGTGCATTATACTGCATTAGCGGCTGGCTTTTGACGTGCGGTGACATAAATAGCAGGTTGTAAGAAATAAGACTGAACTTTGAAATGTCTAGAAAACAATGTTTTGGCTGGGAGTCTGTGCTATGAAATGCTCTCTGGCAGGAGGAACGTTAGCGCAATTATAGACCTGAGCAGAGTTTTTTTTTTTTTTTTTTTTTTTTCCCTCTACGTGGGTGGATTTCGAGTGTCAGATCCTCTGTTGCGTCATTCCACCCACGCCGGTGCAGACGCCACCGTGATATTATCACCTGAGCAAACTTATTTGCATTACACCAGCGTTTAGACAAAATGCAAAGTTACACTATCAGGAGTGAAACGACAAAAAAAAGCCTTTTTTGTTCCGTCTTGCTTAAGCTCGGTGCATTTAATGCACTGAACCGCTGTGTAATTAAATACCCCGGCTCCCGCTGTCATATATTTCTCCGCGGTCAGTACCGAGCCTTAGGGTGTCCCTGCGATCCACAACGCATCAAACGTTCCACTGGCCTGAAATTCAGCACGTCATGTGATGCTATCAGCTGTGTGTTCCCTTCTCATCTCACCTCTTCTCGGCATGTCGAGGGATCGAAGAGCCAAATAACGTGCGCGTCGATGAGGGAAAGAGTGCAACGGTTCATTTGGATGAGCCTGAAACCAATCTGAAGGTGTAAACAACCAGTGATGCATCAAAACCAACACAGGAAATTTATCAGACTGTGATTTATACAATAGTCGAAGGAAAAGAAAAAACACTGGTCCATCACTATAATGAAAACTGAAAGCACTAGGAAAATTGTGGTCCCGAGTTCCAGTGTGAGGTATCATAAATCAAGAGAGAATATATCCTCATGACAATTAATAGTGACATCGGGAATGTCTTTGGAGCGTTCCATATAGGGGGAAAGTGATTTGCTGCACCGGTGAACATAACACAATAATTAATTTGCACAAAGACATCGTTCATGAGACTCATGTACTCTGTGTGTACCTACACATCAAGCAAGCTAATGATGTCTTGGCACTAACCAACAACATGAGGCATGGTAAAGCCAATCGGTAACTACGTAGATTCATTTAAACAGAACTCATATACCATTACAAAGTGAGATATTTGTGGACATGTTCGATTATGATTGATGTTTCTGTACTGGATAAAGACAGGACTGATAACCATAACATGGTTGATTACAATAGACTTGTTTTGCCTTTACGGGCTGACTGTGAGTACTGGTTAAATACACTAGGATGATGTGGTGGTATAGTTACAGGCAAAAAACAAAACAACAAAAAAAAACCACACACACACATTAGAAATAGATGACCTATAATAACCGTTGCGATAAACTGTTTACCTGGACAGTTTGTGCAATTGCATTACAGTTTTTTACAATCGCTCTGACAGTTTTTTCAATACATTTAACAGGTTTCCTAAACTCTTAACACAGTTAGCACAACGTCCGCCTTTGTACGCTATACAATTAACACATTTCTTGTTGCTTTGAGAAATAGCTTATTGCAGCTATGCAAATACAGTATATAAATCACAGCTGATTCCCATCTAGGAACCACACTTAGGTGTTGAGGTTTTTCCAATGACATGATCGTATGTTCTAAAAGAGGACTCTTTGAAAGAAAGAAAGAAAGAAATGCCTGCAATACAGTCATTACTGTACTATACATAGTGTGTTTTGCAGTAAACTACTTTATAAACCTGGAGCACATTAGTACATACAGTAGGTATACAGTACAGCACAGCATTTACATACACTGTGTCTAATTACTTTCAGAGAGTTATGGAGTTGGAAGCCAATCAAGTCCCACATGAAATTATCTATGTTGACGAGGCTGGCTTCAACTTTTTGAAAAGGCGTCGCTGTGGGAGAAACACAATAGGCCAAAGGGCCACAGTTACCGTGCCGGGCCAGAGAGGAGCCAGCATCACCACGTGCGCCGCAATCTCCAACAACGGTGCACACCTGCATAAATGTCAGATTGGCCCCTACAACACAGACTGGCCTTCTCCTGTTTTTAGAAGACCTGCACGAAATACTGGTGCCAGAGAGTTAGAAAGGGGACAGGTGGGAGACCACTTGCCAATATATGTTATCACATGGGACAATGTGGCATTCCACCATTCCCGTGCAGTCACAGCCTGGTTTGACACCCATCCAAGGATGATGTCCCCTTTCCTCAACCCTATTGAGGAGTTTTTCTCAGCCTGGAGATGGAAGGTTTTTGACCCTAGTCCACATGTCCACATGTCCACCAAATGTCCCTCCTGGATGAACACTGCCAGGAGTGGATAAGGCATGCCAAAAGATTCGTCCCACAATGCCATGCCAGAGAAAATATCAGGTGTGATGTGGATGAGAACATGTGGCCAAATGCAGAAGACCGGGCAGAATAGAAGATTATTTTGTTTTTGTTTTTTTATTATAATTCCGGTGCTTTTTGTGTTTGTATATCTTGCAGTAATGTCCTTTTGCAAACAAAGTCTCTACTGCAGCAATTCTTTGTCTGTATTTTTTTTTTACATATACTGTACATTTTATAAAGCTATTCTAAGATGGTCATTCATTTTTTGTATTGCATTTCTGCAGCAAAAGAAACTAAATGCATGCATTTACTAAACCCAACAAAACAAAAATACAGAGAGGCTTCAAATATAAGGGCAGACCTGACACATAAAATAATGCAGTTTCTGTAATTTCAGCTGATGATAGTGTTTTTTTGTCATTGTGTTATGATTGACTAAATGTTCCTGTTGGAAGAGAGCATGTGTTAGTGTTTTGAATAATTATTTGATTTTAAAAGATGTTTGTAGTGTTTTGTTAGGCATAGTGTATTGTGTTAGTTTATTATTGTATTTTGAAAATGAGTTTTGGGGTTTAGTTTAGAATGTGTGATTTTGAGCATGAAATTAACCGTTTTGCCAATTGTGTATTTTAGGTGTGTTGGTGCGTTAAGAGTTTAGGAAACGTGTTAAATGTATTGAAAAAACTGTCATAGCGATTGTAAAAAACTGTAAAAACCTCTTAGACATTTTTATTTTCTCAGCTATATAGCTGCATTGAAATTCCTAGAAAATGTAAAACACCAAAGTGCCGTAAAATTGGAATCTATTTCCGAAGCTCGCGGTCCACCAGAGGACTGTGTGAATTTGTTTGTACACCCCCCGCTTATGTAAGCAGACTCAAGGAATGTTTCATCAGCTTTTAAGTCCAACGACCATCATCCATCCAATTATACCTGCAAGTTTCTCCTGTATTAGTGGAAACAAGTCCCGTTTTTCAATTAGATCTGAGTCGATAGGCTATCCCTATGGGAATCTGAAGACTTGCGCCAACCATCTGTTCGGCCGAAAAGCCGACACACTCCTCCCTGCATATAGATTGCTATATCGTCAGTTATTGGGATGGGATTCCTCCACATTAGGAGCCTGAAATCCTCCGAGAGCCCAAGGATTAACCTCGAAGATGCTCTTGTCCAACGGTCCGAGTAATGTGCATTCTAGCACTTGATCACTTTCCTTCGGGATTCATAGATCGATGTTGGTTCATGTGTAGATATGGCGCCCTAATTGGCTTTTATCACTATTAATAAAAGCATCCATTCCGTGTATGGTACATTGAGCCAAAACATCACGGCAGAGGTCAGGATCGATTGCTGGTTCAGTACAGTAAACCGTCTGGTTAATTATTCAGACCAGAAAAGCTGCCCGGAGGGAAATCCACACAAAGCTAAAGAACTGGGAAATGTGGAACCCCAAATGGAACAAGGGTGAAGCCACAGGTCCCAGGGCTACAGCCGTACACAGTCACAATATGCCTTGCACATTCCCAGCAAGCACACCTCAGTGGAAGAGGTGCGCATCGAACCATGTGGCATACCTCCTGCTAGGTGCGTCCTGATTCGCTTTGTTTCTGCCTGCACGGTTTGCTCAAAGGAGACTTCATTCAAAAGTGAGAAGCACCCTTCATGTTATACAGTACATGCTTCCTTATTTTTCACTTTGCACATCTGTTTCTGAAGGTTTACGATTCCGGTGCTGTCCTCCTACACCATACCCATGGCAACTGTTACAGCTGTTAACTGTCTTCCACAAACCATCAGTGTCGTCTCTCCTTCACTTTGTGTTTTTTTTTTCTCTCTTAGTGTTTCAGACCAGGAATTCCCAGCCATGGACGAGTGAGCCGCTCATATGGCTGAAAACTTTACCCAAAACAGGATACGACTGAGCGGTTGTGTGACAGGGGTCTTGCTGGAAGCTTGGCAGCATTGGGATTTTAACTCATAAGCTTCTGATGACTAGCCTAAAGCTTTAATCAATGCAGTACCAATTCTCATTACACATATACATCCACACACACACACACACACACACACACACACAAAACTCGTACTGTATCCTGATATCTCACAGTACAGTCAGGTCCATAAGTATTTAGATAGCGGAGCATATTTAGCTTAGGTTAGATCACATGTACTGTATAACATACATTGTCACTTGCGTGCAGCGTGCATCCTCTTCAATTGCAATACAAGCACAGAATGTCCTATAGCAAGAGTAAAAGCATCGGTGATGAAGCTAGTACTGATAAGAAGAGCCAAGGCAATAATGATGGAGATGAAAGTGAAAATAATTGAGAGAATGGAGCGAAGTGAAAAGATGGCAGACATTGATCGTTCTTTTAAAATGATATTTTAAACATTCAACCAATTCTTTAAAAAAATGCTGTACTGTAATATACTGTCTACAGCCAATTGTGTTACTCTCCTAGAACCTATACAATATTTGTTGGACTTACGAACAAATTTGACTTACAAACAAGCTCTCGGAATGGAACCCGTTTACATAAACATAATGCTTTAATAGTTTTGGAATTATAGCAAAGTAATAAAAAAGCTTCAAAGTAATTGGTCAAACCAAAAGAATTAAACATGTAAATATTATTTTAATCCTTGAATGCAAATCTGTAACCCACTGACATCACCAAATGTTTCCTTCGTTTCTGCGTTCAGTATTGCCTTCAGTAATAGAAATGCAATCCCACTGGGTTGAGGTCAGGTGACTAACTTGGTCATAAAAGACCAAAACATTTTTTTGCCTTAAGAAGCTCTAGGATTGAGTTGTTTGATAAGATTTATCATTATTCATCTGAAAATCTGAGCAGTCACATCATCAGTAAACCAGTTCCTCTCAGTCCCAGGTCAGCCATACTGTACATGCTCATGCTATAACGATTCATTTAATATACACTCACCTAAAGGATTATTAGGAAGACCTGTTCAATTTCTCATTAATGCAATTATCTAATCAACCAATCACATGGCAGTTGCTTCAATGCATTTAGGGGTTTGGTCCTGGTCAAGACAATCTCCTGAACTCCAAACTGAATGTCAGAATGGGAAAGAAAGCAATTTTAAGCAAAAATTGATTTATTTAATTGATTTAAGCAATTTTGAGCGTGGCATGGTTATTGGTGCCAGACGGGCCGGTCTGAGTATTTCACAATCTGCTCAGTTTTTGGGATTTTCTTTTTTTCCCCGATTTTCTCCCTAATTTAGTCGTGTCCAATTCCTCCCCGTCACTAGGGGGCTCCCACATTAAGGCTACTACTACCACTCAGCCGGGAGGGCCGAAGACTATCACGTGTTTCCTCCGAACCACGTGACGCCAGCCGACCGCATCTTTTCGAACTGCTGCTCGCTCGCGCACCGTTGGGGGCGGCGTAACACACTCGGAGGACAGCGCTATCCACTCCCTCCGTTGCGCGAGCTCACAGACGCCTGATTGGCTGTAGAGCCGTGATTAATGTGAGAGCACTAAGTACCTCTCATCCCTCCCCTCTGAGAGAGCTCGGCCAATCAGCTCTCTCTAGACCTCCGGCTGCGAGAGGTTACAGCACCACCCGGGATTCGAACTAGCGATCTCCGGATGATAGGGCGGGCGCTTTAACCACTGCGCCACTCGGAGAGTTTTTGGGATTTTCACGCACAACCATTTCTAGGGTTTACAATGAATGGTGTGAAAAGAGAAAAATATCCAGTATGCGGCAGTCCTGTGGGCGAAAATCCCTTGTTGATGCTAGACTGAAATAACCACTCGTTACAACCGAGGTATGCAGCAAATCATTTGTGAAGCCGCAACACGCACAACCTTGAGGCGGATGGGCTACAACAGCAGGTTGTACCACTCATCTCCACTACAAATAGGAAAAAGAGGCTACAATTTGCTCGAGCTCACCAAAATTGGACAGTTGAAGACTGGAAAAATGTTGCCTGGTCTGATGAGTCTCGATTTCTGTTGAGACACTCAAATGGTAGAGTCGGAATTTGGCATAAACAGAATGAGAACATGGATCCATCATGCCTTGTTACCACTGTGCAGGCTGGTGGTGGTGGTGTAATGGTCTGGGGGATCTTTTCTTGGCACACTTTAGGCCCCTTAGTGCCAATTGGGCATTGTTTAAATGCCACGGCCTACCTGAGCATTGTTTCTGACCATGTCCATCTCTTTATGATCACCATGTACCCATCATCTGATGGCTACTTCCAGCAGGATAATGCACCATGTCACAAAGCTCCAATCATTTCAAATTGGTTTCTTGAACATGACAATGAGTTCACTGTACTAAAATGGCCCCCACAGTCACCAGATCTCAACCCAATAGAGCATCTTTGGGATGTGGTGGAACGGGAGCTTCGTGCCCTGGATGTGCATCCCACAAATCTCCATCAACTGCAAGATGCTATCCTATCAATATGGGCCAATGTTTCTAAAGAATGCTTTCAGCACCAAACAATTAAGGCAGTTCTGAAGGCGAAAGGGGGTCAAACACTGTATTAGTATGGTGTTCCTAATAATCCTTTAGGTGAGTGTATTTTTAGGTTGATGTGGGATTCATTCTTGATCAATGATTGTAGACATTAACAATGATATTCCCACTTCCTCCAGAGCGTTCTTGACTTGGCTAGATGTTGTGAAGTGGTCTCCTTCACCAAGAAAAGAATTCTGCAATCATGCACTGTAGTTGTATTTCCTAGTTTTCCAGATGGTTTGGTGTTGCTCAGCTTTGCCAGTGCGTTCCTTCCTTTTAAGAATGTACCAAATTATTAAGTTCTGAAAGTATCTCTAATATATCTGGGGGGTTTTTTCAGCCTAATGATGGCCTCCTTCACTTCCATTGACACAGCTTTCTCATATGAGGGACAGCTACTAAAATATTTATCTCGTCAATTTGTCATGAAATAATAAGGAAGCAGGCCACACCTGGACATGAAACTATTTACAGTGGTACCGCGGCATACAAATTTAATCCTTACCAGAGGCGCGTTATTAAGCTGAAAATTCAGATTGCGAAATGCATTTTCCCATAGGAAATAGCAGATAATACATTTCAGCCACCCCAAAATATTACCAATATTACCAATTTCCAACACTATAATTATATTTTTTGCATATAAAAGAAATAAAAACATTTATAAAAGACATGTAAATGAAGGAAAATGTAAATAATTAGATGAATTGAAATACTGTAAATAGACATTAAGTCTCACTTAACCTTACTTTATGATTCCTCCTGGCACCGGCTGTGTTGGAAAAGAAACTGAAAGAGGCTCCCTTTTCGAATTGCTGCCGTTCTTGATAATATTCTTGGCGCTATGTCGCCACTAAACCTTTCCACAGACAGGCTTTCAAACAAACATGTTTAGAACGGCTCCCAAACGTCCACACAACTTAGTGGGGTTCAGTCCGTCTCGGTCACTCGTATGCCAAAAATTCTTCGTATGCCGAGACAAATTTCTTTCAAAATTTCGGTTCTTAAGGGCGAAAATTCTTATAGCGGGGCATACGTATGCCGAGATACCACTGTATCAGTTAAATGTCCAATCAGAATGAATCACTACATTTTAATCGCACCTTGATTGCTTAATTTCACATCCATTGCCATGGCGTATGGAGAAAAAAAATCTCAAAACTGTGTCCAAATACTTACAGACCCGACTTGTACGTTGAGAGAGACCGTGATCAGTGCAGCCCATGCTGCTCAGTACAAGGCAGATTGTAAGCCAGGTGTACAGAGTCAATGCATGGTTGCTAAGCACTGCAGGCGCTTCCAAAGAACTGGCACGCAGCTAATTTACTTTTTCTTTACTTTCTTCAAGTTGTGGCTGGTAGAGGCTAAAAAAAAAAAAAAAACCTGTGCCTTCCTTCTCTCCGTTCTTATCAAGTAGCAACCAAAGACTAGACATTTAGAATCTTAAACTGAGCAGCATTGATATGCATTCTTAAAAATCGCACCACTTGTCAGAAGCATCCAAAAGACTGTTACGATGGCACACAGAGACTGCATTAAAATCACCTAGCACTGAATTTCACTGACAACGTCAACTTGGACAGCATTTTGCATCATGACGGAATGTAGGAAGCTACCTGTATAAGACGAACTATTTTACAGATTCCGTACGACCAGATCAAACCTGGCCGAGGTGTCACACTGCCAACAGGTGAGCATGACTAGAAGTGAACATGTACCGAGTAAAAAGCTTTTAGTGGGTTTTTCACTCCATATCTGTGGCCAAATTGCTTTGTTTTGGCACGTAAATGTATTCTAATACGGCGCAAACTAATAGCACTAATTTATCATCATGCCGAGGGAGCGCGGCAACAGCTTGTGTGACGATAGCAGGCTTGGAACATATGCTGATCAACACGAACGGGCAGCCAGAGAAAATGAGTCACATTCAGATCCGCGGACATGAGCTCGGCAGTCCAGCAGCTCGAGCTCCATCTTTTAATACATGATATACGACATGGTTCGGTGACACGTGTACTGTACTGTAGGAGCTAAAAAAAACGAAACGGCTATGCAGCTTCAACGTAATCATTCCATTTGGTTTATGATGAATATGCTTTAGCATGCGGTCCATCTGCATATATTCTTTAGATGCGTATAAACAGCAATCTGCTTCTATTCTCACGCTGTATCGTTCCCAAGACCACCTCCTCCAGTGCACTCAAGCGTCGAACGATTGTGTTCTCACTGATCAAAATGAACCGGACTTAAACTCCCTCAAAGCGCTGGGATTCCTGAAAAAACACTTACATTTCTCTTTCCTTTGTTTCTTTACATACTCAAGCTGGGGTCAGATACAGTACATATCATCGCACCACTGGAGCAGAGAAGGTTAAGGGCCATGTTTGATACTGCTGAGACTAACATTTGACAGTTTTTTTTTGTTTGTTTGTTTTTTTTACCGGCCCAGTGTATTATTTAATTTTTTATTTCAAATTAGATTCATTTAACTGGAACCCATGAACATTTCATAGTAATTCCAAATAATTAAGCTAGTATATGAGCTCACCCACACATTCACGTCTATACCACTTAATCCACGTATTCAGGATCGCAGGGAGCCTGGAGCCTATCCCAGGAGACATAGGGCACGAGGCGGGCTACACCCTGGACAGGGCGCCAGTCCATCACAGAGCACAGACACACACATACACACACACTACGGGCCAATTAGAGAAGACCAATTAACCTAACCTACATGTCTTTGGACTGTGGGAGGAAACAGGAGTACCTGGAGGAAACCCACCAAGCACGGGGAGGAACATGCACACAGAGACGGGAATCGAACCCGGAGCCTGGAGGTCGATAGCATGACAGTGCTAACCACTACATCACCGTGCCGCCTAGTATATACTGTAAGCTAATATAATTAATTAGTGTTAAGCTGACTTTCATTAATGCTTAAAATTCATTTTGAAGGCAATGGCAAACTGAATGACTTTTAAATAATTATAATATTTTTTAATTCAACACCCCCCCACACCCCCCCACACCCCCCACACCCCCAAAAAAAAGAAGAATCTTCATTACTCTCAATATCAACTTCACTCGAATGAAACCTTCTGCTTCACTATTAAAACAAGACCAACATTTATTAAATATATTTTTCCTCCTCCTTTCAACATAACACCTGTTGCCCACTTCTGGCAAAGTTTGTGCATCCCAAAATTTATGATTATACTGACAGGGATCATTAAAGTTCTCTTCAGTAAAAAAAAAAAAAACAGAAACGGGTTTGGTGGTAATGTGGGTTTTGATTGTGGCTCAAAATATAGCTTTTGCTACAAATAGGTTGTGTGTTAATTGATAATTGCCATGTTGTTATTTATCTTAAATTAACAAAAACAAACAAATTAATTGAATAAATCTTTCCAATTTATGTGACAAAAAAGATGATAAGGAGGAAAATGAAAATGACGATGAAGATGATGATGATGATGATGATTATTATTTCTGTTGTTGTTGTTGTTATTATTATTATTATTCAATTTCTAATTCTAATTTTGTTTGTCACATACACAGTCATACACAGTACCATATGCAGTGAAATGCTTAAACGACCACCCGTGACCTTAAAATAAAAGATTATTAATGGGAAATAAATATGAATAAACAGAAATAAAATAGAAAGTAAATTTAGCTAAGAAAGTAGAATATATCTATCGCATACAAAATATACAATATAAGAAAAAAAAATCTAAGAAAACCTAATTGTATTATTATTATTATTATTATTATTATTATTATTATTGCAGGTTGTAACCCAAGACATTGTCAACTTACACTTACTTCCTTCAGTGTGTTCTTGACTTGCCTTATCTGTTTTTCTGCTTTTGTGGCAGTATGTCCTGACTTATGATTTTGGCCAAATATTTTAATTTTGCTGCTTCACTAGCAAATTTAATTAAAAAAAAAGGAAAAATACAAATGAATATTTAGACGTTAGGAAAAATCAGCCCACAAATTATATGTAATGATAAGTGGCTCCCACATGCAGCTTGGGGTCAGACTCAATCCCAATTAAGGTGTAATATGTAAAATCTTTTACCTGGTACAGTAACTAGAAACATGCCGACATTCTACACGACATTCTGCGCTGATCCTACTGTACATTATTCAAGCTCTAAAAAAAAAAAAATTAAAAAAAATCCATTTTGCCTGTTTATAAATCACCTTTGCCTCAACAGGGGCCATTCAAGCATCATTTTGGAATGATTTTCATTCCTGCCATCTATAGCCTCAGGTCTCTTAGAAAAATGAGAAGAAAAGAATGTGATCTTATGTGAGTGGAGCCCACACACAAGTCCTGAGAGAGGTTGTGTCCATGACCAGGTGGCCGCTTCACTGCTCCTGCCCTCAAATCTGCCTCTCGGTGTTTGTGAAGTGTTTGACACTCGGCTGTGGCGAGACAGGCAGGGGCGCTGAAGCATGCCGTCGGTCCCCCACATCCAATTCCTCCATCACACTCTTTCTTTCTGTTCAGTGACTTTTTTGATTCCCAGCTAGACCTCAATTCTGCCGCATGCCTCGATCCAAGCTGATGACCAGACACCTAGCTTTCGGGCCTCATTCGGAGTTTACAGCTTAGGTGAATGACGGTTCTGAACATCTTTATTTTGTTAAAATCTCTCGTCAGGCTTGGGGTCAATGTGTAATCTTTATTATTCAATGGGTTTCATGCAATCCAAAAAAAAAAAAAAAAACAAACATGAAAAAAAAAAAAAAGATCTGCTCTCGGATTTGAAGCAGAGGAAGACGTTCCTCTCAGCGCCTCGTATCCAGACGGCATATTAAAAGCGTATTAAAAAGTAATTGGTGCTAGAGATCTAGAGCAGGTGTGGGAGTGGAGTGCGTTCGTTTCTCTCGAGAGATCGAGCTGAAACTTCAAAGAAGCCAGTTAGCTGTTGGGGCAGAAAGTTTGACAAGTCATTAAACTTCTCCTCTGTAGTACTCATTAGAATTTGCATAATTGTGACTGGGCTTGATAAAGATCACACAGCCTTATCCAGCGCCATCTTCACTCTGGGAGTCGGCGATGATTACACGAATATATATCCACTCGAGAGGGTTAAGATAATAGCAAAAGGAACTGAGGTAAAGTGGATTGTGTTTTCTATTCTCTTTGATTGCGGAGGGAAAAAAAACGGGAAGAAATTACCACGGTTGTGTGACGGCGACAGGCGTAATGACACATGCACTCCAAAAAAATCAAGAGACAAGCTCTTCTATTTCAAGTCAATAGAAGGAAAATTCCCAGACCCTGGTGCCATGGCAACAATGAGAGAAAAGCGGATTTGAAATTATTTACAGGTCCTCTAGCATTTCCAGTGTAGCCCAATGAAACGGTCCGGTCAGTCGGGTCGAATGCATGTTTGTGGAGCCCGGAAGTGAAACCCGGCACCGGCAAAAACATCAGAAGGACCAGAACGCGAGGGCGAAGCGGAGAAACTGTGGGAAATTAAACCGGATTCCACTTTCCACAAGCCCGAGGTTGGTGTGGAGAAACAGAACAGAAAAGCAAAAAAAAATGTAAAAAAAAATAGTGCAAAAGCCTAGTGTAAGAAAAGATCCTTATTGCATCAGTTACGAAAGTGAGGCTTAGTAAGCCTGACTTATGACGGGTTATTTCAGAGTTCTTCAGACATTGATACAGAGTTATGCATAATTCAGCAAGACGTTGCCATCCCATAATATTCTGTTGGTTAAAAACTTATAGCTGCAAAAACTCTTTCCTCCTCTCTCCCTCAGGTGTGACCACATAAACAACGTATCCAGTACGCCGTCATTTCTTTTACTTTTTTTGTTGTTTTGTTAGATAACCTGCTTTCTTTATTTCTTTCTGTATTTCTTTGACACGCAGTATAAATGGAACAAAACAATCTATCCTACCCTGATTATGTTTGTTTTGTTGGGGAAGTTCTTCCTTTCCTTCCTCGCTTCCTTCCTGCGGGATCCTTTATTTATTTATTTATTTATTCATTAATTTCTGAGACAGACACATCATAATGGGGCACAAAACATTCTCTGCTACATAGTGTTCGTTCAGTTGTTCGTTTGTGTGTTAGGTTTTTCCTTCTTTCCTTTTTGGCACACACACCTCTACAGACTGACTTACCAACTTACTGACTGACTGACTGATTGTCTGACTGACTGACTGACTGACTGACATTGACTGACTGAGTAACTGACTGACAGATTTACTGAGTAACTGAGTGACTGACAGAGTAACTGACTAAGTGACTGACTGACTAATTTACTGACTGAATGACTGACTAAATGACTGACTGATTGGCTGCCTGAGTGATTGACAGAATGAGTGAGTGAGTGACTGACTAAGTGACGGCCTGAGTGACAGAATGAGTGAATGACTGATTAGCTGACTGACATATCAGCTTACTGAGTGAATCATTGGCTGACTGAGTAATTGACTGAATGTTTGACTGATGAACTGACTGACTTACGAACTTTCTAAGTGACTTTGTGTCGATTGGCTGACTGAGTAACTGTCCGAGCAACTGACTGAGTGACTGATTGGCTGACTGCCTGTTTGGCTGACTGACTTACCAACTTACTGGGAGACTGAATGAGCAACTAAATCATTATCTGACTGAGTGACTGTCTGAGTAACTGATTGATTGTCTGACTGAGTAACTGATTGATTCACTGACTAAGTAACTGACCAAGTGACTGAGTGACTGACTGAAGGGCTGAACGAATGACTGACGGATTGTGTGACTGACTTGCCAACTTACTGAATGACTAAATCACTGGCTGCCTGATTGGCTGACTTATTAATTGATTGATTGATTGATTGATTGATTGATTGATTGATTGACTGACTGACTGACTGGCTGACTGCCTAACTGACTTAATGACTAATTGAGTGACAGTGACTAGAGAGTGACTAACTGACTGATTTATTGACTCACTGACCTGCTGATAGACTTACTGACTGATTGACTTACTGAGTAACTGACCTACTAACTAAAATTGACTTACCTACTTACTCACTTCCTTCTTTGTCAGAATGCCAGTCAGAGCAAATAATAAGCCAGTGGTCTGAACGACATCATCTTTATTCCACTCTCAGCCATAGAAGTGTAGAACACAAAACATTGTTCTCTCTCTCTCTCTCTCTCTCTCTGTATGGTGACTGATAGAGCTGTATAATAACCTGAGCTCTGAGTGGCATATTCGGCCGGACAGCAGTGGAGGTCAATGGAACGGGACCCAGAAGAAGTGAGCAGCACCCAGGTGGGAGAGAGGGATAAGGGGGACCAGCAGGGGTGAGGAACAGGGTCGTGTCGTCCACAGCATTCAAAGACACTCACCACACAAGAGCACTTTAGTAAAGAGAAAAGCACCACGGAACACAATGCAGCAGAAACGCCTCAGCCGCACCACACTCATATTCGCTGCTTTTCACAGCAACCTGTGGAGAGGCGTTTTAACGAGAGAGGGAACGAACGCACAGACACCATGAGGCTAAAATAGTAAAGGTACACTGAGTGACTGAAAATGCCAAGTCACTAAAGGAGTCTTAAAATAAACGTTTCTTGGTGTACAGAAATTCTGCATTATTTCTCTGGCAAACACTCGTCCCCACTGTGCCTATGATTGTGCAATCTTTTATCTGACCCGCTGAGAACATCACAGCAAGGCTACTGATAAAAAGATCAGGGGTTCACGTCCCTGCAGCAGACAGCACACCGAGAATCTTAGAACGCTACGCCTCCGTCATCTGCTTTTCTCTTGATCCCTAATCCCGCCGTTGTCTTCTTCCCTCGTCCGTAGGTTAACAAGACGAACCATGGGCGAGGTAGGTTTTTTTTTTTCTTAAAGCTCCACGGTTTGGATGCTTTATCCCAGTGAGATGGATTTTTAACGAGGGCAAGTTGTAACCGCTCTGAGACGTAATCGAATATTATTGGACAGGTCATCGTTTTTATTTTCTGTGAAGGCTGGCAGAGGAAGAGGAGTGAATCTGTTGAACTGTTGAATCCGCTCGGGCGTTTTTTTCGCAGCCGAGATGCTGCACGCTGAAACTACAAGCTCGGCGACTCAGAGGTGTTTTTCCGTCTTACCTCCTCTGACATCACGCTGAAACATCCTCAGAGAGACGGCTGAATCACACAGTGGGGATAAGTGCATTTAAGTGCGTTTTGCTGTTGCGTTGGTCCAGGAATATTTTTTTCAAAAGAGCTAGCGTGTGGAGCGCTGCAGTGGAAGTGCATGTGCTGCTTCCTGCACAGCATTGATGAGATGAGTTGATCAATACATTTATTTGGCATGTTAGTTCGCTTCTTTTTTCTCTTCTGTTTAAGACAATTACAATGGCACACAAACCCTCCTATAGTTGTTTGAGTTTTACTTGGTTCATGTTTATGTCTTCATGTTTGAAACAACCAAAATGGCACACACGCTCAGATAGTTCTTTTTTCTTTATTTCTTTCTGGGGCAGGGGTAGCTCAGAGGTTAAGGCATTGGACTACGGTTCAGAAGATCCCAGGTTCAAACCTCACGACCACCAAGTTGCCACTGTTGGGCCACTGAGCAAGGCCCTTAACTCTCAATTGCTCAGATGTAATGAGATAAGAATGTAAGTCACTCTGGATAAGGGCGTCTGCCAAATGCCTAGATGAAGATAGAGAGATAAATATCTGACAATGTTATATTCTTTCTTCCTTCCCTTTTTTCCTTGTCTTTACTCCCTTTTCTTTTTTTTCTTACCTTATTCCTTTCCTTTTTCTTTCATTATTTTATTCCTTGCTTCATTTCCATTCTTTCTTTATTTTTTATTTCTTTCTTTTTAAATTTTCTTCCTGTATTTTTTCTTTCTTTTTTTTCAATTCTTTTTTCTTTACTTTACTTTTCTTTCTTTCTTCCTGTCTTTCTTCTTATTCTTCTGGTCTCTATTGATTTATTTATTCATTCCTTTCACTTTCTTTCTTTCGTTTTTCTGTTTATGAGAATCATTATACAACAAAAATCTCTCCTGATCACCAGTATCATTTTAGGCTTTGTGTGTTTGTTTGCTTTTTCATTCCTTTCTTTCTTTCCTTTCACTTTCTTTCTTTTCTTCCTTCCCCCCTTCCTTTTTTTCCTTCCAATTATTTTATTTCCATCTTTCTTTCATTCTTTCTTCACGTCTTTCTTCTTTCTCTGGTCTTTATTCATTTATTCCATCCTTTCCTTCTTTTTCTTTATTTCTTTCTTCCTTTACAAGGTAATCAAAATGAGACACAATTTTTTCCCTTCATTGATTTTGTTTGTTTCCATTCCTATCTTCCTTTCTGCCTTACTTTCTTTCCTTCCAATTCTTTTCTTTCCATCTTTCTTTCTTTCTTCCTGTCTTTCTTCTTCTTCTGGTCTTTATTTATTTATTTATTCCTTCCGCTTTGCTTATTTCCTTCCTTCCTTTCATTTCCTTTCTTTCTCTCTTGGAAAGGACATCAAAATGGGACACACATTTTTTTTCTTCATTGATTTTATTGTTTGTTTCTTTCCATTTATATCTTCCTTTCCTTCTTTCCTTTCTTTCACAGTCCGTCATAAACGAATGCAGCATTGATTTATTTAGAGTTCCAGTGCCGTGAACAAAGGAGAGGTGTTTGGAGGATGGAGTATTTCCCTCCTCGTTTATTTTAGAGATATAGTGGACACTCGATTAATCATCAGACCCGATGAGAGCAGCTGAAACTTTTCAGCGAGAGCACTGCTCATCAGCACGCTCCTCAAACCTAAAAGAAAGAGTTTCAGAAAAACCACATCGCCTTTCAAGTTTGTGTGCGATTCCTGCATTATTGAACGTCCGAGCAGAACGCGCTCGGCAGAGAGAGAGGAGATCATAGCGCTCTTCTGAAGCATGAACAGGAAGCTGTGAAAAGGACGAGCGCTGAAGGTGCCAAGACTAATTACGGAGCTGAAGACGGAGGAACGACGTAACACCATTAAAGACTTGAGAGATCAGGTTAACTTCTCCGAAAATACATAAATAACATGAGCGCTTGTTACGACCTGGATACGGTGCCGGAGAACGTACAGCTGGCGATGGGATCTATGGAAGGAGATGATATGAAGTGAAGCATGACCAGGATAATTGCGGATGTTTATTTAGGGATGTGAACATACATGATACGCCTGCATGGAGGAGCTGCTTTTCTCTTCAGGGGTTTAATGGAGGACGAAATCGTGCCACGTGAAGCAGAAGATCTAGAAGGAATGAAGGAGAGGAAGGAACTGTTGCAGGATGCGCTGGGAATATCTGCATTTGTGTTCGTTCTGAGTTAGAAGATCATGATTGCAGTTCCTTCAACATGCAAAAATAATTAAGAAAAAAAATGTTTTTTAATTAAAATACTAGTTGTTGTGTGATGGATAAGTACAATCAAATGTGCAGTCAATTCCAATGTAGTTGGTACCACAGAAGAACGAATATACACGAATGAAGTACTAGATTAATGGAAAGAAATGGAAAGTATGCAATGTAATGGAAAGCAAAGTTTACAAGAGTGCAATTTTGTTCTAGGTTTTCAAAATTGTTTGGTTCTTTTCAGTTATGGTTGATGATTCTTGTTGCAAAGTAGAGGTACATATAAGTGATTATATGTACATCTACATTGCAAAAAAGAATCATTCCCATACCTTGCTTTTTCATTAAGTAACTGCATTCAGTCGTCTTCATGTACATTGCAAATAAACAGTGATTCTTAAAAAAATAAAAAATAAAAAATAAAACCTTTTTATTGCTCTCAGGCTTCTGAAACCCTCTTGTTGCCCTTGAGCATTGCCTTTTCTACCATTGCAAATAAATATGAAGTTGCATACATGACCATTTAATGTGAGACAGGATGTGGCCACTTCATTAGGAACACCTGTACCGTGCAATGCGGAGAGGCATTTCTGAATGCATGACGTTTCGGAAATCATGACCCAGACTCACCACAAGGTTTAAGAAAGGAAGGATATCGGCTGGTCCCGTTCCAGTCTCCATCCATCCGGTTTCAGTGCCCACTATTGGCACAGGTTCTTATTGTTAGCTGTGAGAAGAGGTGCTCAACATTTGTAGAGATTAATTATTGATATTATCATACTGTCTGTCTTCTGTCTGGCCATTCTGCTCGGAGATCTCTCATCAGCAAGGCGTTTCCATCCACAAAACCCCCTGCACAATGGATATTCTTTGTTTTTCCATGCCACTCTGAGAGTCCCGAGCTGTCTGGCACCACCAACAACAACAACCAGTCAAAGTCATTGAGATTATGTTTGTTTGTTTTTTTTGTTTTTTTTCATTCTTATGTCTGCTGCTTCATGACCGGCCAATTAGATGACTGCACGACAAACGCACGTGTTCCTATTAAAGCGCCCAATGACTGAGTATGCAGAGTCTGATATCACAAATAAATATTTACCAGCACATATGGGACTAATAGTAGGCATTACGCGCCAGTGTTGACCTATATTTATGGGATCTGCTATAATGAGCATGTGTTGCCTTCGGAAATAGTTCTCCAGCTCCAGTGGAAGACATTTTAATGGTAGGCTCACAAAGAGAATGGATGGTCGCTATTATGAAAGGGTAGAGAGATTTGAATAATGAGAAGGAACTGGAGTTCTGCCAATGCACAGCATACTTATTATGCATTGCTATTGTGATTCACGGATGTTTCCTCGACCTGGGTCGCAATCCGTTCCAGCAGGTCCGCTTCGCCATGCATTGATTAAAGATGTGTTAAAAACGAATCAAAGTCCCGGGTTCGATAATAAAGACAAGAGAGACACTGAGCATCCTCCTCCTCCTCCACCTCCTCCTCTGCATTTATCTGTACATTATCTCAGCCTGAAAGGAACTCATAAAAACTCGCCACTAATTAAAAGGGCATTCCTACCGCAAGTTTAAGTGTGAATTCGGGTATGAACTGTGATTTAAGCTAGAGTTCCGCACCAGTCGCTGCACAGCAGGGTGTCACTGCGGCACGGACGGTTGTCAGGAGTGGTGACTCCCAGCAGGTGATGTCATCAATAATGTATATGCAGCTGGTCACTGATAGTGTTCAGATAATGTTTTAAATTCCTAAAAACACAGTGATAACAATAAGATATTGTGAAAATTAAGGGAGCACTGATTGCACAAAGCCGTCCAGAGCAGGACGTCTTGAAATGACGAATGCCACCAACATAGTGTAAACTCCCGGAGCTTTTTTTTTTTATTTCTTTCTTTCTTTCTGAGTTTTAAGTTTTGCTTTACCTTCTGTCAGATGAGTCACAGAGCGGGACCTTGACTAATCCATGCTCCGTTTGGGAAGCAACACAGATTCTTTTGAAAATGCCAACAACAAGGACAGACTGGTTGAAAAAAATACCTTAATGAAATACTCATTAATACCTGAGAGAATTTTTATTTTTTTTAAGCTGAAAGAATGCTATACTGCTATGCGCTTACGTATAATTCATCGAAAACCTTCTGCACAAAGGCGCGTGCACAAAACTAAGCCTGAGTGGATCCAATTTAAACAGAATGCTAACGAATACAAGAGAGAGCGGCGACCCACTTTACATAAAGTGCGTGAATCAGCCGGCACGCGTGCCACTCCTAGTCTTCGATTCAAATGTAGGGATTTTTCTTCGAATAACACATCATGTAATGACACACACTCACACGTAAAAAAAAAAAGAAAAAAAGAAGGACAAACATACTCTAATTCAGCCTTGACATGCATATGAATGGGCGTTTGTGTATGAGTGTTTGAAAACCTTCAGTGTTAGAGCAGATATGTTTCTCAGGATCTCCAAGCAGAAATGACAGTCAGATAGACACATGCGTAGGAAAGGAGAGGAAAGAAAAAGAAAAGGAAAGGATGAGAAGAGAAAGGAAATGATAGGAAAGGAAAATGAAAACAATAAAAGGGGTGTCTGGCACTGAGGTTTCACACTACACACAAATCTATGGCTGCGTAAGGGGTTAATATCGATTTCTGCTTAGTGGGTGGTGAAAGTAAATATCAAATAATGAGAAAGCAAACGGCTGCGGAAGATATTGATACAGAAAAGGAAATCTATAAAAACTTTTATGCAAACTCCACCACTTTAGAGGGGTTTTATACTACAGTACAGTGAACTGAGTGCTGCACTGCTTCTAACAGCACACTCCACTAGTGAGTAATGTAGAATGCATTTCTAGGTTAGTGGAATGCAGGCATCCGTCCCCACCCATGCCCATAAGCAATGCCACGGCTGAGAGGGATATCCTCATGCCGAGAACAGGATCATCCGTCAGGGGATGCTTTGCGTAAAATTTGAGACGAGAGAAAAGGGAAATCCGGTGGAATTTAACACATACACGAATTCATTAAATAAACACAACAGACACTTAGATCAACTTTTTTTTTTCTTTCTTTCTTAGGCAAACGCACACGATGAACGGTTACTCTCTCGCGCTACTCTTTAGCGAACGAACGCGTGCATGCATGCACGCACGCACTCGTGCGCGCGCGGACGCTTGTCCTACCTGCACGAGACCGTGATCTCCACTTTGGTGGCGGGAATGTTGCCGGTGAACGGGTCGAACTCGTACACCGAGGCCATGTCGTCCAGCTTGTCCATAACGTCTCCCTCCATGAGTAAAACGCGTGGCCCGGAACAAGCCAAAGACGCACGGAGTCACACGGAACCCGGCTCGGTTCCGCCCGGATTGAAAAACAAGCAAACAAAACAAACAAACAAAAAAAACCAAGACCAGGGTGCGAACCCCCCTGGTGAAGGGAGAGAGTCCTGTGACACTGTTTTAAAGTTGTTGCAGTAGGCAGTGCGGCGGCGGGAGGGAACCAGCAGGGCGCGCGGAGACAACAGCGGAGAGGAGAAGCGCGCGCGGACCTTTTCTTGGCGTTCGGTGCCGCACGTGGGCGCGGAGGGGAGGGGGGGGGGGGGGGGAAGAGAAAGAAAGGGCTGCGCGCGCCGTCCACACCGCGCAACGAGGCGGCAGCGCGCTCCACCCCCTGTGTTTGATCTCTCCCTCTCTCGCGCGCTCCCTCTCTATCTCTCCATCTCTCTCTCTCTGTCTCGCTTCGCGGGAGAACATCCATGTCCGCAGTGCTGATTTAAACGCCTGATCAACATCACAACTCTCATCTCTTCACTCTTAAGCAGACTCAGTGGTGTCTATCTACTACCTCTTAAAGATCTCTTCAACATTCTCATATGGTGCTCTGTACAGGATTCCGTTAAATCCGTTAAGTGTCTGGATTTAACCCAATACAGGTTAATGAGATCATAAACTCATTTCGCATTATTGTTGTAAGGCAGCATTTTGACGCGGCCACTGCTCAGTCTTCGCTGGAGTCACAGCCTTAATTTTTTTTTTTTAATAAAAAAAAAAAACATCTCCAGGATCCGGGTTCGAATCCCACCTTAGATCTGTGTGCATGGAGTTTGCATGTTTTTCCCGTGCTCGGTGGGTTTCCTCCGGGTACTCTGGTTTCCTCCCAGAGTCCAAAAACATGCAGATCAGGCTAATTGGCGTTCCCAAAATTGCCCATAGCGTGTGATTGAGCGTATGAGTGTGTGTGTGTATGTGTGCGTTCCCTGCAATGGTTTGGCACCCCATCCAGGATGTACCCCGCCTCTCATTTCGCATTCGCCCTATGTCACCTGAGATATTCTCCAGGCTCACCACGGCCCAGTATACAGAAGATAAATGGGTGAGTGGGTGAAGTGATGGCCACACTTTAAGGTTTCCTTTACAGTACCTATGATGAGCATAAAGAAGCAGAATGTGAATGCAAGCCTGTCTGATTGATGCACAAACACCTTTAGAAATACTGTACTGAACTATATTTTGCTTCCCTTTACAGAGTAAATGTTTTGCATTATTTACTATATACCTATTCCTTTATCATTATTAAAAAACAAATACAATTAATTACGTCTACCCTTCTATCTATTATCTATTCTGTTATCCTGGAGCCTAACCCAGAGAACATAGGGCACAGGGTGGGGTACAACATCAGTGTGGGAGGAAACCAGGGTACCCAGAGGACTCCCACCACTAGAAAAACCTTGCAAATTGCACACATACAGAAGTGCAGAGGCGAACATGCAAACAAACTATGCATGCTGGAAGTGAAAGGCGATTGTGCTTAACACAAGCCACCATGCCACCAATCAAATTATGTATGTACTTTAAATTACTGAAGGAACTAATTATGCGGCCTTGATAGAAATCAACAAGTAAAGGAAATGTACTACTGTTATATTGTTATATTTGAGAGAAAGCAGGAACTGAAAAAATATTGTTGCATCCTGTTATTAAAACTTGGGAAGACTGTAAAAGACGTGTGCACTTCAAGCTTAAAACCAATATAGCTGAATTTCAGTCAAAAGTGGTGAAAACAAAACAAGCTCAACAACAACTTGTGTCTTATTCATAGCCATGAACTAATCACTAGTGGTTAACCTTTCGAAAATTGCTGTTGTTGCCATTAACGCATGATCTGGACCTTTGTACGTGAGGAATTTCATGCTAGGGAAGCTTCACAAACTTTAGGTGAACATCCCTGCTATAGATCAATATCGCAGGTTGGATTGCAAGACATGCGTTTTGCTGAATGGATCGCCTTTTTTTAGATAATAGCATTTTTCATTATGTACTAAGAAGGAAATCAATAACAAATAATAGAGTACACTTTTAGGGGGGAAAAGTTCTGCCAAGGTTTTAAAGGTTTCATTAAATAATTAATTTAATAATGACCTTTTAGCATGTAAGAGTCATTGCAGTGCTTCAGTTATACTGTACATAGAAAGCGAAATAGGATAGATAAGTAAAGAAATGTGCATAAGAGCAAATTATTTTTGAGTTTGACTGAGACTTGATGCTCTGGATTTCTGTTCTGTGTATTTCAGCACTTCTGGAGTGGACAGCTCCACAAATTGTGAAAAGAGAATTCACCATCAGAAATTTTTCTCACTTCCATAATCGCTGGAGCAAAGGGGAGCAATACTATCTCTATCAATACAAACATCTAAAGCAGAAGGTTTTCCCTTGTCTGTAAATTCAAATCTACAGATTATTAGTTATACAATAAATAAGTGATCGCTGAAGGTGTAAATTGTCCATCCATATGTTGATCGAATTTCCTCGTGACTTTGTCACCCCTTTCTTAAAGGCACAAATGGTTCAGTCTACCCGGCACAAAGATTTATCATTTAAACATGGCTAATCGTGTTTTGATGCAGGAACTGTAACGCAATTATGCCATCCCGCCTTCCTGCGAGAAGACTAAATGTGAATATCATACATGAAAACAAAGAAAGAAAAGCTGCTGCAGTTTTCAAAAAGAGAAGATATTGCAAGAGCTACACTGCTGGTCCTGTCTCTTTCAACTGGGAACAAAGGAAAAATATTCAATGGACTATAAATTAAGTACTAATTGAAAACCTACAGTATTCAAGGATAGTCATACAGTCATAAGTAAGGTTTCTAAAATGGGTCATAAATGGATTATGAATTACGTTGCAAAACTAATTCTCAAGTTTGAACTTTTGACCTGAGATAAAAATAAATTCAAATGGTCTACATTTTGTATAGCTGAAAGTCTTGGGCACTTCTAGTGTGTTGAAAAACATAATTAACTAGGTGGCATTGTGGTTAGTGGTTAGCACAGTCACCTTGAACTTCCAGTGCTGAGATGTCAAACCTCAGGTCTGCTCTGGGTTTCCTCCCACAGTCCAAAGGCTGAATGTTGTTTCCAAACTGCTTGCAATGTATGATCGTTTGTGTGTTGTAATGGACTAGTCACTCATACAGGGTGAAGTGTTATGATCCAGTGTGTATCCCCCATTGTATCCTGAGTTATCCCCTTACACAGTATAGTTGAATAGACAATGGCTAGCCATTATAGTAACTGTTAAATTACCTTCTAGCATTAAATGTACATTTATTTAGCTGATGAGAGAATTCATACTGTGCATCTTCTTTCAATGCATCTTCCTTCCACCGTCCCAAAAATAGGTGATGAAAGGGGTAATTGAGTGTGTGAATATGAGTGGGCTTATCCAGTTTGTGTCCACACCTCACACCCAATATGTTTTGAAGTGACTTACAATCCAAGCAATTGAGATTTTATGAGCCTAAACCGTACTCTCACATAGCATCCCTATAATTTGAACTCAATCTTCTGATCACTAATTTAGAACTGTAATTATTAAACCATTACTCTATAAATATGACACACACACAAAAAAAAGAACACTTTGTTTAAAACACATCATTAGTAAATATACAAAGGCTTTGAGTTTCCGCTCCTTGTATGCTTAATGGATGTGTTCAGCCTTTAACAGTTTGCCCTGAATTTAACTTTTAATTAGTGTTTTGATTGTTAAACTGTAATAAAATAAGAAAATACACATTTCCTTTTTAAATATTGTTTTCTTTTTAAGGTGGCTTATACTGTACATTATTATTTGATTGTGAGAAACACTTTTATGCATTGGACAGACACCCTTATCCAGAGCAACTCATTATACATCTGAGGTTTAGGGGCTTTGATCAACAGTGGGCAGTTGTGGGGTTTGAACCTGGGACCTTCCAAACTGTAATCTTACACCTTAACCACTGAGCTATCCCTGATCCTAAGCTACTTTGCTTTTTTAATTGGTTTTAGAATTCATACACAACCAGGCTCCCCAAGGAATAATCTAAATATTTAGGCTAATTAAAAATATATATATATATATATCCATAAATTATGTAAATACCTGTTAGGGCTTGCTGAGAAATGTTTCCAGTGACCCGAACAGGTAAGAATGCCACATGTCACTGGTGTTTCTTCCACCATATCTTAATTCCCCAAGCAACAGCAAGCCATTAAAAGCAGCATGATTACTTTCAACCTCTTTCTGAACCCGGCTTTGGGTGAGTATACAGGCTTAGCTCCTGGAGGGAGTCACAAAGGCACTATGAAGATCTATGGACACTGACATAACCCGGTCTTGCTTGTTACGCCTCAGACCCTATCCGCCCCCTCCCTCCACCCCATCGGAACGAGGCTCGATTTAAAAGGCCATGCTGGAGCAAGTGGGCAGCTGGATCGAGGGTTAGTGGGTGGATGTCACAAGGATGTGCAGATGTGCCTTTGATGAAAGCCTGGCATAGCCTGTGGCTTGGAGGAGGAATGGGAGGAGGGACAAGAGGAAGAGAGACCTTTAAGTCTAATTGTGCACCATGTGGTGCCGGCAATTTAGATGTACTATGGGAAGCACGCCTTTCTCAACCATCAGTGCCAACCGAGACCTATTCATGCCTAACTCTTTTTATCCTCCAACTCCGTAGCAGAAAATGTGATGTATACTCAAGTAAGTCTGAGCTCTGGTATGATCACAGCTTGCTGCCTGATGGGACGTGAACTGTCAGAAGAAACAAAGATGGAGGGGTGGGAAAGTCATGTTTATCCAAAGCATCAGCCAAAGGCTACCATTCCCTGTGATTGTGGCGCTTTAATTACTGTATTTCTGCCGCATTGCGTCAAAGGGGCCAAAAATATCCCCATTCTGAATGCAATTAAGTGTAGTAAATTGAAGGGGGTAAGGACCAAATAAAGACCATCTCAAAAATGTGATAAGTTGATTAATAAGGGGAGAATGGGTTGGTGGAGTCAAAGCAGATCTGTCATATTCTGCTTGGCATTTGTGTGTGTGTGTGTGTCATCACCAGCATTGTATTACCGTTCATCACCATGGTGAGCCAAGATAGCAATCTAACAGAGAAAACAGCACACTACAGTTTTGCAGGTGTTCAAACAGTCACAAACCACTGTCCCATTGAACCCGCTTGCCAGGTAAACCATGAATAAATGATGCTTTAAAAATTCACAGGGAGTTAGTTTTCCTTCTGCCAGGTTTTACATTTTTTTTTGTAACAAATGTTTTAGATCATGAGTTCTAATCTCAGCATTGCACAGCGCACTGGATTAATCCAGGTTCTCTATGGGATCATGGAGCGCAAGCTGCCACCTTTTAGATATATTAGATGCTGCTCTGCCCAGCAGCTCTGCAGGTGGCTTATAGCATTACTTCAGTTCCTTTAGAGAGTAAAGGTCATCCTGAGGGGACCTCCTGAAGCTGGGAATGGAACTTGCACTCACTGGAGTGTTTGCAGCACGCATGGCACGTGATAAACCTGCAGGAAGCTAATGTTTTACCTGGATTCCAGATTAAAGGTCACAACTTTTTTTTACCGTTCCCTTTAGGAGGAGTTCTTGATATTCAATGGGACTGCGCAGGCGACGCGCGTGGCTGTGCACGGAAAATTCTCTCTCCGTTTAAACCCTCCGTGTCGGTGTGAGGATCGTAAGATAAGGACAAGAAGCATGGTAGAGTTGGCCTTTTACCCGACTGTGGCACTGATTTATTTCTTCGGGGTTCTGCAGGCGACTAAGACAGGCCGCGTGGAACTGCCTGATAGCGCTTCGGTGAACGTTTTCTGTCTGTTCGTGCTCATCCAGCCACTGTGTTTGGTGATCGGCGGCTATACGGGTATGGCTACGTATCTGATCAGCGCTTTCGTTTCGTACAACAGCCTGCCCTGGAAAAAACAGACGCCCAGTACAGAGGAGACAAAAAAAGAGTCGGCAAAGAACAAGAAGAAAATGAACAAGAAGACGAATTAGGAGCAACTCAGGGGTTCCAGTAGACCTTCGGCCTTCGATCTAACGAGAGCGTGTGAAGAGAATGAACTGCGAACACAAAGATTTGTCTCGAGAGCGTGTCAGGAGTCGGATCATTCACTTAGTGGAAAATCGGTGTCACACTAGTTGGCTATGCAACAGCAAAACCGAGCATGGTTTCCTCGGTGCGGCGGATATTCCACTCCATTCTCCACAGCGAATTTTGTTTTGTCTAGAGGACTATGTAAATGCAAATTCCCCTTCATTAATTCACTCATATGTTGCTTGGGGCTCACAGGAACTATGGTGCAACGCACTAGCTCGAGCTCATCGCTATTACTTGGACTGATTTCATCTGAAGTTTTGTTTTTTTCTCTCCTCAAGCACCCATAAATGGGAATTGGCCTACAACTACAAGATGGAGGATCTCTTTGTACTGCAGTCAATTATATTTCAGAATAAACCTTCAGGTTATATTGAGGAGAGCTCAGTCTCATGAACATTCACCGGCTTACTGATTTCAATCAGCAAACCTTGTACTCTGTACAACTGATACAACAATATTAGCTCTATACGGCCACCTCCCTCTTCGGCACTTTATCTCTCATAGCATGTACAATGGCAATAAATTCCATAACATGGTTTATTACAGCGCTAGTATTATTGCAAAAGATTCACAATTGACATCCAACACGTACCAAACCAGTAACTATGTAGTCTTTGTGATTTGTATCTAAAATGTTCTTTGGAAAGGAAACCTGTATTGTTAAAATTTCTGATCTGCTGAAACACCAATCTGCAGTTCGACACCTGCCATCGATTTGTTTTTTTCCCTATACTGATTAAAGAATGTTACATATAATTCGATTCTCAGTATATTAAATATAAGTATATAAGTATATTCTCAGTGTTTAAAGGTTTAGGATTTAAACACTGAAATATTTGGTATTAAACAATGAAAATTTGTTCAGTCGATGCCACGGATTAAGGAATTGATTTCCAAGAGATGAGAATTCGCACTCAGCAATACTGAATAGAAAATCATGGAACAAATACAAAAAGTAATACAGTATGCAGCCACTTTATAAGAACACAATGTTGTCCGAGATAAAAAAAAAAAATCCTATTACTACAACATTGGCAAAGAGCTACTTTTAGACCCATGGGACTTTTTGCTCTTGCAGTCAGTGGATCAGCTAGATTGCCAAGAGATTGTGTACTGTAACCCTGTAGACATTGATTTTCCCTAACAAAAAGGCACTAACCTTGAGCTACATTTAACTACATTTTTCTAGTCGAAGTCAGATAGGCATATCACACTGTAGAACATCCATGCACAGAGTTACTACTGCATGAAAACCCATAAAGTCCTGGATTAAATAACATTCAGTGTCAACAGTATACAAAGTGGAGAGGTACAGTATAGTAACTGAATCCATATACTGTATGTACTTTGTTACAGTACTTATTTTCATGTACCTGTACTTTACTAAAGGATACTTTTTTACTTTTGCTCCGATCACATGTACAACAAATTTCTGTACTTTTACTTAACTGTATTTCTTCATGCATTACCTAACAACATTAGAGCGTAGCATTTGAAGAGGACGTTTTATTTCATCCTGCTGACTATACTGTGTAACTGCACGACTTATCTTTTCTAATAACGTAAGAGAGAGAACATTTTTTTATGATTTGTTTCAAGCAAGTGGTTAAAGCATTTGGACTACGATATGGAAGGTCCCAGGTTCAAACTCCATGACCACCAAGTTAACACCATATATAACGTATAATGAGATAAAATAGTCACTCTGGATAAGGGTGTCTGCCTAAATGTTTTTTACTATGGTAAAACTACAGTGAGCTAATTCAAGCCCTTTTTTTTTAGTACAGTACTTAAATTAATTTGAATGCGAGTACTTTTGTACTTTTACTCAAGTATGCAATCAAATGGAGAATTTCTACATTTACTTGAGTAATATTTGCCATACTGAATCTCTACTTTTAGTGTACTTTGCACACCTCTGACTTTAAATATCCCTGTAGTGAAACTAAACTGTAAAAAGTATGTAGTTATGAAAGAGAGTAAAATCCGTCTTAAGAGTTTAAGTGCAGTAATGGTTTGAAGAGTTAAAGCACTGGGTTAATGATTGGAAAATACTGGCCCAAACACTCCAAGCTGCCAACTTGTTGAGCCCTTGAGCAAAGCCCTTAACCCATCTGCTTCAGGGATGCTGTATCCTGGCTGACCCGGCGCTTTCTTACTGGGATATGTGGAGGAATAGAATCATTTCACTGCGCTATATGGTACTATGTGATCTTAGGCAGACATTACCTAGTGAAAAATGTCTAATTTGAAAGATAAAAAGGTAAATTGAAGGCAAAATGCAGGTCCAGTTTTCCCAAATACAAACTGTTGACAGAAAGCGTAACTGAACTTGAAGGTGATGAATGCCAAATAGTCATAAAACAAATTGGATTCTTTAGTTTTAGGCTGCAGATGGACTCTGTGTTTGCATACTGCGTGTCCTCAACTGGGCCGAGTGATAGATGCAGGGGATGTTTGATGAGGTCTTAATGACAGCTGGCATTAAAGCCTCCTGTGAACTCCAGCAAGTTGGATGCTTTCTCGCTCCAGATCCCTCCCTGCTGTGTCAATCAAAGCATTAGCAGGACTCGCTGCTTCGCTCCATGGACCTGCTCCAGTTCGGCGGGAGACAGAGATAGTGCCTTGGAACGAGCTGCCTCTTCATCACTCACTCTCCAGCTTCATCAATCCATCCATCTCTTCCTGTCACTCTAAGTTACGTGTCATCTCCATCGCTCACGTCTACATGTTTTTTATTTTAAAATGATCCGTCTCCTTCTAATCCTCTGCTCATTATTACAGCTATACCTCACTCATTTCTTCCCTTCTTGTCTCTCTGGTGAGTTCTGTCATGTAGAGAAAGAGAGCTCGGTGAGTATCCAGAGATTCATACTCCCCTGCCAGCAACCAAATGAGCCCTGGCCACAGCAGTTCTCCTGCTCATAAAATTCCCATCTTCCCCACAGCCCTAACACAATCGGCTCGTTATCGCCCCTCCTCAGACTCTTTGGAAAAACAGCGTATTCCTACGCTGCACCAGTAGCAGGGGGTCGGGTAAAGCTGTGGCAAGACATGGCTCAGGAATAGAACAAGCATAGAGGCATGTCGAAGAAAGCAGATGTGCCTCAGTGAGAGATCAGCAGTATTTTCTGCTAATGATTTGACTAGGCATGCTGCTTTTGATTTCAAAGTCTGGCCTCAATGTCTACACTGTATAAAACCAGGGCTGTATAAGAAGTATAAGTGTATTATAACCTACTCAAGAGCAAATAACGGGTTCTAAACAGATAACGTACAGGGTGGTCTCGATCCGCTGGGATTTTTCCTTGAAAATTACACATGCAGAAGATAAATTGGAACAAATGCAGTCACTATTCTTTGAGAACCAGTCCAGAACAATTATTGCACTAAAGAAGGAAAATAATCTCTGGAAATAACTCTCAGCCTTTCTACATTAAGAAATACATCTCTAGCAGAAGAATAAACAGGCCCGAGTCTGTACGTCGGCATATAAATAATGAAATACCATTATTTCAAGACATACTGCTAACACCAATGCGTACACTTCCCAATAGAGCCATTTGAGGAGTCTATACAAACTCTGTTATTTATGCTGCCAATTTTTATCATACCTTTGTACCAATATACAAAATAATAATAATAATAATAATAATAATAATGCTGAAAAAAAAATCTAGAGCTTGATCTAGATTCCTATGAAAAAAAAAAATGAAATCGATCTAAATTCATTACAAAGGTTTATCCAAATCCTAACATCTGAGCCATGATTTTTGTTCATGGATCATGCATTTAATGTTTGAGACATTTGGATCTGTCACTCCTACTTTGTATAGAACTGATTTTGCAGCTACACGAAAAATAAATGGTTTCCTGTCACTTCTCAGCATTACTAAGATTGTTACCTTTAACCCGAAACCCTGATGTGCCCCTGTGACCCACGTTCACATCAATCTCCCTGACCGAAGTCACGAGAGGCGTGTAAATCCTGACAAGCCGATAAGCTGAATCTGAGCAGGGAAAGCAGTACAGTGTACCCGAGAGTAAAGAACTTTATTTTAAATAACAGTGAGTTATGTGCTCGTTGGGTTCCTCCCTGCAAGAACACAGCTCCTAGAGAGCCCCACTTCCTCCTTCTCACCACTAATTGCCCTCGTCCATCATGTCCCCATGGCGTCTCGGAGCTGCGGCAGCTAAACGATGACAATCTGCGCTGGAAACGAAGACGTACGAGCGCACATTGACTGGCACTTTCATTTCAGCAGCTACTGAGCTTCGTGCGAACTCTACTACCGCCACACACTCGAGCCTGGACTGCTTTAGCACTCGATAAAGAGCGCGCATTTGGATTAGCACAATCTTTTCTCATTACGTGCTTTGGTGAATTTTTCTTTTGACTTTTTTACAGATGGAAAGGTGAGAGAAGTCAATAAGGAGGAATTAGAAGGTGAAGATTTGTCATCACTCCAATCAAGGATGCAAATATTGAGCTAGATACAAACAAATGGAGAACACTTCGAGATTGTGATTGGGCATGACATTTAGGCACCTGCTGAGGTTTACACCAATGCAATGAGTCAAAAAACAACAACAAAAATAATAATTTAAAAAATCATCATAAAGACAAAGTATATGAAAAAACTGACACATTATAAAAACAAACAATCAGAATTAAATACATAAAAAAAAAACATTCACTCCGTTCCACTGATTTTGAGCCAGTTTTTATTTTTTGTGCAGCAATGCTTAATCAATCATTAAATAAAAATTAAGTACAATATTTACAGTCAAGTTTTTTGTTTTTTTTTCCCCCACCCATATGCACATGTAAAAAAAAAAAAAAAAACACCGCTGTAGAAACATTTCCAGTCCTCGGGAGGAGTCTGTGCAATAAAAAGGCACCTTTGACCGTGTTGTTTTGCCGCTGCGTGATGAACCTGCTCTCTGCACGTGCCTTCGCCTGCCTTCCCTGACACCCATCAGCTAGAGCCTGCGCAAGCTTCAATCTCTGCTCACCTTTTGTGTAACGAACGCTGAATGTATATAGTGACATATGTTTCTGATCGGGGACGTCCAATCTTCAGTCCTTTTCCAGTTCTCATTAAAATGTGTAAATGCTTTCCATATTGCATAAATAAAAAAGTCAGAAAAGCCTTTTGGACAAAATTATATATGATATATATACACACGCATGTGTATAGTACTGTGCAAAAGTCTTGAGCCATCCCTCATTTCTTCAAAAAGCTTCCAAAGAGCCGGACTTGCTTCTATTTTTAATGTAGTCTCGAGAAACAATTCTCCAGCTTTCCTAATCGACTTTTTGGCTCTCATTTTGTGCAAGTTTTTGGCTCCAGTCCCTCTACCTGACCAGGTTTAGAGAAAGAGACAGGGTGCCAACGCATCACAATGCATAAACGCACTCACACACTCATTCACACAATATGGGCTATTTGGGAGCGCCAATTAGCCTAATCTGCATGTCTTTGGACTGTGGGAGGAAACCGGAGCACCCGGAGGAAACCCACGAAGCACAGGGAGAACATGCAAACTCCATGCACACAGTGGTGGAATCGAACCTGACCAGGAATCGAACCCGGACCCTGGAGGTACAAGGTGACAGTGCTAAGCACTAAGCCGCCATGCCACCACCTATGAATCAATCAAAGATAAAAAATATCTCATTTAAGGCATACACCAATGAAAAACAGGTGCAGGTGATGACAGATGATCAGGCCACTGATTAGTATAACGGTTACATAAACAATCAGTTTTTAAATTGTATTTTTTGGCACATGAAGAAATGAGGGGTGTCGAAGATTTGCACAGCACTGTACCTGTTTGTATGCATGTCTGTTGGTATATCTTTAATCTATTCCTGATGATTGACAGATACAGTATGTCTAAAGGTTGCAACCATCGCTGAGCGTTTAAAGGGCAGCGCTGAGGATCAGTGTAAGTAGGTTAAAGGCTTAGAGAAAGAGAGAGTTGGAGCATAAGGCAAAGGTGGGCTGGCTACCACCACACTGTCTTCATTAAAATAAGAAAGCAGCAGCAGCAGTGCGAAGCCCAGGTTAGTGCACAGATGATTGTAGATACCTATAGTCAGGCACTGACATCCTCCCATATGCAGAAAACAGTGCAGTGTTGACAATGTACAAGTTATTTCTGCCTCACGTTCGGGCCATGCAAAAACAGAACGAAAAGGAAGGAAATAAATAAGGATTTGGTTACATCGTGTTATAACGGTTATGTTTGTTTGAGCACCAAAAAACTGCACGACTGTGAAAACACTTGCGAATCTAGGAGCTGTTTTTCTACATCACACACTGTCCAAGGAGTTTACTGTATTGCGGTCGTATCCACAGCGTGAAGTGGAGGCCATTAAATCCACATTTCATTCAACACACACTTAGAGGTTATATCCCTCTATTTCACAGTCTCTGAGCACTAGCCAAATAAAGCTTCGTTCCCACTTATTCCATAGTCAACATTCGTCATGAAACAATATGAAAATAGGAATCATTCAAAAGAAAAGCTCTAAAATGCCTTCATTTCTACAAATGAAATGAATACGGCCAGACATACTGTACAGACTCTTCAGCTCACTAATGAGGGAAATGCTTTAGAAAAAAAAGAAAAGAAAAAAAAAGGATTTGTTTTCAAAAAGCAACGAAAAAAAAACAGGTATTTACTGTAGACTCATTAGTTTAGCAACAGCATTAAAAAAAAAAAAAGAGTAGGAATGGCTGGAGGATGAAAAATCGAGGAGGAACAAACACAAACAGAATAAATATGTGCTGAAATTATCACAGGTCAAAAGCTTTGGCAACAAGTTTAGTGATCTGTCGCAGTGCTCCAAATCACTCATTTAACTACAAATATGGTTTTCACAGGGTTATATAGCTTCAAAAAAAAAATCTATTCAGCCCTAAAAAGTACAGATAGAAAATGGATAGATATATAGATAGATAGTTACAGTGTGTACTTTTGTTGTGTGTGTGTTTGTGATGTGGTCCCAGTGGGTCTACTATCCTTTTAGAACCTTTGGAAAGCTCAAAGGAAGAAGATGATTTAGGTGGGTGATGTGCCAATACTTTCGCACACGCTTCAAAAGAACATTCAGACCCGCCCTCTTTCTATTTATATCATAAATCGCATAAACATTAGGTGTTTGTCTGGGCTGGTGATGCATTATTATGTGACAAATAAAACACTACTGTGGTGTGCGGTAACAGCAACATATTAAACAGTTGAATAGTTTCCAATAGACAGTTTTATCCTTCTTTTACTACTGACGTGTGCAAACATCTACAGTTTTTTATTAATATTTAATATCGAATGACGTATTGTTTATCCATCGTCACGTTTAATGTTATGTCACATCACTAGTCTCTTTCTGTCTTTATTCACAAAAAAGATGCAAAATGATCCTGAAGTTTACTTCTGACTTTTACACGCACTGGAACTGGAGACTCCTTCCTCGAATTTTAAATTGATCCATGATTACACATAAACCTTTTTTTTCCCATTTATGTGGTATGTCTACTACACAAGTCCCCTGTTACTATAGCAACAAAGATGAGCGCATTAACATAAATCTTGCAGCTGGACGTACAGTCAGAGCTTCTGTTCTTGGAAATAAATAAACCGAGCATAATCGAGAATTCAACAGCGCTGTGGTGTAATCTCATAATAAACACTGGGTTAAACAGCAGCTTGACATTTTTATAAGAAAACTGTTGTATTCACATAATAGCACGATGGCATCATTAAGACGAAATCCTCCATTCTTTGCTTGAACAGTATCGTATTAAATATGCAGAAAAACTATGGAGGGGCGGGAGGGGGGATGGGGGGGGACCGGCTCACGGTTTTAATGGGAGACCGGCTCCTTAAACACGGCGCATTTTGCCACGATCTGTGCTGCGGGGCTTTTAGCACAGCAAAGCCATCCCTCACAGCTGGAAATCAGAGCTTGGTCCTGACAGCCGAGCACCCACCGACAGCTGCTCCTACAGATATAGATGCGCCAGGGGCCGCACAGAAAAGATTAGGGTGATAAATATGTTTCATTAAATAAGACAGTAAATCTGGGGGCCGGGAGAAGAGTGCAGCCCTGGAAGATGATGATTGATGCTCTAAAAATACATACCAGTGTTATGCCAAGACACAACCTGCCATCGCCCACATACCCCATCAGGAGTGTCGGCTCCTCTGGCACCAGCAGGCCAGTTTCCTATTTCGTTTAATAAACAACTGGTGTTTTTTTTGTTTTTTTTTGCTTTTGCTGTTTTTATTTTAAAAGGTGAGCAGAGAAAAAAAAACACGGCTTTGAAGCCGACCTACTTCTCGACACTGCTCTCTGCATATTTTAAAGAGATGCAGTGGAAAAAAAGGAAATTGGGATGGATCCTATGAGATAATTCCAGACAGAGACACAACTTGTGTCTAGCCCAAAGGACTTTTAGACTTATTTGATGTTCTGCCGTTTTTTTTTTTTTTTTTTGCTTTATATTTCACAGATTTTTCGGAATAAAATAGGTCTGTGGGACTGCAGATCAGGGCTTATCAGTGGTTTTGCTAAATAAAATCCCATGGATGCACACACTGGTTTATTTTATGGTTATTATCCAACTATTCAAATATCAGGCACGTTTTATAAACACGTATAATCCAGATTCTGACTATTTATTGGTGCTGTAGATTTTTTATCAGTCCTGATTGACATTATTTATAGTTTTTTTTTTTTTTTTAGTTATTTACAGTAGATCTGGATTTAACTCCCCAGTCAGTTCAGCTAATGACTATAAGAACTCAAAAACAACTTGGGGCACGATTTTCACAACTAAATTAGATATTACTCATTGACCCCCAAATGATTCCTCTCACACCCCTGAAGAAACCAATGTTTTTACATCTCGGTAAGAATTGTTGCTATCCTATTAAATATTACATGTAATCCCCCTAATACTGCACGTCCTTAGCAATAAAGCTAAACAAAATGTTCAGCATGGGTCAGGATTTTAGCTTCACACACTACAAAGCTGTAGTGATGGTCAAAAATTATTTCCATTAGATTACTGTATGTTCTGTTAAACAGCACACCATTACTATGATACCTTGGTAAGTGTATCTGCCATTCCCGGCATTAAAAACAGTCCGCAGTCACTCACTTAGGTTAGACTGAACTGAACTGATCGAGACCTGATTCTCAGTAGGAGAAACCCACTAAAGGAAAGTCTCATTCTGCCTGCTCGAGCACTAGAGCCTTCATTAGAGCAAACTGTCGGTTTTATTGCACACTCCAGGCCGCTGCTGGCCCGAGTTTATTGAAGCCAGTGTCTAAAAGTGTCCGCTCAGCAGAGTGTGGATAAGGGGCTCGCCGAGTTCAGAGAGCGAAATAGACTGGGAGAAGGAGGTGGGCTAGAGCATCGAGCGCAAACATCTGACAGGGCTCCGGACCCGAAAACGCGTTTAAACCTGAGGTAGAACACTGAACTTTCACAGCACGGAGAAAACCATTGTTTGAAAAAGGAGAGGAAGCTGTACAAAGATTTCTTAAGCGTGTTCGAGATGACGAGGGATTAAGAAGACACAGAGTCCGTATTAGATTGTGTTAAAGTCATAATAAGTAGACACCTCTACAGGCCAAGGCGACTGTGCAAGCACTATTACACAGTCATGTCCTGGAAGAAGCTCCATTTGTATCCAGACTCTCCAGAGAACCTCCACCAGATGGTAACAGAAAAATCAAACTCCTTCTTGCTTCCAGTAGGACGCTCGCTATGATGAAGTCGGATATTCAGTCAATCAAAAAAGCAGAAACATATGGGTCTCTGGGGGGTAAAAATTGAAAAGTGATTTTCCCCACCATTTGGCTCAGAACTGATTTCCCAAGGCCTCCATATTTAGCCTGGTTTTATCCTTGAAATAATAAATAAACAAAAACGGACAGCAGCTACATCTAAAGTGACACTTTTTTTTCTTCTTCAAAAAGGAATTGGCACAGAAGGACACTTTCTGTAAAGGTTTACGTGCGGCGTAAAACACGCGCGCATCTCGTTATTTGGTGTGTGGTTCAAAAATACCAACATGGTGGCACTTTAGATTCACTATTGCCTTCATCTTCTTATGAACATTCTTCCGTTACGAGACCTTTATCTGGCACTGGAGCTCCAGACTGTGACCTCTGACCTCTGACCTCTGCGGACAAGCCAAGTCACCTCGCGGTCGGCAGCCTGACCAAAGGAACGTAGACCAATGCTGGCTTTCGTTAAAGCTGTCACCTCTTCTTTGCGATCCTCAGGTTCCAGATCTTCACAGTCCTGTCACTGTGGGAAGAGAGGCAGAGCGATAAAAATGTGAGTGAACAGAAAATAGGAACAAGAGCAGGATGAATCTTCAAACAGGCTGACAGGAACTCCTCCGCAGCACGTATGTGGCAGACATCAAAACCGGAAAGTTACCACAAAAAGGAACGTTAAACCTTTCTCTATTCTATTATAAACTGTGTTTGATTCTAGAGGAAGGATTTAACCCTGAGTGTGTGGGCTCTTATATAACACACACTCACTCTATGTCTAATAGAGCAGAATCCTCAAAGCTCTCTAAAAGAAGTTATTAAGTCTTCTACTGCATGACAAGTGCAGAGGCTATTTAAAATTTCTACTTTGCACTTGTAGTGAATTTGGTGGAATATAAAGTGACTTATTTAAGTACAACTATATTATATTATAGCAGTGAATAAGAAGCACCAGGTACTCAGGATTCAACGAGGCGTGAGACAGACAACAGTTCTCAGCTCTAGAGTTTGGGAAAGGACACAATTAAGAGGATTTATGCCCTCGGGTTAGACTCTATTAGACCTGCAACAGAGTTCTGTGCTTGGGAAGAAGAATCCTGTTAAAGGCAGTGAGGGCTACAACTGAGTTTGTCATCCAATTTAAGTCAAGAGTTTTTCTTCTTTTTAGAGAAAAAGTGGGCGAGTCAAAGAGAAAAAGAAAAAGAACTCACACTGGGAGTGAAGAAGAGAGAGACCGCAAGAACGTGAAAGAGCAATAAGAGAAGGAGAAGAGACAGCAGTGAAGGAAGTGTGTGAGAAAGGCAGTACCAGAGAGCAGAGGCGGAGGGGGTTAGTGGAGCTCAGGGGAGGCTGGTGGCTCGGCCCTTGATGGCCAGAACACGGCGGGGCAGGCAGGGGGTCAGACCCGGAACATAACTCCATAACTTCACCCGACAATCACTGCACACACACACACACACACACACACCGGCAACGTGGCCAGAGAGAGAGAGAGAGAGAGAGAGAGAGAGAGAGAGAAGAAAAAACATGAGAACAGAAGTAAAACAAAATAAATAGGAAAGAAGAAAACAAAGGGAAAAAGAATGAAACAGAGAAAGAGGCAGAGAGATTAAAGAAAGAAAGTCAAACATAAGGAAAAAAGGAAGATAATAGGAAATAGAAAACAAGAAAGAAAGAAACAAAATGATAGAAAAAAGAGAAAGAAAAAAGAAAAGGGTTTAGAGGAGTGGAAAGAAAATTAGAGAAAAATAAAGGTAACAAGTTGACGAGAAGAATGGACAGAAATAAATAAAAAAGAAAGAAAGAAAGAAAGAAAGAGTATGAGAGAAGGAAAAAGGAAAAGGAGAAGTGGAAAAAAATTAAGAGAAAGGTAAAAAAAAAAGAGGTGTGAAGAATGAAAGAAAAGGTTAGTAGCAGGTTAGTTAGGATGCAGAAGTCACTTGTGTGATGTTTGTTGTATTTAAGCTCCAGTCAGCAGGCAATAAGCTGCAGCAGCAGAGCTCTAATATTTCTAGGTTACATATTCAGAAGTCTGCTCAGAACACAGTACCACAGATGATGTGAGATGGAGAGATGGGTATTTAAAACAAGCTTCTCTACATGTCCAATTCTAAGCATGAACTCTAGCCTGAAGTTTGTACCTGGAGGCAGTAAATATCTGTTTGGAGTTGGTGCAGATGGCGTTGATTGGGCTGTCATGACCCTTGATTTCTCCAATAGGTGTAAAGTTGTCCACGTTCCAGACCTTCAGCATGCCCGCCCTGCAGGCACTGAGCAGCATGGGTCGCCCGGGCACGTAGGCCAGCGCACACACCCAGTCCTTATGGGCGTTTGGGATTTGCTGTAAAGTAACACAACACAAAGCATCTGCTTTTAAGGTAGCGTTTTAATCCAATTCAATATGAAGTGTAAAAGTCAGTCTACTAATCAGGAGATGAAAAGGAGTGTCAGAATTATGGAGCGGTTTTACGATTCATACCCTGTAAAATAAAGTAATTCGCCTGAAGGCTCACAAAGCGCTCGTCAAGCAAAATGTGTGATTGCTCGCACTGGGCACGGGATGAACTGCTAATTGGGACGACCGAAACATGTTTTGTCAATTACATTACCACTGGACAATCTCATGCCCCGTAATTACCTCGTAATATATGGAGCGGTCATAATCTACGGTGTATACGCAGATACAAAACATTTCCTAGCACAAACTTCCCTTTACGCTTGCAAATTGTGACTGGCCCCTGCACAAAGGTATGACATGTCTAATATTGAACAATATTAACCTTGAACTGACTTTTCTGCTCCTGCACATTTAATTAGCTAATAATAAAAGGCGGGAATGAGTCAATTAACAAAAAAATTAACTACTTATCCTCTGGAGATGCTCAGGCCACTGAGAACTCTTTCTTGTTAAATGCCCAAAGTTTTAACCACTTGAGATTAGAAAACGAACCCAGACAGCTAAACAAGACGCAAGGGACAGGTTAGCAAACAATGTTTACTGCATCAAGGATCTCAAGCTCTTCTCGGTACCACAGAACAAGCAGTTAGTGAAATTGAGTATTGTTACTCTGTGATTTCTGAATTTCCAAAAACAAACACGATGATGATGATTATTATTATAATACATCTTAATTAAAAAATTAAATTAAAATAATCAGTAACAGGGTGGTACAGCACGGTGGCGTAGTGCTTAGCTCTGTGGCCTCGACTGGCCAGGGTCAAGGGTTCGATTCCCGCCTCGGGTCAGTGTGCATGTGGTTTGCATCTTCTCTTGGTGTTTGTTGGGTTTCCTACAGGTACTCTAGTTTCCTCCGACAGCCCAAAGACATGCAGAGTGAGTGTTTGAGTGTATGCATGCTTTGGGGCCCTATGGCACCCCGTCTAGTGTGTACCCTGCTCCTGAGTCTCCCAGGATAGACTCTGGGCCTCCCGTGAACGTCTACAGGATAAGCTGTATAGAAGATGAATTAATGAAAAGTAACAGGATGATGTCCAGTGCAAATAAGTAATATTGCAAAAAACCTGTATGCTATGTCAAGCATACACATTCCTGTAAATGTCCTGTTGCCATAGAAACACAAATGTGCATTAATGCAAACATGTGATTTAAATTAGAACCAGAGCTTATAAATAAATCTACATCCTCCGACCAAAATAAACTACTATTACAACTAATGTAAAAATAATAATAATAATAATAATAAGATACAGCTGTTAACCTGGTAATCAACATCTGCTACAAATGCACCAACGAGTCCGAGTTTATACTGTGACAAGGCATGGCTTTCCTGAAATGGAGCGCTTTACAGAGATGTGGCTCATCGTCACTATGCCAAGCAATTAGTTCTGCCCTTTTCCCAGAAAGGCAAGGAACATCTACACTGAGTGGGTGATTGCTTCGAAGCATAAGAAACCATTAAATCCCTGTCAGGAAGAAATCTCACAGCTGTTAGTGTGCCAGTTCTGTCACTACCAGTGGAAAATCAAGGAATTTCTACTCTGACTGACAATGTACCAACTGGCCCAGTATTAGCTTTAGAGCACAATTAGTTTTTGAAGAAAAAATGAAAATAAATACTTTATTAGATACTGAATCCAGTTTAACCGCTGTCAAATATAGAAGCTGTGAGGCACTTATATGAGGCAATTATCATCAGCAAGCCAGCTTATTCATGCTATGGCTCACAAGGCTAAACAGTGTATTTCTCAAAGGAACAAGAGAATCATAAAGAAAAGCAATACATTTATATATAACTAGTTATATACAATCGCATGGAAGTTAATTGCTCTCATAAATTTTTTTTTTTTTTTATGTACAGCGGCATCTGTTGAATTTTGAGATTTTTTTCAAGGTCGATTTATTTAATTTTTTATGATACAAGGGCGTTTTCCATTTACATTTTAAAGTAGCATATCTTATCTTCTCTTTCTTTTTTCACAAACATGTTCAATGTACAGACACAATTTTATTATATATATATATATATATATATATATATATAGTAGACAATTAACACATCAAATCTTACATGCACCCCTTGCATTTCTGCTATCGCTGTCATACCTGAATCAGTTCCTGCTGCTCCAGATCCCACTTTTTGATCCCGTTGTCACGAGAGCCGCTAAACAGCACGTCGCCTTGAACGGCCAGGCACTCGATGCCGTCATAGTGAGGCGGCTCAAAGTTGTGAGCCGGACCGATGTTACCCTGCATGCCTTCCGAAACATCAAACACCTGTGAAGGTCACAGCGGCACAAAGAGCATGAGGCTGCATGTTGCTTGTGCTTTCTCTGGACCGTGCATGGTGCGAGACGTGTGAACAAAGTGGCATGGGTACCTTCACATAGTGATCCTTTGAGCCGGTGATGACCTGGTCTTTGCCTCCACCGGAGTAGCCCACCGTTAGACACATGACTGAGCCGATGTGACCGGTCAGCTTCCCTGAGGCCTGCATTCTACAAATGTAAACACATTCACTTCACTCACTATTACAATCATATGTATTATCTAGTACTGGGGAAAGTGGCGGCTCAAACAGGGTAAGGCCCTGAGTTACTGATCGAAACGCGACCCCAGCACCGCCTTAAACCTAAAACCTTAACCCTATATGCTCAGGTGCGCTGTATCCTGGCTAACCCTGTGCTCTGCCCCCAGCTTCCTAACTATGATATGAGGGGGGGAAAAAAATACATATTTCACTGTGCTGTAAGGTACATTTGTCAAATTATTGAATCTTAATTTTAGTTACAGTTTGAGTGAATGCCAAATATTTTCATAGCTAAGAAGCATGTGTAAGTACAGTGGTTTATTAGGGATGCACAATTAATACTTATTAAAAACTTTTTGCTTCTTTAAAAATTGTGTAACTGTGCTACACATTAATATGGTTTTCAATACTGCTTAAATTTAGGATGTTGTGTGACTATTGTCATTTTATTTAGGTTGAAAGATATTTTAAAGCAAATGTAGATTTCAAAACAACGAGTGGGGGGGAAAAGCCACTGATTTTTGGATCTACTATTCTCATGAAAAAAAGCTAAATAATCAGGATTTATCCTTTTGCCACTAAACAGCGACCCACATATATACACAAAACATAGCCATTTTTAAGTGTTTCTTATCATGACACACATGCGGGCTGAACAGAAACTCAAAATACCCAGCTACCCACTTGAGGCTTATGTATACAAACACTGAAACCACTTTTCAGGCCCTCGTTATGCCTTATGCCAACATGTTGTCAGATTAGAAAGAAGCCTAGTGTGTATCAGGTGTGAAAACGCAGGTGGGATTGACTCACAAGCATGTGGGAGTACAGCCCTTTAAACTACGAGGGTGGGTCAAAAATGATCTGCCGTAGAATTTAATTTAATCAACTTTGTGTTATTTTCGGACAAATGCAGAATTTTTCTACATAATCTCCTTCCTTTCAACAAACTTTCTCAATCTGTCAAGAGGCTTCCGTATTCTCTCATTAGGAAATGTTTTTTCAGGCTGAGCTGCGAGCTACGAATGCACCACTGTCTTCAAGTCTTCATCAGAAGTGAATCTAAGTCCTGACCAAGCATGTGAAAGTCAAATGGTGCAAGATCAGGACTATAGCAAGGATGCGATGTTGTCATCATCTGTGGATGTAGACGGGCGTTCGGCTCCTTATAGATGGATAACACTTCTGCAACCTTCCTTGAACTTGAACTCTATGTATTCATCCATAGTCCTTCGCAAACAAAACACTTTCTCCATACTGCGCACAAAGACTTCAATAAATAACAGCACCAGGTAGAACCTCAGACCACAAAAAACGAATCACTGCACGCTGCAGTTCTTTCGTGCAAATCATAAATCATCCATTTTTGCCCGCACCGCATTTACAAATTATCTGATGCATCACGTTCACACCTGCACAGCAGTGAGTAGGGAGACTGCAGTCTTGAATGGAAAGAGCTCATAAGTTGTAATATAACCGTTTCAATATTTAAAATTTTTTGATCAGATACCGCACACGTTTATGAATTCCAAAAGCAAGTATTTACATGCTACATGGATTAGTAAATGTTATTGTTAGATTATTATAGACACACAGCCACTGAGACACTGTATATAGTTTGTCAGTTCAAGGATATTTTCTAACATCCAGCCTTAAAATATCTAAATGGATGCAGAGTTGTAACCTCTGGGAGTTATAACATTCATAAAGTTTGGATTTTTAACTACCGCCAGAACACGAGTGGCTACAGGCTTAAACATAGAGTTGACATTTAGTAAAACTGACATTTAGAAAAACTGACATTCATTAAAACATTCAGGAAAGCTTTAGCTGTATGTTTAAAATGTATACATCATTACTTCCCTATTACGCCTGTTAAACACATAAACAAGCTGAAGAAAGCTTAATTGCAGTGAATTAAGCCATGCTAAACCAACATTTCCCACTTTCTATTTATTAACTCTTCCACACATTTGGATATACATACAAATTAGCCAGAAGGCACATCCTGACTGTGGAGCTGTTAAAGAAAATGAGCATAACATAGCCACGGGTACAGGAGTTCATGTTAGCTGAGGTCACTTGAGAGCACGATGTACGTGTTTATGCATGCAGGTTCTTACATAATTAGCCAGATGTAGCAGGTTGACCAGAGTTGTTTACCTGTTCAGGTCCCAGGTTCGAACCGTGTTTCCTGCTGCAGCGTAAAGCACGGAGCCGGATGGGTTCAGGGCGATCTGGTTGATCTGGTATTCACCCTGGGTTGCGGTGATTGTCCGGGTAGTGGTGCCAGCACAGGCATCTCCTGACACAACCTGACCTGAGGATCTAGAATCAAAAAGAAAGAAAGAAAGAATAGTAACTGAGACTAACTAATTAAAATACCTAGCATTAAAAATGTGTTATTATAAATAGCATTTGTGTGTCTGAGGACTGAATTATAGTACGAATTCAGACATGTGCATATTGCAAGACTGACCACCGGGGGCAGCGTCACATGAAAAACCTACTGTATACATTTAGACAAAAAGATTTGGCAAAAAACAGAAAACAGTCTGAAGCCAAAAATAAAGTTGGATCCCATGTTTTACATGAGGAATGAAGCATTAATGTGTAACTTGCTGGGTGGGTTGGGGGGATCTTACATGATCAATAATAAACCGAATCAATTCTCACTAAATTAGTCAATTTTCTAAATGTGTTTCTGAAAAGTCTGCGATTCACTCGTCCGTAATCAGCAGAATTGGCTCATGTATTAATGTATCTCATTTGCATTCAATTTGATTTAAGTTCAATGTCTTGAACTTGAAAGTCCTTTGAATCTTGAATGAATCTTGAATCTTGAAGATGTTTGGGATAACCTGAGAACTGACGAGGTACTCACGTGAAGGTGCGCACACACTTAGCCGAGTCACGTATGTCCCACACTTTGACGTAGGATGTGGAGACAGTAAAGACGAGGCCGGAGCTGCTGCAGTATTTGACAGACACCACGTTGTTCGGATGTCCCCTCAGTGTCACTATCTCCTGGCCGGTCACCAGGTTCCACATCTTACACGTGCGGTCTGAGAGGGAACAGACAATCGGGTAAAAAAAATAATAAAAAAAATACAGCTTTTCATTCTATTCTTGTGTGGGTTTTTTTTCTTTTGTTTTTTTACACAAGGTGACCAAAAGTGTAAATCTGTGTGGTTGCATAAATATGTTGTTGATGGTCTTTCAGTATAATTCACAAAACTATAAAAGGAAAACAAAAAATTTTTTCTAATTTAGAAAAAACCTTTCCTTATACAGTATAACTCCACACAAAAACCACTTCACTGTGAACTCTTGTGCTCGCATCCCTCTTTAGGGCTACAACCTGTTCTGTCTTTCCAAATTGTTGATGTTTCTAAAACATCAGTTATCATCTTTTATGCTCACCTGAGTAGACACGCTTAACTGAGTATCCTGAATAGCTTGAAAGCCCCACAGCCGATGAACACACTAATGCGGCTCTCTACGGCTCCATAGTCCATATGGTTTATGAGCTAACAAGCAGTATGTGCCATCAGGGCTCATTATGACGACAGGCTCCACTAATGCTTCTGGATCCATTTCACAACACTGGGGCTGAGAAAGAGGGGCAAAGTACATTTCACCTTAAGGCAGTGACTTCGACTGTCCCCTTTCCAGAACTTTTATTGTACAGTGGAACCGTTGGGTCTGGGTCTTTCATGAACTATATACAGGCTGGCCTGTGTATACACTAATTTAATCGATGAAAAATCCTCAAAAACTGGTTTAAAAGCCAGATCCCTCCTTTGAACAGATTGAACATTTTATCTTTTCCACTCTATGGCTCACAGGCCCTTCTTCCACACTCATTCTGTGCTTCAGAGGCTTTGTGCATAATATGAGGCTGCTGAAAAGTTCACAAAGGCGTGTGGACTGTGGTAAGAAAGCACACAGAGAATGCAAACCAAATTGATTATCTGGCTGTGTGAGAGTTTGTTCTTAATACTCAAATACTCTAATATAACAAAAGCGTGCACATCTATGTGTGTGTGCGTGTGTGTACCTTTGGATCCTGTAAAAAGCAGCTCATCAGTAGCATCCAGGCAGAGCACAGGCTTCGAGTGTCCCTCAGCTACGGCCACGCACTGCAGAGGAGCTGTTCTACCCCCCTTCAGCCCCGACATGGGACTGATCACGCCCCTGCACCGAGATACACATGTTCAGGGAGTGCAAGCACATGCAAAAATGGTGTTTGCTTGGTTTTTATTTTTGTGTCAAAATATTACAAAGCTTAGGCGTTTCTCAAAAGGCTTTTCTCCCCAAAGCCCCGCTTTTCCCCGCCTCCTCCTCCATACCTCCATACCTCCATGCTCCATTTTCCTCCATCGTTCTTGAGTTCATTATCAGTATTGGGCTCCTTAATCTGCTTCATCAAAGCCCGGCTGGGCTTCGTGTGACAGACAGAAATCGACCAAAACAATGGAAGTGCTTTCATACCCGAGGCAGGTGATAATTAAGGCCTGCTGAGCTGTTTCTCTAAGCAGCGTGAAGGTGATGAGTGGAACTAAAGAAAGGTGGTGTAGAAACTGTAGCTGAGCTGATATTCGAGGCTTCCAAAATTAAACTAGCAGAGGTTTCTTTACTAATGGCAAAGAAAGAGGTGTCAGGATATCTGAGCCAGCGGCCAGAGTTGGCCTGCATTCACGCAGATTTGGTCGTGACTAAAATGAGAGTTGAGAGATGCCAGGGTTTACGCCAGACTGTGAGGAGGAGAATCGTGGCAATAAACAAACACAATTGTACATAGTGGACAATGAATGTCTATGTTTATTTCTGAATTGAAATCTGGATATTGTGAACTTTCTCTGGGGATGAAGTAATAAATTGAATAAAATCATCACATGATCTGATTGCGAGTGGATTTTAGACAGTTGCAGCAGTTCCACTGAAAATGATAAGATGGTGCTAGAAAGAAAGAGAGAGGATTTTTTTTCACATAAAACCCTGATCTGCTGAACTTTTTCTTTCCTTTCTGCTGAACTTTTCTTTCAGTCTTTTCCTTCAGAGAAAATCTACGATTCTGATCTGTTTAATTCTCTCACCACAGCAGCTGGTATCCGATGTCATTACGCAAAATAAGGCACGTGTTCATTTGATGTCTAGGTGATTTTTATGAAATGCTAAAGATGACTTTTTAAATTGACCTTTTATGAGTTTCAGGATAGAGCAATTACTGAGCCATGCTTCTCTGCTTAAATGCTTTTGTGCTCCTTGAAAAACAACTAGGGAAAAAAAAACAACCATGTGAAGACAAATATGACAGATACTTTTAAAGCCTTGCTTATTTATTTATACCCCCGCCATCAAATATTTCCCAGAGACAGCCAATGCCCTTTTTTATTCATGGACTGAACTTTAGCAAGATGCCCTCCAATTAGGCATCACAGCCATCACATCACCTCTCTGGCAGCTTTAGAGATTTCGGACCAGCCGAGCCTCGACTGCATGCATCCGACTGGCTTCAGCACTGGCTTGGCTCGAATCGCAGGTCCGAAACGATTATAGTGGTAAGGCGGTCAGACAAGAGGCAGTGAGGGTTACTCGCCTCCATCTTGAGGAATGTGACCCACGACGTCGGTGCCGCACGCTCTGTCGCAGAAATGACAGAATTAGCATGACACCTGCCACGCTTGCTTGCATCAAAATACGGGCAAGACAAGAAGCGTGATGCTACGGGCAGCGGCTCTTCGAATAGCACCGGGATACTGATTTAACTAGAACCTTAAACCTCACATCTGTCTAAAAATTATCAGAGGGAGCGCTATGAAAAAACTTGATGCACCGTGACAGCTGGCAGTCTGCGTTTCTGTGAGGAGTTCTGATGAACTTAAGCCAGAGGCTAAAGGAAGGCTTTATTACGGACCACTTGTTCAACACGGTCAGTGTTCTGAGGTCACTGTCTCTTTAAACGGGCAGAAGTAAGTCTTTGAGGGACAACACTAATAAAAGGGAAGGTTGTGGTCACATTTTCGTTCGGGTTGCTGTATGTTTTATTCTTCCGTTCAAGTGCTGAGAAACATCTGGGGGTTCTGATAGCAGAAGGACGAAGAGATGGATTCTCACTGCAAGCTAGAGGGAAAGTAAAAAGGACGCAAAACCAAAAAGAAAGCAGCAATTGTCAACAAAGTTACTAATAGTTTAGTTTTGTTGTCAACCCTTTCCTGGGCCGAAAGCTTCGCAAGCTTCGCCTCCTAGAGCTTTCTTCGCCAATTAGCCCACATACTTCTACGGAACCTATGAGCAACCTGGCAGAGCTTAACAGTCCTTCTCTCCACTCTGCAAAATAACGAGGATCTCCTCTCGAGGCTGGCAGCATTCCCGGCGTGTCTGGCCTCGGGCCATTCTCTGTCTCTAGGAAGCCGTCCGAGTGAGACGGAAACGGAGTGAGAGATTCAGCACGGGGAAAAAAAAAATTGGTCTCCAGTGAGTGAACGTGAAAGCTTAGCTTCTCTGTGTTCTTAATAATGGCTGAGCCGCCATTCAGGGCGATTTGGATGGGGGTGACAGGGGGGAGAGATGATTAAAGAGGAAACAAGGACATGGTGGCCAAGAGAAAAGGCTGGGAGAGTTTGATGTAACTAGGGTGGTAAAAAAAAATATTGTGTGATGAGGGTCATCCTTGCAATTATCCAATCATCTAATCATGCATAACATTGTGCAGATGCAGGTTACGTTAATTGTTACATCCAGGCAACGTTTTCTTCACATGTCCAGTTTCAGTGTCCACTGTTGGAAGGATGGTCACTAGAGTTAATGTAACCCTCGTGAGCCAGCTTGAACAGTCTAGCCATTCTTCTCTCTATCTCAAGCTTATCGTGAAGGCGTTTCGGCTCACATACAGTAACTGCTGCTCACTCTTTGCTTTTCACTCTTGTGTGGCATTCTGTCTAAACTCTAGAGGTTGTTGTGTATGAAAATCCATAGGAGGTTATGCTGAATTCACTAAGATCATCTATGATATTTGATTATCTATAACTGTAGCTCTTACTCTGTGTTTGTATGATTTAATATATCGTGCTACTTCCAAATGTTTGGCCGACTGGATAACTGTATGACAGGTGTACTTACTTATTATTCAAATATTTCAAAATAAAAAAACATTTCACTATGATAACAGTTTCAAATGCAGAATAAATTTGACAGCATGCATTCAGGAATGTCTACTACACCGTACAGTTATACGTATAGTGATAATAATAATAAAATTAAAAAAACAGGTACGCGCTGTGATACAGAATACGATTCCTGAGAGAGACATAATGCTGAAATAAGCATCTGTGAAAACACATGGTCTGAGTTTTGTGTTGACTCGACAGCGCAGCCATGTAGGACGGTAATGGCTGATAAGCTCGTTTGACCCTGCAGGTGAGTAATGATAGTGAAGCGGAGTGTAATATAATCATGCTGCGTCTTCTCAGCCCTCGCCGTTCGGCAAATCGCACACGCACGATCACGCCCACGAAGCCCAGGTGTAATGCCATGCTGAGCAAACGTGTCACGTTCGATGCTAAAATCCCCTCGAACAGGCGCACGCATTCATTGCATGGCTTCAAAAAAATAAATCTAAATAAATAAAAACTCCACATGCAAGCACTTTCATCCTAAAATCTAATCTGGTCAAATAATATAGCAAACCCACGGCACATAAAAAAAAGAAAGAAAGAAAAAAAAAAAGCCACAAAACTCATTTTCTAAATCAAATCTTCATGCAGCATTTCGATCAATGCAGAGTGAGCTCGTGGTTATGAAACAAAAAACGGGTGAAAGGAACGGGTCCTCCGTTCTGTCTCAGCCATCAGCAGGGGAGACAAAAGGAATGAGGATGTGATGAAGCAACGTGTTTAGTGGATAACCAGAGGGAGGTGGGAATCGTGGTGTGAATGAACCTTATCGGACTGTTCCTTTAATGGGATTTGCTGTTGTTTGGAGTGCAAATAAGAAAAAATAAAAAGCACATCTTTGAGATGTTTAAGATAAACAGTTAGGTCATGATTGTTTTAGAAAAGGGGGGAAAACAGCTGCAACCGGGGGGTTATTCCATGAACCGCACGTTCCATCACGGCGCCAGTAGTTTCTAATGGGATAACTTGACAGAAGCAAGAAAAATGCAATCACCGTGTCACGATAATAGGGCTATGAAGGTGCTGAGAAATTGCACTGCAAGCTCTATTAGATAAGGTAAAGTAAATTATGTGGCACGCTGGAGCAGACTGCGAGTTTTGAATCAGCCAATTTATGTGAGCCTCACCTACAGAGACTAAAAGAAACAACAAATTCGTGCAGCGAAGATCATCAGACGCTATTATTTAAAGTAAACTATCTTAAATATGTTGTCAACTCACCTTAAAAGACAAACAAGTCTGAATAAGCCGTGAATAAGTAGGCTTACTAACATTGTTCTTACAATATCGTTTTTACCTTTACTATTAATGGATATTAATTTCGTAGGATAAAATCAAATCAAAGTAATTGTAAGTTTTTTACTTTTACGTGTTAAATTGATGGGTTCGCGGATAAAATTCACGAAATAATAGCACTGGTTGGAAATCTGAATCACTTAATAAAAGCCTGAATTGCATTCTGTTAATAATTTATTATTATTAATAAAGTTTCTCAAAATCAGACCATAAGGTTCATTCAATGCTGGGTTTCACAACAAACACAGAACAGAAATGGAAATTTGAGAGGTGCGGATTTCAGCATGCATAAACAGTGGCCACAACCTCTACACAAATGGTCTGACATCGACCAATCAAGCAACAGAAAGAAAAAAAACAGTCAGACAGAGAAATCTACCTGAGGACCTCCGAGAGAGAGGAGTCGCTGTCATCAGACCTAAAGGGCAGAACAGCAGCAGGGTTAGGGGAAGGTGGGAGGAGTCAGTTAGAGAGAAGGGAAGGAGGGTTTTTTTAAGGAAATAAAACAAAGGAGTCTTAGAAATCAGGCGGAAAACAAGAGGAAAGGGAGTGAAAGAGAGGGAGGAGTTAACAGGAAAGAGTATGTACAGTAGGTCAGGAAGGGTTAATATGATATCCACCCATATTCGGACATCACAGGAAGTGGAAGTGGAGCCCACTCTTGGCTGCAATCTTTAAAACGTTTGCTCCGGCGCTCCCGCTGCAAACGTTTACGAGTCTCACGGTGCTTTGTTTTTTAATAAAACTCGGCATCGTTTTATTTCATGGTTCAACTCCGAGGTGTGCTTTAGAAGCGCTTCAGGTAGAACATTTTATGCGCATTGCACGAAAGCACACCGGGTGTTAAAAGAATTTCAAATGAAACAGTCACTGGTGAGAGTTTAGCCCTGAGGTCTCACTAAGACATCTTGAGTCGGTGGAAATCAAGCAAGACGAGAAACAACCATGAGAAACAGGAGCAAAGGTTTTACTGGAACAAAATTAATAAATAAATAAATAAATAAATAAAATGAAAAAGCTAATAACTGACTTAACAGGAATGGTGCTCTTGCATACATCAAAAAAAAAAAAGATTTAGGTCTTATTTACTTGACAGCTGCATAACTAATAACCTATTAGCTCTGCAATCGCTTAGAGCATTTCCTGGTCTGCTGTGAGGATTCACTCTGGTGCCACGGCAATAACAGCCAGCATTAAATATTAATACAAACCACTTAAATTACTCTACAAATACACTACTAAGGGAGCACACACACACCGCCTCATTTAGCAGTGTTTTACTAAAGTTGCCTGTAAAATGTAAAACTATTTTTTTTTCATATTTAGAAAAGTTTCAGGCATGCTGATTTACAGTATATTGATAAATCCAATCAAACATAAAGCACAGCTGACATATGTAAACCACGTCCACAAACCTGTATAAAAGTCAAACCACACAAAGCAGAAAATGGCAAAATGACAGAAGAGCACATCCTAAATGCAGCTACACTTTCCATGCAGTAATGTACTTAAAGGGCACCAATTCTTTTGGCTTAATTAAACAACTAGTTGTATTTGTCTACATGTATGGTTTTGGTTTGCAACTCGTATTGCGTACTAACTCATATTAATTACTTATTATCTCATAATTCTAACCTATTATCTCATAATTATGACTTCACAACTTGTGATTATGACTCACTTTAAATGACTTACTGTCTAACTTTTCATAATTATGATTTCTTATAATTATACCTTCTTATAGTTATGACTACTTTACTATCTCATACAGCACATCTCATAGATGGTCTATCTCATACATGTTCCATAATTATGACTTAATGCCTCAATCATAATTTTTTTGCAATTATGACTTATAACTAGACAGCATAACTAGACTAATTATCTCAATATTAACTTTTCATAATTATGAATTCTTATAATTATAACTTATCTCATAATCATGAATTACTAACTCATTTATGAGAATCTTGCTGTCATGAGATACTAATTCATAATTATGAGGTAGTAAGTAATAATAATGAAATTATATGATAATAAATCATAATACTGAGATAATAGGCAATAATTATTAGATAGTAAGTCACAGCTTTGAAACCAGATATCTCATACCAATGAGACAATAAATCATAATTATGAGATAGTAATCAGTTATAAGATGTGATCATTCTGACACCAGTTATAACTAAAATAATTCACGATTATTAAATGTTATAGTTATGAGAAAATAAATCATGATTATGTCAGAGTTATGAGAAACCATAATTGAGATAGTTAGACATAGTTACAAAGTCATAATTATGATATGCTGTTATAAGTCTAAGATTTCTTTCTTATAAGAATTCCTAATTATGAAAGGTTATGAGACAGTAAGTCATAATTATGAGACTAAGTCAGATTTATGAGTTAATAAGGCATAGTTACGACATAAGTGATGATTATGAGATCACAAGTCATGATGAGCTAGTACATTATTAATTAGTAATTTATGGTTCTATAATATTTTGTGTTTTGTGACTGCAATGTTCCTCTGTAAAATATAATAACATTTATATATTTGCAATTGCCATAGCTCATCGTATAAAATATAATTTGAAGCCAATTGTTTAAGGTTAACATGAACATCATTATCACCCTATATGCACTGCTACACTTGTGAGGTCTCACATCCTTCCAAACCAGATTTTTTTGCATCAAGCTTGATAAATCAGACCCAGTGAGAATCATTCAATCGTACATCACTCCAGTCGAGATAAAACAGCAGCAGCAGCAGCAGCGCCAGTCTGTTCCTGTAGAACATTTTGAACTCGTTTGACAACCAGACTAGACAAACAGCAAGATCTTACCAGGTTCACACTTTCTATTCAACACCTCTTATAGTACATATCCTCTGGTCCTACATCCTGAATTCTAAGTCAATAGAAAAGAGCGTGGTCATGTGATTTACTATTTCTCTCATTCTGTAGAAGATCTGATAGGGGTCACTGCGTTGTAGCCCATATGATACGGGTCTGCCCTGCTGAACTTGTTCAAATGGTTGAATCTACGTGAAGGTGAGTTCGAGCACACAGGGTGATATCTCACACCCTGAGGCAAAGAATTCAGGAAACTGGCAGTCGCCTCTGAACAAATGCTGAATGAACCAGAGGTTAATGAAGTGTCTATCTTCCACTTTGGGACACCGGCGCTAATCAGCATTAGTCAGTGAACATTAATCAACATGGCATGCATGCATACGCACAAAGGAAGAATTGAATAACTGTGAAGTGCTGGTCCAGGACTTGCTCCTGTTCTTTAAGACTTTTACTGATTATAATGGTGACTCATAACTATGCATGAGAAGTTGTTAAGAATCCGATGTCCGATTTCAGGTAAAGCCAGAATGTCTCGCATTATTGAATCACTCCACTATACAGGTGAATGACAGTGTAACCAAAACTTAGCAGCAGAGCACATCACAGCACAAAGACATTTCACATATTACAATAATTAAGGAATAAAACACTGCTGCAACAGGCAGTTATAAGAAAATACATATTCTCTTGTTTTTTTTTTCTATATATTTTTCTTATTATATAATAACAATTACAAGGGTTTGCGAAGCGCTCTAGTATAAAGCGGAGTTACTGTAAACATCATGTTCCAATAAACGCAATTCACAAACTATTACACTATTAGAGTGATACTTAATAAGATGAAAAACAAATCCCCGACACTGGACTGTGACTTTCACAAACTTGTAAAGAAACTCTCATCATATCAAAAAAATTGTTATTAAGCTTTACAAGCACTACTGTCAGACCTTTTCTAATAAAAAAGGTCGATTTAAACAATTTAATAAACACCATTTGATCGACAAGATTAAATAATTCAACAGCACTGTAGTTCACTTATTATGAAGGGGTGCTCCAGTCAAACCGGGACCTCTGATTGTGCAGAATAACACAGCACAGTTTTAAGAGGAAAAACCTTTTTTTTTTATCTCTCTATATAATCAAGGTAGAAAGTTTTCTCAGTGTGCCGGAGCTGTGATCGTACATCATGGCCTTCTGTGTCATTACAGCATCTACTGTGCTCGTCAAACGCAGAGCGCTCACTCTCGCTGTACTTTCTGGAAATGCAGGTGCCCATGAATGTGTGTACAGATCTCACAGACAGATCTCTTCTGCATATTGGTGACAAGTTCTCCGTCGTTTTACTCCGTCGCGATCAGGCGTTCCACTCGCTGAATGTTCGCGGGAACGGCTGAACGGTGAAGAACACCTCGGCCGGGATCGTCATTCGTAGACCTACAGCTTTCTTTCTAATGTTTGCACCATTCCAGTGTTTAACTACGGCTAAGAGTCTCATCAACGTACAGTGTTTGAAGTCTTCTGTAAATCGGGTTTTACGCCTTTGTTCTTCTGCTTATGAAATGACAAGTCCTGATTTTACTTGAACACCCCTCACAATCAAAGAATAAGTATAATTAAACCATATCATTCGAGAGGGAGTGCTGTTGTAATAGTGTTGTTATGATTACTCGGACGGGTGCGATATGGTCGATGTTCAGTGCAACAGCATGACCTCGAGTGTGATATTGCTTTTAAACAACAGTTCCACAAACGCCATTCATTATCAACAAATTATGTATTGTTTGTTTATTTAACCAGTTGTTTTGCTCCACCCACACACATATCCTTCTGCAGAAATAACTAATCCGCGAATAACACTGAGCAGACAGTTGGCAAACAACTGTTAACAGGGTGAAAGAAGGAGCTGCTCTTGCCACTTTCCAGTACCGTGCACTGTATCGACCTACTTTCATCCATGATGGTGACAGACAGTTAGTGTAATTAACGCTTGTTAGAACATTTGTTACTTGTTGTTCGAGTAAGACACATATTTAAACTTGCCACTGCTGTTACCGTTTATCATCACCACTCCTGGAATGCCTCTCATCCAATCAGATTACTCTGATTAGTTTGGACCGACTAAAAAGAACTAACTGTTGTATAATCACAATGAATAAAAAAAACAATCAAGTTAACTGATCTTGCTGACTCTTCGTTATCTTTTATTATTTACACGATCATAGACAACTTCCTAACTTCCTCGGCAAACAGAACGATTATGCTAATAAAAACCGCCGAGAGCACCGCAACCGCCGAGATCAATAACATGAATGCGGCAATACGTCAAGAGTAATCCACCGCCTGGTGTGAAAAATAAAAGTCTATGGATTCGCTGCTCTTTTTTCAATATGCAATAGGATGAAAATAGAATGAGAGAACTGCGTAACAGACCCCTTTAGTCCTGAACGGTAATCTCAGGCGCTGCTGATTCGATTATGAAAGGAAAAGGCTAAGATGAGCCGTCTTCAGAAGGGGGTATAATTGGTTATCCTGGGCTAATTTACCCACTCGCCATGCTATAATGAGCATCCGCAGGAGCCGCGGAGCATTAATAATGGGGGACTCTCGAGCGGTGTGGATGAACTCGACGAACAGATAGACTTTCTCTACTAAGAACGTACCTCACCTAATTGGCAGCTGTGAAGCATGGTTGTCCGACTCATTTCTCGCATCCCGCTACCTTTCTTTTAAGACGATGCCGTAACTCAAAACAAACCATGCGAGGATGGGGAGATTTAGATCCAAAACAAACACTAATAAGGAAACATGCTTTAATGAAGTGTTTCTGTGTACTCACTTGTCCAGTGCAGAACCCTGGCTCTGGTTGCTCGTGAGGCGGGAGAAAACATTGCGGTCGTTACGGGTACGGAGGGGAGGGGATGAGGGTGGTGTGTAGATGGTCTCTGGAGGTCTGAGGAGAGCAAAGAACAAATTCGAAGAGAGTGATTTAACTTGCTACTAGTACAACAATGAAGTGAATATCCTCTATTAATATTTATTACACAGACAGGGATGAACACATAAAAAAGAAGAAGAGTGCTGTAATAATAGCTACCATCTATACAATAATGACACAAGTTATGAAAAATATCTAATGAATAGACAGCTAAGTAATTATTTGTTATTCAGGACGTGGGCTGAAGTCATCAAACCTCTCAGAGTACAAAACGAGACATAACTGCTCAACAACAAAAAAAAGAAAAAGAAAAAACCATTCTAATGAGCTGGGAGTTGACAAAATGACTGACAAAATGTGGCAAAGAGAAAAGTTTCAGACTCCGGAAATGATAATGTTGTGGTTAAGCGACCGTTTATCCAGGAACGACATCGTTTATCCTCCAGACGCTGTGGGTGGGGGCTTGGGGGTTGTAGTAGTGACACGTTTTGCTTATGAGGTCGAGGAAAGATCCGACACTGCAGCGGTGATGATTGGGAATCGTCAGAAGACGAGCGGTACATTCTGTATTACCAGAACTCTTACAGCCCTCACACACTCGTATCTCACGCACTCTGACTTCCCTGCTACTGGGCAGGAAATCACAAACAATAGAATAGATTTATGCATTGTTACAGTTCGAGGCAGCATGCCAGGGTTCATTCGAGTGATTATAAATAGTAAAACCAGAAGATAATGAACAAGCACATGCAAATCAGAAAAACAGCAGAGGCTGTATTAAGCTTCTGCAACTACAAGTAACAATAGAACGCTTCTCCTTTCATATGCAGCGTTTCCTGTAAATGAATTCATCAGACAAGAGTGACAGGAAAATTATGTAGCATAACATCCATCCGTTGGGTTGCAAGCGGCCTGGAGAGGATCCCTGGGAAATTAGGGAAGACGTCCAGCACCCTGGATGCAGTCACGACTCACTGCAGGGCACAAGCACACACACTCTCACACACCCGATAATACACTTCCAGCAATCGGGAAACACTGATCAGCCTACAGTGCATGTCTTCGGACTGTGGGAGGAAACCCGAAGGCTGTGATTGGTTGACTGGTGAGGTCGTTTCTGATTGGCTAAAGAGAACGGGTGACCCACGTTCCTGCCAGCAAAATCTCAAAAATACACACACACAAATATTCATACACGAAAGATCATTTCCACATGCACAGTCCATGATGCACTTGAGAATTTTAAACATTTGCATTTGTTTTTTTGGGTAGAATATATATATTTTTTGTGCACGTGAAAATTGGGTTTTATGCACGTGAATTGGGATACGCATGTGTGCATTGGATTTTACCCACGTGAATTGGGATACGCATGTGTGTATTGGATTTTACGCACGTGAATTGGGATACGCATGTGTGCATTGGATTTTACGCACGTGAATTGGGATACGCATGTGTGCATTGGCTTTTACGCACGTGAATTGGGATACGCATGTGTGTATTGGATTTTACGCACGTGAATTGGGATACGCATGTGTGCATTGGCTTTTACGCACGTGAATTGGGATACGCATGTGTGCATTGGATTTTACGCACGTGATTTGGGATACGCATGTGTGCATTGGATTTTACGCACGTGAATTGGGATACGCATGTGTGCATTGGATTTTACGTACGTGAATTGGGATACGCATGTGTGCATTGGATTTTACGCACGTGAATTGGGATACGCATGTGTGCATTGGATTTTACGCACGTGAATTGGGATACGCATGTGTGCATTGGATTTTACGCAGGTGAATTGGGATACGCATGTGTGCATTGCACTGCTTCCATAGGTGCAAGGCTAGCTGCCATGCCGCCAATTATGTAACAATTATTCATAATATAAACATGAAAAAAGCAAACTGAAGATGTCCAGGGAGTTTTGTCAACTCAGTTCTGTTACTTCTATATTCTAATCTGAGTAAATTCACACTTGCATCAGCATTGATCAGATGAACAATTAATGACTGAGTAATTCTGACTGAGTGTGTAACTAGGCCATGAATTTTTAACATCATTTATTAATTCTTACAAAAAACACAAGGTGCAAAACTTAACACCTAGCGTTCTCTGCTTGCTGACGAAGTTAACATCATACCCTAGTGCTCCCAGATTGCTCTAAAAACATTCCACAATTTATTACCTAATTATAATTTAAATATAGAACTAAAATTAAAATGAACCCCTAAATTGTTACAGCCTCACTCCTACTTTTGCAGTCATGTGTTTGCTCAAACACACAAACAAGCATTAGCTGTATTGTCTTTGTATTGCATAAACCATGGAAAGCGAAAACTTGGCTGTAATGACATCATATTATAATAATATTTTTTTAATTAGATCACACAGTAATGCACGATTTCCAAAACTGTCCTCCAGTAGATTGAGCCATTCAAACGCACCGTTGACCAAAACCCAAATCTCTTCTAATTTACTTCATATGCTGTCTCAGTGGAGGAGTTACATAGAGTGATGTGAAAAAAGTATTAGCCCCTTTTTACGGATTACAGATTTTTTACACCTCTCTATAGACAACATGGGCAGCCACACAAGAGGGGCATGTTGCTTTTGTCGGCACAGAGCGCACGGCGAAAAAGAAAATAAAACTTTAGAATGAAGAGAACTTTTGAATGTCACCATATGCGGGTCAATTAATCTTGTTTGAACCCTGATTCTAGGTTGTGAGCAATGCAGGGTACAGAGTGGAGATTTTTTTTAGAGAAAGTAAGATGGAGGTGGTCAGTGGACATCACCTCAGGTCTCTGAAACCGACTGTGAAATTGTTAAGAATAATATATAACCACAGTCTACACACTGCCAAAGTGAAATGTTTAGTCTTGACTCTTAATTAAGTGTGGGTAATTTCCTGGTGATCATCGAAAAAAAAAAATAAGAAAAGGTCAAAGCTATTAAATTTCCAGTTTGGAAAAAAAAAGAAAGAAAAGGAGAAACAGGCAAAAGATAAAAGGCATGCAGCTATGTCATCTCCTCGTGAGTATAATGGTATGTATTTAAGAAAAACAGGCTTTTATAACACTTGTATTCATTAAGCGAAAGGTGATTCACTGAAGGAGAGTTTGCCCTGAGTGCCACACACACACACACACACACACTAAAAGAACCACTGTTTTCTACACAGAATGTCACGTAATGACTATGTAGATCCTACATAATGCACTATAAAGTACACCACAAAAGATTGGAGTGAGCTAAATGTGACGAAAGAAAAGTACACTTAACAAGCAGGATCAAAGATATTATTACAAATACAACGTGTTCAGAGAAGTAAAAAAGCAGATGCAGTGTATAACTTGCTGAGGGAGGTGTGTTGTTACCTGTATGACTGGCTTCTATCATACGATGGCCGTCTGGTGAACGGTGATGCGTCTGAGCCTCTAGACTGCCTGGGACTGAATAACAAGCATACAGGGTCACAACCTGCTCCTAATACCGTCAGAGCAAACCGTATAGTCCTTATAGTTCTATTTAAAAGGTTGAACACATGAATAGTCTTGATGCTAGATTATTCTTAAAGTCACTTACAATGTGTGTCCTCGGACCGGCAGGTTGATAGTCCGGGACACGCTTTCTCTGGAGTAGGTCTCGCGCAGGACAAACCCCAAGCCATTCTCCTGAATCTCAGACAGAGAGGCCAGAGACTTGGTGATGTTCTTGGTGGTGGTGTCCAGGACAGGGCCCAAGTATTCTGCTGATATTGCCTTCATTTGAACTGAAATGCGAGGCTCAGCCTGCAGACATGGGGAAATCAAAATTACATTTTTTATGGATGCTCTAATGAAGAATTAAACATTAAGGACTTGAGGCGGCTGACCCAAGAGAACATCTATATTTGTTCTCTTATACCGCACTGCCACCTAATGGACATCAGACATGGTATAATTTTTTTTTTTTTAAAAGCTCTGCAGAATTGTCAAGGTGCTGGTGTGTACCTTTATCTTGAAGTCATCCTGACTGGCTGATGATTTCATTTGAGAGTAACTGGGATGAAAGAAAATTTTATAAATATTTTTTTAAAAGATCATGCCTAAATCAGAGAAATAAACACATGGCATGGCAAGAAGCAGAGTCTCGGTGTTTAAGTCTAGGCTTAAAACTTATTTACTGAGCCAAGCTGTTTGTGAATAATTTCATAAAAGTGCAGACCTGGGGATCTCATGAATGTATTATGGTGAACCTGGTATGTTTAGATGCTGTCTTCCATCACTCCCTTTTAGTTATGCTGTCATAGTTAATCCTGCTTGAGTCGCTTGCACTAAATATACATTCACCTTTTACATTTTACATTAGGTATATGACTGTGTGACCAAACCCAACTGTTTTCTCTCGCTTTCTCTCTCTCTCTCTCTCTGTCTCGATACACATAGCTCTCTTGACCCTGTCTGACTCATCCTGGCGCCCTGCTTCTGATTGGAGATCTCATTGCATGTAGGCCCGTGTGACTTGCTTGGGATGCCTGTGGTGATTAGGGACGGTTCCATGTGACCATAAAGATGGTCTTGGACTCGACTGATGCAGACAGCTGTTCTCTGATGACTTGTGACTGCAGTCACTCAATAGTTCAGGATGGAATTTTCCAGAAACGGTTTAGTACCGGAGCATCCAATAATGAAAGTAGACTCCATAATAACTTAGTCTTCTTTTATACTGAACCTCAACCCTGCAGACACTCCTCAGTATGACTGGTGATCAGTCCCTGCTATACGATAGTTTTCTTCCTATTAGCATCTCAGGGAGTTTTTTCTTGCCACCGTTGCCCTGCGCTTGCTCATCAGGGACAATGTGATAAATATGATTTATACATGTTTCCTCACACTTTTCAAACGCATTTCAATTTTTTTTTTCTGGATTCTGTAAAGCTGCTTCCTGACAATGACCACTGTTAAAAGCGCTATACTGTATATTGAAGAAACGTACCTTGTTTCTGAGGCTTGGCTGAACTCGGACACCTCCTCGTCCGTGCTAGCATAGCCATTTTCTGAAGAAAATCAAAAGCATTTATTACAATTTATGCTTATAGTGAATAAATTTACCAAATGAGAAGAATATTTCGGTGATGTATTCCCGTTCAGCTCTGTGAGTGAAGGTAATACGAATGTTTACGGGTCTACACGCAATATCCGGATAATATTCAACATGTCGCTGTAAATTCCTACATTATGTCTGATAATTCATGGCATGGTATGAATCAGTTACAGAACACCTGGGTATCTACTCAGGTCTGACTAATCCACTTTCTTACTTCCTACTTCTAAAATGCACCAGTTTGAATTTGAAAGTACACACCCTGTTGGACATTGTGAATGAGAGCCTGTAACTCTGGGATACACTCCGCCTTCTCCCGCAAGGCGTCCAGGATCATGTGATTATGGGAAGAGCCAATCACGTCTGTCTGCCGCAGCTGTCCCTCTAACAGCCTGATCTGGGCTTCTTTCTGAGCCACCTGCAAATTCTGTACAGCCACAGATACACTTTTCAGCATTACGGTAGATTCCTGTTAAATCACCTTCTCCTGCAATCTCTGGGACAAGAGGAGAACTGTGTAATTCCTGAATTGAACACACTAAACTATGAGAAAAGAGAGAGGAGCTTTGGTGTGCTCACTTTATCTATAGAGGCTTTCAGGAAATGATCCAGAAGGTGACGGGCTTCTGTGAGGGAGCAGGAACTGATGACCACCGACATGTCGACTGAGTCCAGTTCATCCTGCAGGAAACATACACAACTTTCAGTGTTATTCATTTTTAAGTTACTACATAAAGATTACTTTGCTCATGTACACACGTGGACAAAAGTGTTGGTACCCTTCGGTCAATGAAAGAAAAACTCACAATGGTCACATAAATAACTTTAATCTGACAAAAGTAAAAAAAATTTAAAAATTCTATGAATGTTAACCAATGAAAGTCAGACATTGCTTGTCAACCATGCTTCAACAGAATTATTTACAAAAATAAACTCATGGCAACAGCCAACAGGCCTGGACAAAAATGATGGTACCCCTAGAAAATACTGAAAATAATGTGACCAAAGGGACAAGGTGTGTCCACTAATTAGCATCACAGGTGTCTATAATCTTGTAATCAGTCAGTGGGCCTACATATAGGGCTCCAGGTAGTCACTGTGTTGTTTGGTGACATGGTGTGTACCACACTCAACATGGACCAGAGGAAGCGAAGGAAAGAGTTGTCTCAGGAGATTCGAAAGAAAATTATAGACAAGCATGTTAAAGGTAAAGGCTATAAGACCATTTCCAAGCAGCTAGATGTTCCTGTGACTACAGTTGCAAATATTATTCAGAAATTTAAGATCCATGGGACTGTAGCCAACCTCCCTGGACGTGGCCGCAGGAGGAAAATTGATGACAAATCAAAGAGACGGATAATCCGAATGGTAACAAAAGAGCCCAGAAAGACTTCTAAAGAGATCCGAGGTGAACTTCATGCTCAAGGAACATCAGTGTCAGATCGCACCATCCGTCGTTGTTTGAGCCAAAGTGGACTACATGGGAGACGACCAAGGAGGACACTATTGTTGAAAACAAATCATAAAAAAGCCAGACTGGAATATGCCAAACTACATGTTGACAAGCCACAAAGCTTCTGGGAGAATGTCCTATGGACAGATGAGACAAAAATGGAACTTTTTGCCAAGGCACATCAGCTCTATGTTCACAGATGGAAAAATGAAGCATATCAAGAAAAGAACACTGTCCCTACTGTGAAACATGGAGGAGGCTCTGTTATGTTCTGGGGCTGCTTTGCTGCATCTGGCACAGGGTGTCTTGAATCTGTGCAGGGTACAATGAAATCTCAAGACTATCAAGGGATTCTAGAGAGAAATGTGCTCAGTCGCAGGTCATGGGTCTTGCAACAGGACAATGACCCAAAACACACAGCTAAAAACACCCAAGAATGGCTAAGAGGAAAACATTGGACTATTCTAAAGTGGCCTTCTATGAGCCCTGACCTCAATCCTATTGAGCATCTTTGGAAGGAGCTGAAACATGCTGTCTGGAAAAGGCACCCTTCAAACCGGAAACAACTGGAGCAGCTTGCTCATGAGGAGTGGGCCAAAATACCTGCAGAGAGGTGCAGAAATCTCATTGACAGTTACAGGAATCGTTTGATTGCAGTGATTGCCTCAAATGCTTGTGCAACAAACTATTAAGTTAGGGGTACCATCATTTTTGTCCAGGCCTGTTCCATGAACTTCAATGAGTTCATTTTTTTTATAATTGCGTTAAAGCATGGTTGAAAAGCAATGTCTGACTTTCATTGGTTAACATTCATAGAATTCTTATTTATTATTACTTTTGTCAGATTAAAGTTATTTCTGTGACCATTGTGAGTTTTTCTTTCATTGACCGAAGGGTACCAACAATTTTGTCCACATGTGTATGTTGCATTTCTGTAGATTACCATTTTTTTTTCTTTGTCATACAAAACACGTTCCCTTTTTTTAAAGGGAAAGTTGAAAGCTCTATAACTCTAACTTATATCTGTGTTAAAACATATATCTGGTAGGCCCTAAGCACACACACTGACCTTAGTCTCTTCAATCTGTACAATTGTGGCCTGGCAGTCAGACAGACTGTCGTTGATGTAGTCGATGTTGGCGTTGAGCACCTCGATTTCTTCGTTCATCTCCTGAACCACTCTCTCGTCCTCCTCCTCTCTAGGACCCTCGCTCAGGAACTTCTCTCGCTTGCGCAACAGCGCCTCCTGCTGCATGGACAACTCCTCCCGTTTCTGAGAAAGTTATAGAAATTACATAATGGGAATGTCAATTAGAAATTGCTTACGCTACTCTGTGCAGGTAGAATTCAAGTATTTAAATCACAAATCCAGGCGCTACCTTTATGAGGCGGTCCATGTCGGCCTCCACATTGGAAATGGTCATCCTCTGCATCACTATGTCCATCACCCTCCTCTCCAGCGCCTGCCATTTCTGCCGTGCCGTCTTCGAGAAACTGCTACTCACGCCCTTTCTCTGTAACTTCTTCCTTCCACTGCAAGGCGCAGATCAGAATGGTTTATATAAGATTAAAAACGCATTTTTTAAACTTTTATTTTTTTAATAAAATTTTTTTAAAATGATTAAAAAGAAGCACACTGACTTGGCCAGTCGGGATATTCCTCCTCCAGATCCCTCGCTCTCTCCCAGGTAGCCGTTCAGCTTGTTGTTCCACTGCCGGACGATGCTGGAGACGGAACGGCTGGACTCGGGTTCTGATGACGTGTTTGTGGAGGTAGTGGTGCTGGCTGAGAGCTCGACTCCGGAGTCCAAGCTCGGTGGGCGACGTGAGATGCGGCCCGCCACGCGCTCCGACATGGGTTTAGCTAGTCGACGCAGAGCCGTCACTTCCTGAGTCTTTCGCCTGAGGACGATCTCCTGTTGCCGCTTCTGCGACTCGAGAGCGCGGATCTGATACTGCAAGCAGAGTGAGGAATGTCGGTATGCGTGAAAAATCCTCTCAATGGACGATTACATTTAAATTTCCATTAAATATAATGCAACAATTATAAAGAGGACTAATGAATTAATCATGAATAAGTTGTATTTTCACTTTTAAAATATACAAGGGTTTGAGGTTGGCATAAATCCCAAACAGTCACGCATTCCACAGAGAGAACAAAGAAAAATCAAAGGCAAGATATTGTGATGTGATGTCACCTCTTGCCGGCGCTGTTCCTTTTTGAGCTGGGCGATCTCTCTGTTCCTCTTGGCATCAATCATCCTCCTCTTCTGCTGTTCCTCCTTCATCTGTTTCATCAATGCAACCTACACAAGATGGAAAAAGCTGTTTGACACTTCTTCACAAGACTGTTAATGGCTACTCTTTGCCACTAGGTGGTAGCCTCTCTCCATCTTCTGCTTGGCCTGGTTTACCTTGGCTTTCTTCATCTCGGCCACTTCCGTCTGCAGTTTCTTAAGCTCTCTCTCGTATCGGCCCTGGTTTTTCAGCAGGCGCGCATGCTCCTTTTGCGCCGCCTGCAGCTTCATCAGATCCCTGTTCATCTCCTTCAGGCGCTTCTCGTACTCCGCCTTGATCCTGTTGGCCTTTTCCTCTGTGTAGTTCTCCATGGACACTGGCACAATAAAATACAGAAGGTGAGATTGGTAAGACACTCAAATTTTTGCTCGATAAAAACATGGTGGTGCAGAGACTCACTGAGGTTCTGCAGTACGCGGTCTCGCTCCAGCTGCGTATCACGGATCTTGTTCTGCAACATGATGAGCTTCTCCTCATACTGTAGTTTGAGCGTCAGCAGCCGCCGCTGGCTGTTCTCCAGTTCGTCTATCAGCTTCTGCTTGATCTCGATCTCACAAGTCAGGTCTGCCAGGTCGGCTTGGAAGTTCGCTGGAATTAAAGAGTATAAACCCATTCAAATTCTATTTACATATGAAAAAAAAAAAAAAAAAACATATCTGATCTACAAAGTAACTCCGCACACCTTTTTCATCTGAGTCAGAGTCCGAGTCCACCAGGCTCTCATCGCTGTCGAATTCGTCCTCCTCCCTGATCTCCTCTTCCTCGTCTTCCTCATCTTCATCACAGCCACTCTCCTCCTCAGGCAGAGGGTACATACCTTCCTGAATAGAGACACACAAAATAATTCATGATGATGCCACATACTGCTTGTCACAAATACTAACTCTTATGAATCGTCAGAAAAGCGTTCGGACCTCTTCGGGCTCGTTATCCGAGTCACCGTCTCCGTTCTCTCTGCTCTCGCAGCTCTGCCCGTTCTCCTGAGCCTGGAGCTTTGCTCTCTTCTTCAAACCTTTCTCCGTTTCTGGACTGGAAAAAAAACAGACAATATTTATCTATATATGAACATGAGTTCATATATAAAACATGAGTTAATAAACTTTATGAAGTTCACGGGACTGATTTCGGAAATGTGTTTTTTTTTTTTTAGGACAGGATATAACAAAACAAAATCCTCATCCATAAAGTTTAATAAGGACAGTTTCATAATTCTCGTTCAGGTTCGAATAGTCTCACAGTGATTTGACTTTACACTTTGCCAGAGGGACCAATAAGGTGAGTAAAGATTAATGCCAGGGCTGCTGCTCCTGCACTCGATCAGCCTGAGTCATCCTTTCTCATAATACCACTCATAATACCACTCTCTACACTCGACGATTTGTGTCTGTGCCAGAGTGTTCTGTTCTGCATTATTCAGACCCATATACATTTTCAGCTTTTTAAAAGAGTTATGGCTTCTACTTTTGCACACAGAAAAAAACAGACAAAGAAAAAATGATTATCAAGAGAAATCGCTTGGGTTTCACTAAACTAAACTGCTTTTAGATGTGAATGTGTGTTATCATGCTGCTCTGCAATAGACTGGATTCCTCTGCACGTTTTATTCCCACTTCATGCCCAATGTTCATTGGCTGGACCTCATTATGACCCTTTATTCCGAAGAGGTTACTAAAAATGAGCGAATGAATTATGGCTCAGCAAATCAGCTTGTTAGTGTACTCCATTCCACAGTAATTAGAATAGAATTTTTATTTTCATTAAAAAAGCACTCATTTTGATTCATCTAGAATCCACATCCTTTCTTCTTGTCTAGCATCTTACAGTTTGGACAAAGGTTAAAATTTACCCCCATAAACATAGACACACAGACACAGACACAGACACACACACACACACACACACACACACACGCAACGTATGAAACCTTGTTGTGTCACCTCTTGCGTCTCTGATTCCTCTCTTTCTTCTTCAGCCTCTCGATGTCCAACTTGGCTCGCCGAAGCACATCCGTCATCTCGGCCTCCATTGACATAGACGGGGAGGATCCCAGGGGGTGTCCGGGTGGAGGCGCATGAGAGACGGGGTAAGGAGAGCGGGAGGAGAGACGAGACACGCTGCGTCTCAGAGACTCGTTCATCGCCTCGCTCTCCAACAACTTCGACCTACAAGAGCCAAAACAATATTTTCATCCTGATTGACATTTTTGACAGAACTGTTTGTCTGTTATTTACATAAAAGAAACTACAATCCTATCTTACCGGAGTTCTTCAATCTCTCGGATGTAGTTTTGAATCAAATTGCCAATCTCCTCGTTAGTTTCTCCTACAGAGAAACACAAAAAGATTATTCTTTCATGATTCAATGACTAGCTATGCTTATGGCAAAGTGCAAAGAGTTGACAAAACTGTTAATTCTGTATGTGTACCATGTACTGTACCGGTCTTAGTGAGCAGCAGGTTGACTTCGTTGGTCAGGAGTTGAGTGACTCTGGCATTGAGGTGGTCGATGGTGTCCTGCATGGCCTTCACGCGCATGCGCAGGTTGTCATTTTCCCTCTGCAGCATGGAGTTCTCCTGGAACATGTCGCTGAAGCCTTCCGAGCCGTCCTCCCCGGCCACGCGCTTCCCCTGTAGAAAAGGTAGAAGAGAACGAACAGGAAGGAAGTAATTACTAACGGATGGAAGACTGCTCTAAAATCTTATCATTAGGGCCTCCGAGTGGCGCAGTGGTAAAAGCGCTCGCCCCATCATCCGGAGATCGCCAGTTCGAATCCCGGGTGATGCTGTAACCTCTCGCAGCCGGAGGTTTAGAGAGAGCTGATTGGCCGAGCTCTCTCAGAGGGGAGGGATGAGAGGTACTTAGTGCTCCCACATTAATCATGGCTCTACCATGAATCTCAAGCCAAATCTCAAGCCAACCAGGGGCGTCTGTGAGCTCGCGCAACAGGAGGAGCGGATAGCGCTGTCCTCCGAGTGTGTTAAGCCGCCCCCAACGGTGCGCGAGCGAGCAGTTCGAAAAGATGCGGTCGGCTGGCGTCACGTGGTTCGGAGGAAACACGTGATAGTCTTCGACCCTCCCGGCTGAGTGGTAGTAGTAGCCTTAATGTGGGAGCCCCCTAGTGATGGGGAGGAATTGGACACGACTAAATTAGGGAAAAAATCCAAAAAATAAAAGATAAAAAAATTAATTGATTGCTATCGTTCAATCTTTATTTATGAGTAAGCACAGCTTTACGGAGGGAAGCCTCATGTCTCTTAATACACATGAGCTCATCTCTCTTAATACTACAGACGCTCACCGCTAACCACAAACTCATCCTGGATGATTCTCATCCTGGTTATCACAGCACAGTTCAATTACTGCTATGCCTCACTGACCTGACAAGAGATGTGAGACCTTATGAACCCACATCCTCCTAATCATTATCATACTCTCATCTGCAAACTCCATGATCGCTCACCTCATGTCCCTACACCTTTTCTACACTCGCTTGAGGCAGAAAAAAATAGACAAATGCAATAATATTAAAGATTTATTAAAGGAGCTTTGAAGTATAGTTTTCCACGGCAAGAGAAAAATATTCAGGACTTTTAAAAGTAAGAGAACTTTTAGTAAACTGATGATGAGGAAAAAAATTTCACTTTATTTATAAGCTGTGTAGTTACAGGGAAATAAACAGGGATACATCTGTATCTGTAGGTTAAAAATATATCCGTCTCACTCTGCAATTACACCACCACGGTGTAGAGCATTAACATCCATAAGCCTTTAGGCCATAAGAAAAATCTGTGTTTGCCAGCTATTGCTATGGTTACTGTTCTTAATATTACTCAATCATGGAAGTCCATGGCAACTCCTAGAGCAGTATTGAGCTGTGAAATTTGCGCAATAACTTTAGTGCAAATAATCATTGCACCATGTTTGAGTTCCACCCCTCAAAACCCAAAGCGCCTCCATTAGGTCAATTAATTTCAAGATGCTGTACATTTTTAAACCACTTGGTGTAGAGATGCCATTGTACAGTACTCAATTGTGCCATTTTCTGCTTTATTGAATTTGTGTCCTTTTTTAATTTTGTAAAAACTAAAAAGCTCTTTTTAAATTTCCTCCTAGGCTGTTCATCCGATTACAATGGCACTTCCCAAGTGGCGTCTAGACTCTATTTTTACCAAAAAAATGGGAATAATAACTTTTTTTTTTCATTCTTAACCTTTAAACACCAGCATTTAGAGAAGGCATGCATGCATGAGAATTAAGGAAGTGAGGTGAATACCATATATTAGGGATGGAAATCGTCTTAATATAACGGTGCCGATTTGATTTGTATTGCGATTCTGTATCAAGAGTTTATTTACATTTTACAATTACAATTCTAAACAAACTTAGCAAATAATTTGCTCCTACCACACAGGATGCTATGCTGCATGTCAATGTGAACATGAAAACTCCACACACACACACACACACACACACACACACACACACACACACACACACACACACACACACAGGCACACTCACTGTGACACTAATGATTAAAAAAAGAATTTTTTCGTGGGTGTTCCTGATTTTTTATTTCTTTCTAAAATGTAAAACAATGCTGGAGACATTCAAAATATGCAATAATCTCCTTTAGAGAGATAATGTTGAGATGTGTCTGCCAAGTATGCTCTGTGAGGTGTTGTTTGTTAACTGGTGATTTCTGAGGCTGGTGACTCTAAATGAACTTCTCCTCTGCAGCAGAGGTACGTTTTGGTTTTGCTTTCCTGGGATGGTCTTCCATGAGAGTCAGTTTCATCATGGCGCTTGATGGGTTTTGCAAATGCACCTGACAATACTGTCCTTGTAAGAACTGTTCCAGGACCTTCATGTCTCAAAAACAATTGACTGTTGTTGTTTAAATGACCTAATGCCTTATGTGCAATTTCATAGTTTTTAGATCAATCTAGTATTCTTCTGGAATGTAGAAAATAAATCCAAAAATGTATCAAAATTTTGACTGTACTGTATATATAAAAGCTGGCCCAAAAGTCTGCGTCCATGAGCACTTTCCTTGTATATTATATCTTTATGAATAAATAGTATGCTTAGTATGTATATTTAATTAGGTTCATGAATTTCAGGCCCTAGATAGCGTCAAAATTTACAAGTGACAACAACTACGGTAACACTATCTGTCTTTTGCCTTTGTTATAAGCTGAAATTAGTATATAATTTATCAATGTATCATTTCTGATACACTAAGAAATGTTTAACGCTCTATATTCAGCGTATACACAAGTGCCGCAAAGTCAGAAGCTGTCAATTTAAGCATTTGCTTAATGCGTTTAGATAAAAGGAAAAAAACTGCCTATGGATCCAGATGTTGGGGACACCCTGTATATTATACAGAAATATAACATATATCTCATCTCATAATCTATACCGCTTAATCCTGTATAAAGAGTTGTGGGGCTTCCTGGAGCCTATCCCAGGAGACTTGGGGCACAAAGTGGGGTACACCCTGGAAAGGGTGCCAAACCATCACAGCACACACATACACACAACCACAAACTACAGGCAATTTGGGAACGCCAGTTAGCCTAATCTGCATGTTTTTGGACTGTGGGAGCAAACCGGATTACCCGGAGGAAACCCACCAAGCACAGGGAGAAAATGCAAACTCCATGGACACAGAGGCAGGAATCAAACCCAGACACTGGAGGTGCAAAGCAACAGTGCTAACCAATAAGCCACCGTGCTGCCGCACCAAGCGTTATATGATATGAGTGTAATTGAAAATTAGCCAAAAAGTTTGTGACGTTATGTGATCCCTGCAGTGCTTCAAGGTATTGCCATAAAATGTCAAAATCTATGTTGGAGATAATGTCCTGAGGAAGAACAAAACATTCCACCAGTTTAATTCCACCACAAGGTGGCGATATGTAGTTCCCCTCAGCTATAGTTCCTTAAGCCTTCAGCTCATTGTCATGAGGCAGGCCAATAATTCTGGCCTCAATTGAAAATGCATTTCCTGAGATGCGCTTTAACATAATCTTCCTCACCGTTTTATACTCCATGATCTCCATCTGCAGCCGGGCGATCTCGGCACGCAGGGCGCTGATTTGCTGGCTGGTCTTGTCCTGGTTCACCACCACCTTGTTTTTGATGTTACGTGCCCTGTTGGCGTACTTCAGTGTGTTCAGGGTCTCCATGAAGTCCCGGTCTGAGGGGCTGACGCAGGCGATCATTACTGTCCGACTGTGGGCATAAGTCGGGAAAAAAAAAAGAAACATTTTATACACACACACACGCACATATTTCTACATGCTTGTTGTGCATGTTTGAAAGAAAGATCTGTGTTTACAGACCCTCATCTATAATTCAGAAATCCTCCTTACATCTTTCACATGTACTTTCTCATGCACATACACATAAGCACACATTCACACACACGCACTGCTGCATGCATGCATTAACCTTCAAATGAATAGGAGATAATAACAATGCCTTCACTGTACATGTGTACGCCCACTGCGTCACAAATGAAATCTCGGAAAATATGTGTTTGTGTTCACTGGCATTTTCGCCAAACATCTGAGGACATGTGTGTCTATGTGTCTGACTGATTAATTGTATATGTTGTTCCTGTCAGTATACTGTATATACACAGCTGGGTCCATAAGTATTTGAACAGTGACACATTTTTTTGTACTAGTAGTTTTGCCTCTGTACACTGCTACAATGAATTTTAAATAATTGCATTAACCGTTTTAAGTCTCTCAATTTTCACAGGCTTAAAAGTGATTAGACAACTGACCGATACACAGTTTCGTGGCCAGATGGGGCCTGTTTCTTACCTACTGTATATGATGGCAAATTACTAAGGTAAATGGTCCGTTGTTTATTCCAAGTGTTCAATTTGCATTTTGTTGCTGTTCATTGGAACATTTACATTTACAGCATTTGGCAGACACCCTTATTCAGAGCGACTTACTTTTTTTTTTTTATCTCATTATACAACTGAGCATTTGAGGGTTAAGGGCTTTGCTCCAATGTCCTAACCACTAAGCTACCCCTGACAGCTGAGAACTGTGAATATGTCCAAAATAGGTCCAAAGAAATGTCTGTGCAAGTAAAGAAGGCTGTCATTATGCTACAGATACAAAAAACTGACCTAACAGAGATAGCAGATACTTTCAGAACGGCCAAATCAACACTTTGTTGAATTCTTAAAACTAAGGAATGCACTGCCAAACAACGAGCTCGGCAACAACAAAAGGCCTGAAGACCTGCTACCAAAAAAAACCTCTTCACAACATGTAGCCAAGTCAAGAACACTCTGAAAGAGGTACGAGTATTATTGTTAAAGTGTGCAATGAAAAGACAACTTCATGAATGCAAATTTAGTGGGTTTACTTGAAAATGCAAAACCAATAGAATCACTCAAGAACAGAAAGGCTACATTGGACATTGCTAGAAAAACCTTTTTAAAACCCATGCCCAGTTCTGACACAAGATTAACCTGGAGAAGAACCGTACCCTAAAGGGAAACATGTCAAAGCTGTCAAACATGTTGAAGGCAGTGCGCTATGGCACGGGCATGTACAATATATGGCTGACAGTGGAACTGGGTCAATAGGGTTTATTAATGATGTGGCTGATGATAGAAGTAGCAGGGTGACTTCTGAAGTGTATAGAGATACAGCATTTTGCTGTATGTGTCCCATCATGACCTAAAACATACACTGAAAACCAGAGGCGAAGAAATGGAAATTGAAATGACATCAAATCAGGTGGCAGAAATACCCACAAATAAGCAGAAAATCAAGGCAGCTGCTGTAAAGCTGCAGCTCGCGAACGCATCTGAAGGAAGGAAACTTTTTGATGATCTCCATGGGTTCCAGATTTCAGGTAAAGTATTCTAAATATTTTTTAAAAAGCCAAAGTACAGAGGCGAATGTACAAAATTCCTGTCTGTGTCCAAATACTTTTGGACCTGACTGTATATAAGTGTTCATGTTTGTGTGTCAAGAGTTACCTGTTCCCTCCGAGTGAATCCTGCAGCAAGCGAGTGAGTTTGGAGTCTCTGTACGGCACATGACCAGCCTTCTTATTCTGATCTCCTAGCGCGCTGATCACATTACCCAGAGCCAACTGTAACACACATGCAATGCATCATACACCTCGTCACACTTCATCACGCTCCCCGTACCCTGTTACACTAGTAGGATTAAACTCTTTTAAAGAGGCCTTATGTCTGACTGATTAACCTGTTAACTGAAACAATAATGTCAGGCTCTAGTACAAGCCAAAAGAAATTGCTCATCTTTAAGTTCTTTTCTCACGATGCAATTACTTTCGACATGCCTGCCCTTGTCCGAGAGCAGAGCTAACGTATCGATCTGGATGCAGGCCAAAGTATTTTCACATCACAACAAACAGAAAGTGCTGACTGCCGCAGAAAGCTGCTTATAATTAATTCCATATAAAGTAAGTTCCAATTCCCTGACGATGCAAGTTTTCTATACAAGACACAAATTGATGAGGCTAATTTAAATTGCTTAGACAGCTATTTCTTCTGAATGAAGCATGTACCAGGCCGCAGTTGATGGAAATGCCCTCTCGTGCCCGCTCGCCCGTGGCTCCTGTGCGTTTGAGCCGCTCTGATCCGGCCAGATCCACAAAGTGAAACTTCGCAGTTAGGGTTTCATACTCGGACTGAGACATCGAGCCGTCGGCTACACCGTTCACTTCAGCACTCAGAGACCCGTTCGCCTTTAAACACAGAAAAGGGAATGAATGAGAACAGGAAATAACATGTTTTGCAGATATTCCATTAAAATGAGGATAAAAGACTAAAGATGTGTGATCGTTAAATTAATAAAAAACTATAATCAATGGGAAATGTCTGTGATAAACGAGGAACAAAACACTATTACAGTCGACCTGAAATTCGCAGCGGTTACTCTCCTAAAGAACCTAAACTGTGAAAAAAAACATGAATTTTGGATGTGGTCAAAAAATGGCTATAAATGCCTATTTGTATTTAGTTTAAACTCCAAATATGCTCCCAAAACACTTTAATTTCATTTTAAACTAAGCTTAAACCATTACCCTTAAATGAAAAAAGAATGTAAAGGTCTACTGTACAGTACTGTACTGCTGCGTCTCCCACACTGATAGAATGTAAAATACAGATGTTACCCCTATAGGTAGTGTAATTCAATTCTGTTGCTTTGGGTTCTCTCTGCAGTATTAAAAAATGTATACAATATTATATTTTATATGGAAATTTCACTGAATTTACGTTAATATTTATGTTACAAGATTAGTCAATTGTATTGTTTTTAATGTTTAGCTTTAAAATGCATAAAAATTATATAATGCCATGAAAAAGACATAAAAAAAAATAGTGAGGGATATTATTAGTTAAGTTCTAAGGAAAAATCTGAGGCTGTGAACTCTGAAACGCGACTTCGGGCGGGATCGACTGTATCGAAAATGGTGATAAGAGTAACTCCACTACACTGTTTATTATTTTCCTATAACAGCACACCGATTAATAAGCTGGTTCGTACCAACTGGCCCTGAGGACACACTCTCATCTGGCACAGGTGGATGGTGAAGATGGCGTGAGAACGGGAGCTCTGGGCGTTCATCTGAGTGCTGGCCGTGGTGCGGGACAGAGCACCGAGTTTGAGACACTGGAGGAGCTGAGGAGGCATCGCACACAACAAGATGTCGGTCAACAGATTAATGAAGCACCCTTTCATGACTGCAGATCAGTCTTTTAGAAACTGAATAATTTTATCTGGAGAAACCGATGAAAGCTTTTTAGTTCGGCTCTTGCTCAAAGATGTTTTTCTATAGATAATGAGATAATTAGTGAGGTTTCCATACAGGCGAGTGTGTATTACTTGTGTATTACTGTATGTTACATGCAAAATAAAGCATTATGTGGTTCTTGTTAGAGAAAATACGTAACCCTTTAAAAAATTTCTGGAACCTCGGCAAAGATGGGTTTATATATCGTATACATTAATCATTGATGCTCACTAACTTCAAACACTTTTAACTCTTATCACATTTTTCTTAGACATCAGACACATCTAAAATGTGAGCATGCACTCTATCTCTCTCTCTCTCTTTCTCTCTTTCATACCAGCAGACGCACAAACCTCTTCCTCTGAGCTGACTAGACGTGAGGTCACTCCCGATGTGTAGATGCCTCCGCTGCTGTCCTCGTGGATCTTTATGTTGGACTTTCTGCCAGTATCACGGGTGCTGTCAAACAGGTCCAGGATCTCCTCGTTATAGAGCTGAAACGCATGCCACATGCGCAATGACCTACCACTGTTATGAGCCTGGTAGACCAAACAGCAAGGTAAACCTGATCATAATAAACTGGCCTTGTGTGCACAAATACAACTGTTTCAGGAAACGGTCAGGTTTGAATTGTGTAAGTGATTAAGAAAAGGGTAAACTAAGAAAGGTAAGAAGGTGAAAGCATACTAAGAAGAGGCAAAGACAGGAAGTCTGAGAAAGAGAGAGAGAGGGAGAGACAGACAGAGTGACGGAGAGCCCATAATAAGTTCACACAGGGCTCCTCTAATAGCTTAAGGGGTCATAATACCAGGCCATTAAGCCTGACTCTAGGGATAGCCCCATTCATTTACAGCAACTGAGATGCTTTTGAAAAATTCCCTAAATAATTTGTTGAGACAGACAGACGGAGAAACGAGTGGCTCCACGCAGACGTCTGCACCAGATCAAGCTCAGCTGCAAGGTTAAAACACAAGCATTGAGGTTTAAACTGATTACCCAGGCATCACTGTGTGTGTGTGTGTGTGTGTGTGTGTGTGTGTGTGTGTGTGTGTGTGTGTGTGTGTGTGTGTGTGTGTGTTCTGTCTGGTCGATGACGGACCTCCCTGGGCTTTTCACTTAGACTGTCATCAGGTTTTCTGTATCTCTCTACATCCTTTTCAATTACTCTCTCACCCTGTCTGGCTCCTTTTCAACACTTCTTCCTCCACACTGGATGGGATTTCCCTCTGTGACGATTCAAATTCTGGGGAAAGCCTTACCGATTCTTTTTTTTTTTTTTTTTGTGATAAAAGTTTTTTTTATTTGTTTTCAAACTCTACAGAGAAAAACAAAACAGCAAACAGAAAAAAAAAAACACAAAACCAAACTTCCTATACCCCAAAAACCAGACATAAATATAAGGATAATATACAAATCAGATGCACATAAAAAAATTGTAATAGCATAAATTATATTCCCCACAGTCTTTTGTTACAGTACCATATTGCCTGCGTTCATCTCCTAAACAAGGGTTAAGAAAGGTTGCCAGATATTATTAAATGTGCCAACAGACCCTCGAACTGTATAACTAATTTTCTCCAGCTTAAGATGGTACGTCACTTCCCTTATCCAGTGGCTAAATGTCGGTGGAATAGGGTCTTTCCATCTAGTCAATATCAATCTCCTGGCCAGAAGAGAATTGAAGGCCAATATTTGAATTTTCCTTTTGCTAAAACTAGTGTTTTCCGGAGCCATACCGAGCAACATCAAATGATATCAAATCATCATTATGACCTAATCCGACACCAGACAAGACTAAAGCGTGTTAACGGACTGAATAACCAGCGTTCTCAGTGGATGACGCACCTCCAGAAACTGTGCGCTGACTTTAAACTCAGGCGGGTGTGAGCCGCTCTCCTGAGCCTCCGTTCGCCGTCTCTGAATACCCTCGAAGAGTTGATGCACGGCTCGCGGGATGATCCCCTGCTCGTCCTCGCTTACGGTCACATCGAAGCCCGTGCCCATGGTGTACGTCTTCCCCGAACCGGTCTGGCATCATGGAAAAATAAAGAAACAAAAATTAGTACTCGCACAAATGTTAGAAAAAGAATAACAAACCGCATCTATCATGCAAACAAAAATTTCTGTGTGGTTGTTTAATCTCAAATTTTCTCAAATCTTATGTATTACATAATCTATTATTTACTATGACTCTGTGAAGTTACCCATATTTTATTTCCCATGTGTGTTGCATGACTTAAAAAAAAACAGACTATAAATTTGCAGCTTTTTCAGGAAGCATACAGATTTTTTTTTTTTGCCCTGCACTGAGAAAGAGAACAAATAGAAGTGGGGTAATTTATCCTGACTGCTTTCCAGGGGAGGCTGTATCAGTGAAGTGGAGTGTGTGATAAATTAGCCTGAGAGGACAGAAGTCTAAATACAATAGCACTCAGCATAGCTGTCACATCGCATTGACCCCTTAATGAGATCGGGCATGAGGTCAGGGCAGCTTTTATTGTACTTCTGCCTTACTTGCTGGAGAAATATGGATCTGGTGTAACAAAAAGCTAGTAGTAAGCATTTAAACAGCTGAAACAAATGTTCTGCAGAGAGAACAGATTTAAATACGTTTAAATGAATATAGTTTGATAGCAAAATGAGATTTTCACCTTTTACTCATTTTGGCAAGTTAATTTTTCCCCCCTCGTTACAAAAGGCTGTCTATAACAACATTAAATTTGAAAATTGACCACGCAACCACATTTTTGAACAAAAGCCAATGCATCATAGCAAGTTAATCACTATCAAGTGACCCTACTTTACAGAATAACAGCTCCCATAAGTACACTAAACGCGTTCATTGTTTTTTTTGGAGTCCGAGAAAATAAAGGACGTTTACACTCTGTTGCTGCCCCTGCAGTCACTCCAGCAGTAAAAACTGAGAGGTATGCTTCTCTTAACGTCCATGATATTTTCTGTGAAAAAGGAAATTACGTGATTTCTTTTTGGATGGTGTGCAAATGCCATGAGTGCCAAGTTAGTTTGTAGTGTAACCTTCAGTTTAACTTCCCATGTTAACACATGTCTTTCTACCCTTCTTTCCTCCTGCCATCACTAGCACCTGTTCTGCTGCATTTGGGAGTCATGATGCACTTTGTAATATTTCTGAGAAAAAGTTAAGCAGAGAAATAATGTTACAGCACTTAAAAAATGCCTAAAGAGACGAACGCAGTGTGTGTGAAAAGCTTTTGGTTAAATGGTGCACGCCTGCAGCATGAAAAGGAGCCGTCATTGTGTACAGAAATGAAACTAAAACTGGTAGAAGAGGAGGCTGATGAACTGTACGTACATCAAAATGTACTTTTTTGCATTGTTTATACTGTTGATCATAATCGATATAACCTACAGTGATGTGAAAACGTTTTTTCAGATTTTTTCTTCTGCATATTTGTCACAATTACATGACTGAAATCCTCAAACTAATAGCAATATTACACAAAGATAACCAGAGTAAATACAAAGATCATGAATGAACTGTGATTAACTACATTTTTTGGAAAGATCAGTTAAATTTCACTTGCCACACCCAGGCATGATTATTGGCAGACCTGTTCACCAAATCACTTAAATAGCACAGTCTAACATAATGGAGGGCACTAAAAGGTCTAGAAAAGCAACACAATCTAAAGAAATTCAAGATCAGATAAGAAACAAAGTAATTGACGTGTATGATGTAACAGCGAACCACGGTGAGAGCTAAAATCCACTAACAGAAAATGTGGAACAATGGTTAACTCTACCAGGAGTAGCCAGTCTACCAAAATTGGCACTGCATAATTACAATTACACTTTCTTGCCTTTAATTTCCATGATTTTCAAAAAAATCTTTTTCGGTTGGGAAAAAAAAAAAAAAAAAAAAAACAGTAGGATAATTTATTCACTGTGACAAAACTTAACAAAATCACACAAAATTCACACTAATAAAAACAAAAGAAATCGTGACATAATATTTTAGAATTTGTTCTTTCTAACAGCTTTGTGACTCAAAGAAACCATGCACAACATATTCTTTATCAGTTTGCTACACTTCTTGCCATATTTGAAAAAAATGGCAGAAAGCTTAAGTCATCTCATTTTGCTGTCAAACTCTTCATATGTACCAATGTTCTCTACAGAAAGGTAGAGAAAACTAAACATACAGTAAACCTTGGAACATTACCTGCCCGTAGGCGAACACTGTAGCATTGTATCCCTCAAAGCAACCCTCGATGAGCTTGTGGACACAAGCGCTGTAGATCGTCTGCTGCTGGACGTCAATGTCGAACACAAAGTCGTACGTGAAGGCCTTGTCTTTACCCAGGAGCACCTGGGGCTCTCCAGGGGTTACTGAGGTGCAGATGTGGCAGCCCTCGATCTTCTCCTTCGCCATCTGAGGACGAATCCTGCCAGGAAAATGGACACATATGATCAATTATACGGTGGTATGAATTTAAAGGGCAAAAAAAAAAAACATCCACATTTCAGTAGAATGTGTTCGATTTTTAGTTGCTTGAAGGAAGTATGTTGATGCAGATGAACAAATTCTTTGGCCAAGTTTTGTTGCTTCATCTAGGAAAATGGCTCGGAATGAAAAATAGTGGCATAATGTTTATATACATACACATTTCTACACTAAATAGAAAAACAAGTAGTTCTATTTGCACCCCCTGACTAATCGAAAAGAATTGACTAGACTATCTAAGCCCTGCTGCAATAAGAGCTACGGCCTTAAAGGGATGTACAGCAGTCGATCAAACCATCAGCAAAAAGCCCAATGAGATCATTAGGTTAGGCCATTAATGGAATTAAGTTAAGTTCCATTTCCATTAGCCTACAGTATTTACACATTACTTAATTAACTTAAGAAAAAAAAATCACACACTCAAACTCTGATTCACTTTGCATGAAGTTGGTGATAACCCCAGATGAAACCTCAACAGACATGTAACGTGATCAATTATTAGAATCTGATTTATTTTTGGATGGGTTTAGAGTACCCAAACCTCCAGCTGAGAGCTATAAGCTTCTTACGATGGTGAAGCCAGAAGCAGATTTACTCCATCCCCCCCTACCACGCTCAGCTGAGCACCCACCACCTCTTTATTCACCACACACAGTTTTACCCTCAATACTGTGCCACGTGGAAATGTCCTTAATCTTGCTGTTTCACACAGGGCACTTATACGTGGCACGCCGAAGTGTCTTTACTAGCTGATGAAAGATGCACTATCATGTGGATATTGAGGCTAACTGGTCATTAGAGTATCGACTCTGGGAGAGTTGCCAGGTCTCAGAAAAACCTGCATCCTGAAAATTCAAGGAGATTTCTTTACTCCATGATGTGTGCATTACTAATCGAAATATGCATCTTGATCTTTCAGCAGGAATGGTTACAACACCACCCCCGCCTTTGGTGTAAAAACTGCGACCCTAGCAACCCTGCTCGCTTATACACACACACCCACGGGCCACACACACACACACACACCTCTCCAAGCCCCTCCCCTACACTGCTGACTTAAGCAGTTCTTCACGCATGAACAAAAGGCTTACCCCATTCATAACTGCCTTTCGCAATATGATAAGGTCTTTAAAATATGTAACGAGAGCTTAGCATAACACCACATTGAGAGGACGGTGAGATCATTACGTATGGACTGAACGGCTACCAACGATGTAGATAAAACCGTCAGACTGAGTTATGTCTTTTGACCGCAGGAGTGCTATCATTAATGCATGTGTGTGTTGTTGCCCTGACAGAAGATGTACTTCATGGGGCTATGACTACAGTGTGAGAAGGACACGGTGTCAGAAGGGACACACCATATACAATAGATGTATGTTTCATCTATAAACAAGATACATAGTGGCTGTCAATTGTAACTCACAAACAGCTTTGAACCCTCGAGCTCTTGGTAAAAAGTGATCGATAGAGAAGAGTGACGGATGCAGAAATTGATCGATTGTGAAAGGAAATGAAGCACTATGAATGAGCAGGACCCACATACACACACACACAGACTGTCTAAAGCATACAGGGATTTGAAGGTGGGGCCTGAGACGAGTCTTCATTAATGATTTCAACATATATTTGCTCAATATTGTCCTGCGGTTTGGTCAGGGACTTGTGACTGATATGTACTTGTGACCTTAGCTAGAAAACAGCAACTCGATAGGAAAAGTTCATCTTGACATTGATTAGTTGTCCATACAGTAAAAATTGGGGGATCGTTCCAGTGATGTATCAAGATTCTTTCGTCTGGAAATTCATGTATCGCCACACTGACTTCAAAATCGGTTTCATAATTTTTTTTCATTTATATACGTTTGCATTTGAGGTAGTAAAATGTTGCTCTTCCTCTATAATCCTACGGGTGGCGCGCTCTAATACTAGTCTCACACTGCCAAGCGGCACAGCATCCTGTTTGGTACGAGAAAATTATTTGTTAAGTTTGTTCGGAATTGTAATAAATAACATTTAATTTAGATATTTATAAAAATTATGATAGCTACAGAATCGCAATACAAATGGAATCGACACCTGGGTATCGTGATAACATCGTATCAGGTCATCCCTGGTTTCCGTTTCTCATCCCTACCATACGATACGTCATAAATATGATTTCTAAGCATATCGTTGACAATCGGCTGCTAATTCAAATGTTTGTTCTTGCAACAGGACTGTGCTCACTATTAAACTACAGCTATTAAAAAGCCAGTCCTTAAACCTTAATCCACGCACAATCGTCCTCGTGATCTCTCCCTAGTCTGCGAGACTCCTTGTTTATCCCTCTCGGCAGTCTCAAGCTGTTCATCACCAGCTCAGAAAGGCTGAAATCTGAAGCACAGTGACACCTCGATAAGGACTAAACGCTGCACACATCACACTCCGCTTAGAAACCCAGGTGCTAAAAATAACCTTCGCACCTGAGACTCGGTCACACGGAACCTGTGGGAGTAGAAGAGCTCGGAACGGAGGTGTTTTTCGGGTCAAGATGGCCGATATAGATCCAGTTTAACTTCGATAATAATTACATGCTATTAAATGACATCATGTTCATTTTAATGAAGTCGTTTTGATGACTCGCAGAATGTTGTGACATGAAAGACTTGCCAAATTAATTAAAGCTTCTCTGACGACTCGGCTCTATTTTTGTTCGTTGTTAAATGAAATAGAACGTAATTATGGAGCGGCTCAAGGGTTATCAGTGTTGATCTGCAGTTATTTAAAACATCAAGGAGCGTATCTGTAAGAGCTGATCGCATAACATATATTGAAAACTGCAATTGTGCATGCACGTAGGAAATTAATTTCTGTAACAGAAGCCCACATGTGTCATTCGAACACATTTTGAATAATTTTCCATCGCTGTAGGAATCATGACCTCAGTGTTTATTTGACAGTTTGGTGATGAAGCATGAATGTGAGAGACACTTGCTAACCCTGAGGCATAAGTATACGTCTAGGTTGCTTTTTGTGTATGCGTATGTGTGTGAAAAAATAAAACCCAGTGTGTCATCACTTCACTTTCTGCATTTCCGGCCCATGAATTGACACTTCCTGTTGAGTAACAAAGCAACACGACCACAGAGCCGCAAATCGGAGACAAAAAAAAAGTTTTTTTTTTCCCCTGTCCAATTGGGATAGATAAATACTGAATCACAGATTTGTGCAAATGACTGATACATTACAGACTTATAAAGACGCGAACACAATCAAAGAACGGCTTATAGATATCAGAAAATGAATCTGGGACGAGAGTCATGTTCTAACTTTCTAGGAAAATTGCTTAGTATAAGAGCACATGATAAGATGTTGAAAACACAGGCCTGGATGAGCAAAACAGGATCTGCGAGACGGGCAGGGCGGGAGACCCTGGCACACGTAGCAAACTCAGGCAGAGCATTAGCACAGGGAATGAAACACCAACATAGATACAGAGACATTTCGCTCTTTCATGTGTTCGGTCGAAGGTCAAACTAGGCTTGTCTTCTTCACAACAGTATCTTGAGAAGCCTGGAGGTAAATTATGAGCTCATGGTCTGAAATGTAAATAACTGCGACAGCATGAAATATATTATCTTGATACCGAGATGCTGGTTCGATTTGTATTGCGATTCTGTATCACGACTTTATAAACATCCTGATTCAATATCGGTTCTTTATAAGATTTTGAGTTTAAAGTGCACCACCTGTAGGATTACAGAGGAATAGCAACATTTCACCACCACCAATTCAAACATATATAAATTTTTAACAAATGTTTGTTGTTGTTTTTTTATCTATTTTCGAGTCCTTGTGGCGATACATGAACTGACACACAAAAGAAACATGATGCGTATCTGAATGGAATCGAAGTAGCATAGACGAGAAGGATCATGTCACTCATCCATTTACAAGCTGTATGACGTTAAACTATTCTCATATGTTTTATTAGCCTTTCGTGTTTGTTTTTTCATCACCCCCGACCCAACCCCTCTACAGATCCCTGGTGTCATGGGGAGGAGCGGCAGCGCAGGAAACGCTCGGTTTCATTTCCTCTTGGGCTGACAGCAGCGAGTGACCTTTTTACAGACATGCTGATCATTTCTCATGCGAGAAACATGCCACAAACCCAAACTGAAACCTTTGCATGTTCTCACATCTCCACTAATTTCTTCATTTAAAGTCATAAACTCGGTCTTTTATTGTCTGTTTTCATCCTGGCCTGTGTTGCACACACACAAAGTCTGACCTTGCTGCACCCAGGCACCACACAGCACAATAGCTGATGACATGAATGCAGCCGTATCATGCATTTATCCTTCAGCGTCTGAGTGTCTAAATAAACTCGTACTGCCGAGCTGCCCGAGTCGATTCAGGGATGTCAACCGCAGCCGGCTGACACAACCCGTCTGTCTGTGATCCCTCTTAAACCTCTCTCTGTCATCTTTTATCATTGCTTAGGTTCTTGGAATAAATGAATAAATTTCACTCTGCAGTAATTTATTTTTACATATTCCCAAGAGTAAAAACAAAAGTATATTCATCCAGAGAGCAGCAGTTCTCTTTTTAATGAAGCCAGACTGGATGGCTGTCGGGAGCTCAAATAACCACTCTTTTCAACCGTGCTAAAAAGAAAAGCTTCTCGAAATGCGCAACATGCCATACAGTACTTTGAGGCAGAAACAGATACGTTCGTGTCATACTTATCACATTTCCCTTTAACACAACTGACCCGATGCTACCTTGATAGGAAAACTGTAAGAGACCTAAAATAAAAATACAAAAGTCTACAGTGTTAGAACTGTGATGTGGATTCTTCCTGTTTCTCCTGGCTCTTGGGACTGTTATCTCCATTTAGCTACCAGTGGATTTGCATGAGCATGTAAACTATTTGCACAGTACCTTTCGGGACATGGCTTACAAGGTGCAGGCATGATGAGTGTGCTGCAGTCCCGTATTAAACTTCGCTCATAACAGTTTATACAGGCTATAATACCTCCTTGTTACAACTATACAACATGCATATATACAAAAGTAAACATTCTGCCCTATTCAGACAGGATTATGTTCTAAATCTGGCATCCGCAATATCGTTTATGATCATTTATTTATGTACTTCACAACAATTAAATAAACAGGATTAAAAATAAAGAGGGATAATGCTGACCATTCAGAATGTCAAACTGTAACAAACAGAGCAGGCAAATGCAAACACACACACACACACACACACACACACACACACTTGGCAGCTGCACAGTCACCAATCATCAGAATCACATTACAGCATCGTAATGTCATAACAGGCCAGCGAGTGCCATCTCTCTCACACATTCGCACACGATTCCTGACAGACTCGCACTAAAACAGTGCTCTGAAACCAGACGGATGATCAATCTTGCCTGCTTTTTGGGCAGAGCGCCCGCGAGGACTTTGACACTCAGGCTCGGTACTTTAGATGCGTGCACGGCATGCAATCGGCGCTGCGTTTCACTCCTCAGGTATTATTATTATTAGTGTGCAAGTGCAGCAGTAAATTAGACCAAGGCACTAACAGTAATGGCCAAGGAAAGTTGGCAAAGCTCATAATGTTCTTCTAATGGTCCGATGAAGGTTTCTACTATAGTGATGTACGCCCAAACCTTTCTGTAACAGCACTAGCGGAGGCATCGCTGCTTTGCTGTTCTTTTATTTTATTTTTTTATCATTTCATTAACACGTTGACACGAGTCTCAGAGCTCCACCAAAGTGTGTGTGTGTGTGTGTGTATGCGCGTGTGTGTTAACGATCCAGCTGAAATACCTCTCAGAGAATGAATGCATAAACTACCTATAAAATACCTCTAAAGTTTATTGTCTGATTTGTCTCAAGCAGCTAGATTTCTTACAGATTTTAAAGTATTGAAAATGTCTTACAGTATTAAATGTTTAAATGTAATGTAAAAAGCAATATTATTATTTTTCCTGCCGCTCTTCTGCTCCACACTCCAGTCCAGCAGGTGGGGGTATTTCACAAGCCTGGCCATGAGCTCAAAAGAAAAAGAATGAGAAATAGACCACGTCATACTATAATCCCGCAAAACAGGAGTATTTGGCACGTCATTTGCTGAAGATGGCAGCGGTTTGTATTTTCTGCAAATGCTGTGGTATGCTTCTGAGTAAATTGTCCATTTTAGCTTATTTAAAGTTTATGTCAATATAAATACGCTAAAAAGCATGAATCGATTTTGAATCGTAAACTGACCCATTGTCTCGAGAAACAGAACAAAAACGCATAATCGACTTAATCGAATGTTTCTAGTCAGGCATCGCGGAACTTTTTACGGTTTTACATTTGAAATGAAAAAGTCAGGGAGGTTGAAATCCTACAGAAGTTCATAAAGTACAGAAGCAGTGAATATACAGTGAAGTGAACAAAGCCACTCATGTTGCTGCTGCTTCTGCATCAAGTATATACAGTCCTAGATTTACATGTGAGAAAAAAAATAAATGAACAGACAGAACCTAAGGGAAGTAACAGGCACTGGTCAGTCACGTACATTCCTGTTGTCTTCTCTAACCTTCACGTTTAACAATACGCAGAAACCACAGAGCAGAAATGAAGAATGTGTTTATGTTAAGCTGCACGGCTTTGAACTTCACTTCAGTCCTGTAGCTTCCCAATCGATTTACACCTACTCACTCATTCTCTATAGTGCTTATCCTGTTCAGGGTCACGGGAAGCCTTGGAGCCTATCCCAAGGGGATCGGAGCACAAGGCGAGGTACATCGTGGACGGGTTGCCAATCCATGTGCAGGCCACAAGCACTTACGCTTTAGGGGAAAATTCTGGAAATGCCAATTAGCGTAATCTGCTTGTCTTTCTCTAATGTCAAGCTATTTTTCGGCAGAAATCTACAGACACACTCCCACACACACCCACACACACACCCACACACACACACCCACACACACAGACGAATCCACTCCTCTCACTAATCCATCACAGTTCTAAAACATTTCGGCAGAAATATTCCTTTAAATACAAGCTTAATCATCTTCCCGCACTGAATAATATTACTCTAACCCCTTCTTCCACTCAGTTTCTCTCACTTTTTCTTATACACCAATCCAGTCCTACTTTCCCTCCCTCTCTCTCGCTCTCTCTCATATTCCTTTTACTAAACACTCTCCTGATGAGGACTGATAACACAAACCTCAGAACTTCCATAGAAACCCACTCCCACCCAAAAGCACAATGTGTGTGTGTGTGTGTGTGTGTGTGTGTGTGTGTGTGTGTGTGTGTGTGTGTGTGTGTGTGTGTGTGTGTGATTGAAGGTGGGCTCCAGCTGAGAGGGACGCATTGTTCGCACTGTTAATCAGAGACCCGGGAGTCACGGTGTGGAATTTTCCACTCCACTACGTTACTGTCCTTCATATTTCATTACCAACAGTGTATTTCACTGTGTGTGTGTGTGTGTGTGTGTGTGTGTGTGTGTGTGTGTGTGTGGGTGGGTGAGAGAGAAAGAGTGTGTCAGCCTTAAACCCTTGGGACTAATTAAAGTGGAAAGGTGTGTAGGAATGTCAATGTGTGCGGGCCGGGTTAGTGTGTGATGTGTGCGCTTGTGTGTGATGTGTGAGAGAGTGTGTCCCTTGACCTTACATCTGTCACACTTAAAAATATTGGGGCACATGTATGGCGATAGAACGATAAACGTTTTCATGACACGAGAATCACAATCGGGCCTTGAAATGAACAACGAGCTCGTTACTCGCGTCTTTGTGTTACATGGTGTAACTGAGTAGCTCCTGACTGTGTTGTTGATGTACACTTTATCACTTGACACCTCACACACAGAGACATAATGAGCGGTGTATGTTATGGTGTAGCGCTGCACTAAAAAGCAGACTGCATTACGCCATGAATAGCTAGTTACGTGTTAATGAAACAGTAGTGACATCCTTTTACAGTCACAATTTATTCACAATATTGACTGATTATGAGTATTAAATGGGAAGTTATAATAGTTGTATGGATTAAAGTAATGGAACAAATGTTTTAATGCGACAGACTGCAAAGTGTCTAAAGCTACAATAAAAAACAATTGTTTAATTAGCAACCTCAGCAGCAACCTCATTTCCCCTCTCGTCTGTTCCAACTACTCTCACTGGTTCATGCCTTAAAGTTTTGGGTTAAGAATTAGCTCAGGAACATATGATCCAATTTTTTTATCTTGCCTTTGGTTGTGTCTATGACCAAAAATACTAATAATATGAGCAATTGGAGAGTTTCTGTGACATCATTCGCATATTTCAGTAGTGGTAAATTTTTTAATTAACTTGAGTTCTACCTGACATGTCCAAAAAAAATGCCCATTGACCACTGCTGTGCCACTTGTGTTTTAAGGGTTAACAAACTAAATCCATTCATGTGACACTAGTGCAGGGACAGCACTGAAAATTTAGGCTTGCCAAAAATGAGAGTCAAAAAAGTCCTTCAAGAAGCCTGGAAAACTATTCCTCAAGACTACATTAAAAATACAAGAAACACTGGCTCCTCTTTGGAAGCAAAATATAAAAAATAAGGGTTGTAATTGTTCTCCTAATCATAATTATACAGAGAAGAGGTGTGTCAATGTAGAACAAGGGACGCACCAAAAATGGCATAACAACAGTCTTAATTTAAATAGAATCTTAAAATTTCTTAAAAAGTCTTAAAAGGTCAGCTAATCACACATTTATCATAAAGTAAAAAAAAGAAACTGTGACCTACTGAAACAGCCCCTGAGCTACACATGCTTCTAAATAATCCCATCTCTGTCTGTGTTGTTTCCCCAAAGCTACACTGAATACAGGGCAGATGAAATACGTAATGTATAGACGTGGAGGGCTGCACTGTCGCCTTCCTGCGCTGGGCACTGCGGTGCCCAAAACAGAAAACAATTAAGTCATGTGACTTGATGATGACAGCTAGAGACCAAGAACAAAGCTAGCCCGATATCCTGCGATGCAATCCGTCTCATGCCTTAAAGTGGGAGTGATTGTTTGGATTGTTAAAGCCGTGACACATGGGAACGAAGGAGTCTGACTGAAAACAGATGTGGAGCTGAGCGCTGATTATAGCGTGGTGGAAACGAAAAGCTTTTGCATAACAATAGCATATTAACCTTTATAATTAACAAGTGATATTAAATGGCATTTGGGATTTTAGTTTGTTTTTTTTTTTCACTTTGCTTAACAGTTTCTTACATTACACATAATGCAGTTCTGCCTGATCAATCGTGGTTCCAGGGAGATTTATCCTGCATTCAAGTTACCTCAGAAAAGGAAGAATGGCAATCCGTTTGAGCTTCGGTGATACAATCGATGCTTGATTTTCACGTCGCTTGCTGACTTGTTTTTCTTAGCCGGCGGTCGGCATTACGAGTTTTCAGTCAAATGTTGCATAGGCCTGTTATTTCTCTCTTTTTAAAGCAGTGGTTCTCAGCCCAGGTCCTGGAGGACCCTCTACCCTTTTAACACATTCGAGTGTTTTCTCTGCGCTATCATACCCACTTCAATTCAGAAAAGCCTGTTAATTAGCTAATTAATTAAATCAGGTGTGTTGGGAGATGAGAAAACATTATAATGTGCAAGACAGGGGATCCTGCAGGACCAGAGTTGAGACCACTAACATTAAAAAAAAAAAAAAAAAAAAAAAAGTGGTGCAGTCGCAACTACAAAACTTATCAAATGAAGGAATATAGGAAAGTACAGCATCAACCAACAACTTAGGAAGAGAATCATATTCATTTTATTCAGCACACACACATTTCAGGCTGGTGTTTATGGTGTTATGTTGCTTACTCACTCTCTCACTCATCATCTATACCGCTTAATCCTGTATTCAGGGTCACGGGGGCCTGGAGCCTATCCCAGGAGACTTGGACCTGGACAGGGTGCCAATCCATCGCAGGGCACACAGACATACACACACTACGGGCAATTTGGGAACCTAACCTACATGTCTTTGGGAGGAAACCGGAGTACCCGGAGGAAACCCACCAAGCACGGGGAGAACATGCAAGCACGGGGAGAACATGCAAGCCCCATGCAAACAGAGACGGGAATCGAGCCTGGCCGGGGATCGAACCCGGACCCTGGCGGTGCAAGGCGACAGTGCTAACCACTACACCACCGTGCCACCGGTGTTATGGTGCTACTATTGTAAAATAAATTGGCTCTATGAAACTGCACCATTTTACCACTTCATTGCAAAAAGGAAAAGTCAGTGTGGAGAAAAGTGAAACCAAATTAAAATAGTTTCCAGTTTGCATGGGAAAAAAAAGTAAAAAAAAAAAAAATCTATGTTTTTAGACTTCCTGTTTAATTTGCCATGAAGAGATAATATTATCACTTATTACAACACAAGTGCCCAGGAGCCAAAGAACTGGTGACTGTGCTGAGTGCTGAGAAATGACTCTCTAAATGATCGCCAAGTAGTTTGACCTTTACCATAATGGTCACTTTCCTCACTGTGCCGCCACATTGATTGCATCGATTTTTTCCTAAAAATAAATAGCGGCTCGGTTAGAACATGCACACACACTGAAAAGAGATCTCATGAACACCTTGGAAGATTTAGAGGACACACACGGACGTCCATTTAATTGCACTGCAAGCATATGAACAGCATTAGGACTTCATTAATCTGGCTGTGAGCGTTCGTTACAGTCAAGCTTGCATTCACACACACACACACACACACAGGACAAGAATAGGGAGTACACGACAACGTCTGTTGCTGCAGACACCATATGATCGGCAACCACCTCCTCCTCATCATCAACCACGGCCAAGACGACTGGTCACAGCAGGCTTTCATATCTGGTCTATGGCATATATTCGTTTGTCGGCCAACTCCTGTGCCCTTAGGGAGCTCACTCTTACCCCTGAGGAGTGAAGGAAAACAGACAGACGGCTCACTGGACAGCAGGTGGTGGGCATGGTGGGGAAGTAAATATAGATAGGTGACATGCTCTCTTCGTCCACCTTGTCTAGCACAAGACTGGGCCTCGTGCCCAAACAAACCGTTACACCGCCTTGCCCAGTCGCAGCAAGGGCAGTGCGAAGGTGAGAGAAGATGAAAGAGGAGACGCTTTTCGCTCTTCCGGTTAGTCCTTATGGAGCACTATAGATTATAAGTTCCCGTCATAAACTCTTCTCCAGGATGGTGATTAGCATGTGGAGGAATAGTTACGAGTTACTTTGCTAGATTGCACTCCATCAATCTATATAAAACTAGCACACACACACACACACACACACACACACACACACACACACACACACACATACGCAAACAAACATTCTCTTAAACACATCCAACAAAGGATGTCCTGTATGCATGCTCAACCCCATTATGCTGACATTCTATTTATTTATTCCAGCATTTCCTTCTGACGCAAGCACTAGTGTACAGTTGTGAGTTGAGTCTGCGGTCTCAGGAAGCATGATGTGACCGATTTAGAATCGCTGTGACTAAAGACAGGGGATGATGAAAAATCTTGCAAAAAAACAAACAAATAGAAAATCTGGATCATGCTGATTAATAACGACGTCATCTTCATTAATCACACCTTTATCATTAAAGTATCCTTTGACACAGGAAAACACACGTTATCACACTCTTTTTTTTTTTCAACCAATACTTGAACAACAGGACGTCTTACAGCTTTTATCAAACGTAAAGCGAGAAGACTTGAGCCCCGTCTCAGGCACACTAAGCCTGCAAGTCCCAGTGGGCCGTTACGCGGCCGATCCCCTGCTCGGAGGGCCCTGCAGGATGTGATTACAGCCATTATGAAGATCTGAAGCGAGCACTGTACGCATTGTACTCGTGTGCTGGTTGGTGTGTGGGGAAAGCTAGAGTGCGACTTTACAACTTCAGGGATAATAGGCTCTTAAATAAACAATGACAGAGCAGAGACTGGTTGAGATTGAGAGTGTTATGGATATAGTGGCGGAGTGGGTGTGGGAGGTGGACAGGAGTGGGAGAGTGGACATGAGATAACGTGTGTGTGGTTGAGAAAGCGGCTCCTGGAGATGTTTAGCAAAAGCTGTGTACTTTTGTGAGTTTCATGTCCGGATGTCCGGAGGAAAGTGCTATCTGCCCTTTTCTGCATGGCTGAACTCACAGAGACATACGATTGGCTAGTGCTGTACGCCATCACTTTTAGAAACCTAACAGACATTCATCCAGCATTATTCCACACAAATACGTGGGTTTGCACGCAACTTCGTTCACATGGCATTTAATTGCACTCTCAGGATGAACTAATGATTTTTACAAGTTTGATTTTTTTCTGATATAAGGGTGTTTTCCATTTAAATTTAAATTTAGCATATCCTTCCTTCCCTGGTACAAAGCCTATACGGTACCTCAAACTCGGCTATATATATAGATATCTAACATATATACAAACACACACACACACACACACACACATTTTATTACACCCACATGAAGATGAAAAGATCATTTTCCCATGGTTCAGCATAAAAAGTTGACAATCCACAGATACGGACCCAAACATGAGCGGGCGACACTGAAACACGGCAAGACAGAGCAAGGTTCATTTGAATCAAATTATGGAAGTTTATGATCATTAAAAAAATTAGAACTGACATATGAGCATTAGGAGGAAGCCCAGATTTACACACAATCACACATTAACATGAAAGAGGTAGCCTCAGGATACCAGCCGGGTTCTGTTAGCTCTTCTCACTGGCTGCTTCAAGGTCAGACTGGAGGAGGAAAACATGGGAGAGAGAGAGAGAGAGAGAGAGAATAACAAGAGGGAGCATGCAAATTCAAGTGCAAGTGCTCAAGTGCAGACAAAATGAGAGCAGAAGTATTTAATTATGGAGTCATAAATCCAAATAGCAGCCTTAGAAAAACTGTTCAATCCATATATATTCCTCTTTAAGGTGCGTCAGCTTTAATCAGTGCGTCGCCCTTAAATCATCAGACATTCGTTTGATTTAAAGAACACATTACGGTAATTAATCTCGCTCGTCTTTTTTCTAAAAGAGTCTCTGTATTAGCATGCAAATCCGCCCCTCAGCGTTTCCCGTCTCTGGGGTAAATTAACCAAATGCCGTACATATGCAATGGAAATGAGATCTTAATGCGACTATGACTGTTGGACTGTGTGTTTACATCAGGAGGAACGGAAAAATAAGACCTGAGATGTGGTGAAACGCGTTAACAGCCCTCCAGACGTCAGGTCAGGACATTCGGTGCAAACGGGGAAAAAGCAGGAAAGAGAAGGCACTACATTAACACAATGGAGAGAGTCTTTAAAGTGAAACAATAACCCCATGGGGATCTTAGTACACGCTCCCAGACTCATAGGCTAAGAATGTATAAATAGATCATCAAATTATGCAATATTCACTCGCTGGCCACTTTATTAAGAACATTCAAGTGATTATGACAATGAGCTTCAGTTTATTTTCACTGTCCATCACCTGGTCTTTCAGTAAGTTTCTGTGCCCTCCATGGACTTAGGGTCATGTTCACATCAGATGCCTAAGAAGACTCAAAATTCCTCAAATGTGACACAGATCTGATTTTTTAGGGCTGTCGGAATGAACAAATCTGATGCTTTTCAGTTTGGATCTGAGTCACTTTTTGTATGTGGTCCTTGATCGTACACGTATTAGGTACGTGATCATGCGTCCTTCAGAGCAAAATCCAAAAATCTCTTCTGTTGCTTGAAAAGAATGAGAGTTCACACAAACTCATGATGTATTTAAACCCAGATGGCGTGAGTAAAAAGACGTACCGATGTGCGCATGCGTGGAGGACAGACGTTTCCACATCAGAGTCAGATAAAACTCCCTTGTAATTATAAATGGGAGCTGTCATGACATTCCAATCCGATCTGACCAAAAAAATCTGAACAGAACAATATGATTTGTAATGTGAACGTAGGCTTTTTTCTTTTTTAATTCTGATGTTTATGTCCACTAAAGCTCTAATGCATTAATAGGCATAGAAAATGCTCCTATTAAATTGACCTCTGTGCTCTTTACACAAATATCTCATACAGTTCTTACACCTGGGTTGCATTCAGGAAAACTCTGTCTAAATGTAGCCAGCATTTATGATCCCATCTGTCCCGACGCAAAGGCTGTCAAAAGACAGCTGTCTTCTTAAGGCTCCTTATTTGGGACAATGTATTTGACAGCAGTATTGTATTTTAACTAGCTGGAGTTTACTACTAGCAAACTAGCAGTACGATCTTACCTGCAAATGTAGGGCATTTTGAAAGATTTTGCTCCTTAATCAGGTACACAGCAACTCTGACAGTCACGTTAATCTCTAGAGGGATTAGTTTACGCTAGGCAGTTTGGGCTGAAAGCACTTACTGCTAGTAAGCATTAACAAGCATGCTTTTAAGTTAATGTCAGTTGCTTAGCTCTCAACGTGATGGCCTGGTCAAGCAGTAGTACCTGTGCTTAATCAATATATATCTCATATCGATCACATTCTGAAGTTTTAAAGTGGGCGGCCATTTCCGCACAACAGGAACACTGATGGTTAAAAGTCTAAGGATAACTTAAAACACTCGTCTAAAGGTTTGTGCTCATTCATTCACTCCGTTAATTGGGACTTTTCCCACCGCAGGTCTACATGGTGGAATCCAAGCTATGTTCCTTCTCTGGATAAATCCCACACATACAATACAGAACCTGTTGTTTAAGCTTCTTAGCCAAAAAGGTGCTTAACAACCTGCTGGTTGGGATGGGGACACACTACACGACAATCGCATCAAGATTCTGAAAAGACTGGGAGTGTATACTATGACGACTTAAAAACGATGGATCATATTCTTATAACGACTTCGCCAGATGAGGGATCATAAACTACACAAGCTGCGGTATTGATATGCACATCTGCACTTAGAAAAAAAAACGGCACCATTACTGTATCACAACATGGCTTTACTTTACTTCCACAGTGGACTATTCTTTTTTTTTTTCCTCTATCGCGCAGGTTCACGCAAGCAGAGACATGTACTGTGTTTCGATGTGAACGCAGGGTAAGCTTGATCAGTAAAAAAAAATAAATAAATGAATAAATAAAACAAACAAAAAGCAAAACAGGCATCTGTAGATCAGCAATGAGATGCTTTTAGGGTGAGGATTTTAAAAAAGTGGGAGTAATTCTGAAGGACGAGCAAGGACATCCAAGCAAATGGTCACACGCTTATGCATGAGGTGTGCGGTTTGATAAAAATAATCAAGAACAAGGTGGTGTGGTGTAAAACCTAAACCATATATGATATTAACGAGTAATAAAATAGTCATTGTCCTGATGCCTATTTTTCTTGTTTGTGTGTGTGCGTGTGTGTGTGTGTGTGTGTATATATATATGTGCGTGTGTGTAAAATATAGTGGCTGTTTAGTCTCCTGAGAGCTTGACACCTGGCTCCATACTACATTAGTAAGTCTTTCACTGCTTGTCCCTTGTGCCCTCTTTTTCTCTATTGGTCGCTGTGTGAGGCAAACTATAAAAGCAGACCAGATGTACATCTCTCCCCCTCACTCACACATACACACACACACACACACACACACACAGACACACATGCACACAAACACACTATCTATGTCAAGCTTAAAATGAACAAAATGTCTCTCTTTGTGTGCTTCAAGCAAGAGTTAAATGTTTATTTTTTTTCCTCCACTGCCCTTTCGACACCAAAGAAAAAGAGACACTTCCTGCTTTCTCTCTTTTTTTTCTCTTTCTCTCCTTCCCTCCCCCCCGCTTCCCCTCCACCCGATCTCTTCCCCTTTTCATCTCAAACACAACTAGTCTTTTCATTCTGCCAGGCGATGGAGTCGAAAAAAGGAGCAGCGTCTAATTAACTAAGCAGGACATCATCAATTGACTCTCTCTTTCTCTTACTCGCTTGCTCTCGCTTTCCTCTCCTGTACTTCCGTTTTATCTGAGATGCCTGCCTGGCTGCAAATATTGTTATGCCTGGTACTAGCCAGTAAAAGAGCCAGGAGGACTGCTGGATGTTACGGGAAAAGCAGATTAGTGCACATAAATAGGTCGGTAAAAAACACCAGTGACCCTTATTGACCTTCACTTCCTGAGCAGTGCTTTGCTCTTCCTGAAATCCTAAGATGTACCTGGTTTAATACTAAACACTGAACGAGGACTGTGTTTGATGTGAGCATGGTCGGAGTGCTTAACTCAAACAATGATCAGTCGCCAGGTATCTATGGTTTTGCATCAGACTTTTTTCAGTTCTCAGCCTGTCTCAGGCTGTGCACATCCTGTGCCCCCGGTGTGGGCAAGATGTCTCGAAGTGCTGCAGTAACAGGAAGCAGCAGAAAAGGATTGGCTCGAACCCGCGTGGCTGAGGGGAAGTCGTTCTGTTTAAGCATGCAATCTGAAATCACTAATGGAGTTGTGAGAAGAGACTTCGGCGTACAATAAGCTGTGCCACGAGCCAAAATTAAACCACACTAGCACCGTAAAATGGCTAATGGACTGCTTTCTAAAGCTAAACTACTGATTAAGATTCTTTTTGTGAAAGACAACATTACACCAAGGGCAATTAGCCAAGCTATCTCTCAAGGTTATTTTTGCTTTTTTTTGTGTAGTCCACAACAAAAACTGAGGACCCGGACACGTGATTTCATCGAGAAGTAAACAAAGAGCGGGTCTTTAAACAAGCCATGACGCTTAACAAGCCTGAGTTTTTTAAGCTTCGCCTCACGGTCTTGAGGAAGGAGACCGTTCTAATAAATCGCACCATAATGAGACCGGTTCCCACACAATTCACCTCTCAAAAAACCAGCAACCCCGTTCCCCAGAGAACGAACCCTCAGACTGGTTGGGTTCAAACAATGTTAGAAGGAAGCAGACTGGACATGTAAACAGGATGTATGTTTTTCAGTCGAACATGGCATCATGTCGGCTTTGCGAGCACAAAATACACAAGGAGTTATATTTAGCCATGTGTGATTGTAAAATTCTAGACGTTCCTTCACAGCGGGAAAATTAGATTATCGACGGTCTCCAGAGCATTTCTATGCGTGAAAAAATGAAAATAGCAATACTCTGTGGACACGGCTCATCATAAAAACGCTGATGAGTCGACACTTTGTGAAGGTGGGTGGAGGACAGAGCAAATGATGATAAAAGGAAATGAACACACAGGAAGGAAAAGACATTCAGACATTAACAATGATTACGGAAAAGCAGGAAAATGAAAGAAAGAGTACACAGGGTGTGAGGGAAATGCTGGATTATCTTTATCAAAGAGCTCAGTTACAAGCTTGGACCTGACCTATCCATTGTCACGTCCATAAAAAAGAACCTGTCATACAAAAGACTGAGGGGTGTGGACGAAGAGAAAAGGATGTCCCTGTCTTTCTTGTCTGCACAATTAGTGCACGAGGAATAGATGTGTCCTTATTGTCTCCACAGTTCCAGACGGTTTCTTGCTAGACGCATGTGTATGATGATGATGATGATGATGATGATGATGTAAGCCTTGAAAACGGGCAGCGTGCCACACCGAGACGGGCATGCGAGCTCCTCGTCTGCTTGTGCAGGTGTGACCTCCACGGCATGCAGCAGACTCCCAGAATTTGCGGATCGCGCCTCACAACCGAGCAGTTTGGTTTTCCTAACACAAGGACAGTCAAGTACCTAGATCAGGTCTTTCTAAAAAAGACTGCTTTGTATATGCACAAAGGAAGCCACACATGGTGGGGGGGGTTAGAGCCTGGGGTAACCAAGCTGCCTGTCATGCATGGCTTCTAAAGACAATTGCAGCTTATTATCTTTGAGACTGCACTTACTTCTTCCCTATTGTGGAAAAGAACCGCCAGCCAGACAGGAGGTTCAGAGATTTCATTGCTTCGACCAATTTTATGACCCGCTGTAACAGTTTTATAGATCGATAGCATGCAGTGATTGTGCTGAATTACTTCTCAGTGATGGCTCTCACAGTGAGCAGGTATCAGGCTTCACAAAGGATGCACACGATTCCTGCAGCAAGAATGAAGAGAGGAAATGAAATCTGGCACACCTGGGTTCGTGCATGACTAGATGTTGCATTTGTGTCAGCGTGCAATTGTGCTCGAACCCAGCACAATGTGCCTCACCCACAGAGGTGCAGCAGCACCGACCTTTGCCTGGGAAACTCTATAAAACGCACGTGAAGGTGAAGCCACACTGGTTTTCTGCTGCTTATTATTAAAGAGCTCGCGCGCGCGCGCACACACACACAAAATAGAGGAAATGACCGTTAAACCGCCTCTCCTTTTTTAAACGTCTTTATCCTCTTGCAGCATTTTAACTGTAAACCAGACGGTCTTACCTCAAGCTGACTTTCACACAGCAGTCGTTTTGCATCGCCATGCCTTCCGTTGGCTGTTCTTGCGGCTGTCAAACCTTTCACTGTGTGTGTTTCTGTGTGTGTATGTGAGGGTGTGTGTGTGTCGGCAGAAACGATGTTGTTGTGCCTAAAAAACGCACAACAACGGCATTCCGCTCGGTCACGTCGGAACGACGCTCAGCTCCACGGACGCACACATCGTCCCTAAATCAAATTTAACAATAAATATAATTTTTTTTAAAAACACCAACATCCCCTCTCCGGCTCGTAGTATCCTGGCATGAGTGTGTGTGTGTGTGTAAGCGAGAGAGAGACAGCGCGACGAAAAGCCTCCTCTGCGTGCGCCGCGCACAGCAAGAGTGGGCGTGCCTTTTGCACAGCGCGAGCGACGCGTTGAAAGCCTTACAGCTACACGCGCCCGGCTAGCTCCGCCCACTGAGCAATAATTGACCAATTAGACGGCAGGGAGAGATTAGCATAACGCGCACAAGCGGCAGTTGTGGAGCGCGCGAGCGGCATCTGTAAAGTGAGAATGCCTCAGAGAGAGGGGGCGGGGTCAAAGGGCAGAATTTAAAACACTCTGAGGGCAAAACACAAGGCCTTGGAAGGGGGAGAAAAAAAAGAGGGATTGTTGAGCTAGATGTTACAGATAGCACAAAAGAAAGAGGAGAAAAACAAATTCCCAAATTTTGTAAAAATTATTACCAAATCAATTATTTATCTACTAGCATCCTTGGCGGTTAAAGAATTTATAGAAATAGTTAAAAGGTTAAAGCTAAAAATAAGCTGATTAGCTTTAATTTAATAAGGAAGATTCAACATTCTGATTCCACTTATGGTGCAGTTTAAAATTCGGGCAGATATCTAAGTACTGCGAAAGGTTTCAATAGATTGTGCCCAGACAGTTTTGTGCGATGCCTTGACAAAATCTAGACAGACAGAGGTATATCTGGACAGACATACAAGTATATAGACATACAGGCAGACTGGTTTGGGGTTCTCCAATGTATGAAATGTGGAGATGACAAAATCTTTCTTTATTGATACAGATTTAACCAAAACAAGTCTGTATGATGGGAGAGAGGCAGATTATATTGTATGCTATAAATAAGTATTAAGAATTGCACCACTTTGTTTATTGTGAGATAACGTTCCTTGGTATTCATTCATTCATTCATTTTTTTATATGGCTTATTCTGTGTAGGGATGGGGGTTGGGACCTGGTGAGAGGGATACCACACACAGACGCACATCACATTAGCACACTCAGTCATGTCTTTGGACTGTGAAGAGCATTCTTGCATACAGACCGGAAGCAAAGTTCGAACCCTGGGGGTGTGAGGCAGCCACACTAACCACTGAGACACAGCGCTGCCCTTAATACTGTGTTAAGGCTCATTAGTTGAAAACCTTTCCCTTAGCGTTATCTGTTTATGCATAGAAAGTGCTGATTGGTCTAAATAAATGTAATTTTTTTTTTCTTTTAAAGCAAACTACGAGGGCCATTCTAAAACCAACTGACATTTACAGAAGACTTGCAAACTTTTTAAAGAAAGCAGTACAAATCATGATCTTGGCCGAGGTGGCTTGGAGCCCGTTTAGCGAGTGGAACACCTGATCCTTGCGGAAGAAACACATCTATCTGTGGAAACTGTACACACAATTCTTCACAAACACCACTTGAACATCATATGAACTATGCTGGGAGTTACCGCCATATCCACCGTACAGTCCTGACCTCAATCCAAGTCGTGTTTGGGGCATTAAAGGAGTTCCACGAAGGCCAGCGTTTTAGACGTGAAGCAGGCAGTGCGATCATGGCTCTAGTGTCCTTGGAAAACGTTCTCCCATCAAAGTAGATCATTTTCTTAGGGCGCTAAAGCCACAATGTAGGACTAGTGAAACAATGAGATAAGTGTATAAGTGTAGCAGGGGATTACAGTATTAGTAGTATAGTAGTTGGAATCATCAGGGACCACTCGATACGATATTATCACGATACCCAGGTGCCGATTTGATTTGTGTCGCTAATTTATAAGTATCACATTTTTACACATATCCCAGCTCAATATTATATATATATATTTTTTTTTTTCAGATTTTATTACAATTCTAAACAAACTTCAAAATCATTTGCAGGATGCTGTGCTGCCTTTCAATTTGGGAATAGTTAACAACACTCCACCTATAGGATCATAGAGGGACTGCAATGTTTATAATTTCATTCATTTTGGAAACAGTGTTGTGATACATAAAGCTAAATACTGTAAAGGTACTTTTTACTCTTATAACTATGTTTAGTTATTTTGCACAAAGTCCTGGTTTGACTTGAACACCCCTGGTAAGTGCTATACTGCATGAACAACAACAACAACAAAAACTCATATTGAAGACTTATCTTTGTCATTTTTACAGATTTATTCATGGTTATATTTGCACCCATGTAGGAATAGCTGGCATTAAATTGCTGGCATGTCTGTGCCTACAGGAGCTTTTGATAAATCCTGAAATAAAAAAAAAACACCCAAGATTGATTTGTGATGCATACATTACTGTAATTAACCTCTGAATATGTTACTTGTTTCATATTCATTATTCAATCCTATAATCCCTGCTGCAGGGTTTCTAATTTGCGCTCTGCAGATGATTCAGGTTTCTTATAATAGATGTTGTTTTATTATTTGAAATGAAACAGATTTTTTGCAAATTGCCCTTGAGGAAAAAAAAAATTGGCTAAGGAGAAATCTGGAAACTCCGAACCTAAAACTATGCAAAAAATGTATGTGTTTCGTTGAGTTTTTAATGTTTAGAGCATGACAAATTCATGGTGAAGAAGAATGGAAATACTTTTTTTTTAGTTTTTTTTTCCTTGATCCTTGGATCTTAGTGAATACTAAATGTTTTATCCTTGTGTGTACATTTCTTATAGTTAAACAAGCATGGAATGAAATTCAAAAAACATGTATTACGTGTGGATATTAATAGGTTAATTCCTGTTTCAGGCTCATTATGCAATCTGATCAAAATAAGTGTATTATCTTTAGTATTGCACATTACATTAATATACATTAATATAATACATGAATTTAATTCATAATTCAGGTATTGATTCTTTTACTTATTACGAACAGCTATGACTAAGTATAGATATTAAAATCAGATCCATAACTAAAATCTGCAAATCTTTCCATTTCAATGGACTTTATAGAAGGTGGAACCCCTTCACCATAGACTTCCTTTTGCTCAGACTTCCTGTCCTTTCTTCTCTTTATCCTTCCGTGCTGCTCAATAAATGAAAGCATGTCCTCCGAGGCGCTAAACTCAGTTCCCCTCAATCTTGTCATGATCTTCACCATGTCTTTGTTCAAACTCCTCATTTTGCGCATCAACCTATTCTTCCTTATCATCTCCACCATGGACGTTTTCCTCAACTTCCTCATCACCTTCACCGTGAACATCACCATTTGCATCTAGTTTTTCCTTTTCCTCTAGCCGTTCCTGCTGTAGCGCAAACCATCTGAGCTTCAGCCCTATTCCTACTGTACCTCCCATACCTTTAATTCTTCACACATCAAGGGAAAATTTTGCATTCTGCAGATATGATCACTGAGATACCAAACATGCCTGATCTTGAACACATCAGCTCCAAAACTAGACTTCAAACGATCCTTTCTGAAATCTTTAGAAGGTTTGGCTTAACAGTGGGAGCGAGATGCGACTGTGGATGTGCTTAAGCTCGAAAGTTCAGTACAGTAATATCCTGGAGACAGAAAATGTACAAATTAAAATCAAATAAAAGTTTATGTGCTTTCTCAACTCCTAAAATTAAAAAAAAAAAATACAGATAAAGATCCAGGATTCCGGGTTCAGTTCTGAGCTGTGTAGGGTTTTGAATGCTGTCCCCACGTTCATGCGTGTTTCTTTTATGCGCTCAGGGTTCATGCATGTACAGTAGTTCTCGGATAAGCTAACAGGTATAAGTGTATGTGTACTTCCATTTCACATAATAAACACAACAGGCTCAGTGTGTTATGGTTCTCAGTTACTGATCAGAAGGATGATGTTTTGAGCCCAAGTTCCACCAGGTTGCTACTGTTGGGCGCTTGAGCAAGGCCCTTAACCCCGTCTGCTCCAGGGGCGCTGTGTAATGACCGACCCTGCGCTCTGACCTCGGCCTATGAACAAAGCTAGGATATGCAAAGAATAAAGGACTTTAATGTGCAGTAATGTATGTGTGATGAATAAAAGCTGAACTATACTTAATAACAATTCAGTCTATTATTATATGCAATTCAGTGAACCTGGAGACTGAAGACTGACCTTCAATTGTCTTGAATGCACAACGATAAAACAAACCTAGAAAACTATTCCAGAAATCAGGAATTTTGATGTACCAAAACCACCTTTAGGAAGAGAAACGAAGAAACTGGAGAACGCAGCAGAAATCGACATGGTCATGGGAAGAACATGTGACCTCAATACCTTTGAGGTTCAGTTCACATCCACTATAGCAACACTATATATCATGAATGAGGACACCTGGGCATGTCTGTAAGTGAGAGAGAGTGTGAATGGTAATAATATAGTAGAGTGCAAATGCATATACCAGATGTTTGTGTGTGTGTGTGTGTGTGTGTGTGTGTGTGTGTGTGTGTGAGAGAGAGAGAGAACAGACATTAAGTAAACCTACCTAGTAAATCTATCTATCTTTCTATGTATCTATCGATCGCTCGCTCGCTCGATCCCATGCCACTCTGTGTAATATCTATCTCGTGCTGTGTTCTGTATCACAGAACAAAGTCTCCCATATACAGTGACAGTACAATGCTTAACAGGACAAAGGACACGTCTGTGTGTGTTAGCGTGTAGAACGAGCAGCCTATGCACAATCCGGGTCAGGTCTACTGCTCTTTCGTGAGCACAGACACACATTTGGACATGAAAGGAGGGCCGCAGAGTCAGCTGGTTCTGTCTTCATTTAGGTCATCAATCAGATAAGTGTGCCCTTGAGCTTCAGTCGCCGCACACACACACACACACACACACACACAGATTTGTACGCTATGTACACACTACCATCTGCACAATGAACCACAAATAAAATGGGACTTTAGGTTTATAATCGCACCATATTTCATCTAAATGGGTGTGCATAAAATAAATAAATAAATAAATAAATAAATAAAAATGCTTCCAGAGGGTATAAAACCCAGACTTGCTTTTTTTTTTTTTTTTTTTAGAATTAATAGATTCAAAGAGTCAAAAGAAAAAGAAAAATAATAATAATAATAATTTTGTCTTTGTGAAGCCATGACTGTTTTTTTTTTTTTTTTTGGTGTCTCGTGGTCCTGGAGAGGCTATGGTGTGTGCATGGTGGACACTGGGGGTGGGGTAGAGCTCGCATGCTTATTGACCTAGGTTAATGCCACACGAGCCACAAAGATGGCCCATATGGAAGGGGCGGGACCATGGGGTCACAGCTGGGGAGTATTGCTAGTGCCGCACCAGTAAGCAGAACAGACATTTACTGGACTCACACTGGACCATTAAAAAAAAAGCTCGTGTGCAGTGGACGGGAAAAGACCGGTGTTCCCCTGGCTAGAGTGGAACTATTGTATGGCATGAAAGACAAGCAAGCAGTGCTCTCACTGTGTTAGCAATTAACATGACATCCAGTGAATCTGAGGTAAAGGCAGTGAATGGTAAAGGAGGTCATGGAGAAGAAAGCATGGAAAGGAAAAACACTAAAATGGTGCAGATGTTATTAGTGCATGGTTAGCATCCTTAGGATTATCAAACCACATAAGAATTTCGTGCATAAAAGCCTTTTCTATGCTGGATCATTTACAATGTCCCCAATATGGGTCAGTCTCAACACCTCGGGCAAGGGACATGATCACAAGATGAGCATCTGCTTCAAACAGAGGCCAGCGAACAACTGAAGCACTACGTATAAATCTCAGTCTATAAATATCTACAGTTCCGACAATTCAAGTCGATGTCAGACAACACAGTGGATTGAATCGTTCCGACCTGTTTATACTAAAATGCTGACTTTTTTTTTTTTTTCCTAATAAACTTTGCATCACAGTGAATAAATACACAGGTCTTTAAGCTCTCAGTGATGGAAGATGAGGCACCGGAGACTCCAGTTTGTGCGTGAAAATTGAATTGCTGTTTAACAGTAACCTGATTACGTGCCTTGTCTCAGTTACTGTACGATATCTGCGTGCAGAATTTGACCTTCTAACAAGTTTAAATGGCTGAAACACTCACTAGTTTAAAAGCTAATCAGATTACTTTCTGTTGGCGTACTGTCATATAAACTGGGTCACTGGGTCACTCTTGAAGAAAATTTGATCCCAATATGTTAAGGATCGCAAATTAAAGGGGACAAAAAGACGAATTGGTAGAAAGGTCCCCAGATACAGTATTTTCTTCCTTACAAGTGTGGCAGAATATATATATTTTTAAAGAAATTAGGTGGATTTCTTAAAATGCATCAAGAATAGCAAGGATACAAAAAAAGTCTATAGGCCTTGAGTCTGGTCTCCATTGACTTGGACATGTCTCAGTCTTGGGCACTGGTCTTGTCTGAGAGTAATGTCTTTTCTTTACAAATGCACAACATTTGATGAGAAATTATTTCTTCTACTTACTGTACAAACATGCTCTAATCATTCGAGCAATGCAGAAACTATTCCATCTAATTGAAGCAAAGATTTGGTTTTGAAATGGATTTGGTGGTTTTTGGTCTCGATCGTCACTCAGTTATGGCTTTCGGGTTACTAATCAAAAGGTCAGAGCATTAGGCCGCATTATTGCCAAGCTGCCAGTGTTGATATTGATATTGAGCAAGGCCCTTAACCCTCTCAGCTCCTGGGCTGTGTATCATGGGTGACCCTGCGCTCTGGACCACGCTTCCTAACAAGCTGAGAATATGAAAATGAATGAAAATATTTTCACTGTGCTGTAATGTATATGTGACATATTCTCTTTTTTTTCTTTTCATTTTTTTATTTGAACTCTTGACTCAATATTGTCCATTCTTCACTATAGTGCAAGTCCTATAGTGTCCAACCTGACAAACAAACTCAGTGGAGCACCACCCCATGGTGCACCACCCCATTTTGCTCTTACTGTCCGTGCACGGTTAGACCAGAATTTTCCAGGACGTTGGCGGGAACGACACAGACCTCGTGAATGGCCTCAAGTAGTTCAGCTCTCTCTCCACGTTATGTTTTTCCTCCGGGGCTATACAAAGGAGGAGATGTATAGGACAAAGCCTTGCACACTGGAGGCCTTGGAGGTACGGATTCAGGAGGATTCAGGATCTCAGCAATATCACAAATAACTTTCCATTAGAAGATCCATGGCAGTTTGAAGGAACCGGTTGACCAACTGGTGCCCATGTTGAAATTTAAAGATTTGCTTTCATTTTCCTATGTAATAAAGTACATGTACAATATTGTTCAGTAAATTTGGATCAGAATTTTTAATGCCTAGTTACTTTTCACCCACTCTGAAGGTCTGGACATCAGACGCTTTGTCTGGATCCAGTGTCTATCCCTGCCCAAATAGGACACCAGTCCATCTTAAGGCATTTAAATTCAGACAAAGTAAAAGTGACACAGCTAATCCATCCACTAGCATGCCTTTGGGAGGTAGATGGAAACCCAAGCACAAAAGAAAAACCCGTGCAGGAGAATGTGAAACTCCAAACAAATAGTAATCTGAGATCGGAATCTCCAGGGCCTTCTGGAGATGCAATGTGGCGCCTCTGTCCACTGCTCAACCAAGCTGCCCGATCAGCCATTCCTGGAATCAAATGATCACAAAGTCATCATTATGCAACAAAGACAAAAATGGAAATGTAGTCAATTGCTATGGAGCTGTAACAAAAGCACTAAAACGCTAACATGCTACTTGAATTACAAGAATTAATAATAATCTTATTTAATTACTTAAAATATTCCAACTGTCCTGCTTAGCCGCTCATTGGTAAATGCCTGATTGTAAAAGATATTTTCCATGTCCGCTAGGCATAATAGCGCACTATCTGCAGGAGCAGATGGCAATTTCCGTCAATCACTTGACCCTGGTTTTCACAAAGCCAGCAGGACAGTTGAATTGAGCAGATGAGCACCTCATTGATTTCTTCAGGCGCGTCATATTGTTCCACTGTCACACTGCCATTCATTCATACATTTTAATCATGAATTATTAAAGAATTATGCAAAGCCGAGCAGGTGATGGTAATCGTGGCAATAATTGTGGCATGATTTCCCTCTAAATGTCAGTATCATTGCTTCTTTCTTTCCCTGATAATGGTACCAGCACTACCCACTGCTTAATCTGACAATGTCATTCGTTACACTGGAAATAAATGATTACGGATGGATGTAATGTCATTAGGCCATACAACACACTTTAAGCCCAATGAGCCAATAGACAAATAGCCTGGTGCATCCTAGGCAGCTGCACCCTTGTCCTCTGAATGATGACTGAAATAGTGCTCTGTCTTAATATAGGACTGTGAGTCAGAGAGAGAGAGAGGGGAGAAAGTGGCCTGCTGCTGCAGTACATAACATTACAGCGCCTCCTAGTGTCCAAATACCGCCATGATGCACCATATAAATTTACTGTCTATATGGTTTTATGTAATATATCTACATTTTTAATCATAATATATTACTATAATATTCTATACCATGCCTGACGGTACTGTACTATTTTTATATAATTATAAAAGGTTTATAAAAGGTTTAGATTTTATTTTAATGCATTAGTGTGTCATTAGTGAGGATCGTATATAATATTTCCAGACATCGGTTATGGGCAAAACATTGTAAATAAAATGGTAAAAGATTTAGCAATAGACAGGAGATCAACAAAAAGGAAAAACTCCAAGGCTGTCTGGAACTAACATAAAATAAAAGGAAGCGTGAAAGCAAAATCAATCAATAAATAAATAAACAAACAAACAAATAAATAAATACTTAAAAAAGATAAAAAAAATTTAGTATTAAAGATAAAGATAAATGGATCAGGATAAATAGATTTCTTTCTTTCAGAAAATAGTGAAGCTGAAATATTAATATTACATTTAACATTACATTTAAATAAATAAATAAACAAACAAACAAACAAATTGTACACTACGTACAATGTAATGGCCGGTTTTAAGGTGTGAAAGGGAGTCCTTATGCTCCCATATCCACTCTTTCACAATTTAAATTCCGGAATATATCCGTGCCATCAGGACAGAAAACCTCCATAGATGTGATACCCTGGTCATTCAGTACATGCTGGTCATCAGTTGACTTCATTTTAACGTCACACAATGATGCTGAGCCTGGACCTGACCAACTGAGGCAACCCCAGATCATAACGCTGCCTCCATAGACTACGCTGTGCATGATGGATGACCTCACCCTGACTCGCCCATCGCTCTGGTATAGGGTCAAACTGAACTAATCAGACCACATGATTTTTTTTTTTTTTTTTTTTGCCATCACCTAGCAAATTCAAGCCTCTTTCCTGATTATTCTCACTAACATGTGATTTGCTTATGGCCAGACAGCTGTTTAGTCCCAATCCTTTGAGTTCTCATCAATGCTTTTATACTATGGATTTTTTTTTTTTATCATGCAACTTCACCAAGTGTTAAAGTGACCTCCATTTATAAATTTGTCCCACCACATTTCTTCCACAGAGTTGTTGGTTCAGCACTGTCCTTCCTGGTTTTGATAATGTATTGAAAGGTTCTTAACCCAGTTCCATTCATTTCAAATCTCATTGATGCAGCTTGATAATTTTACCCTTCTGAAACAGGATTTTTTTTTTTTTTTTTGTAGCCAGGCAGTGTACTTTTAAATTGTGTGAATTCCTTCTTTAAAAAAATAATCAATAAATATACCTCTAAATATATCTCTAAATATTTTGTCCTATTTTGAACATTTTGATTACGATATCTAGAATTCTTTGTTTACTGTTTATATTATATATTCTGTAGATAAAATCTTGTAGTTACATTTGAATACATTTTAAAAATAAAGCAACTACTAAAGACAGTTGGATGGATGGATGGATGAGACCAGAGCAGATGGTTCCATCATAAACATAATATCCATTGCCACAGGCCTGTAATAACACTCCCAAACATTATGAGACCAAAGAAACATGTATTATTAGTCTGAATGGCTTTTTGTTTTTGTGCCCACTGATTATGCTTCCCTTTAATAGATTTTCAGCTGAGAATCCCAGCTTTCAGTGTCAGGAAAGTAATAACCAGAAAAAAACAATTGCTCTTTTAAAGACAAGCGCATCTGGTAATTAGTGGTTATGTGCCGTTTTAGCACCTTACTTGTAATTTCAGGCGGGGGTTCTGGGTAAGAAATTATTCCTATCCCTGAAAAAGCTAGACTAATTAAAATGAACTCAAAAGGAAACAATCTTAACCAGATTTTGCCTGCGTATATGTAAACAATTTATGGCAAACATTTCCATGTACAGTATATCTATATACAGTACTGTGCAAAAGTCTTAGGTACCATACTATATGCTGTACCAATTTTGTTATATATGTTTATCATGTCTGCATAATTATGTACAAAATCATTCAGTATTTCCACCTTTTTTAATTAAAAAAAAAAAAGAAAGAAAGAACATTACAGGATAATATATACAGTATGCATGGCTGTAGAGAAAAAAAATATATAGTACAAGACAGACCAGTTTTTAGATGGAAAAAAAAACCTAATGTACGCTCCTGGGATTTGCATAAAAATAGAAAGGCGCGAATGTGACAAAGTTACCAGAAGAACTCATATTCTCCAGCAAGCGCAGTAAAACCTAACAGCTGTTTTCTTATAAAACTGCACAAATCTGACTAAAACTCCTAATTTTAAGCAATGAGTTTTCACTCCAAATACCGACTGTTTATTTTATTACTCTTTATTGCTCTTTATTGCTCTTTATAGAAGTTTCTTTTATGCAGAAATATTTTCAAAAGCATGTTTTGCTTATGTCATATTTTTGTATGTGCCCAAAACTTTTGCACAGTACTATAAGTAAAGTACTTGTTAGGTTTTACTGAGCTTGCTGGAGAATATGAATTCTTCTGGTAACTTTGTCACACTCGCTCCTTTCTATTTTTATGCAAATCCCATTCGTTTTTTTGTTTCCATCTGAAAGCTGGTCTGTCTTGTACTGTATATATTTTTTTATTTATAGCCTTGCATATATTCTCTTGCAATGTTATTTATTTATATATATATTTGAAGTTATATATTGAAATACTGAATGATTCTGTACATAATTATGCAGACATGATAACAAAATTGGCACAGTAATTAGGACTTTTGCATATATATATATATATATATATACAGCTCCATAAATCATGCCAGAGTTCAGGGAAGCCTTAAATTCTGGAGCAAATAGTGTTACAGTCTTTGGTTACTACAGCCAGTCTAGTCAGTCAGACAATGGCCTTGAAGGACTCGTTCTCTGGTACATCATTGAAATTGATAAATGAAGCTCCATGCGCAAGATGAAGATGAAGTATATGCACAGCCTAGAAGTTGATATATCACAAATGTGAAAAAACCCCCCACTGATTAGCCAGTGAAGCCTTGTGCTGGTTTGGAGATTCAGTGTAAGGAACACCCAAAATACACACATTGTATTCTGAGGGAAATTTATCCTAGACGAGTTTCCCACATCACTCCATTGTTGTGTTCCCTCCAATGGCTTTCTGACAAAAATGACAAAAATGAACTCCCACCCAGCTATCACACACACACACACACACACACACACACACACACACACACACACACACACACACACTGCTCTGCACCAAATTCTTATTAAAGTTCTGTCACAGCTAAAGTGGTCCCACTATTCTTCAAAGCACAAGGAAGAAATCATTCAAACCCTTCTCTGTCCTGGCACAAAGGTGATGGAATGAACTTTCTTTGACGAACAGCTGAGTCACTGATTGTCTTCAAACAAAGACTGAAGATCAATCTATTCTTCAGTAAGAAATCCGGAGTTGAGCTTTTAAGAGTTGGCCAAAATGGATGTACTGTAATAATGGTTAAGACCACCACTGTCAAGTTCATGACTAGGATTAGTTAATGATCTAGTCAAGACCAATGTTTAAGGGAGTTGAGGCCAAGTGAAGATCAAATCCAAATGCAAGCAAGGCCACGTCATTATCAAATGCATTAAATGATGCATTACATCAATGGTTAACCTTTGTTTCTGGGTATCAAACTTTATACAGTGTATTTTTTTTTTAACTCTTGGTCAAAGCCAAAACCATATTTAGTGAAACAGGTCCAAGGACAAGTGCCAACAATTCTGATAAAATAATAAAAATCCAAGACCAGACTTCTTGCAACCCTACCGATGGAAATTAGTATTTCCAGGCATGACATGCAGGGGGATATTACTATACTGTAGTTTTCACAGAGATGACAAACAAACTAAAAGAGCTCACCCTGCACCAAGCATAAGTGTGCTCATTAGTGTTCCAGGAAAAAAGGAACAAGACACCAATTCTTGACTGGGCGTATCAAACAAGCAGTATATTCCTATCATGAATTAATAATTTTGCAATCTTCAGGAATGCAGAGAACCTTGAATGGAAATCAACTATTTAAGTGCTGCTGTGCTTAACTGCTTTTTGCACACATTACCTGCTTAAGACAGCTCTAGATGTGTGAATACAAATGGGATCTTGCAAAAACATGACGCACAGTGCACTGAGGAACAAGCCTATTCACACCTTACGCTAACTGTTGATAGACCTACAGTATACCTATTTCTAGAACCTATCATGTTTCTGATGGGGATGTTTCAATAATTTTCCTCTACTGAATAATAAATTGCTTGATGTGGCAGGTCTACAAAAATGATTTTACACAGAAACAGAAAAGGTGTGTTGCATTTTTGACTTAAACAGACATTTAGCAAGACATTTAGTTCAATGAACTTCCTTATTATATAATAATATTTAATATACTATTACATTTATAATTATTTACTATTATAGAATTAATGATCCAGATAAGGGCAATTCATCTTACCCAGCCTACCTACTGACATATTTTTGGGAGGTGGGAGGAACCCTACGGAACCCTACACTGACACAAAGAGTAACCTAAACTCAGGATCAAACAGGTGATGCTGAAACCATGAGGTGGTACTAATAATGCCACCATGCTGCTAACCTTATTTGCACACATTTCATTTCATTTCATATACGTCAAAATATTTTAATAATAATAAAACCACGTTATACGGTTAAGCTTCCACGCTTTGTGTTCTGCCATAATGGTGTCTAGAAATTAAACAAACAGGATGCAGCCTTTTAATGTCATCACAATGGTAATCTCAAGGATACATCATTTAGTATGTTTAGTATGTAGGTATATGGACCTAAAAAGTGTATCTACTCAGAGAGCACTGGCAGGACATAGGGACGTCTTCACAACCGACTTAGCTACTATGGACAACTTCAGGCCCCAAGAAATCTAAAAAACATTTAACACCCCAGACGTCTTCAGGACTAATTTACTAAAGTCCATTCATCCATGTATTATCGATAGCACTTACAATTTTCGAGTTATCGGGGACCAGGAGCCTATTACAGGGAGCTTGGGCCATTTTATGTACAACCTGGATGGGGTGCCAACCGATTGCAGGATAGAAGCACACACCCTCAGACTAAAGTCATCTTTAGTGTGTCTTCTCAAGATTATTACGCTAGTCTGTGTGCAATCTGAGTATATATATATATATATATATATATATATATATATATATATATATATATATATACAGTGGAACCTTAGATTACAAGCATAATTCATTCCGAAAGTGGGCTCGTATTCCAAAACACTCGTAAACCAAATCATCATTTCCCATAAGAAATAATGAAAACAAAAATTAACGGAAACACCGTTTTAACAGGAAAAAAAGAAATCTCTCTGAGCTTGAAATCTCGCTTGAGCGCATATTAACAGACTCACTTTTTAAGTTTCACAACAAGCGCATAAACACAGCGGAAACACCGTTTTAACGGAAAAAAGCGAGACTGGCACGAGCGCATACTAAAGGAATCACTTATGTTTCACAACAAACGGACACACACACAACGGAAACACCGTTTTAACAGGGAAAAAAAAGACATTTCTCTGACCTGGCGTGAGCGCATACTAAGGGAATCACTGCTGTAAAGTTAAAAAAAAAAAAAAATGAACCAGCACCTTACCTTTGAAAAGAATCGCGACAGAGCAGAGTTTCTGTGTGTTTGTGAAGCCGGGGAGGGGGTGAAAAGGCGAAAGAGCATCTGTGCGTGTGTGTGTGTGTGTGTGTGTGTGTCAGTGTCAAATTGCGCGCGCACGAGCAGAGTTTCTGTGTGTTTGCGAAGCCGTGGGGGGGGAGGGGGGGGAGGTGAGAGAGTGACGCTCGGTGTCAAAATAAGAGTCGCATGTGTGAAGCATGATATTCGGCGCTCGTAAACTAATACTTGCTCGGTTTCCGAATAAAAAATTATTAAAAATCTTTGCTCGGTTTGCGGAACACTCGTAAACCACGTTACTCGCAATCCGAGGTTCCACTGTATATATATATATATATATATATATATATATATATATATATATATATATATATATGTATTGAAGCCTTTATGGGGAGGTTTCAAGACATCAAACTGTCTATTTTGGTTTTCAGATATGTCAGGTAGAACAAAAGTTATCTTTTATATTTATAAACGGTAAATTTTACCACTGCCGGAATACGGGAATGATGTTGCAAAAATGTAGAACTCTCAAAATAAGCATATTATTATTATTATTATTATTATTATTATTATTATTTGGTCATAGAAACAACAACAACAAAAAACAAAAACCATAAGAAACACGTGATAATGTCTATTTGTGGTATTTCTTTATCCCTGTGACCCATATTAATTATTATTTTTTTTTTTTTGCTCTATCATGTTTATACAGTTGGTTAAAATGAACTAAAATGAAGTTAAGTTGATCATATTGTCTCGGTTGCTGCTGAAAAAAAAAATCCCGGACATGCCACTCTATACAGCATACTGTAATCCTGAGCCCTATACTGTATATATTACATAAAAAAAATTTAAAAAAAACACAGCAAAACAAAAAAGTGGATAAAATGCTCTGAGCTTTAAGGACCACAGCCCATAACACTGACAGGAATTATATGAGCCATGGATCATTTTTAAATGTACATCCATACTGTATATTTGGTATAGATACACACCAAAAGTACAAAATGTACAAAACGCCTTTTGTACAATATAAAATGTGTAGAATACACACTGAGGTGTATAACACACTGAGGTGAGGTTTAAGAACTCTCAGAGAAAGGATCTCTCTCTCTCTCTCTCTCTCTCTTTTTGTGAAGATGCCAGTGAAGACCCGCCCACTCTTTCACCTGATTGGCGGGCTTCAAATCGCTCACCTGATCACTCCTTCTTTTTTTTTAGTCAACTTTTGAGTCTGACACCAAATAAAGCAGGAGAGTTATAAAGAAGAGGTACTGGATGATTTTAAGATACACACACACACACACACACACACACACACACACACACACAATTTCTTATTTACTCAATATCTACTTCTTCTAATTATTATTATTATTATTATTATTAATCCTCGCAGCCACCATGAGTAAACTAATCCCAGCTCAAGAAGCGGCCAAGATCTATCACACGAACTACGTGCGCAACGCCAGGGCGATCGGGGTGCTGTGGATCATCCTGACCATCTGCTTCGCCATCATCACCATGGTGGTGTTCATCCAGCCCTACTGGATCGGGGACAGTGTGGACACTCCGCAGTCCGGATACTTCGGGCTTTTCCACTACTGCATCGGGAACCCCATCACAGGAGAGCTGGTGTGTAAAGGCAGCGCGCTGGATTTCGGCTCCATTCCGTCTGGAGCGTTTAAGACGGCCATGTTCTTCGTGGGGATCTCCTTCCTGCTGGTGGTGGGAACCATCGGCTGCTTCAGCCTCTTCTTCTTCTGTAACGCCGGCAGTGTGTACAAGATCTGCGCGTGGATGCAGCTCGCCGCCGGTACACACACACACACACACACACACACACACACAAACACAATAACACACTTTTCTATAAATCATATAGAGCTTTAAATACCTGGTCAGTGACAGCAGGAGTTCTTAGAAATGTTTTTCAACTCATCAAAACTTAATTCGGAAAAAAAATTAAAAAAAAAAATGAAGATCATTGTGAATATTATAATAAAATAAATAAATATTCAATTATTTGTCACATTTCCCAAAAGATACAGCACCGCTGGAGCAGATAGGGTTATGGGCCCTGCTGAAGGACTCAACAGTGGTAACTAGGGCTTGAACCCCTGACCTTCCAATCAGTAGCCCAACAACCCATAGCCTTAAACGTTTGAGCCACCACTGCCCTAGTAATAATTATTATAATTATCATAATTACTTTTATTATTTAAACCTGAGGGGATCGTGGACCCCTTGGCTATGCTTATTTGGTAGAACCACGGACCCGACCTCTTGCGAATCTCTTGCCCAAAGATTCACTAACATCCTACCAAAGAAAAAAAAAAATAGAAGATGAAACAAAAGAAGAACATGCCATCAATAATTGTGTGTGCAAGAACTGATTAGAGTTAAACTAATATAATGTTATTTATCCATATACCAATTCATATTTTTTGAGGAATTATATCCATATTACATGTGTATGAAATAAAGAGGTAAGGAAACAAAACTGCACACATTGATCAATAAAGTATCTACAGTATCTATCTATCTATCTATCTATCTATCTATCTATGTAAAAAGGTGACAAACTGTACTTTTCCTTGTCTCTGAGAGCGGTATAACTTTTTTTTTTTTTTTTTAAGTACAATAAGCAGTTCTCTGATTGTACACTTAAAATTACATTTAATGATTATATTTTTAAAAGACACCTTTTAAGGTACAAGGAAAAGTACATGTTTTTTGGCCATGGAATTAATTTACTCATAAAAGTCATTTGATTCTATAATGGATCGCAGGACTGTAAGACAGAAAATCCTCGATCACTTATCTCTGTCCTTAGACTGGATCATGTCTCAAATGTAAGTCAGCTTGTGTACACATGCAGATCAAATGATGAAATGTAACTGCATTGTAAACCTTCTAGTTTCAGCACCATGGTCAGGTCCATCGGTCACAACCGTACAGAAGAAGCTTAATCAGATGTTTCATTAAACACATCCCCCCTTGACATTTATATTTATATCTACTGTATGCAATTTCCAGATCTACTCAGACACAGTTAAGGATCTGATAAGGGTCTGGCTTGATTAAGGGTCCAGCAGATTTTAGCTTAACATCATCTTAACCAATATGCTGCAGCCCCAATGCATGCAATATGGAAAAGAATAGGTGAAAAATAAACTACACTACAGGAAATAAACTGTGGGCATTTCATGACATATTGAATTATAAGTCCTATTATTTGTATACAAATACATAGGGTGGCATGTCAGCCTGTTTCGGCCACCTTACTGCTCCCCGGTTTAATCCTGAGCTTGGTTTACTGACTGTTTAACCCACTGTTTGGGTTTTGCATCTATGCACTGTCTGCATGGGTTTCCTCCATGTTTTTTGGTTCACCTCACTCACGCAACATTGTGGAAAATTCCGTTACGCTCTATAATCTCTTTCAAAAGCAGGAGTGAGTGAAAGTAAGAGCACTCAGTAAACTAAACCCTGATCCTGTGCCAGCTGCCCTGCTACTTAGCTATCGTATGACATTAAATAATAGATAGCAGTTTATCTCCGAACAGTGAAAGCAGGCCTGGCTAGAGTTGCCTGGCAACAGTTTTTTTTTTGTAAATATATGTATTTCCTCTGTCCTGCATATTTCATAGCTTCTTGTCAGATGAAGGCATAATGTTCCACTGGTTGAACAATAAAAAAACAATCTATTTAAGTAATACCTACTTTACTGCCATCTGAGCACATTTTATGCTGAGCTGTGATGTCAGGTTTATGTTCTTGGAGGCTGGTCCTTGGTCATTTTTCTGTCGGGCTGCGAGGCAAGCATCGCAGTGTGGTATATTTTCCTTGTTTTATGGTAACCATGAGGAACTTGATAGGAAAAAGCTGCTGCTCATCTGTTTTAGTAAAGATGTTGAAAAGGTGGCATGCACACGATTGCTCTTCCTATTGTAGGAAATAATAAGAGTAAGATAGAGAGCATGTTGTCTTAACATTTCTGCAGTGTCCCAAAAGTCTCTAAACATCACGGAAATTTACACTTTTTAGCAAAATGTCTAGCAAGATTTTTTAGAAATAATTTACTTTCGGCATTTTTTTCAGACAGCCTTTAAACATGCTTTCGACAAATAAAAAAAAAAAAGTTTAAATCATTGTGTCAAGTGTCAATTCCACCTATCCATGGACACTTTTAGGACATTGTGTAGTGTCTACATTTACTTATTATTTGGCCAAAAAAAGAGCCTGATGTTTATTCATAACAAATATGGTTGTACTTTCTACATTCTACAAATGTCAGATTGGGATAAGCGGCAATGGCTCTCAAGGGTGAACTGTCAATCATTACACTTGGAATGGCTCATATGTTATTTAGTCTTTTTATTGACAATTATTTAATTTAAAAAGAGACTAACTTATAACTGCATGGAGAGAACACCCAATGCAAAACTGCAACTTTGACCATAGTCAGAACCCTGGATGAAACCACAGACCACTGAGAGAACAACGCAGTAACCAGTGCAGGTTATCCCACAAGCACATGGAACTACTTCATAGCACTAGACTTTTAGACTATTGTGTAAAAAATCTGCAAGCAGCTAAAGTCCGCTGAAAATAACAGAACACATGCGAAAATATAGTGCTCAAACAAATTAAGGGAACAAAATGTCTGGGTTAGACTTGAACACCTCTTATATCTATATCTACATAAATAAAAGGGAGGTTTTGTCTGTACATTGGTCAGAACTCGCTCTTTACGTTTCAGAAAAATTTGTTTCTGTATGTCTGTCTGTCAAGAATTGACAGACATTGCACGTAACTGTCTGGACAGAATTGAATGGAACCAGTACTTGGATATCTGGCTAAAGTTTAACCTGCACCATAGGTGAAATCACAATAGTGAGTGAAAGCGATGTTAAGATCAGTTATTGGTATAGATATTCATTAGAAAAGCTATATGTGATCTACTTTTTAATGTTCTCATCTGTAATTCACTCACCGATTACTGAGAGTGTATTTGGGTGATGAACGAATTACAAGTTAGCGTGAGAGAAGATACTCAACCTTACAAAATTTTGTAGGTGGAGAGTTATGCTGTACAGAAAGACAGGCTTACATCGTGTACACTGAAATAATATCACTGATTAAATTATTTTTAGCTTTAACCTTTTAACTATCTCTACAAACTCTTAACAGTTTTTTTTTTTTTTTTGGAGCAGTATACATGTTGCGTCTGTCTCATGTAATATGTTCCAAGTCTGTAAAAAGTGATCATTTTGTTTTTCCATCACCCAGCCACGTGTATGGTCATAGGCTGCATGATCTACCCAGATGGCTGGGACTCGGAGGAGGTGAAGCGCATGTGCGGCCAACGCACTGATAAATACACGCTGGGGAACTGCACGGTGCGCTGGGCCTACATCCTAGCCATCATCAGCATCAATGACGCCCTCGTTCTCGCCTTCCTGGCTTTCGTACTGGGCAACCGACAAGACAAACTGCTACCAGAGGACTTCCAGGTGGGGGAGAACACAGGTAAGACAACAGGCTGTTTTTATACACCGATCAGCCATGACATTAAAACAACCGTGGTTTTGGGTTCCACTTGTGCCACAAAAACAGCACTGACCCCTTGGGGCATGGACACCACAAGACGTATGGAGGTGTGCTGTGGTGTTTGGCACCAGGACATTAGCAGCAGATCCTTTAAGTGCTCCATGGATTAGACTTGTTTGTCCGCCACATTCCACGGATGCTTGAGAATGGGGGATTTGGAGGACAGGTCAACGACCTTGAACTCTTTTTGCCTGCTGAGAGCCATACACAGCAAGCTATGATGCACAGAGTGTTTTGATACCTTTCTATCATAGCTAGTGTTAACTTTTTTCAGGCTAAATTGTTCTGCATTGGCTTTTTCAGTTGATCGGACCAGACAGGCTAGCTTTTGCTTCCCCAAAGGCATAAATAAACGAGCCCTGGGTGCCCCATGATCCTGACACCAGTTTACTTTAAACTGAAAATGTAATGTTCTTCAATTGACCTGGCGGTGTTGTTAATGTTATGGCTGATTGGTGTACATATACTATTTAAAAATATGTAAAATAAATAATAAATAAATAAAAATTAACCCTACTTTTGTAAGAAGTTTATTTAAGATAAGTCTAACTGGTGTCGCGCTACATGTAATTATAAATATTTTTTTTAAGTGTGATTTCATTTTTTAGTGAGCGTTTAAAATCTAATCACCTAAAGAACAGACGATAAAAGGGCACGCTTCTATATTAGTAAGATTCACAAGAACCTGTATCGTACTGCTGTGTTCTCGAACACGTTTCAAGCCTCCTACAGTTTCTACTGTATCTATCTTTTAAGCCAAATTCGACGACCTTCACTTTGAAACAAACTTCAGTGCATCTTGTTTCTAAGCAACACAATATTAAAATAGACAGTTGGGTAATGTTTATTCATCGAGTCAGTGTGTTGAAAATATGACACTGTTGAGGGTAAGAGTCGTGGTAGAGTGCCTGCAGACGAGGTTTTCCCGCACCATCGGATTGCGAGACTGATGCACATCTGTCTCTTTCTATTTCAGAAGCAGCATAAAGACTCATCCTGTATTGTTCTGGAAGTGCGTCAGCCAGAACATCTTGGACCATTGTCCCCATATGGATTTTTAATATTACTAACAAAACACTTTTGTACTGTAGAGTGTTTAGCGTTTATACTGTATGAGCTGCTGTATATTTAGCATTGAACATATTGACCTGCTTATCTTTTTTACAATAGACATAGAAAATTTGAATAAAAATAGTCTCTATGCATCATATAATAAAAAAAAAAGACAAGGTTGAATAATAAAACTCCAACAATTTTAATTATAATAATGTTCGCTGCTATGTTGGCTTTCAAAAGTTATGTAATTTATAAATAAAACCTTTTATTTTTTTGGTTTGGTGTTTAAATTTAGTTCCACTAACCGTGGAGGATTGTGTCACAGAAGAGTAGGTGTTGTGCGATCTACACTGCCTGGCCAAGTCCCATACATATTAATAATTAATTTGATCTCCTTTAGCTTTAATTACAGCAGGCATTTGCTGTGGCATTGTTTTTACGACCTTATGCAACGTCACACCATTTATTTCTGCCAAAAGTGACGTTCATTTTTGTTGGCTGAGGTAGGACGGGGATGTGATGTGATGGGAGAGTTGAACCAATCTGTAAAGTCTTTTCCAGCTCATCACAAATACTGCATGGATGAAAATAATTCATCCTGCTGCCAGAACCACTCAATCTTTCACACTCATACTGTGACGACATGATCTTGGCATTTTTGTGCTCATACCAGAGGGGGGAAAAAAACAAACAAAAAACAAAAAAAAAAACAGCATTTATGGTATAACCTGGTCATTCGGTACATTGAGGTCGTCAGCTGACTTAATTTTATTGCCATGTAACGCTGGTTTATACGGTGGCCGTGAAGTGCAAAACAACTTAACAAAACCGAAAACTAAATAGCAAATTCAAAACCCAAAACAAAATAAATTCAAAACCAAATTAACAAATCAGAAAACAAAATAACAAAACCCGAAACTAATTATTTTGTTTTCGGATTTGTTAATTTGTATTGCACTTCTCGGCCAGTCAGATACGAACCGGAAAAGGTAGGTATAGTTTGCGAATTAAATTCCTACCGCTGATTGGACGAGACACCTGTCACTCAAAATAAACAGGAAGTAGAAAATTGTGTCTCTAACTTTGTTTCTTGTGTGTTCTGCTTCATTTAAAAAAAATTTTTTGTGTGTGCAAAACTAAGAAAATAATTCAATTTTTCATTAGAAAGCAAGGAAATGGAATTTATTCAACGTTACTTTGAGGACGGACATTCGTATGCCGTGATTTTGGATATGCTGATGACGTATCACGGTATAAAGATTAGTTTGCGAACGGCTGTGTCTCTTTTAAAAGAGAAGTACCGCTACAGTACTTCCTGTATATCTTGAGTGACAGATGTCTCGTCCAATCAGCGGTAAGAATTTCATTCGCAAACTATACCTACCTGTTCCGGTTCGTTTCTGAACGGCCGAGAGGTGCAAACTAAATAGCAAATTCAAAACCAAATTAACAACCGAAAACAAATGAACAAAAAGCAAAACAAAACAAATTAGTTTTGGGTTTTGTTATTTTGTTTTTGAATTTGTTATTTTGATTTGGGTTTTGTTATTGTGGTTTTTAATTTGTTATTTTGTTTTCATTTTGTTAAGTTGTTTTGCACTTCTCAGCCACCGTAGGTTTAATAGGAAGCTACTTACTGCATTGCCAGCTAAAACACATTACTGCAATAATTATCTAATCAAAGTATTTGCTTATATAAATCCTAATGGTGACCTTTTTCAGGCCAGGCAGTGTGTGTTATCTGGTGTCACTCAAGGAGTGGAACTCTGTATGGTATTCTGAGGCTATGATAATACATTATCATACAGGGTTATGTTGTGAGATGATTTTCAGCTCATCCTGGTTGCAGAGAGTGGAATTCCTGTAGCCTTCCTGTCATGTCCAACTGTCTGTCTTTTACTTATTGCGTCTCAGCTTCATGACTGCCTGACTGGACAATCGCACAAATACCTATACAGTGGAACCTTGGATTACGAGCATAATTCGTTCCGGAAGTGGGCTCATATTTCATTTTTCGTAAATCAAATTTTCCCATAAGAAATAATGAAAACTCAAATAATTCGTTCCACAGCCCAAAAAATCAATGCATAAAAATAATTAATACAAAATGTAAAGTAAAAATAAAACAAATTAACCTGCACTTTACCTTTAAAAAAAGTTAAAATAAATCCCGACAGATAAGTGTTTCTGTTTGTGCGCGCAGACACGCGTGTGTAGAATTCGCCCCGCCCCTCTCCTCGTCTTACACAGTAAAACTCCTCCTCCCTCCCCCCACCTCGCTTTTTAAGATTCACAACAAACACATACACAACGGAAACACTGTTTCAATGGGGGGGGGGGGTTGGGGGGGTGAAAAAAAAGAAATCTCTCTAATGACGCTCGCGTGAGCGCACGCTAACGGAATCACTCCTGTAAAGTAAAAAAAAAAAAAAAATGAACCAGCACTTTACCATTGAAAAGAATCGCGACAGAGCAGAGTTTTCTGTCAAAACAAGAGCGGATGGGTGATACATGATACTCGGCACTTGTAAACCAAGACTTGCTCGTTTTTCAAGTCAAAATTTATTCAAAATCTTTGCTCGTGTTGCAGAACACTCGCAAACCGCGTTACTCGCAATCCGAGGTTCCACAGTAATCCCATTCTCAAGAAGACATAACAGACAAAGTACTGTGTAAATACTATTTAAACAGGAAACACAGACACAGCTGTGCGACTTTAAAGTCTTTATTCATAACTACAGAAAGGATTTTACTGAAGCGGCGAACAATCGAAAGCAATAGCGGCTGAGAGAGAGGAAAAAAAAAAAAAAGAAGAGAGAAACGGACGTGCTTGTGGAAACTGGAAAAGGCCAACGGTGAAAGTCTTCAATACAAAAAAAGAGCAAGCAGAGGTCCAGGTCCTTCACAATAAAATTACCCTACGTTCATTTACACATAAAAAAAAAAAGCACATCGATCCGGTCCTGCTTTGAACATCATCAGTGAGAGAATCCCGGAAACCCAGAGAAGCGTTTATCAAGGCATCTTCGTATCGGTTTCTCAAACATTGCCATCAAGCCGTTGAGCGAAGCAATGCATGAACGCAACAATACTGACACTGAACAAGAGCGCCAACTCTTTGGTACATGTATGTACAAAACAACGCGAGACGGCCCACCGGCGACGATGTTCACCTCTTCCACGCTGCACAAGTGAAGCTTTTTTGTTTTGTTTTTAAACGCAGACGGTTTGAAACGTCCCACTGTTGTGCGCTTTTGTATTATTGTTATTTTTTTTTCTTTTTCTACATCTTTCTCCCTTTTTTTTTTTTTTGTTATATATGACAAAAGTGACACACGCTCAGTTGGAAATCATTAAGCTGCAAATTTACATCATAGTTTACACCATAAATGTCCATTTACAGCAAGGCCATCGCTCTCAGCATACAGTAAATCATTCGTATGTCTCATGCAGCCTGTGCTGTAATGGGGAAATCTAAACAGAAAGAAAAAAAGAAAGAAAAAGGAAGAAAGAAAACAAAAATTGAGCAACCTTTTTCAGGACACCTGTGCTTTTCTTCAGTATTGCAAGTTGAGCATGGCTGGCTGGCTGGCTGTTAAAAACACTGATTAGGACTAAAGCAAATACACAGAATTTATTATTTTTTTAACTTGTATTGTTAAACTGCTATTTTACCCTTCATACAAAACAAAGCATGTTGTTAGACGCTGTCGGCACACGCACAAGAGAGAGAGAAAAAAAAATCAAAAAACATTAAAACTGCACCCGGTACATAAGAAAAGGAACATTACAAGAAATAAATAGGTATCTATTTGATTGGACCCTTTCATGTTCCATCACGAACAGAAGTGTGCCGTTTGACCAGACTGATAGGCTTCATCAGAGGCAAGTATCTGTGTGAGTGTACGTGTGTCTGTGTGTGTGTTTGTGTGATCCCCTCCTCCGGGGCTACTACGATGTGAGCCAGGCGTGGCGGAGGCACTCTGCAGCCGTAGCTCTTTTCTCAGGAATCAGATCCAGCATGGGGATGAGAAAGCTGCTGAAACTCTGCGCCTCCTCTTTCTGCCACTCGTACTTCTCCATCAGGACGTCCATAAGCCCCCAGGGCTTCAGCTTGGTGATGTGCCTGAGGTCACCTGCGTCACACACACAAATAAACGTACATTCATTTCTTGACACTTCTATGGACACTTCTATTCTACCCCACGTCTGCAGGGAACATTCCTGTTCGCTATGGTGATGCGAACGACCTCTTAACAGCGATCACAACTTAGGGAGCACTCTTGGGAGAAATAACATTCCCTGGATGAGTTTCCGTGTATAATTACACACAGTGAGTGGGAACCCAACAATTTCTTTTCAGCTCTAAACTGACTTGTCAGACACCAGAGCTGCAATTTTGCAAGTAAAGCTGTGTAATGATGACTAAAGCTAGTGAGTACTTATTAGTGGTGTATTTAAAGGAAAAATCCATCCAGGATTTACACTGATCAGGAATAACAATAAATATCACCTGCCTAGTATTGCGGCTTGTTCCTCTTGGGTCACCCAAACAACTCTGAACCATCAAGCCATAGACTCCACATCTCCAGAGGTCTCTTGATGTGGTATCCGACACCAAGGTCACCAATACTCCACCAGACTGAGATCTGGGGAATCTGGAGGTCAGTTCAAAACCTGGAACTCTATCATTTTCCTCAAACCATTCCTAAAGGATCTTGCAGTCCGACCAGTGCATCATCCTCCTGAAACAGGCCACCGAGGACCATTAAGGGATACTTGGTCCACATTAATTTTGGGTAGATGGTATGTGTGAAAGTAATATCCACGTGAATGCCAGGACCACATATTTTTCAGCAGAACATCGCCTGGAGTCATTACACTCCCTTCTTCCCACAGTGCATCCTAGAGCCATCTATTCCCCAAGGACATGAGGCTCACGCACACAGCCATCTACATGATGTAAAAGAAACCGTGATCCTTTAAATCAGACCACCATCTTCCACACAGCTGACATTGTATGGGCGCTCCGACCGGTTCCTTTCATAGTCAGAAATATCTCGCAAATTGTGCTACAGTGGCTCTTTTGTGGGACTGGACAGATCAAGCTAGCCTTTGCTTCCCATGTGGATTAAATGAGCCCTTCTTCAAAGCTAAATAAAAAAGGCTAGATTAGCAATTACCTGCATCCCACTAGCTTGGGCTTAATTACTGTAACGACAGAACTGGGGGGAGATCGGATATAGCATCGGGGAGGGTCTCTTAGTATACGCGACAAATCAAAGGTTTGGACACACCTTCTATTTCCATAGTTTTTTCTCATTATTATTTCTTTCTACATTGTAAAACAATGCAAAAGGCATCCAAAATATACAATAATCTCCTTTGAACAGCTGCTATTGGGATGTTTTGGCTACTTATGCTCTTAAAGTCTTCATAACAGCTCCAATCTGAGGTGTCGTTTGTTAGTGATTTCCGAGACTCTAAATTAACTTCTCCTCTGCAGCAGAAGCAAGTTTTGGTCTTTCTTTCTTGGGAAGGTCTTCATGAGAGGAACATTGAATTAGGAGGTGTGTCCTTTTAATTCCTTTCGACTGGTACAGTATGAGGTCACAACAGGGGAAAAATCTGACTGCCTTTATATAACAGAGCGTCACGATGTGTGTCCTACATAGTCGTTAGCAAACATTGTCTCCGTCGCACCAGAACGAGAAAGTGAGCGGGCGATCTCACATGTTTATGCATATCTCATTCATCAAACATACAATTCATACAAGGTCACTAAACACATTATGTGCTCTTATCATGTAGGTGGCAAAGCTGTTAGTTATACATGGATAAATGAGAAAAAAAAAAAAAAACTGGCCAACCTTTCTTAGTGAAGAAGTCCTTTGAATATTTGCCGTTGATGACGAGTTTGCGAGGAACTTTGCCCAGCAGCTCAATGATCAGGGCAATGTGATCTGTGTGTTACAGGGAGAAAAGGTGAGATGGAGGATTCAACTATTAAAAATGCTGATGCACATTTTAAAAAACAAAACAAGAACAAAACACTTTATGCTCCTGTGTAGGAATGGTAGACCCAGTTAGCGCTTGAACTTGTGGACTCTAGATAATTAATAGCATGCATGCTAATTATTTTCATCAATTGACTAGACAGCCATTCATATATTCTGAATGAACATTTTTAATAACTCAATGTTGGATAATACAGCTAAGGGAAATCTTTTGATTCGGGTTTGGGGGGTTTGATGGGCATCTCCATAAAATTTCATCATGATCATCACGTCATTGATGCTAAGAGTATACGCATGTGCGCTTGTGCGTCTAATCCTGACAATCTAAAAAAAAAAAATCTGTGTTCCGGCCGAGGGTAAGTTCTAGATGAGGAGCGTGTTCGTCTTGCCCTGCCATTAAACCTGCATGACTCGCGCCCAAGTGCTAATTAATAAGCACAATGAGGTTTAATATTTAACAGCACTCCGCCACCAACGCTAGCTATTATTCAGTGAAGAGGGATGGAGAGAGATTCGAAGCCATTCATTAGCATGAATGCTGAAAGGATGTGTACGAGTAATGAAGACAGGACCGGGGTCAGCGATGAGAAATCCTGATTTATAATGAGTCTGGGGATCGGGCTTTAAACAGGCAAAGGTGTTCATGTCAAGGGAGTCTGTCAAAGGATTTTTGCAAAGTTTAAATTAACGGAGAGACTTTTTTTTTTTTTTTTGGATAAATGGAAGATCAAGTATGTACCTTCATCTCTGGAGTAATCCTCTCCGGAATGAGGTTCAAACAGGTAATCCCCTGTCGCCAATTCAAATGCCTGGGGAAAAAAAAAATAATAAAAAAAGTCCATCAAATACAAGTATGTGCACAAAAGTGTGTGTGCTTGTGTATTTACTCTGTCAATCCACTTGTGTGTGTCTACTAGAATCCTTAAATCATCACATTCCCCTACTGGAGGTCAGTGACCTTCACCAGTCTGAGGTCTGTGAGGTGTCGGTGTGCTGCCCACTGAGTCTTCATTGTTTTAGATACAAATTACATTTCTGATGGAGCTGCAGGATGTACCTCACTCTGCATCTATTATAATTACAGATATGCTGAGTACACACATTACACTAGAGGGCCGAGTGCCAAGGAGTAAGAGAGCCCAGTCAGCATCACTCTGACTGAAATCTGTTTTATTGGGCTTGCAGGATTCATTACAAATAAATAAATAAATACTACACCATTTACATAATACATAAACAGTGGCCATTAGAGATGAGGAGAAAAATCAATTTGGTTACATTTTGCGTTTCTTTCATGTATCACCTCACCGACTTAAAAAATCTAAAATTGTTTATTTTTTATATATATATATATATATATATATATATATATATATATATATATATACACACACAGTAATGTGTAAAAAGTCCTAGACACATGCAAATAGGAAATTGAAATAGGATAATTATAATAAAAATATAAATAAATAAAAAAAGTGTGATACTTACAGAATCACCATACAAATCAAACTTTTATTTTATTTTATTTGATATTTTATCGAGTGCTCCCATTCATACTGGCGATGTTTATACTCAAGAAAGTATTTAAAGTGAATAAATAAACTGCTTATATGTACTTTGGTGCCCTGTTAAATATACCAGTGTCCTTGCATTTTATATTTACTCCCAAACAAAATCACAGAGACGTTTGTTGTTCGTACACAGATCATTATTCAGCTATTTTCAGGTTCAGCCTGCTGCTGTTGCACAAAGCTTCTAGTGGTGGTCCGTCTGCTTCAAAATACAAAACAAACAAACAGCTGTATCCTAGTTATCATGCAACTGAACACTGAGGTCGAATTTTACACGATGAACAGTTGCAAAACATTAAACATAAATGGGAAGATTAAAAAAAAAAAAAGTAAAACAACTGAAGGTGATTTTTGCTAACTGCCTGCTGTCTCATGTTTAAGCAGGTCCTTATTTATTACTTAATTTTCATTCATTATTTTTAATCTTTCTATCTGCGCTCGTGTAAAAGTGTGTGACCGCCCACCATGCATGCGGTGCTCCAGATGTCTGCTGGTGTGCTGTAGCCTGAACCGATTAGCACCTCCAGGGAACGATACTGCCGTGTCTGAATGTCATCCGTGAAGTGTTTGTGCTGAACAAGAGTCACGGGGGGGGGGGAGAGAGAGAGAAAGGAAAGCCTCACTGAATACGATTTTCGCTCATTTATAGTCTAAATGACTGCACTTAAATTAATACATGTTCTGAAATAACAGGCATAAAACACAACATTTTCATCATGAGGAAAGTGCATAGTATGAAGCTCTTCTGCTCACCACCCAGCAGGCGTTGCCCAGGTCAGCGATTTTCACCTGGATCTTGTCAGCGTTTACGGGTTCCAGCGGGTTCACCAAGAGGTTCCCTGCAGCGAGCTTAACTGAAAAAAATGACAAAAATAAAGACATAATCAACCTGAAAATTTGGGGGGAAAAAACCAACACCGCTTCATGATAGACACCACTAGCACACTTGGACGGGATGTGTTCACTGGTGTAGCATTTAATCAGCAGGTCTGGTGCGGATGAAGCGTTTTGAGACAGATCAATTATACGGATCAATAAAATACTCCAGTGAGCCGGCAAATACGTCTGCACTCTAGGAGCCTGACGCTGCAGAAAACTCTAGTCTGGCTTTTAAAATGAAAAAAAAAACAAAAAAAACACACACACACACACACACACACTATAAGGTCTTTAAAATTCCGCATTAATGTCTAGATATGCTGAAGCAGCAGCAAGTCATTAGACAATTTTGAGACAGATTTGCATGGGGAAGTTGGTTCTATATTCCTTGGAGTAACCCGAACAAGTTGGCTAATACCATCATCGATGACAAATTATTAATATAAACGCAACTTTACTCTCACTCCTAATGTGGCTCATTTATCAAAAAAAGGCTGGTGTCCAATGTTTCTTCACCTTAGTACGGGAACGTGCATCAGAGCTGGGAAATCGGATTTTTTTTGTATCAGATTTCATACATCAGATTGACCATGTTATTTTTCTCATTTGTTTGGGAATGCTACCACTAGAATAAAATGCATCATGCTGAGGAACTGGATGCTCTTTGAAAAGAGAAAAAAATTGTAACTGAGGTTTCAAGCTTTTCTTTACTGTAAATTAAGTTAAATTCTGCAAACGTAAACTGACTTGGTGCCAAAAATAAATAAATAAATCAAACAAATGAGTCAAGCAAAGTCTCTAAACTTACCAGCAAAGTGACAGTGTGGCTTTTATTTCAGCCAAATAGAAGCCATACCTAACAGCTAACAGCTCATTAAACAAACAAACTTGAGATCATTCAAGTGCGTCTCCCGTTTGGTTTGGAATTTAAACTTGCAGCCGAGGTCATTTCCCGGAAAAGACTGAACTCCCCCGGTGTAAACTTGTTAAAGGTTAATCAAACACCAACACCAAACAGAGAAACACCACGGAACCCAAGACCAGTTAGGGGGAGGGAAAAAAAATAAAAAAATAAAAATAATTCACAAACACAGGGGCGAAGGTTAGTCACTAGCAAACACAACATCCTCCACCAGGCCTCCTCACTGACCGTCATCTATGTCAGGGCCTGCCTGTGATCTGGGCTCCGCCTCCTTCTTGGCTCTCGATGGCATCTCAAAATCATTCCCTGCGTTACAAGCGTTCAGCTTCTTTGTGTCCAGCGCCTGCTGATTCTGCTGCGACTCAAACACGTCACAAAGCAAAGGTCCATTACCATCAGGACAGCCTGGATCGCAGGGTGCCGTCCCGTTGCACACTGGGTAGGGGTTAACGGGCTGGGTCTCCGCCTCCTCTGGGACATTCCCGTAAGGGTTGATGGGAGTTTCGTCTTTGTCTTGCTGCTGCTGCAGCACCTCGGCAGGCTTCTCATCCTCGGGGTGCTGTCCGGTGAAGTTTCCGTCCAAGGAGCATTCTTTGTGCTGGGACCAGGGTTCGGGAACTCCATCTAGGTGAGAGATAGACAATAATTCATATGCTATTTGAGTGTTATATAAATTCTGTTACCAGACTCAGTCATCATGTCAAATAAAAATCTGCAGCTGTTACTAATATGTGAGCGATTCCTCAGTGAGTCATTGCTCTATTCTGAGGCAGGTGTGAGTCACAGCATCTAGTGAAATTGAATGGACCTGGAGCAGAGGTGGTTTTCGATTCAAGGATTCCCTACTATTTTCTCAACAGGATGCAACTAATCTGTCATAACACTGATAGATTTCATCACCTGTATGCACTTCAATATATATATATTCTCAATCCTAACTCATGCATCTACCATCTGTCTCTCTCTCTCTCTCTCCTCCTTCGCTCTCACCCAGGGTGGTCTCGGCTGAGATTTCCTGCAGAGTCTGACTGTTGGGTAGTGACGGAGTCGTGTCAGGGGTTTCCGTTTCTTCGTCCTCCTCCTCCTCGCCCCCTTCGTTTGCTTTCTCTAGTCCTTCTATGTCCAGGATGCGTTTCTCAAGCAGCTCGGCCTGCCGCTTCTGCTTCTTCTTCAGTTTCTTCTTCTTGTTTTTAGACATTTTGGCCATCTGATGGAGACAACACAAGACAACACTACCTAATCAGAAGATGATGATGATTACATGAAATAATTGTGTTAAGTAAGGAATAATGGTAATTATACCTGCTTTGGAGCTGGAGCTGTGCTTACTGCAAAAACAAAGAGCAGAAATAAAGAGGAGAATTAAAATCTCTCTCATGCTGATGAACATCCTACGAATCCAGGACAAGCTGCTGAATCGATTAATATATTATGTAGAGAAAATACTCCGGTAAACCTCAAACGCGGCTTCACACTCAATCTCGACAGACTCTTAAATAACAAGTTAAGGGAACCTTTTTGAAGGGGACATGATTTGTGTTTATTTGTAATCTTTGAGACAATAAACATGTGACAAATCTAAGTTAGTTTGTAGACAAGTAGGTTTGATAAATATCACAGGCAGGATCAGACATAAATAAAACTGTGGGCATGAACAATATTAGTCGAGAATGTCTGAAAGATGGATGGGAGTGGAGAAAAAATTGCAATGCACACCTCTAACAACTTTAAATATATTCGAGTGCAGACTTACACCGTGAACTGCTTCCAGAATTTGAACTTGTTAGAGTTTGTGTTTCACATTTAAGATTTTTTTAAGCAAACGGGCGTTTTCACACATTAGCTGAATAGATGAAGATGAGGCCCATGAACTCAATGTGAAAGAAATCCTTTTGAACCAAATATCGACTACACAATTCCTTTCTGTGCATGCACGTTACACGCGCGTTAACGATATATAAGGATAAGAATACAGTACTGTAATAAGGTTACGACATACTGTATAATGACATCTGTGCTTTTAACATAGAAGGCCACCATTTGGCGGTGATGTAGTTCATCAATAACTATACATGCCAGGGAAAGCTGGAATGAGGTGCCACATTTTTAAAAGAACCTGGTATAGAACGTCTGCATCATTTCTGAGCTCGGAAAACAGCATTTTATGATCCGGTTAAAAAAATTATAATAAAATTAATATAGTACAGTAGAACCTCGGATTGCGAGTAACGTGGATTACGTGTGTTCCACAAACCGAACAAAGATTTTTAATAAATTTTTAATCGGAAACTGAGCAAGTATTAGTTTACAAGCGCCGAGTATCATGCATCACGCATGCGACTCTTATTTTGACACCGAGCGGCAAGTGATCACAACTGAGCCAATGATTTTTCTCTCTCTTGCGCTGCGGGAATTATGGGTAACCATCTCCCCTGCTGCGTCCCCTGTGTCAAAATAAGAGTCCCCTGCTGCATCTCCCTCTCTCTTTTGTGTGCGCGCGCGTAATTTGACACTGTGCCTCACACACACCGACACACACACACACTTTTTACACACACACACACACACACACACAGTGTGTGCGTGTGCGCGTAATTTGACACCGACACACAGACGCACAGACACAGATCTCCCCGGCTGCACACGTGCTTTATTCACACAAAAAACCCAGCTCTGTCGCGATTCTTTTCAAAGATAAGGTGCTGGTTCATTTATTTTTTATTTTACAGCAGTGATTCCGTTAGTATGCTCACACGAGTATCATTAGAGAGATTTCTTTTTTTCCCTTTAAAACTGTGTTTGCATTGTGTATGTTAGTTGTGAAACTTAAGAAGCGAGGTGTGGGAGGGAGAAGGAGTTTTACTGTTTAAGACGAGGCGAGGGGCACACACACACACACACACACACACACACACACACACACACACACACACAAACACAAACACACACAACACACGGCGCCTGCGCGCACAAACGGAAACACTTCCGTTCGCATAATTCGTTCCGGGACGAATTATGCTCATAATCCAAGGTTCCACTGTACCTCACTGAAAAGCTTTTAACCATTTCCTAATGTTGATTAACATTAAGGGAACCTTATATTGCATTAGTATTTTATTATATACCCTATAATACATTATTATCGATGTTAATTATGCAGAGAAATATCTTGTGTATTGTGTATTGCTTCTCCAAGCAAACTAAGAGCCAGAGACTTTGTGAAAACACTCTTATGGAGCCTTCTCACTAGGCACGATTGATTTGTACCATGCCCTTAGTTGGTTTGCCGGCTGGCATTAAAGACAAGAAAAGGAATTTAACCTTCTTGCTCTGTTAATATTATTGATATTTCGGGGGGGAAATGTCAAAAGCAGTGCTCTTGCACAAACAGACTCCAGAGTTTCTTTTAATAACAGTGATCTACTTCCGTGCTCAGATAGGATTGGCTTCCAGATCTGGTTCGATCCATGTCCGAGTACACTATGGTTCTCGAGACCACCTTTTCCAGCAGATTCGGGGACGGTTTGAGCCTGGTATTCTTGTGTTCACGCTGATGAAAATAAACCACACTGTGGGGTCAAGTGAAACAATCCTAGATCCCCAATGTCAAAACACTTCAATTTACAGAGTAACAAAAAAAAAAGAAAGAAAGAAATATTTTATTTACAGTATGGTGTGCTTTTCTATTGGTGTGCCAAAGACAAGGACAATAAGCATATGGCTGTCTTGTTTAGTTTTGATATTAGTGAGATGTAAAAGGATCACTCGGGACTGGGTTGAAATAAATGACACCAATTTCCTTGTTCATTTGGCTGATAAATTGTCATTTATTTTGATCTCACCTGCTGAGCCGGATGGTGGAGGAGCTCCAGATTTCTGCCACTCGGTGGCCTCGGCCGCCAGCTTCCTGATGTATGACTCATCGACGGTCATTAAGATATTCTCTGGCTTTATGTCTGTGTGGATGATTTTGCATTTTGTGTGCAGATAGTCTAGACCTTGCAAAACCTAAAGGACAGAGTTATAATTTATTTGTACAGGGGCATTGTTGGACGCTCGAAAATGATTGGTCAGGTGGTGCTGATTAGTTTTCTATAAACGCAGCTACATGCTTAACAAACATTTAATCATTGAAATAGTTGAGCTTTATTTTAAGTTTTTTTTTTTATATACATTTATGAATGATTATTTACTTTGTACTGTCACAGAAGGACTTAATCTCATTCTTAAAAGATTTAGTGATACTCCATGGCAGATAAACAACCAGAGAGTCACAGAAAGGTACTCGACCTGCCGGATGATGCTTTTAACACAGGGTAAAGGCAAACCCTGGTAGTTGGACTTGATGATCCACTTGAGTAAATGGTGACCGAGGACCTCGAAAACCATGCAGACGTCTGAGAGCAGTCATAGTCAAGGTCATGTGGGGAGACAGAAGGAGCGGGAACACGACAAGAGCCTTATGACGGAGTGCTGTGAGCCCGGCTCCCATTAAAAAGACAAACACGCTTATTAAAAACGCTTCTAGCATAAAAGAACAGGGAAAGGATTCATTAGCAGAGCTCTGCAAAGTACCGCAGTGCTTTGTACACGAAACCCTGCAGTACTTTGCAGAGATCTGGAAATGACCAGCTTTAGTTAAATGCAGTGTTCAACTAAAGAAAAAACTATTGAGAAAAAAAGGCACATCAACTTGGAACTTCAATTTGCAATCCTGGAAAAAAGTTGTAGCCGAAAAGATAAAATAGATCAATAAATAGATCATTAACAGTTTATGGCTAGTTCGCTGTTGACAAAAGGCAAGATTTCATGATTTTCTCTCATGTTCATGTTTTTTGAAGCCTCTAGATTAATATCAGTGACTGAAAGGATACGAGTGCCATTGACACCCGAGACCTTGAAGTCGTCCAGCAGCTGCACTACTTTCTCTCCGCTGGGGTCGTTTGGGTCCGAGGTTCGCACCTAATCCACACAGCGTGTTCACAGCTTCAGAGTCACACTTCACTTTAACCTTCCTGTTGATTACGGCTTAAAACCTTTAAGAATCTTTCTCCCCCCCTCCCTTTAAAGGCAATTACATCCCCTGATCACGTCAAATTAATAAAAGAAAACATTTAACGTTATTAGTTTCAAGGTGCAGAGGGTAATATTTTAGACAGCAGCTGACGCAATGCAACTTGCAGCGGTCGCCATAGCAGCAAGGTTGAGGTTGTTGTTGGAAACTCACCGCGCGCAGGAGCTTGATCTCATCCAGGGCTGTTTCAGTGTAATGCTCTGCACTCTTCACTACCTTCATAGCCACAAAGCGCTTTCCTCTACACACACACACACACACACACACACACACACACACACACACACACACACATTGGGGACACATACACACATTAAAAACTGAGTCAACAGCATTCTAGCATCCAGACTTGAAAAATAAACAACTCATTTAGAGCAACAGAAATGCTGATAACTACATGAAATGTAAACAATTTAAAAAAACAAAAAACTCACTGGATGTCCCATGCCAACCACACAGTGGAGAAATGCCCCCAGCCCAGTTTGCGGATCACATGGTACCGGCCGTTGAACAGGTCACCGATCTTCACGTGGTGATATCCGCCTGCAAATAAATAATCACAGATAACTGATGAGGAAAAACTAATCTCACCTCTACAAGTGCAACTACCCATACACTCTTTCATCCATCGTTCAATTTTATTACCCAAGTACACATCCACCCAAGTATAGTACATACCCATCGATACATCCATCAATCCATCTACCATTACATCTACCCAATTCCATCTACTCATTAGAGATGCAGGGGGAAAAAAAAATCTCTCTCTCTCATATATATATATATATATATATATATATATATATATATACACATACACACACAGTGGAACCTTGGATTACGAGCATAATTCGTTCCGGAAGTGGGCTCGTATTCCAAAACACTCTTAAACCAAATCATCATTTCCCATGAGAAATAATGAAAACTCAAATTATTCGTTCCACAGCCCCCAAAAATAAATACATAAAAATAATTAATACAATCTATAAAATGAAAATAAAACAAATTAATCTGCACTTTACCTTTAAAAAAAGTACAAATAAATCCTGACAGATAAGTGTTTCCATTGGTGCGCGCACGCGCCATGTGTGTGTGTGTGTGTGTGGAATTAGCCCCTTCCCTCGCCTCGTTTTACACAGTAACATTCCTCCTCCCTCTCCCCACCTCGCTTTTTCACAACAGTTTCACAACAAACACACGCACGCGCGCGCACACACACACACAGCGGAAACACCGATTTAACGGAAAAAAAGCGAGACTGGCACGAGCGCATACTAAAGGAATCACTTAAGTTTCACAACAAACGGACACACACAAACACGGAAAAACCGTTTTAACAGGAAAAAAAATGAAATCTCTTATGACACTGGCGTGAGCGCATACTAAGGGAATCACTGCTGTAAAGTAAAAAAAAACAAAAACAAATGAACCAGCACCTTACCTTTGAAAAGAATCGCGACAGAGCAGAGTTTCTGTGTCTTTGTGAAGCCGGGAGGGGTGAAAAGGGGAGAGAGCGTCTGTGCGTGTGTGTGTGTTTCAGTGTCAAATTGCGCATGCACGAGCAGAGTTTCTGTGTTTGCGAAGCCGTGGGGGGAGGGTGAGAGGGGGAGGGAAGGTGAGAGAGTGACACTCGGTGTCAAAATAAGAGTCGCGTGTGTGAAGCATGATACTCGGCGCTCGTAAACTAATACTTGCTCGGTTTCCGAATAAAAAATTATTTAAAATCTTTGCTCGATTTGCGGAACACTCGTAAACCACGTTACTCACAATCCGAGGTTCCACTGTGTGTATATATATATATATATATACATATTATATATATATATATACATATATATATATATATATATATATATATATATATATATATATATATATATATATACACACACACACACACACACACACACATACATATACACACACACACACACACACACACACACACACACACACACACACACACACACGCACGCGTGGACAAAATTGTTGGTACCCTTCGGTCAATGAAAGAAAAACTCACAATGGTCACAGAAATAACTTTACTCTGACAAAAGTAATAATCAATAAGAATTCTATGAATGTTAACCAATGAAAGTCAGATGTTGCTTTTCAACCATGCTTCAACGGAATTATTTTAAAAAATGAACTCATGGAACAGGCCTGGACAAAAATGATGGTACCCCTAACTTAATAGTTTGTTGCACAACCTTTTGAGGCAATCACACGATTCCTGTAACTGTCAATGAGACTTCTGCACCTCTCTGCAGGTATTTTGGCCCACTCCTCATGAGCAAGCTGCTCCAGTTGTTTCCGGTTTGAAGGGTGCCTTTTCCAGACAGCATGTTTCAGCTCCTTCCAAAGATGCTCAATAGGATTGAGGTCAGGGCTCATAGAAGGCCACTTTAGAATAGTCCAATGTTTTCCTCTTAGCCATTCTTGGGTGTTTTTAGCTGTGTGTTTTGGGTCATTGTCCTGTTGCAAGACCCATGACCTGCGACTGAGACCCAGCTTTCTGACACTGGCCTGCACATTTCTCTCTAGAATCCCTTGATAGTCTTGAGATTTCATTGTACCCTGCACAGATTCAAGACACCCTGTGCCAGATGCAGTAAAGCAGCCCCAGAACATAACAGAGCCTCCTCCATGTTTCACAGTAGGGACAGTGTTCTTTTCTTCATATGCTTCATTTTTCCATCTGCGAACATAGAGCTGATTTGCCTTGGCAAAAAGTTCCATTTTTGTCTCATCTGTCCATAGGACATTCTCCCAGAAGCTTTGTGGCTTGTCACAACATGTAGTTTGGCATATTCCAGTCTGGCTTTTTTATGATTTGTTTTCAACAATGGTGTTCTCCTTGGTCGTCTACCATGTAGTCCACTTTGGCTCAAACAACGACGGATGGTGTGATCTGACACTGATGTTCCTTGAGCATGAAGTTCACCTTGGATCTCTTTACAAGTCTTTCTGGGCTCTTTTGTTACCATTCGGATTATCCGTCTCTTTGATTTGTCATCAATTTTCCTCCTGCGGCCACGTCTAGGGAGGTTGGCTACAGTCCCATGGATCTTAAATTTATGAATAATATGTGCAACTGTAGTCACAGGAACATCTAGCTGCTTGGAAATGGTCTTATAGCCTTTACCTTTAACATGCTTGTCTATAATTTTCTTTCGAATCTCCTGAGACAACTCTTTCCTTTGCTTCCTCTGGTCCATGTTGAGTGTGGTACATACCATGCCACCAAACAACACAGTGACTACCTGGAGCCCTATATATAGGCCCACTAACTGATTACAAGATTGTAGACACCTGTGATGCTAATTAGTGGACACACCTTGAATTAACATGTCCCTTTGGTCACATTATTTTCAGTATTTTCTAGGGGTACCATCATTTTTGTCCAGGCCTGTTCCATGAGTTTATTTTTTTAAATAATTCTGTTGAAGCATGGTTGAAAAGCAATGTCTGACTTTCATTGGTTAACATTCATAGAATTTTTTTTAATTATTACTTTTGTCAGATTAAAGTTATTTATGTGACCATTGTGTTTTTCTTTCATTGACCGAAGGGTACCAACAATTTTGTCGACGTGTGTGTGTGTGTGTGTGTGTGTGTGTGTGAGTATATATAATATATATATATATATATATATATATATATATATATATATATATATAGCGGTTCTTTTGTGTGCTGATTCACGCATCATGATTTTTAAAAATGATTCCTTACATTTATAATAGAGATGCATCGATCGATCATACAGTGACTGGGACTGGCTGTTTTTCAGCTTGATCAGCAGCGACCGATCATGCCGGACATAACCGGTTATTGCACGAGCTTCTGAGTGGTGCAACAGAAACGCATGTTTATTGCGCTACATTATTAAAAGTTGCACAAGTTAGAAATCCTCTTTTTCCTCCAAACTCTGCAAGCGAATTAATCTAGAAACCCACTCATTACACACGCTTACACCAGCCTCGAAACATTACATGTGCTAATTAGTATCAAAACACATGCATTAGAAGCAAGGTCTTAAAACTGAAGAAAAAAAAATCTAATATCAAAATCTGAATTTGTAAAATTGTGATACTTATAGAATCGCACCTAGGTGTCATGATCTCATCATATAAGGATGTGACTGGAGATTCTCATTGATGGTACTCATCTATCACACTTGTCACTTGCCATCCATCCATCCAAATATATTTCCATTTTCAAATCAAGTATAGTATCGTCAACTCTCCATTCACAAAGCCAAATACTTATCCATCCATCCAATTTGTCATCTAACCGTCATTCCATCCATCCATCCATCCATCCATCCAAGTATGCAATTACACTTCCAACCAATTTTTCAGGTACATTTCCATTCTTCCACCCAAATATCTATTCATCTATTGTTATCTAAGCAGCTACACAATCATTCATCCATTGGTCCATTCAACTAAGCGAATACAAAGCCACCTATTCATGGATTTACCTGGGCAAGTACCATCTACCTAGCCCAGTTGCCACTGCGTCAGTCATCTACCAAAGTTTCATTCATCCAAGTATCCACCTATCTATCCATCCATCCAAGTACCCATGCATCTACAGTATCTATCCATCTACTCATCCATCCATGCAAGTATCCATTCATCCATCTTTCCAGAGACATTTCTTTCCTGTTTATCTGTTGAGCTCCAATAGCATAAGCTTATGCAAAACATTAGAATATTTAGGTGAGTAGATTTATATCCACTGTACAACTACAGTAGTACAATATATTTAACGTTGCTTAGAGACGCAAGCAGTGGTCTTCTGTCCTACCTTTACAGTAGTCATTGGGATCTTCCTGCTCTTCATCGTCGGAGCCCAATATCTCCTCCTCTTGCTCCTGCAGAGCTGAGTCAGGCTGGGCAGCTCCCCTCGGGTGGGGATCAGGTCTGGTGGAGTGAAGAACACAGATCAGCACCCAGCCAAGGACGCATAATACCCAAGTTTCCAAAATTAGTGTGTGTGTGTGTGTTTCTGTATGGTAACAGCTCAGTTTTGTGCAGGCAGAAAGCTGTTCTCTGAGAAACAGATCACTACAGTTAATCCTTTTGAACTGATGAGAACTACGTTTGGCATTGGCGCTACTATTATCTATTATCACTTTTCTGTTATTTGTAAAATCATATAGACATTAACAAGCACGGTCACAACATTGCAGGACCGTAATATGTATTCGTTAAAAAAAAAAAAAAAAACCCAGCCATGTTTAGCTCAGAGGAAGTATTAAGTTGCTCTCACAGAATCATTTGCACAAGAAGTCTTGTTCTTGAGTCCTGTTGCTCAAAAAGAGCTGATAATTTTCAGAAAAATGTGAGATGATGAGAAGCCTGCCTTCCCTCTGCATTGTACTCGCTCACTACGGAAGGTCGTCTGGTTACGAAGTGATGTCTTTCAAGCCTGGTCCGTCCTTACGAATCTGCTTCAGCAGGGAGCCGCAGTGGGAGGCTCAGCAAGAGTGCTGGAAAGTGCTCGATCCAACCGATTTTATTTTGCGTATGGCTAAGGTCAGCCTAAAAGGACATGTTTGTGCATTTCTGTTTGAGGAAGATAAAGATGCCTCGTTACAGTAAACAGGAGTGTCGTTTAATACTGATCTGTTTAGCTGTCTGTTCTTCGAGATTCATATTGGTGATACGCTCTTCTGTCATTTTATTATTTTTTTCATTGGAGAGGGGTATTATGAATATTCTGGCAGATTTTAGAGTGATGACTCAGAGCAGAGTACATACAGCACTTCAGGGTTAAAATGCAGAGCCGCTGTGCAAAATGCAGGTTAGTAAAGTCAGCTCGAGGCATTTTTTTTTTCCATATGAATTGCAGTCACCTTCATTTTAGAGTATCAGAGTCATAAAAACATTCATTTTAAAAACTGCCCTGATCCAATATAGATGGCGGGGGGGACGGGGGGGGGCACTAATAATAATACCGGCCTTTAATATCTTGGTCTGTAGAGATTACGGTGATAGATGAATGGAACTGCCTGAAACCAATCACCTTCTGCTGTTTTTATAGATAAAAAGTCCCCTTAAAAGATCTCTGTAGAATCATTTAATTGCGCTGCATAACTATATCAAAACACCGATCAGCCGTGGCATCAACACCACTTCCAGGTAATGTTAACATTCTAATAATAAACGTGCTCCACTAGAAAAACACGTTTGCCAATGGTTAACATTTTTACACATACACGCAAAGAACTCGTCGGATACGTAAAAAACAGACTGATGTGGAGAAAAGATTTTCTGAACGCACTGTAAATCAGTAAACTGGTGAAAAGTCGGCACTGTTGCTTAGCGGTTAGCGCTGTCGCCTAGCAACTCCAGGGTCGGGGTTTGATTCCCGCATCGGGTCTGTGTGCAAAGAGTCTGCAAGGAGTCCCATAATCCAAAAACATGCAGGTTAGGTTGTGTGTGTGTTGTGTTGTGTGTGAACGACAATCGGGCGTTGAGCTGGCAACCCGACCCCTTAAGTAGCAAACTGCCGGGGCCTCCGAGTGGCGCAGTGGTTAAAGCGCTCGTCCTATCATCCGGAGATCGCTAGTTCGAATCCCGGGTGGTGCTGTAACCTCTCGCAGCCGGAGGTCTAGAGAGAGCTGATTGGCCGAGCTCTCTCAGAGGGGAGGGATGAGAGGTACATAGTGCTCCCACATTAATCACGGCTCTACAGCCAGTCAGGGGCGTCTGTGAGCTCGTGCAACGGAGGGAGCGGATAGCGCTGTCCTCCGAGTGTGTTACGCCGGCCCCAACGGTGCGCGAGCGAGCAGTTCGAAAAGATGCGGTCGGCTGGCGTCACGTGGTTCGGAGGAAACACGTGATAGTCTTCGGCCCTCCCGGCTGAGTGGTAGTAGTAGCCTTAATGTGGGAGCCCCTAGAGACAGGGAGGAATTGGACACTACTAAATTAGGGAGAAAATCGGGGAAAAATCCAAAAAAAAAAAAAAGTAGCAAACTGCCACATAAACGACGGATCTATCTCCAGGGTGGGGAGTATCCATCGCCCCATTGTGCTGGATGGCATTTAGACGGCACTTGGACAGACCAAAATACAAAATAAAATAAAAATAAATAAATGGTACCAAGCACCAAGGGCTCATTTATGCTTGCGGGGACCGAAAGCTAGTTTGTCTGATCCAATCCCACAGAACAGCAACTGTAGCACAAATGGTTGAAGAAGTTAATGCTGGCCATGACAGGAAGGTATCAGAACACCAAGTGCATTACAGCCTGCTGTGTATGGGGATTGGCTGGGAAAGAGTTCAAGGTTGTTCATCCGGATTCCCCGGATCTCAATCCAATCGAGGATCCATGGGATGTGCTGGACAAACAAGTCCAATCTTTGGAGGTAACGCCTTGAGGACCTTAAAAGGTCCTGCTGTAAATTCCCTGGTGCCAGATAACACACCGGCGGTTGTCAAGTGGGGTCATGCCACAAGGTTACATTAGCTGTTTCGGTGGCACAATGGAAACCGAAACGTCAGGTGGTTTTAAAGTTATTCAATTCAGTTCAGAGTTATTTATATACGTAGCCCATTTAAAACCTTAATAAAATTACAGATGGTACTTTGTTCCTTTATATCATTCTGTAGTCAGGAATGTGGAACGGAGAAGACAATCGCACTGTTCATCAAAATCTGCTCTGGCGCGTGTCCTAATGTTTAAAGAAAGACCGTCTCGAAGCTGTTCCCTCCAAAATGAAGACATCTCTCTTAAAATCAATCAATCATATGCGGCTTCAATAACCAGCACCAAATTATTATGTCTGCTGTAATTAGGATGCACATAAATAAAAAATTAAAAAAAGATGACAGAGCTTGCATTTGCATGGGCTTCATGAGTGCACAGCCCTCTAAAAGAGACGATATATCCAGGCAAATCAAATATGTCTGCTGGAAAAGAAAAAAAAAAAAAGTTAGAAAAAGTGCCTGAGGCAAGGAGAACGAGTTATAAATGTGATCAAAAATAAAAATGGAGGACTCAAACCTTTAAAAATGACACTGAGCAGAACAGGAGCAGTACAGCAAAGAGAGACACCAAACGGCTAAAACAGCTAGAAATCGACAGGCAGATTCTTTTTTTTTTTTGAGAACATTTATTTGCGTAAAAGAAAAAAAAATATATCTCTTAGCCTCAGGATCATGTCTTTCACAGCCAGCACCAATTTTGCGCTTCATGAGCCAGGCATTATTTGGGTAAAACAGAAACCATCTGGGTAAAGAAAAAAAAAAAATACTAACCTACCAAACTGCACAATTGTTCAAGCTCCGATCTGAGTATTTCTGGTGTGGGGTCGAGTTCCCCCATCGAAGGAGAGGCATATACACTAACATGTGAATATAAAAAGCTGTGACGGTTCTTCTATGAATAGGCAAAATGCACAGTGTATGCCGCAAGTACAGCTGCCACTTCTCCCTTTTTCATGTTAATGAGAAGAACTGCTGCTACAGCAAGTTGTGCTGCTGGCCGCTGTCATTAAATACACTCGAGTCCTGGCAGCACATCAGAGAGCCGTTCAACAATCATTTGTGTCAACCGCAATCAGCTTGCTCCTGTTCTGAGTCGACGTACCTGCTTCAGGCCATTTCTCCAAGCCCTGGGTTAAATTACATGGTTGAACGTGGTTCTCCTTTGGAAATCATTTTCTGTGCGAGAACACAGTATGCCATTTCTGCTTCGTATTCGGCTCAAACTGAGACCGAATCTTAGACCTAAAACGTCAATTCTCCATTTGGGAAAAAAAATAAAAATAAATAAAACCCTTCCTGATGTTCATGCTCGCTAGCAGCAAATCACTTGCAGTTTCTCCCTTAATTTAAGTGTAGAAACTACACTTCGCTAGAAAGCACTGGCCGATAAGACATGGCAGTGATGGACAAGTTTGTTTGCTCGTTTGCCATCATTCTCTTCTGGGAAGGATTTCCACTAGATCTTGGAGCTGCATGGCTGTGAAGATTTGTGCTTTTTCCACCACTAGAGGTCAGGCACGGACGCCAGGTAAGGAGGCCTGATGTGAACTTGGCCTTCTGGCTCATCCCAAAGATGTTCGATGTGGTTGAGGTCAGGGTTCTGTGCGGGCTACTTGTGTTCCGCAAACCATGCCTTTATGTGGCAGCTTGTTTTGTTCATGGCGCATCACACATAGGGACGACCCGATACGATATCAGGATACCTAGGGGCTGATTTTATTCGTATTGCAATTCTATAAGTATTATGACTTTATAAATAAATTTGTTACAATTGTAAACAAACTCGGCAGTTAATTTGCTTCTACCGCACATGATCCTGTGCTGCCTGCTAATGTGTGAATAGTTTAGAGCACACACACAGGATTATAGAAGAACTGCAACAATTTATCATTAAATGCAAGCGAGATTAAAATAAGAAAAAGAAATTATTTGAGTCAGTGTGATACTTCAATAAATTCATCTCTAGAACACATTCGTTTGAGCCTCTTAGTTTCAGTGAAAATGTAAGATACATTTCGATACAATACTGTGAAGATCAGGTGTCCACATACTTTTGGCCATGTAACGTAGCCGCTAGTCGTTGTATTAGTCGTAGTAAAGTAGTCGTAGTAAAGCCTTTATTTTGTCACATATTCATTACAGCATAATTAGCTTCGTTTGTAGCCGAACAGAGCCCTGCAGTACTAGCCATGTTAGTGGTTTAAATCTTAGGTAGGGTAAGTTTTTTCCTTCAACAGTATTTTTGTACAAACAAACAAATAACTGCTTTAATATACCAAGTAGGAGGAATTGGAGTCCAAGTGCTCATTAAAGTGGAACTGAAGTGATGAAAACTGCCTGACACTCAGCCTTATTTGAAACTGAATCCTCTGGCTTTATAGACAAAGAAAAATAATATAGATATATAAAAAAAAAATGGATACACTTTTTATAGTCTTTTTTTTTTTTTTAAAGCAAATGTGCAAAAAAAAAAAGACTTGAGGATAAGAGACCCATCGAAAGCGAGTACGAGGGATTCATTGTCATTTACTGTCATTTACAGAGCTACATTAATTCATCTCTCCTCCTAACTTTAATAGTTAGAAGTAGTGGCGTCGAATAAAACAACAAAAGGCCAACAAATCCTTGAGACGGAACGTCCTACAACACACGCTCTCTTATCTTCAACTACCACAAGGCTCAGATCTGTTTAATCCCCTGACAGCGGTTACATTCAACCCTGACACGCAAGACAAATTATTTCCATAAATGTTAAAGAAAAAAAATTAATAAATAAAGCTGCTCTGATAAAGGCGGCATTGAAAAAGGAACGTTTTCAGTCTGGGTGCAATACGAGATTTCAGCATTGTCATAATGTCACCGAGGTTACTTTGGCCTCTGCTTGACGGGAATACCGAGTGTCTGGGAAGGCACCGTGGGTGTTTCTATTTTCTACTGTTGGGACAACAGACACTGCTATGCTTCGCCCAAATTCCTCGCATTTCATTAGGGTGACTCACGCCTACATACAGTATGGAGATCAACATCTTGCATAACCTGCCATCAAAATGAAATGACATCCCGATTATTGCAGTTATGACAGATGCACATTTAATGAACCGTTCTTGGACGTCTTCCTCCGCTATCGCGATATTTTACCGAAATGAGTAATCGTCCGACTAATAATAATAATAATAATAATAATAATATGCTGCGACTGAAATTCACCTCACTAGCCCAAGACAGGGTCGTTCTAAGCGTTTAAGAAGCTCTCTCTTATTAAATAAAACAACGCTGAGTCTGAAATAAATGCCTGGTCGCGGTGATGTGGCTTAACCCTGTTGCTTAGTAATGATAGTCTTCCACTGCAAATAACTGGCAGCTCGTTTTCCCCTGAGGTGTTTTTTTATTATTTTTTTAAAAGTCTTTGTTCAGTCTGGCCATAAAGTGGGTGTTGTAGGCGATCGGAGTCTTGGGGGTGTTCGCAAATTGGGAGTGAGGAATACGGTGGAAGCTGAAGACATGGAATCTCTGATGTCTGCATACACAGGCTGCACAATACTCAGTCTTCGACAATGTGCTCGCAATATTCCTTCTCATCCAGTTATATTATCATTGAGCAATAACACCACAAAAAAAAAAAGATAAAATAATATCAGTAATCATCATGGAGACTTTTTCTTTAGTCATAGCTTACAAATGCACACTGAAGGACATGCTATACATTTCAGTAAGATACCTTAATATTCACACCAAGGCTCATATTAATGCACATTCTCTAAAATGTTATTTTTATATTCACAGTTTATGCTGGGAATTATATATTGGAAACAATTTTTCCCCCTCTGGGTTTTTAAAAAAAATTCTCATCCCTTAATTTAGTCGTAGGCAATTCCTGCCCATCATCAGGTCTCCATCCACCAAAAAAGGAAAGCGAAGGCTATCGTGCATTTTTTCCGAGACACGTCACGCTAGCCAACTGCATCCTTTTTGATCTGCTTGCTCATGCACCGTAGGGAATTGCGGGACACTCTGAGGAAAGTGCCATCACCTCCTTCTGCCCGCAAGACGCTCATGATTGGCTAGTATCATTCTCACCCGCCCCGCCCCCCAGAGAGAGAGAGAGCTCGGCCAATCAGCTCTCTCTCTAATTTAGTCTCTCAATATTCTAGTCTCCCACGCTTCAGGAAGGATTCGAACTTTCAATATCTGAGTGACAGGGTGAGGAAACATTTCACACAAGGTTTCTAATCGCTTATTTAAATTTATGGCATTTGAGCGACACTTACATTTTTATCTCATTATACATTTGAGCAATTTGGTATAGGCAAAGGTGGGGGCTTGTATAATATTCTTGAATGAATAAAAGCATGTTGGTTAATCTAAAGCCCTATTCACACGGGATTAGTATTATCTGGGGATGTGTGATTGTAATAATTGCGGAGGTCGACCGTCATCTTAACCCCATGTGAATCGGCCATTTCTGTAATTTGTGAAGTAAGAATTTCCCCGCAAATAACCGACCATATTTCGCCAAACACCGAGGTCCTGAGATAATATTATTCCTGTGCAAATCAGCATGCCTGTGTTTTGGCGAGGTCGTACATCATGAGATTTTTTCAAGGTTTTTGTTTCCTGTGTGCCATTTATCTTCTGCGAAGAATGGAGGCTGCGTTGGAGTACCTCGAAAGTATTTCATGTGCTGGCTCATACCGTTCTACACCATACAACGGATACAATGTGCAGAAAGAAAAAGCTGAAAACCATCAGAAGAAGCGTAAGCAAAAAGAATGATTAGATGGAGATGGATGACAGGTATATAGCAGCATGTGGTGTGGAACATTCTTTTGTTTACATCGTACAGCTAGACCTATAATTTTTATCTTGACATTATTCTCCCCCCCCCCCCCTGATTTTCTCCCTAATTTAGTCGTGTCCAATTCCTCCCCGTCACTAGGGGGCTCCCACATTAAGGCTACTACTACCACTCAGTCGGGAGGGCCGTGGACTACTTCGTCCGACCCACGTAATGCCAGCCGACCACATCTTTTCGAACTGCTCGCTCACACACCGTTGGGAGCGGCATAACACACTCGGAGGACAGCGCTATCCGCTCCTTCCGCTTGCGTGAGCTCACAGACGCCAATGATTGGATGTAGAGCCGTGATTAATGTGGGAGCACTAAATACCTCTCATCCCTCCCCTCTGAGAGAGCTCGGCCAATCAGCTCTCTCTAGACCTTCGGCTGCGAGAGGTTACAGCATCACCCGGGAATCGAACTAACAATCTCCGGATGATATGGCGAGCGCTTTACCACTGCGACACTCGACGCCTTAACTAAATAACAATTACACAAATTCTGCAAAGATTTAGCTAAATGCAGAGCTCCAAAAGCGTATTTTAATCACGCTGGGAAGGTGGCACTTCGTCATCTGTCCGTCCGTTCATGATTACTCTACGAGAGACCAAAACAACTGTTTGTACACGAGGGTGCAGGAGCAACATCTGGCACGAGCGGGGTTAAACTCCGAGCTCAATGCGGCGCTCTGCTTTTGCAACTTCGCCAGCGCACATGCGCACGCTGCACAACTTGGCGTTCCTGCATGCTGTCTGTCGCAAACACAACCGCCGTCTCTCTTGAGTTGTGTGCAACAAATTTAATTGCTCTAGGATTGCTTTCTAGAGCAATCCTAGAGCAATTAGGGAAGGCGATCGGTCTTCAAGTAATCTTGTTCTTGCTGCAATGCAGCGATGCCATCAGCAAAGAAAATGCTTTATAAAACGGGGGAAAGAAACGTTTGAGTAACGGCTCTCCAAATTTTTATGTAGAGAAAGACCAAAAGCAGCATGAAAAAGAAATCAGGACCTGTACAAAAACAATTTTTCATGTTAAGCAGACAAGGGAAAATGCAAAGAACAGGCAGATGGATGAATAAACAGGTGGCTCGATGGAGAGACTTGTAAACTTCTGCTAACGAAAGGAATAATGGTAAAGCACCGGCGGGGATCCTGTTCCACCTGCTGCTAGCGGACCAGCGTTTCTTCAACAAGCGGTACATCTTTTCATAGACGCAGTCATGCTGTAGTTGCAGCTTCTTTTTTTCCCCCTTTCTTAACGTTTCCTGCGTCCTTCAATAAACCGACTAGAAAGTGGAAAAAATTAGTGAATGCAAAATCGTTTTCTCCATACTCAATGCATTCATCTTTGACACGCGGTCTCTTTCTCTGCACTTGGGAGACATAGAACGATTAAGAAATGAAACCCTCTCCGCCAAAAAAAACCTGAGCGAGGAACCACACGTGCACAATCTGTGTCCAACAAAATAGACAAAAAAAAAAAAAAAAAAAGGACGAGAACGTATCCAGAAACAGAGATGCACACTCACCTACACGACGCTCGGATGCCCATGAGAGACGGAGGTGGCCAAGGCTCGCAGGTGAGAGCCAAAGCCATGAACCAGAGGCTGCAGCTTGTGCACTCTGCACACTGAGATATGCCAACAAGAACAGACTCTCTCTCTCTCACTCTCTCTCTCTCTCGCTCGCTCCCCCGCTTCCCTGTCACACACTTACACAAACATCTTTCTCGCTCTCTCACTTTCATAATCACATTTTCTGTCTCCGTTTGCCATGCTTTGCTGGCGTCAGCCCTCAAAGCCCGCCCCTTTCTTTTCCTGTCTCACGTTCTGATTGGCTGGAGCAGCCTGGCACTGCATTGCAGGTAAAAAAAATTAAAAAAAATAAAAAAAATACTGTCTCTCTATTTCTCCTTCATAAATGCAGAGCGTTCACATTCTATCCATGGGGCCGCTCCTGCTTATGAATTTTTTTCCAGCTTCCTTGCAGCATTTTTTTATATACGGTAGTACCACTCTCGCCCTTTTACTTCATTTGTCTCTCTCTCTCTGTCTTCTGTTATTTTTTCTTCACTCTCACTTTGACTGCGCTGGATTCTGGTTCACAGGAGAAGTTGAATCAGACACTCGTGCCCTGATCGGATCCGCGTCCCTGTCTTGTCTCCTTTGACCACAACTTATTAGGAATCACAGGTAGTGCTCAGCGTGGCCCCCTGCTGGAAACAAATCACTAAAACTTCATATGGTAACGTAACCTCTTGTACAGTGTATCATAATAAATGCTTGTTTATCTTGCAGACAAAGTGGAACTCCATGATTTGACTCTTGATTTATGCAGAACAAAACAGAATGGGGTATGCTGCTTTAGAAAAATAATCAACGTCTGGTTGGGGTGAATTCTTGGCGATTAATTGTTCATAAACCAATACTGCCTGGCTAAGGGGGAAAAAAAAAATCTGCATTTTAGAAAGATCAAATTATTTGGCAGCATCAAGCAAAGAAAACAACTAAGGAGATCTGAAATTGAAACTCAACACATCAAAATCTGGAAAGAGAGTGCTGAACCATTAACTTTGTGGAAGAAATGTGGTCGGAAAATAAAGAGATTTATGAATGGAGATCACTTAAACATTTTGAGAAGAAGTTGCATGGTAAAAAAATAACAAAAAAAAATCAGTGGTAAAAAACAGTTCTGTTTAATAGTGAAACTAAGAGCATTATTGTCATACACACACAATGTGATGACAGGATTGGAACTAAACAGCTGTGTGGGTCATGAGAAAACCACTTAAAAAAAAGTCTTGCATTTGCACAAGAGCATAAAGTTTGCACTTGAAAAAGGTCTGACGAGTCCAGGTTCACCCTATTCCAGAGCAGTGACGGACGTGTCAGTGTAAGGAGGTCATCCGTCATGTATAGTGTTCACTGTACAAGCCTGTGGAGGCACTGTTATGATCACTGTTAAGTCAGCTGACGACCTGAACGTTACTGAATAACCGGTTAGGTTATCACATTTTTTGAGTTTTTTCTTTCCTGATGGCACGACCATATTCCAGGACTCGTACTGTAAAAGAATGAATCTGGGAGGATAAGGAATCAGTTTCACACACTGTCCACCACATTGTGTGCATTAAATCAATGCTAACGTTGATGGAATGAGCACACAAATGAGGTTGGTTTCCCTGCTGAGTCTGGTTCTCGTTTCAACTTTTAACTCTGTAAAGCTGCTTCGTGACAAGGAGCATTGTCTGAAGCACTACATAAAACTTAATTGAACTGAATGAAATCCCGCCAGGCAGTGTATACTTCAAAGTGTTTTATTCTCCCTCATATTACAGCAATTTGTCAATGATTACATCACTTTACAGTTAACCAGAATTATATTTTGTTGCTGTAATTTGGGATCTACTTTCCAAAAAAAAAAAAATAAAAAAAAAAATTCATATCCATGCCATGTTCTCCTCAGGTTAACAATACAAACAATAAAGAGTTGTTTTCAGTTTTTTTCTTTCTTTACATCTATTAAGTCCGTAGCTGTATTGTAATTTTAATTTGTACGTTTAAATCAGAGCGGGTCACTTCCTGGCTTGGAGATCCAGTGTGTCCAGCATAGTTTGTAACTCACCAACCAACACCCAACGAACCTGCCAATTAACAAATTAGTCAAATCAGCTGGGTTGGAACAGATGTGTGGACTTGGTCTAAATCTGTTCTGATCTGAGTCACATCAACTAAACGAAAACCAGCGCTGCTGGAACTGAAGCCAGGCGCTTTCTGGGTGAGATCCCTATAATCTTCTTGCTGGAGTATTTAAAGGAGGACAGTACAAGCAAATAAAGCGTGAAACTAAGAGAGCCCTGGTGTTCTGTACGCCCACGTTTACTGCAGCCAGATTCTAGGCATAATCCTCACGCATGTCTACAGAGTCTCAAGGCTCAAGGCTGGCCTGAATCAAAGAGCTAGACGGTCTCTTCATGTGCATCCTATAAAATGATTAGACAAGCAAATTTTTGCTTCGACTTACAGTACAAGGTACACCTTTTTCTATCCGTTACTAAACATTGCCCGAGAGCAGCGCCTCTTTTGTCCTTGGGAACAGCATGGGACTTTGTTCGGCGTGATCCTGGACGTGTTAGACGGCCAAACTGAAATCATTATCCTGTGCACTTGCTGGTAAACTGTAAACAACTCTTCCCACCTCATTCCAGAGACAGGACTGTAATCAAAGGACTGAGACGCTCGGCATCTACAGAGCCTGTGTTCATGCTTCTGGTATCATCGCCGTCATGTGTGCGTCATCGTGCTGGAACCGTTCATCAGAGTATGCAGTAACTGTTGCCATGGACAGACTAACTCACTCGATAATGTTGTTCAGTCATTCTTTAACAAGCAGGAGCCCTAACTCGAGTCATCTGGAGAGATCCCTTATCTGGCCACAAAACAAACGTATAATGTGTGCCAGTAGACGTGTCACAGTCTCAAGGTGAGTCACAGTGTTTAATATTGATCACGTGCCTCCAGCTCCGGCTCCCCAAATATTCTGCAACCTCCTGCGACGACGACTCCTTCTGCAAGCTCAAGTTTCTCTACGCAAGGTATGTGGCTGCAGTGCAAATCTCTCAGGAGTGTAATCTGCTCCTGCTGTAAAGGCATTACACATTGTTACACGGGCTGGCACAAAATCTGGCACGTAGGGGCTTTCAAGAAAATGCTGGTGTGATTTGGTTAACACTACACTGTACACTGCTGCAGTTAAGAGCCAAACTGATTTTATTTATCAAATTAACTTTTTTTTGGTTTAAATTAGTGTGCAAAAATATAAATTAAGATTTTATTTTAACTAGGTTAACCACTGCATGATTCTAACGCTCACTGCCAAACATTTGTGCCTTGACCACACACAGAAGGAAGATCACAAGCACTGATTACTGCGCAGCTCCTTTAAAGGGGGAAAAAAAAAAAGTTGTTTGGAAATACATTGTAAAACAATGAAGGCATCCAAAATATGCAATATAGTTGACGCCTTCAAATTTGCAGGGGTTACGTTTCTAAAGCACCTGCTAATTTTGGAGGTGGTTTAAATAAATAAATAAATGTCTAAACACTAATTTCGTTTCAAACTCATGTTAATACATTATCCTCAAAATAAATAAATGAATATATAAAAATTGCAGTGCTAGAATACAGATGTTTCCCCCATATGTACTGCAATTCATGCAAATGTGTTTTCTTTGGTGTGAACAGTCATTTTCTTTGGTATAAGTAGAGTAAATACAGTAAAAATTCACCAGCAATAATTCTCAGTAATAAGTGGCATTTACCTCTGCGGTTGCTTTGTGTTTTCTCTACAGACTCAAATCTTACCTCTTTAATCTTGCTTACCCACCTTAAATCCTGCACAGTTTCTCTTGGTATTTAATTTTGTTTTGTTGCTGGTATATTTTATTTGTTTTTCGTTTTGTCTTGTTTCTATGTGCCTTTATGTAACTTTTGTACAGTGTCCTTGAGTGTTTGAAAGGCGCTTATAAATAAAATGTATTCTTATTATTATTATTATTATAGTACAAAAAAAATTATAAAAAATTTGGCTCTATATATAATAGAGAGAGAGAAAGATTTCCTTGAGCAACTAAAACATCCCATATTTTACCATTTCTAACAGGTCTCAGACCTCAAAGGGTATGTTAATGCAAAGCTGAAATAACCCCTTGATCATTTATTTTTATACTTTTAACCTTCTAAATCCTTTATTTCAGTGTCTATGTAAATGACCTACTTCTGAGACACGCCCCGCAGGGAACAGCAGAGCTGAGCAACACGTCAGGGCAGGGGCTGTTCTTTTATGAGGTCACAATAGGCAGAAATTCCAATTAAGTGCTGGCTAATACAAGAAAAGGGAATGCAAATAAATATAAATTAAACAATGGCGATACATAGATAGCCACATAAAAGAATTATAATACGTCGTTTGAATTAGGGATAGGAAACACCAGTCATCACCCAATATTATATTATCATAATACCTAGATGGCAGATCAAGTCTACAATTATTGCTTCTTTTATAAATATCACGATTCAATATTCAATTCATTTTTCCCGATTTTTATTACTATAAAAAACAAACAACAACAAAAAACAAAACAGGGGCAGCATTTAAGCAATACAAAACAACTTCAGATACAAGAGTTTAACACAATTTAAAATTCAAGTAAGCAAAAAAGCTACATTTCTACTGAGCAGCACATATCGGTCATCTGCCATCATTATTATTTCCAAACAAACTTGACAAATAATTCGCTCCTACCACGTAGGATGCCAATTTGTGAATAGTTCAGTGTGTAGGACTATAAAGAAGAAGCATTCTTTTGTGTGGCGATTCATATATCTCTACACTAACTCCAAAAAAAAAAAAAAAAATATATATATATATATATATATTAATTCTCTATTTTTTTTTTTACATTTAAAATAGAGAATTAACTAAAATCTTTTTTCAAAAGTTCAAATGCTTCCAAAATCTTGAAACTTAACTGGACACGGAATCCGCAGGTTAAGGCATGCTATTTTCGACATATTTGAATTCACAGTGTTTTAAGACTTGTGTAAGCATGTGTAATTTGAGTCTGGAGAAAAGGGAAGATTGGAGGCTTTTAACACACACGTTTTGATAATGTATTGCTAAAAAAGTGCATCCAAGTTGCGCCATTCTGAAGCTTCTGCACTCGGGACCAATTCTGGTATTTAGCCTATCAACCGGTTCATCTCTATTATAAATGTAAAAATATATAAGTAAATATTTATATATAGGGTATAGATTTATGAATTGCCACATAAAAGAATGGCGAGTCATAACGGAATCATCCTCCCCCACACACACATTTCTAACGGTGAACTTGACAAAATTGACATGAGGTGAACATGTGAAACTCCCCGAAAAGCAATAGGAGCTCAGGAACAAACCATGAACCCTGAAGCTGGCGATGAAACATTCAACTTCAACCATACAGACTGGCTAGCAGCCGCTTTTGCACAATTAGGCCATATGGTCGCACGTAATAAGTACTGAATCCGAAGTCCCAGAAACTGTCAGGATGCTCACAGTACCCTACTTCCTACAGGAAATTGTGACAAACCTTTAACTCTCATCTTCTCCGCCATCCTTTTCAATTAGTGTAAAAAATAAAAAAAAGGTCATCAAACAATCATCAGTCAAGTGATCTAGTCATCCGCTCACTGCTCCCGAATACGTGTATGGTACTGGTATGGTATGGTACATGAGATGAGCATTGTGATAAAGCTACCGATACCCCTGTCCTAAACAAAAACAGTCGTAAACAGGACAGTGCAGCATCTGCAAAGTTTATATCTCCTGAAGTATCTCTCATGCCATGCCTTGTTTGGTGCGTTTGGTACGAGCTCTCTGCAGTCGAGCACGGCCCAGTACTGCAGCTGAGGAGGAAGGCACTTACATAACACAAGCGGCACTTGCTGCAAGGCAGTATGAAATACATGATGCACTTGCATAGCACTGTGTAGTTAGGTTTTTTTGTTGGTTTGTTCTGTCATATTATTTGCCTCTTCTAGAAAAATAGAAAAAGAATCTACAGTAACAAACAAGTCAGAGCTATTACATGTCAGAAGACTAAGTTAAAATAAAAAAAATAAGACGAGTATAAATGACAGAGCTAAGGACGAGTCAGCAAATCCTAGACAGAGGTTTGAAAGGCGCTGATCTATCAGGACACACACCGCCCCCTTACATTCCCGCCCCTTCAAAACTTAGGAGGTCCGACAACCAGAGTAGGTGCGCTCATTAAATATAAATCGGCTCATCAATAAGTAAATGTCCCCGTTCCATCGCTGCAGCACTGCCTCCACTCTCTGCTACACACACACACACACACACACACACACACACACACACACACTTACTTGCACCTGAGCCCACTGGCCAGCTTCACCACAGCTGTGTTAAGTGAAACGATCCAGTCCAAGAGCCACATTGCGTGGGACGAAAAAGTGGAACAAGACGGAGCAGCCAGAGCCTCTTTCTTTTCCTTTTCCCCTGCCTTACGTACTGTTTATCTCTTCTTTCCTTCTCTCTCTCTCTCTCTCTCTCTCTCTCTCTCTCTCACCCTGCCTGCTTGCTTCAGCACTACTAAATACTACTGAGGCAGAAAACATGAAAATGAAGGGGAGGGAAAGATGGAGGAGAGAAGGTGGTAGCTTAGTGACTTGAGTGACACTTGCTCTGCCCAGCAGGATGGCGCGCGCGCGCACACACACACACACACACACACACACTGCAGGAGCGAGAGAACATGTGGAGCATGAACACAAACAACGCAGCTGTGTTCGGAGCAGGTTTCATCAGTTTGCATCAGACAATTCTTATACTAGGCATTATATAAATGACTTCGGAGACATTTTCCACAACACAGAAATTTTGTTCCGGTACATTTCATTGCAGAGGAAACTGACGGACATCGGTGTTCGGCAGTTGTACAAAAAAGAAATACTCAAGTATGACATAAAGGATATATAGCAATGTTTATTGTACATTACCAGACCTGCCGACTTTTACACTTTTTGCAATTACTGCAGAATCAGATAAAATCCATCATCCAGCAAAGACATCTATAATGTTGATAATATGGACACCCTTCTCTACCCCTTCTCTTAAAATGCAAGTCGCTCTGGATAAGGGCATCTGCCAAATGCCTAACGGTAAAGATATCGCTACAATTTTAGCTGCAAATAATTTTTTTTTTACACTTATAACATTATAGCAGCACAGCAGCATGTGGTGGTTAGCACAGTCACCTTGCACCTCCATGGTCCGGTGTTTGGTTCCCGCCTCACGATCTGTGTGTGTGGAGTTTGCATGTTCTCCCCGTCCTTGGAGGGTTTCCTCCAGGTTTCCTCCCACAGTCTAAAGACTTACGGATTAGGCTAACAGGTGGTAACCCGTATTGTGTGACTGATAATCGGGCGTCGAGCTGGCAACCCGACCACTAAAGTTACTGCCACTGAAAGTACGGACATATCTCTTAGCTGAAGAGTATCCATACCCTGTCATGCCGGATGCTGTGTTTAAATCTGATGAAGACGGGTGGAGTTGTCCAACTAAATAAGAATATCGTTGCAATACTCACTCAAATGGTGAATTCAGCAAGTTTTTCATGCCTTAAGTTAACTCACTTTGCACTGTGGGAGGATGTTGGGAAACTTAATTGCACGTGCATGTATACATACGAAGCCCTGGACACAATTAGATCTCATTGATCTGAACAACATTCGCATTGCATGTCAATTGGCGAAAGGTGCTTGGGCCCGCTCATTGTTGCTTATATATTTCAAGGTCCCAGTCAACTGGCTTTCTGTTCTTCTCAAAAGATGATGATTTTTTATTTATTTTTATTTTTTTTAAATGTGCAGTGCATACATATATACACAGACATATTTGTTGTTGTCTGTGTGTATATAAGAATGAAAAGCATTTTAAAAACTCTTTCGAACTCACTGTGGTTTATTTGGTAACGGGGAGCGATATTAATCACACCAAACTGCTCACCACCGTCCATACAACCTGATCTTTTAAGAACGAACACCAAATTAGCAATGTTTTTGAATTAAAGACTAATAAGACATATAAATAACAGCAAGGAGTATTATGATTCAGAAATGTTACAAAAGCTGTCAATTAACATTGTAATACTGCTTTCAGCATAATTGCATGACAACTTGCCCAAACATGGATCAGGTATACTACATACATAAAGGTTATTCACTAGATGTGGAGGAAAAGTTTGGGCTTGAGTTCCACCACCCTCTCTTTAAGACGATCTCGTCAGGACAAAGTAGCTTGGAGTTTCTGATCGACGATCTTGCGTCAGACGTGCTGTGAACAGGCCAGAAATAAGAAGCACACTAGCTCGTTCTTCAGTGTCTATCGTATAGTACAATTGCGTAACAGACCTCCTCAGGGCCTCTAGGTGTTGTATAAAATGGGGGAGAAAAAAAAAAAAAAACCCACACAAACAAGCACTGTCCCAGACGTGTTTGAACAGCACTGAGCTCTGCTGATCAGCAGCCATGGCCTGCATCCCATTTCGTGCCACTATTTTGGGCTCTCTGACTCAAAGGACTGCAGTGACCCCATAACTATCTGTGCTTAAAACGCGGTTCAAAGCTGACTAACCAGGGTCACCTACATTTAACTTGAACATACTGGACACTTTTGCCACAAAGTAATAGTTGTAATAAACTTTACTAATAATACTTTTGCTACAATGTAACAGATCATCATAACCATCATTTCCTATTCTGAAAAAAAAATTGCTCATCTTTCATGCTTCACTTTTACAACCTCAGTTAATCTTCAATAGAATGCTCACTTCGGGGGGGAAAAAAAAAAGAAAAGAAAAAAAACGAGGAAAAAAATGCTTAGCTAGTTTTTGTTCGTGTCATACCTAGTTTGTCTTTTTTTATGTTAGTTTGGGGGTGTATGGTTGTCACTTGTAAGCAGTGTCCTACAAGTATCCATCCCATGCCACTGATTTTGTTAGTAGAATGTACTGGGGCAGGCACTGGGGGTTTGTCACTTTTCCATGACGTAATTGGTTTTTACATGTAAAAAAAAAAAAAAAAACACCACACATCCATAAATTTTAATGTCACTTGTTTCGCTGGCAGATTTTGTATCTGGGTCCTGCTCTGTAAGACAGTCTGGCCTTTAGGCAGGTTAGCGATTCATTGTAGGTATAAAACCACTTTACCAGCACAACTTCAACTCAGTCAAAGCAATATATTTCTATGGACATCCTTTTAAAAAGATGTAAATACACGGCCTAAGGGAAGGTTTACAAAGATAGGTGAGAGTGCTGTGCACTGATGAGGAGGAAGTAAATTTGAATGGTAAAACATGTCCAAGCCAGATGTAAAACTTGTTACCAACAAAGTGAGTGAATATTCACTACAGTCATGGCTTTCAATTTGGGTTTGAAACAACTGGCTACAGTTGGTGAGAATCACAACCCACCATGGTCTAAATTATTATACTTATTATGGATGATAATTAGACAAAATATTATGGTGCATATTCAACACTGAGCTTTAAATAATAATAATACTCATTATTTTTTCCAATAATATTATTCTCATAATATTCTCATTTTTTTAAGATGCCTTTTTCTCATTTGATTATGTTACTGTTTGATGCTTGAGCCAAAGCAAACTACAGCCAGTTTTTACAAATATTTTAGTGAAAAATTTAGAGTGCAAGTATGCAGGACCCAGATCTACCTCCCTTTTCTTTCAGCACCTTTTTCTTTCACCCGTCATAAGGGAACTTAAGTATATGACATAAGCTACAGCAAGCACTGTGTATGTTTGTGTATATTATACAGGGTGGGCCATTTACACATGTGGACAAAATTGTTGGTACCCTTCGGTCAATGAAAGAAAAACTCACAATGGTCACAGAAATAACTTTAATCTAACAAAAGTAATAAATAAGAATTCTATGAATGTTAACCAATGAAAGTCAGACATTGCTTTTCAACCATGCTTCAACGGAATTATAAAAAAAAAAATGAACTCATGGAACAGGCCTGGACAAAAATGATGGTACCCCTAACTTAATAGTTTGTTGCACAACCTTTTGAGGCAATCACTGCAATCAAACGATTCCTGTAACTGTCAATGAGACTTCTGCACCTCTCTGCAGGTATTTTGGCCCACTCCTCATGAGCAAGCTGCTCCAGTTGTTTCCGGATTGAAGGGTGCCTTTTCCAGACAGCATGTTTCAGCTCCTTCCAAAGATGCTCAATAGGATTGAGGTCAGGGCTCATAGAAGGCCACTTTAGAATAGTCCAATGTTTTCCTCTTAGCCATTCTTGAGTGTTTTTAGCTGTGTGTTTTGGGTCATTGTCCTGTTGCAAGACCCATGACCTGCGACTGAGACCCAGCTTTCTGACACTGGCCAGCACATTTCTCTCTAGAATCCCTTGATAGTCTTGAGATTTCATTGTACCCTGCACAGATTCAAGACACCCTGTGCCAGATGCAGCAAAGCAGCCCCAGAACATAACAGAGCCTCCTCCATGTTTCACAGTAGGGACAGTGTTCTTTTCTTGATATGCTTCATTTTTCCGTCTGTGAACATAGAGCTGATGTGCCTTGGCAAAAAGTTCAATTTTTGTCTCATCTGTCCATAGGACATTCTCCCAGAAGCTTTGTGGCTTGTCAACATGTAGTTTGGCATATTCCAGTCTGGCTTTTTTATGATTTGTTTTCAACAATGGTGTCCCCTCCTTGGTCGTCTCCCATGTAGTCCACTTTGGCTCAAACAACGACAGATGGTGCGATCTGACATTGATTTTCCTTGAGCATGAAGTTCCTTGAGCATGAAGAAGTCTTTCTGGGCTCTTTTACTACCATTCGGATTATCCGTCTCTTTGATTTGTCATAAATTTTCCTCCTGTGGCCACGTCCAGGGAGGTTGGCTACAGTCCCATGGATCTTAAATTTCTGAATAATATGTGCAACTGTAGTCACAGGAACATCTAGCTGCTTGGAAATGGTCTTATAGCCTTTACCTTTAACATGCTTGTCTATAATTTTCTTTCGAATCTCCTGAGACAACTCTTTCCTTCGCTTCCTCTGGTCCATGTTGAGTGTGGTACATACCATGTCACCAAACACAGTGACTACCTGGAGCCCTATATATAGGCCCACTGACTGATTACAAGATTGTAGACACCTGTGATGCTAATTAGTGGACACACCTTGAATTAACATGTCCCTTTGGTCACATTATTTTCAGTATTTTCTAGGGGTACCATCATTTTTGTCCAGGCCTGTTCCATGAGTTTATTTTTTTAAATAATTCTGTTGAAGCATGGTTGAAAAGCAATGTCTGACTTTCATTGGTTAACATTCATAGAATTTTTTTTAATTATTACTTTTGTCAGATTAAAGTTATTTATGTGACCATTGTGAGTTTTTCTTTCATTGACCGGAGGGTACCAACAATTTTGTCCACGTGTGTATATGGATACACCTTAATAAAATGGGAATGGTTGGTGATATTAACGTCCTGTTTGTGGCACATTAGTATATGTGAGGGGGCAAACTTTTCAAGATGGGTGGTGACCATGGTGGCCATTTAGAAGTCAGCCATCTTGGATCCAACTTTTGTTTTTTCAATAGGAAGAGGGTCATCATGTGAGACATCAAACCTATTGGGAATGTCACAAGAAAAACAATGGTGTGCTTGGTTTTAACGTAACTTTATTCTTTCATGAGTAATTTACAAGTTTCTCTTTGTTCACAGCCATTGACATGTCGAAGAGGTTAACACGTGATGAGCGGATTGAAATTGTGTTGATATCTGGTGAACGCAGTAACCGGGTCATTGCAGCAGATTTCAATGCAAGACACCCTACGAGACCACTCATCTCCCATGCTACAGTTAGCAAACTGCTTGCTAAGTTTCGTGAAACTGCTTCAGTGTTGGATTTGCCAAAATGTGGACGCATGAAAACTGTCACTAATGAACAAACATCAGTGGCTGTCCTAGCTTCATTCAGCAAGAGCCCACAGCGTAGCACTCGCCGCATGTCACTGGAGAGTGGCATTAGTCGAACATCCCTTCGGCGGATATTAGCTACTCACAAATGGCACCCTTACAAACTCCAGCTACTGCAGAATCTCAACCAGGATGACCCAGATCGGCGCACACAATTTGCAGAATGGGCAAAACAAAAATTGGAACAGGACCCTCAGTTCACGCAGAAGATTTTGTTCAGTGATGAGGCAAACATTTATGTGAATGGTGAAGTTAACAAACAAAACCACCGCTATTGGTCTGACACTAACCCACTTTAGATAGATCCCTCCAAGACTGTTGGAACAGTTGGGCCATTCTTCATCAATGGAAACCTCAAGGCCACTGGATATTTGAAATTGCTACATGATGATGCGTTTCCCTCTTTATGCACTGAAGCTGGCACTTTCTTTTATTTTTTTTTTTATTCGATTTTATTCGATTAAATCGATTTTTCCCCGATTTTCTCCCTAATTTAGTCATGTCCAATTCCTCCCCGTCACTAGGGGGCTCCCACATTAAGGCTACTACTACCACTCAGCCGGGAGTGCCGAAGACTATCACGTGTTTCCTCTGAACCGCATCTTTTCGAACTGCTCGCTCGCGCACCACACACTCGGCGTAACACACTCGGAGGACAGCGCTATCCGCTCCCTCCGTTGCGCGAGCTCACAGACGCCCCTGATTGGCTGTAGAGTCGTGATTAATGTGGGAGCACTAAGTACCTCTCATCCCTCCCCTCTGAGAGAGCTCGGCCAATCAGCTCTCTCTAGACCTCCGGCTGCGAGAGGTTACAGCACCACCCGGGATTCGAACTGGCGATCTCCGGATGATAGGGCGAGCGCTTTAACCACTGCGCCACTCGGAGGCCGAAGCTGGCACGTTCCCTGAGTTTTTCCATGCAAGATAGTGCACCACCACATTATGGGTGTCAGGTCCGAGCATTCCTAGATGAACAGTTTCCTGAAAAGTAGATTGGTCGTCGTGGGCCAGTTGAATGGCCCCCAAGGTCTCCCGATCTGACCCCCTTAGACTTTTATCTTTGGGGTCATCTGAAGGCAATTGTCTATGGTGTGAAGATACGAGATGTGCAGCACCTGAAACTACGGATACTGGAAGCCTGTGCTGGCATTTCTCCTGCGGTGTTGCTATCAGTGTGTGAAGAGTGGGAGAAGAGGGTTGCATTGACAATCCATCACAATGGGCAGCACATTGAACACATTTTATAAGTGGTCAGAAACTTGTAAATAACTCATGAAAGAATAATGTTACATTAAAACGAAGCACACCATTGTTTTATAAATGGCCCACCCTGTATATCGCAGGGCACACACACACTCACATGCTCATTCACACACTGTGGGCAATTAGGCAACGCCAGTTGGCCTAATCTGAACATTTTTGCTCATTAACTCTCAAATGTAATCAAGCTTCCTGTTTTTGTTCAGTTTCTAGTTTTTGGCTTCCATTTTAATTTATTGCCCTCACTTTGTCCTTTGTCCACCCTCTTAGATGACATCATATAGCTGCAGTTAATTCTAATGCTTGCTGTCTTCACTACTTCTCTGTTAAACGACTTATAAAAGTAACAAACGTTGGTAAAAAAATAAATTTATAAATAAATAAATAAATAAATAGTGAGCAAGAAGCTGGCATTAACAATGAAATCTGACTGTCCTCCCTCACTGCTACAGCCAGTAAACTATATAGGGCCTGTAAATAATAAACTGGACATTCAGGGTGAGTGTACTACATATGAAACAATGTTTTTTACAGGCCATGTTATACAGTCTTGGTGCATTTTGTGATTGTGATCACAAATTTATGTAACTCGTTCCTTAAAGCTGAGATAAAGCTTGTGCTAAACTGCAGTCATTAAATTTTTGAGTGATATTGTGTGACAAGATGCAGAGATTATGATCTTGCCTGTAGACGGCGCCAAAATCCACATATAGATCACTTACATGCATAGACCAACATGCATGGCATTAAACTTCAGGTAGGAAGTCTGGTGAAGTTGCATTTCTATGTAGTTTCAGAGCATTTACTCTGAAATTAGTTTGACTTTTTATGTCATTTACTTTTAAGGTCAATATGTCAAATATATTTATTTTATTTTATTTATTTGCATAGCTTACTTTGTGAACATGGCTAACTTTTGAACTAATATGTTGAGTTATCAATATTTACTAGAAAATATTTGTTACAAAAAAGATAACCTTCTAAAAGTACACATGAAATTCAATTCAGAAGAAATTTTTTATAAATGTAAATAAAATGTACATTCAACCCTGACATATGAGGTAAGTAAGCATGTAGTGAGAATGTGCATGTCTATATTGAAATGCCAAACAATTTCTTTTTAAAAAATCTAAAAAAAAATCTAAAAAAAAAAAAAATGGAAAAATTAAATCATAATAGGATTTGTATATTCTCTACAGTCAGAGTTTTTGAGTCTGAATGTAGTCTAAACTTTATTTTTAGATTCTGGGAATTGCATGCCATGGCAAACCTGAAATTGCGCATTGTCTGGTAATTAGCACAACCAAAAACACATTAAAAGGCACTATTAAGTAGAAAACGGAGCAAGTCCTAGCAAGCTATAAAACAGAATATTGAATCATACCAAAATGATTCCTAAATCAGCCATTGTCAGTGGTTAAAGGTTTCACATGATGTCATTTACACCTGCAGGAAAAAACATACCTTGGGAACCTTCTACCAAAGAGGGTCAACTAGGGATCGCATTGGTTACCTAATTAAAATTAAAAAGACAACCCATTACATGAAAATAACACTGGGGAAAACTTTATATTTCATTAATTTCTGTGGAAGACAAATTTCCATACAATGACCTTTGGTTTAAATGAGATGAGGAGGATGCATGCTGATAGGAAGTAACAGTAGTGAATTTAGGATGGAATCTCAAAAAGGCATACTTCAGATGGATCCAAACCAGATAAGAGATCAGGATGTGCTTTTCTGCCAGAATGTAAGGTGGTGATGGTCATAAGCTATAAGGTTGATAAGAATATAATCATTAAGAAGAACAACAAGTAGGTATCTGGAGTATTAAATGCGAGATGTATGAATAGCATAAGCTGTGTTCCAAGCTAATCCACAACAGCATGACATGAGATAGAGGACGCAATGTGGCAAAGGAGAGAACATCACCCAGGGTCACCAACAACGAATGTTATTCAAGAACCTATTATTATGCTTGGTATGACACTGTGACAACCCAACTCCTACCTATTGCTAATTTTAAAGACCATCCCGGATGTTAGATATTTTCCTTTTCCAGAACCGTACCATGCAGTGCAACATGCATGCTGCATTTGGGTCATTTTTTGCTTGTTTGTTTTTTTAATAATTTATTTGTAGATGTCGGCTGATAAACCGAACCAATGAATAGTACTATCGGAGAAATGGTATGCGATCTGAATATTTGGAAGTACAAAAAAAAAGAATCAGATTTTATCACTTTTTACTGATTTAACTGCAAATATTTCACTGCATTCAGATCATGCTGAATTGACGTGTTCACTTATTTACTTGATGACAATCCCAGATTGCTATACCAGTTACACTCTCGAACAAATTCACACTTACACAGTGCAACACAACACACTTAATTCACCAATTAGGCTAGAGCCTAGCAAATGATTAATTCATACCACTCAATCGCTTCCCTCATCTCTCCTGCTCATTTATGGCACTGTCACTCATGTAACATGTCACACAAAGGCAGACTTAAACAGAGTAATCAATTTACTTGGTGGCTTTGGGGCAATATGGTGTTATTTTTGTGCCAAAAATCTGAACGTAAAAAGTGCAATTCCAGAGGATGTCAGTTAAAGGACTTAATATGAAGATTAAGGAGCACTGCCAGGAAATTATAGATAATGTAATGGAATTTTTACAGTGATCATTTTTCAAATCAAAACTATGGGTTTTGATCCGAGAGATGCACATAGTTCTAAACAATGGGTTTTTTTCCCTAAAACATTGGACCCCACAATAAATAAAATGAGCTGATGTTATAGAAGCTGGACTTTAATCAGTATTAATTACCAGTGAAACCAGTGGGTTGCAGAGACAGCAAAAGCACACAGGTGCATCTCAATTAATTAGAATAATAAAAAAAATGAATAAAAAGTTGATTTATATCAGTAATTCAATACAAAAAGTTATTAATATATACATATTTAATTACATACGGAATGAAATATTTCAAGGGTTCATTTTTTTCAAATTCAGTATGTCATAAAATTAGAATACTGTGAAAAAATTCAATATTGAGACTCATGGTGTCACTCTAATCAGCTAATCTCAAAACACCTGCGAAGATTCCCTGATCCTTCACATGGTCTCTCAGTCTAGTTCAGTAGGCTACACTATCATGGGAAAGACTGCTGACTTGACTGTTGTCGAGAAGATGATCATTGACTCCCTGCATGTGGAGGACACAAAAGGTAATTACTAAAGAAGTTGGTTGTTCACAGTCTGTTGTATCCAAGCACATTAATGGACAATGTAATGGAAGGAAAAATGTGGTAGAAAAAGCAACCATGAGTGGACTGTAGCTGTAGTTAGGGCTTTAAGAGCCACCTCCACACACAGACAAATCTGGGACATGAGCTACAGTTGCAGCATTCCTTGTGTCAAGCCACTCTTATTTGGAAATCAAGGTCCCAGAGTCTGGAGGAAGAGAAGAAGAGGCACAGAATCCAAATTGCTTGAGGTCCAGTGTGAGGTTTGCACAGTCAGTGGTGATTTGGAGAGCCATGTCATCAGCTAGTGTTGGCCTGCTGAGTTTTATCAGATCCAAGGTCAACGCAGTCATCTACAAGGAAATTCTTGCTTCCCTGTGCTATTGGGCTTTATGGAGATACGGATTTCGTTTTCCAGCAGGACTTGGCACCTGCCCAAACTGCCAAAAGTACTAATACCTGGTTTATGGATGATGTTATTCCTGTGCTTCATTGACCAGCAAAGTCATCTAATCTCCACAGAGGTTTAAAAGGACGGTGCGAGACAAAAGACAACAATTCAGAAGAGCTGAAGGCCGCTATTAGAGTAACCTGGGCTTCCATAACATGCCATGCCGCATTGCTGCATTAATTCCTGCAAAGGGAGCCCCAACCAAGTATTAAGTTCTGTTCATATTTTCCAGTAGTCCGACATTTCTGTGTTAAAAATATTTTTTAAAATATTTTATTTATTTAAGATTGAGATTTGGGGTTTTAATTAGGTGTAAGCCACAATCATAAAAAAAATAAAAAACAAACACTTGAAATACATCAGTCTCTGTGCAATGAACCTATATAACATGAATTTCACTTTTTGAATTTAATTACTGAAATAAACTTTTCGATGATATTCTAATTTATTGAGATGGACCTGTATACACATACTCACACAGTGGAACCGCCGCACAATCAACCTGACCAATCAAATATACCATTACATTTCTTAAGCCCAAAACCACACTGCTGTGGTGTTAAGTCAACAGAATGGCCTTGGAAGATAAAAGAGCTGGTTACATTGTGTTACTGCCAGCTGTACTAGTTCTTGTGGAAATGCAGTGTTTCCCACAGGTCTGAAATACAGTACTTGCAGTGACAACCCTCGGAACGGACTGGCATTACCAACAGCACCGAAGTGGTATACTACATACAACAAATTAACCTGGGTAATATGATAAAGAATTGTATTTAATTTTAACTAACTATACAAGCATGACTTAATTTAAAATATGGGTCACATGGGCAAAGAAATAGTAGAGATTTATAAGCGCACGTGTCAAGATGACCAATAATTATAATAAGTCATTCCCATATTCCGGTTGCAGGAAAATGTGCGCATTTTATAAGTAAGGATAACTTTGGTTCAACAGATCAGAAAACCCAAAAGCACAGTTAGATGTCTGAACCCTCCTTTATTGACACATACCACCAGGGTTTTTTTTTAAAATCTTTTCAAAAAGCTGTGCTACTTGATTTTTAAGGGTAAATCCTCCTGGGTTTTTAAAGAAGAGTCCGTTTGCCATGCGAAACTGTGTTTCTCTGCAGAGCATGTGCGGGCATCACTACACCCACAGCTGACATCCACTGTATCTGCTGCCTCTCAGTACACCACTCTCGCGGAACCACTAATGTACGGGTTTATTCTACTAGCATGAGTGCAAACTGTCCTCTACTAGTTAAAATGGCCAAATTGTGGATGGCATTGTTCTCCCAGACAAATTGTTGAATGTGTGGGAAACACTGGAATGTGGCACATAAATGAAAACAATGGGTTTTTCTTTTTCCCATAAATGTATGCATGGAATACGCAGGACGCACACGAAAAATTATCACTGTTTTTAGAAATAGTCCCAGTATAGTCTCAGCACATCCCAGTAAACAATCTTGGATCAGTTAAATACAAGTCAGAGACTGAGAGGTGCCATAAATTAGGGTGGTTAGAAAATATCCATTGCTCAATAAAGTTGTAATGAAAATGAAATGAATGTTAAAGGGTGATCCAATGAAGATTATCGGTGTGAAGTCCAAGATCGGGATACTGTATTTGCTCAAACCTAATCCGAGCCACACCTTGATAGCAAACCAAACCAACAGTGTAATATGTTGCTGGCAACATCATGTTCTGTGGATGCTTTTTATCTACAGATCCTGGATTTCTTATGGAAACAATTTTTTTTTTTTTTTTTTTTTAAACGGATGAAGCAACATACTAGAAGGTTATTACAAGAGATCTTGGGTCACTCTACATGAAGAAAAAAAACAAATCCTTAACCACAAATCCAGGTACACTAAACCCCAAAGCCCAATGCATTTAACATGAACCAAGAACATGATGTAATGTATTCGGTCACGGTTCGAATCAGATGTGAAGATTCATTCCCCTTACCAAAACATGGAGATCAACCATAACTAAAAATGTAACAAGGTCACCTGTCTCCTCTGTAACTTGTGCATGTGTTCAGAATGTACTAATCTCATTCTCTGAACTGTATGGCCATAGCGGATAAATTACGATGGGTGACAAGAAAGATGACTTCCTTGTACGCATCATCGTTGTGTTTTTTGGCGAACTGCCAACAAACTGCACACACTGCAGTTAGGTGTAGATGCGCGTGTATCCTCAGGTATAGAACAACTTTATTAATGTGAAATCTGACCCAAATTGGGGCAACGATCCTCGGGCATGGTAATGTGAAAAAGTCTCAGGTCCCAAACACAAGGCCAAAGCTAGATAGGAGTAAATAAAAACAAAGTTGACTTCTACAAGCCAAGTATAGATCTGACTGTGAACTAGGGGTGCTCCGATCAAGACTTTTGGGACCAATCACCGATTACAGGGACTACTTGAAGCCTTATCATGTAACATTATTTATTAAACTATATCTAACAACAATGTAAATTAACTATTGAAATTACAAGAAGAAGAATATCATGAATTGAGAACTGTATTTATTGGCAAGCAACAGGTGCAACATATCAACTTAAAACATAGCAGCCTGTGCTTGGTTAGTAATTGGGAACAGCTTAGAGCTTGACAAATACAACTTTCCTGTAGATTGTATAAAATTAAATAAAATAAGAGACAAGTAGGACGCGAGTTGCCGGAAGTTGTGCACGGTCCGCAAGCATTTTTCGCGTGGAAAGATGAAAACGTAATCACAGCACCAAAACTCGAGGTGAATCATGATGAATCGTACTTACGGCCACCGAGCGAAACCGCGTAGGTGAGATTTTTAACCGACAGCTGAGTGAGTGGCGTGCGTGTTGCTGAACTCTCAGCTCTCTTAGTGCTAGCAAACTTTGAAAACTGCTCCTGTTCCGTTACGTAACTAACCTTCAAATGTCTGATGAGGTTTGTGGTTTTAAAATGATTTGGGTGCTTCCCGCCTCGTGGAATTGGCTTGTCACACAGGTTGCAGATTGCTAATGTATTGTCTCTTTCACACAACATGTTTTGCGTCATCTGATCGGCTTTTCTAGATCGGCCATTATAGAGCCTGCCGATCAAACGTCCCAAAACAATTATCGGCCGATTATGATCGGCGACCGATCAATCGGAGCACCCCTAATCTGAAACTGTGGAACTGTTTAAAAGCTACAGGCAACAAACAACACCCAACCAATGTGAAGAACCTGGTGAGAATATACTGTACACGAAGGAGTGGGTGAAAATCAATCCCAAAACGGGATAGGACTCACCAGTGACCACCCGACACGATTTTATCAAGATACCTAGATGCCGATTTGATAAAAAGTTTGATTCCCTTTCACAATTTTATAAATATCCCGATTTTATATTACATTCTTGCAGCCTTTTTTTTCACAATTTTAAGACTTTGAACTTTAAAAAAAGAAAAGAGTTGAGTCATAACTCTCAAATTTTATACCTTAGCCTTTACTCAACAGTTTCACAATTGAATTGAACATATGTAATTAAATGTAGCCCGTTCAGACTCTGTTATGTCCAAAGCTGATCAGTCGTAACAAATCAAGCTGAAAGGCAGCCAATTCCAGTCACGGCCATTTTAACCGGTGCATCTCTATTATCTACAGTATATATTAAACAGTAATTCTTTTTGTCCTGCCACGAGTGACTGGTGTAAGGAAGGCTGTTTTAGCAAGACGGGTGGTGTAGCGGGCGTCCTTTACTGTTCAACAATAGGCAGTTTCGTTGAATCTAACAGCAGGCAGCATTATCAACTTTTAGATCATACTGCGAGGTAATAATATATCTGCCAAAACATTGGAGCAGCATGAGGAGCAGCAGCGAGTTGACTGCACCACCCAATTTGCAAGTAAAGGCAGAACTTTTAGGTGTTTTAAGTCTTTCAGCTGTTCACGCAAGGGGTGGTCACAGCAGACCACCCAATCCGAACAACACCTTGGCACAGGTTTTATGCAGGATGCCCTTCCAGTAACAACCCTCCCTTTTTTTTTCCATCCGGGCTCGGAACAAGCACTGCATCCAGTGTCCGAGGTTTGGGCACTGGGTGGGAATCAAACCCGGGCTTTACGCATAGCAGTCAATAAACCAACCTCTAAGCCACCAATGTGGCTATACCTAAATCCACACACACACAAAAATGTGATTATTAACCAAATCAATTTACAGTCTCTGAAAGCTAGCCGGAACTCAACCCAATAAACTTTAAGCTGTTACTGCAGTAAAACGCTGGTTCAACCAAGTACTAGTCAGAAAGACTGAACACTTATCCAAGAAGCATTTCTCAGTTGGAATTATTTTCTTTTTTTTTTCTTTTCTTAAAAGACCTACTGACAAATAATAATCTGAATGCACTTCCAGAGCAAGAAATAATGTCTGGAACAATCTGTAGAGGTGCTATTTATAATCCAGACAATTCTGAGGACTGTTAATGGAGTTGAATACTTTTGCAAGGCCACAGATCTCCTCTGTGAGCAATAAAAGTTCAGGTAAAAAAAAAAAAAAAAAAAAGTCAAAAGACTTACTTTTTAACAGTTTTTTTCGGCTTGGTCCTTTTCTTCCTCGCCTGGAGTGCAAGCACTGTCAGGACATGGAAAATAATAGTAAGCAAGAAACATAATAATAATAATAAAAGCATTATTATATTTTGGTCGTGCTTTAACTCACTTCTCAGTCCAATGTCAGGAGCTAATTTAAACTTGCTAGCAAGTGTACGAGTGATAATAATCCGTCCTGCATTCCAAACCCGTCCACACGCCCTATGTAGGTGCACTAGTCAGTCTTTCAAACAGGGTCTTAGTGTTTACACGTAGCGCCCTGAATGTTTACTTAGGGAGATATTTGGGACACGTCCCTAGGCATGGACGAGACTTGTTTAAAAACTGACAAATTAGTTGTTGTTGTTTTTTTTTAGCAAACAGATAATAGAAGTCAATTCGGACTGTAGAATTCTATTCTAATTAAAAATATAAAACATGAGGAGAAAAAAAATTACTATTACGTGGTTTATGAGAGATTACGCGCGTGAAACCTAACCGTTGCCAAGCATTGAAAGTTAGCCGTTGCTAGCTAGTGTAGGTGTGTAAAATGAATAACGAAAAAAACAAGACGAAATTTCCACCAAGTCGCAAATAAATAATGAATAAAATCAAATAAAATGTTCAATTCGAGTAATACAGTGAATTATTAACAGTTTAGCTGATAACCCGGGAGAGAATGTTATACAAATACGTAAAACCAAGCCTATGGACAAGACTTAAAACAAGCCTAAACAGTCTGTTTTTGTGTTATTGTTGTAAACACTCATGTGACTTCTTGTTTAACGGTTACCAAGTTAGCACTTTCGCTGCATTCACACCCTCGTGTGTGTTTGTGTGTAAGCAGTGTGTGTGTAAGAAAGAGAGAGAGGGCAGTAACATGAGGCTTTTGTTCAGCAATCACAGTGCACAGTTAGTTGTCTTGCTTGTTTTGCTAAATCTATCTCCACCACACATTATCTAACCCTTTCCAAACACTTTCCTTTCCATATGGTGTGTGTTTCTATCCAGGAATGTACACCGTGCCGTGACGGTGTGTGTTTGCTCACCTTTCCTCTCCATGCTGTAGTACCGGCTCTACCGCGTGCTTGTCACTGGAGAGAGAGAGAAAAAATATCCCAACACTTAACTTCCTTCTGATTATTCACACAGCGGGCACTTTCTAAACCCGTTAACCAAACATATCATATATTTAGACGAATATAAATATATGAAATAATGATACATGTATTTTTTCGTCACAACAGCATAGCTGTGTATATGTAATAGCTAAATTAAATCCATGTTTCTTTCAATGCTTTCTTTCTCCACTGATGTGACGGTATGAAAAACCTCCGGACCGTATTTTTTTTTTTTAGCTTTTGGCTCCATCTGATGGTCCAAAGTGGTAGCGCAGATTACCTCAGTGGAAAACATGGCGACTTGTTTTACTCACTCACTCATAGTCTATTCTGCTTTATTCTGTATACAGGGTCGCGGGGACCTGGAGTTATCCCAGGAGTCTTTGGGCATGAGGAGGGGTACACCCTGGACAGGGTGCCAATCATAAACATAATCTGCCTGTCTTTGGACTGTGGGAGGAAACCAGAACACCCAGAGGAAACCCACTATGCACAGGGAGAACTTGCAAACGCCATGCACATAAACCAGAGGTGCAAGGCGACAGTGCTAACCAGTATGCCACCGTACCGCAGTGATTTGCTTTAGTGGTCAGATAATTTCTAGGTGGTATCAAAAGGTATAGAGATTAACACGCCACAGATCCTGTCATTTTCACTGTACGTCCACCCTCAGATGCCTTAAAATCTGCCAGTAGAATTTGCTATTGATGGTCGAATTCCTTGGGAACGAATTCTCAATGCACAATGCTGCGAATGTTGGAGGAAAAAGAAAAAACGATGACCCTGTATCTGGTTGAGCTGTATACCTGCCTTGCTTTTGTTGGATGGGGAGATGATGGGCTCTACTACCATGGGCTCTTCGTCTCAGGGTCATACCCATACACCAAAGATTCACCACCGGTAATGATCCTAGACATGAAGGACGGGGCATTCACCTTGGCAGATTTTAAAGCAATGTTCCTTCTGCTCCTGGGTCAGCAGCTTGGGGACGAACTTGGCAGCAACACAGAGCATGTTCAGATCATATGTGAGGATTGCCTGGACTTTCCCCTGAGAATGGCAGCGATGTTGTGGACCTTTCTCCAACAATCATCATGCACAAGTTGGCAAATGGTTTCAACATTTTCGGGCGTTGAGCTCGTTGAAGGTCTTCTTGATCTTTCGTTGTCTACCAGTGATGTTATTCTGCTCTCAAAGTGCTCGTGCCGCTCAAAACAACTTCAAGGACTCATTGCAGCATCTACACAAACTTGCCGAATCATGTCAAACATCTCTTTGGGCACAAGGGCACAAGGCGCGGTACCCCTTGGATGGGACATTGGACATTTCATCACAGAATACAAGCACACACATTGGGCAATTTAGAACATGCCTATTCTACATGTTTTTAGATGGTGGGAGGAAACCGGAATACCCAGGGGAAACCCACCAAGCACCGAAAGGACATGCAAATTCAGATCCTTGACCCCAGAGATACAAGGCCACAGTGCTATAGCCACTACACCAGCATGACATCAAGAGTTTAGCTCTTATGCACTCTGAAATACTGATTGTACATGACAAAATGTTACTCAGCATAATGTGGAACTGCAAAAGTAATTATAAAGAAATTAATAGTCATTAACATCACCAGGTATGTCATCTAATCAACTTGCTCCTTGGTTTCCTTAGAAATTCATACAGGATCTTTAAATTCACTGCAGTGGCTGTTTCCTTGCAGCCTAAATTGTTGCACCTTAAATTGAAAATGTTACTTTGGCATCACTAGCCAGGTATGTGCCAGAAGCATGCAAGTGAGTTGTCTCTGGAAATGACGTTAAGATATGTCACACACATGCATCTGGTAATTGCAGACACTCATGGTGCATCTTCAACAAGTTTTTATGCATGGTATGCACACATTCTGCAATTCCTTATGATTTCCATTCTTTTTCAGCAAACATTCTTTTGGCATATGCAGATGTGGCCCTCTTGGTACAGAAAATCCTGTACCCCATCTGAGACTTTGAGTTTTCAGCACTGAGGACTTGGTTCATCCCCTGGTATTATTTTTTTTACACAGATGATGCACCTTTGTGTCCCATACTCCATACGTTTTCCTGAATGTTGGATTTCACCAGTTCGATCTGAACTGGTGGTTCATCTTTTTCACTCCAATGTGTCAGAAAATGTCCCATGCAGGTTTGCAGAAGTAAAAATCCTGTCTCCTTGTACTCCATAGGCCATTGTCATGAAGCTTTGCGCCATTCTCCATTCAGGACCATAAACTCCTCTTGCAGTTCCTTGATGTCAGTCAGGGGTCATGCTTTGAGGTCTCATCCTTTCAAGTTCGGCTTTGTCTCAATGACTCGAGTGCTGCTTTGTTTGTACATTTCCTGGTGACTACCTTCATGGCCCCTTCTGCTATAGCTTTTCCTTTATTTGTGTGTCTGTGTGCTTTGGTGTTGGTGTTTTGGCTGTTATAGGTTTAAGCTTGGTTGACATGTAAGCTAACCTAGTTAGGTTTATTCTCAGTACTTTAAAACATAAAATTTAAACTAAATATAAATATAACTCTTTAAATTATACAAGGCAAGCCACTACCGGTAATACCACTTATGCAAGTTCCTCTGGCTAAGGGTATGTGCCAAAGGCTGTAAATGTTAATGAAAATTAATAAAAACAAGAGCCATCACAATCAGCTGATTACTGTTTTTTTTGTTTGTTTGTTTCTTTTCCTTTTTCAAAACATTTTATTTTTGCAATTTGTCAAACTTGATAAAAGCTTGTCACTTAATGTTGTTAGAATTCAAATACATATTTCACTATGAGGATGCCCTCAAGTTACCTGAGCAGTTGGTTGAAAAAAAATTTTTTTTGTTGTTTATTTATGGGAAGCACAATGGCTTAGTGGTTAGCACTGTTGCATTGCTCTTCCAGGGTCAGGGATCCCACCTCAGGTTTGTGTGCATGGAGTTTGCCTGTTCCCCATTTGCTTCTTCCGGGTACTCTGGTGTCCTCCCACTGTCCAAAGACATGCAGATTAGGCGTTCCCAAAGTGCCTGTAGTGTGTGAATGAGCGTGTGAGTGTGTGCTTGCACCCTGGGATGGATTAGCACTCCATCCAGGGTGTTCTCAGCCCCGTGCCCTAAGTCTCCTGGGATAGGCTCCAGGCCCTCAGCACCCCTCTATACAGGATAAATCGGTATAGACGATGTGTGTGTGTTTACTCAAGAAAATATCATGCACTCATTTTAATGCCATTATAGTAGTTTATTATATATATATAAAAAAAACAATAATCCATTTTCTTCTTTTTCATATTATCAGAGAACTTTCCGTAAGAGTTTGCTTTGTCAGAAAACTTAAAACTTTTCCAAAGTTACTTTACTGACCAATCAGAATTTAGCATTCAACAGCTCTACTGTACAACAATAAAAATGTAAATGACCACCAGATGGCAGTGTTTCCTGGATAAGCCACACAACTGCAGTAAACAAGACTGGTGCAAGAGGAAACAGTGACTTCCTCATGAACAATAAAGTGTATTTCATTCGAGCATGTCCAGACAAACTGCGGTGAAATATTAAAGCAAGGACAAGATGCTCACAATGTTGAAAAATTATATTCGCCTTTATTGTACTACCAGTGGTTTACAGGTTGTCAGCTGCTTGCACTGATGAATTAGCCGAGTGGTACAAAAGGACTCAAGTGTCTTTCCTTTTGTATTACAAAGAGACCGCATGAAAACAACACGGTTATGGATAACCTGGTGTGTGACTGACCACTTTGGTGATTTTTAATTAATTATTGTAAACATACAAAAACAGGCCTTACATTCCCTCACGCATTGCTAATCATGCTTAAAACAGAATATTGCTAAAATTTAATTCAGAATATACACCATGGAAAACGCACTCAAAATAATCTTAACAAATATTACTAATATAATAAGTTAGATGCTGGCACAGTTTACTGTGTTCAGAAAAGAAAAGGAAAGAAAACCAGAAAGTCTGTGTCCCAAGCCCTATTAACTGGAATATCTAAAAGTATGACACTCGCATGTATGCGGGTATAGTATGTATGCATGTCTTATCCTGTTCATTCAGTAGAAGTAGTACAGGGGTTAGGATGTACCCACATTATTGGAGTTGGTCTTCTGTGCTTAAATGGGATCACACAGATTTTGGCTCAGATTGACAGTCTCGAGCAGCACCGAGACCTATTCAAAATACCAGCAAATGAGAATCATCGAGCTGTTTTTTTTTTTGTTTTGTTTTTTTAAAGCATCCTGGCAAAGATTTATGACACGACTGCACTATAGTCACTCTGCTAAACACTTGACACAGTGTTGTTTACCCATTTGACTGGCCGAGCAGTGTCCTGTTTAAATTCCACATTATGAAAAACAATATAAATAAATATGATACAGCACAAAAAACAAAAACAAAAAAAGAGGCCGAATGGCCAGGCTGTAAGACAGATGGGCAGGTGTACATTTCATTTAAGAATGGTGCATGAATCTTTACATTTATAAATAGAAAATAATTAAATCCCACAATCAACCTGCAGCCTGTGAGTAAGAAGGAAGCCAGACATTATTTTGCTTATCAAGCACTATTTTCTAGAATTTGGAAGAACAAAGAGTATGGCAGTTGCATGGCGTTTGCTCCCTTCCAGCTCAAAATGAGCCTAAATTGAGCATTCAGAGGGGTGGAGGAGCAAAAACATGGATCATCCAGAATCCTGTGCTTGTTCAGAGATAAAGGGAGTGTGTTGATGCACAGACTCGTAATGAGCTCATCCCTCAAAACCCATAATCTATTTTACATTCACTGATTGATTCCTTCCATGGATGAACAACAGCAGATTTATCTCCTTTAAAACAAACACTCCGGCACGGTCTCATTTATTTACACACACAAACAAGAATCATATTGTTTTATTTACAGCTCTAAAAACACTACTGTGTCTCGTTTAAGAATGTTTCACGGCCATCGTTACTGTACCGGCTGAAAGTGGGGATTCTTTTGTGACCAGGCCAAAAATTGTTTAACTACACAGATATGAATCCCCCCCGCCCCCCAAACTTTACATTTAAATATTTCTTATGAAAATTAGACTATCATTTTTAAATGACAGTTAAATAGTGATAACAGATAGAAAGAAAACAGAGCCAGAGTCAATAACAGCAACAGAGAAAAAAAAAAATATTACTCTACATTCTCAGTGTCCATAGTGGAGGCATGTGTGTGTGTGTTTTCTCCACCTGTAAATAGTCTCTGATGATCAGGAAACCAGTACTGAATGATGGCACAGGCACTTTTAAAGGAGCAGTGTGACCAAGCGACAATAATTACCCTAAACCACTAACGGAAGCTGGTGGCCCCTGGTTAGCACGGTTCTACGCTAATCCAAGGCCACAGCATCCATTCATGGGGTGCATTAACGGTTTTTGGTCAGACTGTGCCTTTAATGTCATGCTGTGTGTGTGTGGTGTGCGAGTGTGGTTTTTTTTTTTTCAGTTTGAAAGGTGGTTACGAGGCAGCATCTGTCGCTCCAGGAAGCAAGAAAAGACTCATGACTCCATCTCATCTCCATCAAACATAGGGGGCTCAAAGCTGAGGACTTCCTCATATGTCAGCCCTGAGGACAAATGGAAATTTGCTTTTATACCAATCCCAGCACTTTTTACCAAACAGTGACGACAATTACAATAAACTTTTTTTTAATTATCTGGAGATCTAAGCAAATACTGTGATCTTGGCATACTGTACATCAACGACCATGACACTGGGTTGTACAGTTGTCATTGTAACATTGCTGCAATCCCTTAAAAAAAAAATATTACAAATCCAGATCAAATTTCTACATCTTATTTGATCATCTGCTTACTTTTCCACTCTTCGATGTCCAGCTCTCGGCTCTCAAAGCTCTGGTCGTATGGCTCAGCTTCAGGCTCGTCGTCTGGATCGTGGTACTGCGCGAAGTACGAGTGCGCCAGCGCCTCTGACGCCGTGATCCGTGTATCCGTGTCCAAAACCAGCATCTTCTCCAGCAAGTCCACAGCTGAAAGAAATATGTTTACAACCATTATTGTGGGAGTCATCTTTCAGTTCGCTCTCAGTCAAGTAGGCTGTGTTGAGTTTAGATTAATAAAATAATAATAAATAAATAAAAATTAAATACCTAATGGGTTGGCACCTATGAAAACATCGGCAAAGTTCCTCTTTGGCATGTGCGGCAAACTATTGATGTAGTTTCTGGCCTGTTGGGGGGCAAAAAAAAAAAAAAAAAGACAAGAGTTCTCTCAGATCTATAAAAGGCAAGAAGTTAGTTTTAACTTCAAGCAGAAATGAGCAAAACTCCAAACCACAGACGGGTATCATCACTGGAAATGAGATCATGTGAAATAATTATTTATAGTGGAAATAAATGTAACTGGCAATTATTTTCACCTTTTTGCAAACCTGGGTCTTTCATAAATACTGCTAATCACACTTTAATTATTCTCCTGTCGCTTTAAGTCATGCTAAGAAGATAAGCAGCGCAATCTGCACGCACTAGTGTTTTACAACCGGTGTTTCTTAAAGCTAAGCTTTGGCAAACACTCCACTGAAAGTCTGGTAAGAACTGGGTCAGAGCTGCGTTGCAGACAAAAAGCAGACAGGAGGCAGGAGAGAAGGGGGTGGGGTGACTAGAGGATAAAGGATAAAATGGGATAAACATCTATCTGATAAACACAACTTTCCATGATAACAAAAAAATGTCAAAAATAAGTTGATGTTTAGACTTAAGTAATTTTTGCCAATTAATGAAAGTCACCAGTTAGCATTATAACTATGGTAAATTATAATTTTTTTTTTACTGAGTAAGGTGATCACTGGCTATGTTTACACAGACAATAATTCTTCTATCCGATTGAAATCATTCTGAATAGAGATGTTTTTGTGTTCGCTGTGAGGTGTTTACTGTGCAAGCAAATAACAGCAAAACAAGTATGTTTTACAGAACATTGAAGTTAGGTTAGGCTTACTCATCATTACCACTAAATCTCACTTTCTGTTTTGATTGGTTGCATATGAATTCAGTTACATTCTGTCAGTGACTGGTTAAAGAGTGGGTAAGTAAGAGAAAACAAACACTGTCCATCATGCTGAAAACATGCCTAAAGTGAAGCATGGTGGTGGCAGCATCATGTTCAGAGTTACTCGTGGCCTCTGATCACTCTCCTCATGACCCATAATCCCAGTTCATTCATTTCAGTTATAGGTTTTAGATATACAAGTAGGATTACTTTTCGAGTAGGATTATGCAAGCCACTGTAAGTATTTTGGATAAGAAATACACAGGGAAACACTCATGGTTTACACTATAACCCTTTTTTGACCTGGATAATAAAATTTAAAAATTTACCTATTTTTTTCTGTAAAAAAAATTATTTACATAAGGTGGGAATAAAACTACTTATGAATCATGACTTACATTTATTTTTATTAAAATTATTTGGAAGTGAGTTGTTTTTCAAGATTTGTGCCTGGAATATAAAATCACTTTCACATACGGCATCAGCCCCCGAATATGCGTAGTCTCCCATCATATATTCGTTATGCGCGCCTAGGCCAAGTCCAGCATGCAGAAATATGTCTTGCAGGATCCATACATTTTAACAGACGTGGTCACAGAGTACGTTTTCGTTCTGGTCTTTTAAATTGCCCACATACATAGCAGAATGCGTCTGGAGAATGCTTGCATCTCTTTGATGCCATCTCTGATAAACTCCGATGCGTTCACTCAGGCAGCTACAGTTACATTTACAGGATTTGGCAGACGTCCTTATCTAGAGCGACTTACATAAGTGCTTTGAAGTTTTCATCATCAAATATATCCTTACACTGGTTCACTAGGTTACTAACTAGAAATACCATCAGCCAAACAGTGTTGGGAAGAAACAAATAGGTCTTTAGTCGCCGCTTAATGATTGCCAGCTTAGAGCTATGTGATTGCCAGGGAAGGAGCATCTAGAGGAAGTTCATTCCACCACCTTGGTGCAAGAATAGAAGGCACGTCTTCCGTGATATCTCAGAGATGGTGGGAACATTCGAGCAGTGCTGGAGGATTGGAAAGAACGTGGCGCAGTGTGGGGTGTGATAAATGATTTGAGGTAGGTGGGTGCTGGGCCATTTTTAGCTTTGTAGGCAAGCATCAGTGTTTTTTATTTATTATTTTTTTATGGGGGTTACAAGAGGCTACAAGAAGCCAGAGGATTGAGCAGAGAAGTGGGGTGGTGTGGGAGAACTAAGAAAGGTTTCAAATAAGCTGTGTAACTACATTCTGGATGCGCTACAGAAAACGAATGTTGCCCAGAGTCAGACCTGCCAGGAGTGAGTTGCATGAGTCCAGTCTTGAAATTACAAGGGACTGAGGAAGCACCTGAGTGGCTTGTGTGGAGAGAAATGGACAAATTCTTCTGATGTTTTACACACACACACACATACACACACACACACATCTATCTATACACACACACACACACACACACACGCGCACACACACGCACAGACATGTATACACACAGACAGACATACACACACATATCTATCTATCTATCTATCTATCTATCTATCTATATATATATATCTCTATCTATCTATCTATCTATATATATATATATATATATACACACACATATACACACACACACACGCGCACATGCACACGCTAGGTCACCATTCTAGAAACTTCCTGTAACTTCTAGAAAACTCTCTATCAGCTGTTCAGCACCAAATCTACCTGGAATGTTCTAGAAAATTGTATATTTCATTAATGGGTAAAATGTGATTACCAAGGTAACAAAAGGTTAAAAAGAAGAAAACATATCTTTCATTTACTTTACACATTCGGCAACTGTGAAATAACACTTTCTAATTCTAACATTATTAGTGTTATGAATGCTGTTGGTTTGTACTGTGTACTATCACAGCGTTTCTGTCAGCCGGTAATAACATGTTCCTCGCTCTATTCCTCCTTACCTTAGGCCAGGTGTACTATAAAGGATTAAGGAGCACTGGTATGGGCCTGACAGACTGTAACGGTTCTTGCTCACCTCATGGCTGGGCATCCTGCTTATTAGTGAGGCTGGAGGAGTTCCAGTTAGGCGCATTATCTGCTGGAGCTGGTTTATATCTTAGGCACCCAGGTCAAGGGGCTTACAATGGCAATGCAACAACAAGTGAGACACTGTCCATGGCAAAACAGATCGCTGTATGTATTTGGGTGTTTTGTGAGAGAAGAGGAACATGTTTCAACACTAACGTGATTATGCAGAAAGTAAACATTGAGCAAGATGTTGTTTGTACGTGAAATTAGCACACATGCAAACACACACACAAAACATTTGGTTGTTGGAAAACAATCAGAAATAGCAAGAATATGTGATGCTGATGAGAAACGGTGAAGGATGCTGCAGATCAGCACATCAGGCTCAATTACAATTACTAGCCCTAAGGCAGTGTTGTGAGTGCAGAATTTTGAAACCTCAGACAACAGCGATCCAAGCCCACGTGTGTCAGTACGCCCAGCACACTACCTAGCAATTAGATGACCCGACTAAGAGACAACAATGATTCATGCTCAGCGGGGAAATAAAAGGGTGGGGGTCGATGCTGCACAAGCACTGAGGCAATAAAGCATGGCTGGCTGGAGCGAAAGCAACACGCTGAGAGCGAAACGCCAAGCCGTCAGAGAAAAGAGGAGTCACACTAAAGCATAACTGAAAACTCACAGACTCCGAAGATATTTTCATCAAGAGCTCGGGCCCTGGGGTTCCGACGAGCAGCATGATAAGCTTCAACTGATCAATATCTTCAAAGAGCAACATAAAGGAAAAAAAAAAATGCAAGAATGGCGATGGAAAGGTGGGAAGGGAAACAGTTGCAGAAACAAAACTGAATGAAGTGCGCTTCAATTATTTGATACATACTGCAAAATAAGAAAGGACCTGATTAATAAAGAACTGATAACAACACACAAGCGATATGTCATGGTATAATATTATAATCCATAATCCACAGGCCGTTGGTGAACAAAGCAAGAGCAAAGCCTTTGTTTTGTTGTAGTGGTGGGTTAATCCAAAACTACACATTAGTGTGAATCCAAAGACAAGCAAAGACAAAGTCTGAAAAACTCTCTTTGTGAAAAAATAACATTAGAAGCAGGAAGTCATTACATAACAAAGGTGATGCAAGGCTGTGATCAGGTGATGTGAGTAATATTAGGGCTGAACGTCAGAGACCGTCGGAAGCAGTCCCTGGAAATTACAGTCCCTTGTAATTTCCAGAAGCATTCTTTACAAGCAGGAGCTCTGATGGAGCGGATACCATTAGCCATGTCTTTTTAAGAGACAGAACGGGAAAAGTGATAAAGTGATAAACAGTGGTTGGATGATCATGATGAAATGGAGTGGATAAGTAGCCATGCACACAATTAGTCTCCAAGCTAAGTCAACACAGAAAATGCAAACAAATGGACAAAACAAGGGGGGACGGTGGATCGTCCTGCATGTTGTGAAAGTTCTGACTGGACTTGCATGCTGTATGTTCCTCGTTTCAGATCCATGGAAACGGCAGGTAATTCACGGAATGAGAATTAAAAGCATCATCTGTGCAAACACGCAGTAGTTCAGAGTGCATAACTAACAATCACTAGGGTGTAACTTGTCTCAGGAATTTACAACCGGTTGCATAGACACACAGACACAAACATATACAGGTACACAAATCCAAACCCAAGGCCGAAAATGCAAAGAAAAAAAAACAAACACACACACACACACATTTAAAGGATTTGAGCACATACCTGGGCTCAGGTCAAGTGGGAGCATTCTCCCACATGATCTTAAAAAAACAAAACAAAACATAAAAACACCCTTTTGGGTGTGTATTTTTGTATTTGTTCCAAAAGCCAGATGGATATTATAAGGAGCTTAGTGCTATGTGTTGATACTCCTGGCGTGGCATGTGTGGACTGGTTTCAAGGTAAGCCTGGGAGTGCGTGTACAAAAGTACATGCAGGGTTCATACTGTTCTAAAGCCAAACAGGCCCAGTGAGTTACTGCAAGGAATTATGTTCGTTTTCCTATTCTCTCCACAGAGTAATACTCCAACGGAGTATTATAAGGGGGTTGTGGCAAATTTTAAAGCAGTCCCTGGAAACAGAGCTGTGGGCATCTGGGAAATTACATCCCCCTAAATTGTGTTCTATAGGAATCATTAAACTGCCCTTAGGGGAAAGAAAAAAAGAAAAAGAAAAAAAAAAAAAAAATCACAGGTCCTGGCAGCACTTGTATGTAGGGGGAAAAAAACAAGCCCTCATCTGTGCAAGTGAAGTCTTGGCAGCCAAAAGATCAATTAGCGCCTCAGTAGCAGCTTTTCCCCCCAAATGCAGGCAGGTTTGTAAAAGGGGAAGTTTGGAAGGATACGATCAGTGCCAGGGAACAGGGTCCGTCCAGTGAGAAGCTCGGCCATGATGCAGCCCACAGACCAGATGTCCACTGCAAAGACAAAACACAAATCATTTATACCACCAGCAATCCTCAAGACATCTGCTGTACTTGTCCTAAGCACACTCAGCTCAGACTATCAAGAACACTTAAGATTATGTAATAACACTCTCTAAACTAAAGCATTGCATTGAACCTTAACACTCCCCTTTATAACTGATCAAACTACTGGTACAATGGCAGTATGTTATGAAGAAAGAAACAGAAAGGTCAAAACCTGTCATGTTGTAGTGCATCCAGTTGAGCATGATCTCAGGTGCACGGTACCATCTCGTGGCCACATAGCCCGTCATCTCATCATCCGTATGTCTCGCCAGGCCAAAGTCCAGGATCTAAGCATAAAATGCAAAGCAAGCAAATTAACCAAAAAAATATCATGGACTTATCAGTACATCTAATTAGATCTCATGCCATCATCTGTTTGCTGCATTATAAAAACTAAAACATGCTGATATAACCCGTGACTACTGACCTTAAGCTCACAATCTTCATTTACAGCCAGGTTACTGGGCTTCAGGTCCTGCAGAAAAATATAAGAGGGGGAAAAAAACATTGCTGTCTCTACTTTCCATACAGCAACAGGAACGATGCCGGGTCAAAACAGTGCACTCATCATTACCATACTTATGGATCATAAAGCCTTGTTTACAGAGTCAGCCATGCCAGGAGGATTTCAACAACCCGGTGCACCTGGCTGTGGCATAGCTGGCAATAAAATCACCGCACCGAAATAATGACAAAACCAACATAGTCTTGAAGTGAATATTAGACTAGAGCGCGCAGCTTTCGAGAACAATCTGTGCTTTTTTTTTTTTTTTTTTTTAATGATTATCAAAAGAAGAACAGAAACACAACAGGTTCTGGAAGAAAATGGAAAAGAAAAAAGTGTTCACTTACTCTGTGGATGATGTCTGCTGAATGGATGTACTAAAAGAGAGAGGGGGGGGGGGGGGGGGGGGAGGCAAAATCAGTAAATTTCAGATGTCAAATATAAGGTAGCAAGTTCAAATACTGGCCGTCCTTTAACCTCAGATTTATTAATCATCTAATGTTGGTTGCTAGGGAGAAGATGGAAAGGCAGTTCATTATACAGTAAAATAAGCAGAGTATAAATGCAGGACAATGTTAAAATTGCTTGTGTTTGCATCAGACTAAATATGTCCTGATTGCATGTTATCTTTTTAAATAGAGAATTATCATCAGGAAATTGAATTTTGTTTGGTTTAAGCCAACAGGCAGACTAAACAATATCCTGGCACTGGAAATTGATTTTTCATCTCCATTCATCGCAACCAGAATGCACTATTGTGGGTCACGATGGTGGAATTAAAACTCATTTAATATACAATTATAGTCCCTAAGGTCTAATTGTGTACTGTACAATAAACCATACCTCAACTTTAGCAAAAAAAAAAAAAAAAAAAAAAAAAACAGACACGCACCCCAAACAAAAAGATACCTTTTATGCAATCCAATATGCATTAACAGTTGTTTTAGTCTGTATTGTAACTGTCTATATTTGGATTTGAGTGAACCATTTTACTAAAAGGGAAGATGTATAAATTAGCCCATGCCCCAGATAAGTGCTGGCATATGGCTGTTAACAGGAAGCACTTTTTTGCGCTAGTTAAACTTTAACCTACCAGACAGTCCTGGGTTAAGAATATCTATTAATGTTATTAAAAAAAACACTAAAAAGACTTAGACGTTTGTAGGCAATGGTGCTCAACAACTTGGACAAAGTTAAGAATAAAGTACGCTGTGTTGCGATGTATCAAACCACACTGAATGCTTAATGTGACACGGTTAATCGTGCTGCATCATGTGCGTGACAAACCGTGCACAGAAATGTTCCATTCATCAGTTTTGTCTGAGCTAGGGTAACCATGGAATTAGACTTGTGTAAAAAAAAAAAAAAAAAAAGATGAAAAAAAAAAAAAAAGTAATTTTAGTTTGTGCACGTTGATACGCACTTCCTCTCTTAAGCACCTAGCAGCGATTATAGCCTTTGTATGAGGAGTGAATAACTGTAACTGAAATGTTTTTTTTTGGTCTAACTCTTGAATATAAAAAAAAATTGTTGAGAAATGTAAACGTCATAATGCTCTTTATCCAGCAAAACCCAGAGGGGGGCCAGTAAACTTATCCTGAGAGTCAAGTAGAGATCTAAAAGAGCACGGTTCTATACAGTAGCTGACACCCAACAGGTTCTGGGGACGGAGCTCAATCAGGTAGCAGGCCTTTAACGCAGCATGTTTGCATCAGGACCGAAGGAAAAACTCGGCAGTGAAACGAAAATATTAAGGAATGAAACTGAAAAATTGAGTAACAAAAGTAAAAAACTGAGGAATGAAATTGAAAAACTGAGGAACGAAAAAACGTCATCTAGTGTTTTTTAGTGTGCGATTATTGGGCTAACAGCTAACGTGCTGCTTTATCTTTGCTCAAATTCCTCAGATATGTAAACATTATGGTAAAATCAGCTCACATTCTAGAATTTTCTAAAATGCTAATGAACAAGAGTGTTAGGTATTATGGAAAGTGTCTATCAAGTCAAACTTTCTTTATGAATGTATGGTTTAAATAGCTTCTAAAGAGTTTTGTAGCTTTACGAGGGATGTTCAATTCATATCGGGACTTGTAATAAAATCTCTCATGAATGAAGGTGTACAACCAATTGACTTTTACACAAGATTTGAATCACAGCACAGTGATTAGATTCAGCCGGAGTAAAACGTGAATTGTGCGAACTTTTTAGTTAGCAGTACTTCCGTGAATGACGTTCCCGTTCCTTTGATCAATCAGTGAGTGGAACGCCTTATCCTTGAAAATCAATGGATGACTTTATGGAAGAGAAGCATTCGTGTGTGTGTGTGTGAGAACTGTACACACAATCATTCACTTGCACATTAGAGTAACTAGCAGTTATTGCATAATCTCCTCGTATAGTCCTGACCGATTTTCTAAGTTTGGGCTATTACAAGAGTTCCTGGGGGGCCAGCGTTTCGGACGTGAAGCAGACAATCGCAGTCGGATCATGGCTCCGGTTGGTATCTAAGCATTAGTGAAACGCTGGGATAAGTGCATTAGTGTATCATGGGATTACACAAGAGGGGGGAAAAAAAGCTAGTTTTTACTCTCATAACTGTGTTCTGTTATTCTGCACAATCAAAAGTCCCAGTTTGACATGAACGCCCCTCATAGAACACTATCAGTGTGATGTTAGAAGGCAAGAAAAACAAAAAAAAAAAGTGTGTAGAAATTATACAATCTTTTCTTGAAAGTTTAAGATGAATAACATGCTCATGGGTTACTACACACACTTACTGCCAAGTTAAGGAAGAGAAACTGACCTTTAGGCCACGCAAAATCTGATAGATGAGGAACTGCACATGGTCGTCTGTCAGCTTCTGGCATTTGACGATGTTGTTGAGGTCGGCGCCCATTAGGTGAGTCACCAGGTATCTGTGGATTCAAGAGAAACCACTACGACTTCATAACAGACCAGTGACACCTACTGAGCTGGGGTTAACAAACAGTTAATAACAGGTGAGAACAGTGACTCCTTCACCTCCTTTACATTCAAATGACTTAATTTCAGGTTTTGGTTGAGTTGTGGCTTGATGTAGTGGCACAAAAAGTCACCTTCAACATGCCAACCTTTATACAGTATTAACGCTGAATGTACTGAACACTACACGTCATACACAGCAATAGATATCAATAGATGATAGAATTCAGTTCTATCCTCTGTATATTATAATAAGGCTCTTATAAGTAAATACATGGGATGCCATAAACAAATGAAAATCAGATATCACCGTTTGATCCAGTTCTCTTTGCAGAACAGAGACGAAAGCAAGTCAGTGCTGAAGGCGTCCAAAATATGCAATCATTTCCTTTGAACTGTTAATGTTGAGATGTATCTGTACCTATACTCTATAAAGCCTTCATAACGACTCTAATCTGAGGTGACGTTCGTTAATTGGTGATTTCTGAGGCTGGTAACTCTAAATGAACTTCTCCTCTTTTGCTTTCCTGGGAAGGTCTTCATTATGGCACTTGATGGGTTTTGCAAATGCACTTGACATTACTGTTGAAGAACTTGACAAGAACTATTCCAGAAAGGCTGACCTCCTTGTCTTGGAATAATGTCTTGTTGTTGCATCATTACCCAATTCCATTTGTGTTATTTCATAGTTTTAAAATTCCCAGTATTGGCCTCCGAGTGGCGCAGTGGTTAAAGCGCTCGCCCTATCATCCGGAGATCGCTAGTTCGAATCCCGGGTGGTGCTGTAACCTCTCGCAGCCGGAGGTCTAGAGAGAGCTGATTGGCCGAGCTCTCTCAGAGGGGAGGGATGAGAGGTACTTAGTTGTACCACATTAATGTGAGGTACTTAGCTCCCACATTAATCACGGCTCTACAGCCAGTCAGGGGCGTCTGTGAGCTCGCGCAACGGAGGGAGCGGATAGCGCTGTCCTCCGAGTGTGTTACGCCGCCCCCAACGGTGCGCGAGCGAGCAGTTCGAAAAGATGCGGTCGGCTGGCGTCACGTGGTTCGGAGGAAACACGTGATAGTCTTCGGCCCTCCCGGCTGAGTGGTAGTAGTAGCCTTAATGTGGGAGCCCCCTAGTGACGGGGAGGAATTGGACACGACTAAATTAGGGAGAAAATCGGGGAAAAATCCAAAAAAATATATATATAAAAAAAATAAAAAAAATTCCCAGTATTGTTGTAGAATGTAGAAGAAAAAAAAATCACTAAACAAAAACAAAGAAATCTGCAAGTGATCTCAAACTTTTTTTTTTTTTTACACACACACACACACGCACACACACACACACACACACATTATATATTAGTTTTATGTTTGTATAAAACAGCCTCCAGCTACTTGGATTACTCTGACTTGACACCTGATAACACAGTTCTCATGTTTATTTTAACGAGAAAGTGTGATTTAGTGATCAGGCGTGTGTGGTCACAAGGTCTCGAATTGTGAATTGTGCCATTTGTGTACAGGCAACAATGTCAGGAAATATCCTCGTATTCAGGACGCTCCTACAAATACAGCAAAAAGGAGGCAGGACGATGACTTGATTGACGCACGGCCGGGCAGATCGGAGGCGCGGCGGGAACATGTCTGGCCAGCCGCCAACGTGGTGCCAGGAGTGCCGTGCTGTGATAAGGATCACTCGAAACATTTCCAGGGAAGTGATACAAACCCTGAGCTATAACCTAAACAAGTAAGGAATGCTTTCCTGCTCAAAGCCTCTCTGTAAGCTTCTGCAAGCACACACTGCAACATTGTTTTCCATTAACGGGTTGCAGGCCAGCTAAATTAAGCTCGGGACGTATCCCCTTTGGCCCTCTTGGAGTATTCTTATCCCTGTCGCCATGGTTTAACCCCCGTGCAAGCGGAACGGTGCGAGCATAGTCCAGCATAGTCGCGTGCATAGTCGAGTGTTTTTGCATTTCACGAGAAATCTTGTGTCCGTTCACTGCACAGTCAGCTACAACTCCACAGTGTGGCTCTTGTCTCTTAGTTTTTGTGTGGCGTGTGTGTGTGTGGTCATGGTGTCAAATACCCTTCACCCTACTGAACTGAAAGGAAAAAAGGGCAAACTGCCCTGGCACTACATTTCAGCAGTCCCAATGCACAGAGAATAATGAGAACAGTATCTATAAAAATAGAAAATCTAAGCGCCCTGGTATACTGAGGAAATTCTTAATAAATTCCCACGTAGGAGTTTCCCATAGCCTCTGCCAGGAATTTTCCCACCATCCCAGAAGACAGCAGGGGGATAAGCTTTTGGGGGAAAATATGCCTTTCAAAAAAAAAAAAAAAGGTGCAAGGCATTTATGCAGCTACAAAGAATGCAGAGAAAAACATTTTATTCTGAAAATCATGCCTCGTGTCATCTTCTCACAGCCTGTTGCCTAAACACACGAGCCATTAATACTCATAACGCAGTGGCAATTATCATTAATCAGCTTCCTTCTCAACAAAATGGGAAGCATTTGCAATATCTTCTTTGAAACGAGTCAAACGCGGCAGCCTGTTCGGGCAGCACGTTATTGTTGGAATGGTAAGCGGAAATCTGCTGAGTCATCATCCGAGGTCGTGGAACCCCGAGATAAACGGCTCTCTTACTGCTGACCTCCGTCCCCGATACCATCCTGAGAGAAATCCTGCGAGTAGAAAAACCTTAGAGAAGTTGGATGCGCTATGATAAACAAACTTCCTCTACAGTTTGTTTCAGGAACTAAAACACAATTTATCTGCCCCTTGTGTCAGATCATTACCGCACTTGTCGTTTAGATTTATTTTTTTTTATCATCATTATCATTAACGCTGGGAATACGTGTGTGAACGATCCCAAAATACATACAATATGTACCAATTTGTGCTTTGGATCACTTCCTGTTTTGTCAGCAAGTTGTTGCACGGTTCCTGTATTGCTGGTACTCCTTTACACATTTTCACAACATCTGCACTTTAAAAACCGTGAAGCAATATCAGGAGGAAATCCTCAAGAAGAACGAAGCACGCGAGGAGCGATGAGTAAACTGCGTCCCCTAATCTGCGCTTTCTCCAGCTCAAAAACCTGCCCCTTAGCACCTTGGCGTCGTACGTGTCGCCTTGTTATCGTCCCATACTTCACTGTCTGGTGAAAAAAATGCTGCCTGTTCACCTTGTTCCCTCTCTTTCTGACGCACGGTCTCTGTGCGGCAGGTTTAGAGAGCTGGAGGTTATTGCATATTCAAGAATTACACATAAAGGGGCGAAAGCCTGTTGCCATAGGAACTGTGGATAGCCCCAGCACGTGTGCGCTCTAATCCCTTCAGATGGTCACACACACACACGCACACATTGTCTCATCTAAACAGTGAAAAAGCCAAGGGGGCTCAGCATACATGCTCTCAACAAGCACATGAAAGTGTTGCAATGCATTTTTTCACAGCGGAGTTAAACGTGTATGTGTGTGTGTTATAAGGTGTTATAAGCGTATGTTGACCATGCATGCACAGGCAGACACAGAGACACACGCTCGCTAAAAAGAGAAACAGCCAATCGAGAAGAGATATCCCATCGTCTGTGATTCGTCTTCCCAACAAAAACGGACCTCCTCTCACACCGTTCTGCCTGGTAACCAGGTTTGCACACGCACACACGCGCGCGCGCACACACACACACAGACACTACAATCAACCTGCTTTGCACGCTGCCTGCTGCCTCATGTCTGACTCTGCAGCATTCATTAGGCAATTTGTTCTGTAGGAGATTTACAGAAACAGATCTAACTCTCAAAGCAAGAAAGAAAAGTCGAGTAAAGAACACGACTGCACATGATTGCACAAGTGCCAGAAAAGGATACAAGGTTGACACCTAAAAAAAAACAAACAAAAAAAAACAACTAAAGTGTGCACGCAGAGCACCACATACAGTCAGGCCAAAATGATTTGGACAAAGATGCAGTTTTCAGTTCCTTTGTACACCACCACAATGGATTTAAAATAAAGCAATTAAAGAAGATTAATGACAATTACATTGCATTACCCGTTCGGGCCAGCCATTTTCTTTTTTACAGTCCCTCTATTTTCACAGGCTCGAAAGTAATTGGACAAACCAACAATTATAAATAATTGTTGGTTTAGTTTTATATTTGGATGCAAATCCTTTGCAGTCACTGACTGCCTGAAGCAGGAAGCCATGAACATCACTGAATGCCGAGTTTACATTTATGGCATTGGCAGACACCCTCATTCAGAGTGACTTACATTTTTATCCCATTATACATCTGAGCAGTTGAGGGTTAAGAGCATTGCTCAAGGGTCCAACAGTGGCAACTTGGTAGTTATGGGATTTGAACCTTGGATTTGAAACTCAGGGATCCTGACCTGAGTTTCCTACCTTGAGCTGCTTTGCCAAGTCTTTACAGCAGCTACCTCCTTGTTTGTTGTTCTTCCGCCTTCAGTTTTACCTTTAGTAATTGAAAAGCAGCTCCACTGAGTTGAGGTCGGGTGACTGACACAGCTATTTAAACACGTTCCATTTCTTGAGTTGCTTTCGCTGTACATTTTGGCTTTGTCCTGCATTTTAAGTGTATAGCATTAAACTAAATCTAAGCAGAAAGTATAGCACTTCAGAATTCATTTTGCTACATCTATCAGCAGTCACATCACGAATATACACCAGTGACCCACTTCCATTGACATAATACACTGCCTCTGCTATTTAATGAGCCCTTATTCTCTCTCTCTCTCTCGATATATATATATATATATATATATTTTTTTTTTTTTTAAACTAGGTTTATTTATTTATTTTGCGATCTAGCCTTTCTGTTGTTCAGTGCTGCCAGATTTGCATGTTGACGTAAACCCTCTGTATTTAAATTCATGATGGCATACCTTGATTGTGAACTTTGGTAATGATATTCCTACATCAAGTGGATTTCTTCACCAAGAAATGAGAGTATCCACTTTCCTTCCAGGCCTTTTTTGCAGCTGCAGCAGCAGCAGCAGCAGGGATTAGCTGTAGTTTCCAAAGGCAAAAATAATGCCCTCCCCCCTTTTGTTTGTTTTTTTGCCTTGTCCAAAAACTTATGGACCTGTCGGTACACGTAGGTGCATGTTAAATAAAAATATCAAAAGGTTGGTGAACTGAAGCACTGATGATAAAAGTACGCAGGCACCCTCATCAAGGGTCGGTGCGATAGACTGTCACCAGAGTACAGTGCCGCAACAGAACTATTGTCATCATGCGTTACTGAAATGGATGGAGCTTTGGTTTTGTGTCAGAGGCTGATGAAATAAAAGAAAAAATGAGCAACCATTTACTCACACATCTGTGAATTCATCGAGCGTGGTGGCAGGTGTGAAGACATCCAACAGGCCAATAACCTGAAAGAAACATGACGTTCAGAAGTTCAGACAATGCAAATCAGTCTGTAAGCAGCGTGCGTTTAAGAAGCAAATGCTAAAAAGTACAAACAAGTCTTGCACAAAGTGCGTATTTGGAAATTTGCGTTTGAAAAGAATGGGTTTCAATGCAATTATTAGGCACGATGATCTTTTCAGCTTTCTTATTATCTTTGTTGATAGCATTAAAAACAGACTTGTCAATGCAAACATTTGTATAACCTTTGGACAAAATATATTCTCTAACCAAGACATTAAATGTGTTAGGAAAAAGTGAAAAAGTGCATGGTATGATATTGATGGTGAGAAAAAGGGGGAAAAAAAGCGACAAGAGCTTAATCTAGCTTTCTTCATTCCTTAGCCTGTTAGCCTTTAAAATCTGTCCGCTGCCCACCTGTTCAGGGATTCCATTCCTAAATCGTAAATGCTTAAATTGTGTTGTTTTAAACCATTTGGTGTAAAGCGTAAATCTAGAAACCCCTGATTAACAACCAACGGAGGCAACAAAGCAGAATTAGCTCTCTTGGATCAGACAATATTAATCTCCTGTGGAAAAAATAAACGCCATGATAAAAACCTTAGCTACTGATGAGTCCATCCACATTAGGATATATATTAGAATATTGTGCAAAACCTATTTTTTCTGTCATTTCATTCAAAAACCAAAGTTCATGTTCTAGATTCGTAAAAAAAAAAATGTAAAGTGGAATAAATAAAGTGGAATATTTCAAGCCTTTTTTTGTTTGTTTTAATTTTGATGATTACACACGAAAATAAAAACTCTAAATTTAGGGGGACTAAATTTAAAATTTAAGTAGGTCCACTGAAAAACATTTTATCTGAACTAAAGTCATTTTACCTTGTGTTAGAATTCAGATCTGTATACAGTATTTGCAACCATTGTCTACAAAAGTCTATAAAAAAATAATACATTTTAAATATCCATAGCATTTCAATAATATTTATTGTCAAACTTTGATGGCTGTGTCCATTTCCTTGTATTAGTATGGAATAGAAACAACAATCTTTAAACAATTTTAGCGAACGACACGTGTTTTATCTCATAATGGCGCTTCACATTACTGCTTTTTATTAGCGCCATGTTTCCATAACACATGAGTCACTCGGTCCAGATACAAAGTGCGGTCTAGTACCTCAAAATATTGTGGCGGCATGTACCGAACTACACTGAGATGCACAGGGTATTCATAGTGATATACTCAAACTTGAAACATCTGCCCACAGTACTGCCAAAACTACCACTAACTAGTTTGCTGACCATGATATTACTGCATTTGCTTGGCCAGCCAAGGTGAACCTCACAGAGAATCTATGTGTTATAGTCAAGAAGGAGATGAGAAACACCGGACCCAACAATACAGACGAGATGAAGGCTGCTATCAAAGCAACCTGGTCTTCGAGACACCTCAGCAGTGCCACGGGCTGATCTGCTGCGATAATGCAGAAATTCATGCCAGGAATTGAGTGCATGAACAAACATACTTTTCAGAACTTGGACATTTTTGAATGATCTTAGTAAATGTTCTAATATTTTGACGCACTGGATTTTCATGATCTGTAATCAGTAGTCATTTAAATTAAAACCAAATTATAATATTTCACTTTATGTGTAAAGAATCTAACATACATTAGCGTTTCACTCTATTGAGATGCACTGCAGAGGTCAGACAGCCTCTGAGATCACCCTCTTAACTTAGCAGCTGTGATGCATCGTCACCCCATGAGTCGTCCTAAGCTTTTCTGGGCCGGACACGATCGGGAACCCCTCTCTATGACCTCTATGTGACTCTCTGAATCACTGAGCTGCTGTACAATGATGCCTCTGCTCATGTTACACCGTTCATGTCAAACTAGAATGCTGAGCAGCAATTAGGTCATGGGTGGATTAGCTGCAAGGCACTAGAGAATTCTTGAGAATGGGGGATTTTTTTTGTTTTTGTTACATGTTCAGGGATTCGAGGTGTATCAGCAGGCAAATATCACAAACATGAGCTTGACCAAAAAAAAAAAAAAACAAGAGGCAGGAAATGGCAGTGTGTTAAGCCTGCACGAGCGCATGTGTGAGTGTGGCAGAGGCCCACCACAGTGTTTCACCCACACACTGATACCGCACTGTAGTAGAAAAATAGAAGAAAAAAAAGACTTTTTTTTATTTATGCAAGGAAACTAAGCAGAGAATCACTCATGAAGAGCTTCAAAACTTCAACGTTAGCTGATTGGCTAATTTTATGCATCGCAGCTTCTGCATTTAGTCTTTGTTCTACTTTGAGTTGCTGTCGATCGTGTGTCATTACTCAGACTTTTTAAGGAAAGTCCCAAATACCACAGTGCACAAAATCCAGGTAGTAGCTTTGTATGTTATGTGCTAAAATAACACAGATGTCACCACAGTTCTGTTGAATTCTTTAATTTCAGGAAATGGTCAGGAGTATCTCCGACACTTTTACTCTTCTTATCATTTCTATAGTAACATTTTATACAAAATTGCCTGAAGGGTGCTTAAAAAAACTTGTGCATTTGTTAATGATATGTTCTGCTTATAGAATTATTTGCAATAAATTTTATAAGAGCTGTCTATAATCTAAAAAAAAAAAAAAAAACCCTGAAGCTACAAATGTAAATTATATCTGTTATTCCCATTAAGCCACAGACAACATACCATAATTGTTTAACAATATGTAATGAACCCTGGCACGCACCTCAGATACACTCACATACACAATCTGCTAAAGTGAGATAGCAATCAATAATGTTGCATAAGAAATGCATGCCACGCAGGAGCTGGGGGTGTTCATGCTCCCTTAGAGGATGTTTGTGTTTAGCTGGTTTTGTGGGTGTGGTAAAAGGAAGATGACACTCGTACAGTGGTCTAAGTGAGAACATAAGATGAGGCTTAGATCACCGTGACAGAGGTGCAGTACACATTGCACTGATGTGTGAGAATACTCATCGCCATGGAGCAAACAAACACAAAAGGAGCCTGATTTTTTTTTTTTTCTTCTTTCAAGCACATGCACCTAAACTACTATTTTTAACTCTGTGGGAATGGTTCTGGCCTTGTCATGTTTGCACTTGTGTAACTGTGGTGAGTAGTAAAACTTACATTCTCATGTTTCATGTGCTTGAGCAGCCGAAGCTCTCGGTAGGTGCGCTTGGCATGGATGATGGACTGGAAAGGTCGAGACAGCTTCTTCACGGCGACCTTCAGGCCCGACTTTACGTCATACGACGAGCTGCAGAAAAGAACACAATGTCACCGGCCTTATCTGTCACAAATCAGGACAAGCAAATAAATTCATGCAGCACACTGAGGACTTTGTGATTACTCTGGGAGGGCAGGGACAAAAGATGAGTCAGGTCTAAAAGGTGAAGTTCTTTAAAACAGCTAAAGGAAGTACATTAGGGTTATTCTTGGACATATGGAGGGAACCTTAACAGTTAAGGAACTTGGTTCACATATTATATCGGATGGGAACCCTTAAACTGAAACTTGAAACCATTGGAACACTACACCGTTTCATATGATTTGGCTCACGCTTAAAACACCACAGGAATGCATCTACACCCAAAAAGGCCTCTAAATATAATGGACATTAAAGACAGGGGGGAAATCGATTTAGATATTAATCACAATTCTTTTTTTGTGGCGATGCATAAAAAAAAAATATATATGTTTTCATTTGAAATAGTGAAAATGTTGCTGTTCCTCTATAATCCTACAGGAGGTGCACTCTAAATTATTTACACAACACAGCATAGTGTGTCGTAGGATTAAAGCATTTGCCAAGTTTGTTTAGAATTGTAACAAAATCTGAATAAAATTTAATTAACATCCATCCTGGGTATCCGTTATGGGTATTTATAAAATCGTGGTACATGCACAATGCCAATTCAAATTGAATCAGGACCCAGGCATCGTGATAATATTGTATCCATGCCAGGAATCCATCCTTGTGATTCCTCTCCCTCATGTTCATCTGGCATAATTTGTACGCACAGCATAATACTCTATTCCAATCCAAACTGATTAACTGTGTAGCACGAAATGAAACTTTTTTTTTTTTTAGCTGAGTTAGCTTGCTAGCTATCTTAGCACATGTTCTGCAGCAATTGGTGCTTTAAAACTAAATAGACAGTCAATTTAATACGAGTACACTGTTGCTAGGCAACAAAGAAATAAGCGCAATGTGTAACCTAGCTGGTAAGTAAAGCTAATTACTTCACTAGCTAACACAAGAGACACTTTAAATAGAGACAAGACAACACTGGGATGGTGGGATTACATAAATGAAAACATTCGGGTAAAAAAAAAAAAAAACATGACCAAAAAACAAATAGTGAAAATTTGGACACTTCTATGTTTTTTTTTAGCTGAAGACCAAAAGGTTTTAGTCAAACATTTAAAATCTGTGTCAATACAAACTCACAATTTGTTTTAAGCTGAAAGCATTGTTAAAGATGGCCGCCGCCTGAACAAATCTGCCTTACACTAGAAGTCCAGAAAATTCTACAATATCGACAATGTGAATGCTGAACTGTATAAAAAACTAGAGCGGCACATTTTCTGAAGAAACTGTGAGTGGTGCTTTGCCGTGACGTCATACAGCTTCCATGTCATAGTCATAGATGTAGCTGATGTCATAGCTGATGTTGGTCTCAATGTTAAGTCTATGGGACTTTTTGGGGCGGTTAATTGTCCCCTGCTAACCGCCCACCCCTTAGAAAAGTCATAGCACCCCATTCCCGAACAAGTCGCACGATTTGATACCTCATCCATGGGTCTACGACAAACGGTGCGGGACTAGTTACGCGCCAAACTTTCATACGGAAGAATAGGAAAAAGAAAAATAATAAGCCTATGAGATTATAATAGTAGTCCTTCGCTTCGCAAAGCACCACTAATTATACATTTATCACAGGAGTATCAAAATTTCTTTCAGATGTATCAAAAAATCACTAATATATGACTCTTACATCATTGAAATTTCACTATGACTAAGTATTTTTTATCAGTCGCTAACAGAATAACCATGAGCTCCAGCACACCACAAAAAACATTTCTGAAGTGGCAAATAGCACAAACAATTGATTATTTGTAGATCATTAAAATGGTGAACATCTGGTTATAAAACTGATTGGCATAAGTGGTGGGAGCCACCTGATACGATATTACCACAATACATATAGGTGCAGATTTGAATTATACTGCAATTCTATATCATGATTTTAAAAAGATTTCATTACAATTTTAAGCCCTTAAACGTTTAAAAATACTCGAGTTTTATACTGAATTGAACATGAGCATTTAAACGATGCCCATTCCTACTAACATTAATGTTCTCACTTACAAACCAAGCACAGCATTTAAACAATGCAAAATAATTTCAGATACAAGACTCTGACATTTAACTGAAAATTAAATACAGCTGCATTTTTACTGAGAAGCACATATCTCGGTTATGTCATCCACCATAATATCAAATCACAACTTGAAAATGAACACGTGTTGAGGAGTTATGAGCATGCGGTCGTGCACGGCTTCTACAGTAACATGCATGAGTCTCAAGACTAATTTGCACTCGAGGTGTTTTCAGACTGGTGTAAGCATGTGTAATGAATGGGTCTAAAGACTATTTGCTTGCAGAGTTTGGAGAAAAAGACCCATCGGAGGCTTTTGAAGGTGTGCGACTTCTGATAATTCCATAAAAAATGCGTTTCTGTTGCACCACTTAGAAGCTCATGCATGCGGCACAGAATCGGTTATATTGGAGGCTGATGGTGCGATCACCGGTCCTGGCCGATCAAAATAAACCCAGCCCCTTCCGTCACAGACACCAGTGTAGCAATACATGAATCGCCACAAAAAAGAATCATGATTCATAACTGAATCAATTTTTCCTCCATCTCTAGACTTTAGTGCTTCAGCCTAGTTTTGTGAGATTTATTTAGAAACACTCTTGGGAGTTGTGTACGGAATTAACATAAAAGTACTGAGGAAAAAATATATTTGGATTTTTTTTTTTCTTTTTAAGAATATGACGTGGAGTTAACTTAAAATATATAAACAAACAAATACTTTTTATTTTTGGTTTAGTCCATTTTACATTTTAATCACTTTTCAGCTCCGGCATCTACTTTTCAAAACAACTTCCTTTAAGTAGAAATTAAATGCTCAGAAAGCTAATTGTGTGTGGAATCCACGCAAAGCTATTCATGTGTGATCTTTGGGAACAATGCCTTGACGGGTACAATAGCACTTTGCTCTGGCATGCTCTACACAGAAGTCAATAAGGATTCCAGGAAATGTAACTAGGCCAAGCTTGTACAGACGGAGGAGACGATAGGCACAGCAGTCCTCAAAGAATGCACACTACCACATGGTCACTCACAATGATAAACCTATTAAAAAAAAAAGAGAGAGAGAGAGAGAGAAAGCACTGGCGATTAAGCCACAGGAAGTCATAACAACAAGGCGCCTGTATGCTTGTGATGTCCAAGTCTACATAATATAATGCATAATTATAATGTTATATCGTTATGATCTTTATTTATATGAGGGTTGGGCGTTCTGGATAGTTCCATAGCACTGTTAGATTCTCGATCACTCGTTTTCATATGTTATGGTTTTATAGTGACAACCGTGAGAGGGAACGATGGTTAATAGCTGCCTTAATGAAAGTGATAACAGAAAGTAACTTGTACAACATTAAAGGGCATCTATTATGAAAAATTACTTTTCGCTTACTTTGGACATTTTTTACAAAATGTACCTGAACATGGTATTCAAATACCTGTTATGATGTCATTCCAGACAAAAAAAGAAGAAAAGAATTTGCACAGCCCCATTTTGGCCACCATTTTCAGGGAAATCCCAGATCCTACATTCTGACTGACTGTAAAAAAGTGCACTTCCACACAGGGCCATGGGGGGCATTAGCTAGTCTGCATTTAAAGCCACAGACACTGAAACAGTACATTTGAAACATGAGTGAAACTGAAAGAATTTAATGGATGCCACAATGCAGCACCTGAACGATATTTCGGCTGGAATGTTAACAGGCACATCTGTTAATTGCTATGATATCTTTTAACTGTAAACAAAAGCGATATATGAAATATCATATATATCATATAAATAACAGCTGTAATTGTTTCCAGGTTGCTGTGATGTGAAAGGAATAACACGTTTCATGACGTGCATTGCTGGAAAATAATCATCTTCAGGGTGGTAGTATTGAATCGGTTTCATCTTAGGTCACATCACGGGTAGATATTTTCCTGCAACGGACTTCCTCAAGTGTGTGAAGTAGTGCATCAGAAATCACATAGTCATATTCACCCACTTGCAACATCAAGTGCTTAAATATATTAAGTCTTTAGTTTCTGCACCTGAGGTTTCAGCAGTGTCTTATTCTGCTGCTCTACCTTCCTCTTCATACCTTATATAAGCGTATACGTGACTCAGATCAGCCTCGCTGCACAGCCAAATCCCACTCAAGCACAATTGCTTTAAAAGCATGAGCATGCTCGACACAAAGCCTGGGCTGTTAAAACACTGTCCGAAGATTTTCGGCAGTTAGACACGCCAGGCAATGACATATACCATCTGTGCACAAAACGGTTTGGAAACTGTGACTCAGATTAAAGATTGTGAAACTCTGGAAACCACCACGGCTTGACGGACAGCTCCAGTTTCCTTATCTAAGCACTGGAAACCTTGTTACACATTACTGAGTAGTAAAGGTTTTATGCCAGATCCAGGACCAGCTGCGTGCACTGTACTAGTCGATCAAACAATGTGAGCAATGCAACAGGAATTATTGTTCCAGCTCCTGTGTGGCAGCACTCCTGAAAAGACAGCCATGCAAATAAGTCCAAAGAGAACTTTGCACGATAGACCATCTCAGCTGATTACAAGATGCAAAAAAAAATGTCAAAAATCCCCTGAAGTTCCTGCAAAATTCATCCTGCTGGTGCGAATACAATTAGCATTAATGCTGAATTTCCTGTGTGCTGGAGCCAGATCCAGAAAGACTGTGGTGTATAGTGCAAACACTCAGCGCTGGAGAATGCTTAAAGCATTCTGCATGCGGGTTCTACGTCAGGAAATGTTGTCAGTGATTCACACACATGAATAAACAGTAATGCTTCTTGTTTGAATCATTTACATTTTAACCCAGCCCTTTAGACACAACACACACAAGCACACACACCTGTACTTGCACTCACCTTCCCTACATCTGCATTTGGAAAACATTCCAGAAGCTTTACAGCATTCAGGAAGTGGAAAGCGTGTCACGGCAGCACTTCGCCCTCGACCTGTGTCTGATTTCCACCAAGATTCTGCACGCCCGAATGAAAACACGCACAATGGCACAGAATTTTCCTTTTCAACTCGACTGGAGATAGAGCCATGCAAAGCATACCATACCACACCACACCTCTGCCCACTGACAAGAGGGCGACATGAGAACAGAAGCGCACATGTCACTGGAAACCGCACACAATTATCCATGGGGGTTTACAAGAAGTTGCATTTATTCAGCAGGTGGCTTCCTGAAGACTACAAAGCTCGAGCTGTGAAAGGGCTCCATCATTCAACCGCAGCCATAGAGACTGATTTAACAAGCTGACATTTATATGGCATCTATTTATGATCTATTTATTCTCCGTGTCCGCTGGAACAAGACGGTCCTACGCTTCTAATCCAAGTTTGACACTTTGGACAAGTGGGACAGGACAGATTCCTGATATCTGAACATGGTGCTGTGGGCCGCCCCCCAAACTGCAGCTACTTTCCCGCCTTGCTAAGTGCGATGAACAAAATTAATACTCTCCAGCTCGACTGAGCTCAAACCGTGCTCAAAGTATGCTGTGTTACTGTTCAATTAAACTGAATGTTATTTATATAGCATTTTTAACAATGGTCATTATCGTCAAGAAGCTTTAAAGAATCAAATGAAAAATTAGGAAAATTAGTAATAAACATGTGAAAAAATGCGTATAAATTATAATGATCAGATTGTTCCTGATGAGCAAGCCGATGGCAAGGAAAAACTCCCTGGAATGGCAATAGGAAGAAAGCATAGGAGGGTGAGGTCTTACGGTTGGGGGCGGAGCCTATTTCTAGGCCAGAAAAACAAGACTTGGTTCTAATGAACGCAATGCATTGCGCGTTCTCCCCTTGCTTGGTGGGTTTCCTCAGGGTACTCCGGTTTTCTCCCACAGTCCAAAGACATGCAGATTGCCTGTAGTGTGTGAATGAGTGTCTGAATGAGTGTGTGCCCTGTGATGGATTGGCACCCTGTCCATAGTGTACCTCGCCTCGTGCCCTAAGTCTCCTGGGATAGGCAACAGACCCCCTGCAACCCTGAATACAGGATAAAGCAGTATAGAAGCTGAGCGAGTGACTGAGTTATGTTACAGCAGCTTTAAACAGTCTGTCCTTCATCATCCTTCCTGATGAGTCGAATAAGATAAATTCAACAGCTTCTGGTATAAAATATATAAAGTTTCACCATTTAAATGATCATAAGTATCGGACCCTCATCTTTGTCCATTTTTTTATTTTATTTTTGATCTTCTGTTCCCCTGCCTTGTTAAAAATATAAACAGACACTTTAAAGAAAGAGAGAAAATTTAGACCTAATACGTGGCAATAGTGTGACTCAGGGTTTCTACACTATCTCAGAAGCTCTGTACAGAAGAGCTGCATTAACACGATGGGAGGATAACTTCCCCAGATGACATTCCCAGCACATGATTACAGATTCTGCTGGACAGAGGTCACGAATAAGAGACCTGTCCTCACAGTCTCAAATATCTTTCTTTTTTTCTTTTTTGCCTGGTAATAAAATCACACACATCCCTGAGGACTCGGAAGCCCCCATCAGGCATGAGTCACTGAAGCAGCATCCAGTGAGGAGACCACCTAATCCTGGAAGTGTGAGTCAGAGACACTCTGGGTGACATCATCCTGTCCACCAAGAACACACTAGCATGTGTCTTGAGGTAAAATAAGTCCACCTTATTTCAACGAATGAGACACACAAAGCTGGTAAGTAGTTAATCGTGCCAAAGCGGTCTTACACTAATATTTATTTTTTAAAACTTGTGCATGTTTCGTATATAAACAAAAGAGCTTCTATTCAGAGGGAGGAACAGATTCCAGGATTTGGAGGCAGACATGCATGCATGCATTAAAAAAAGCAATGAGGAGGAATATATTAATGCTGATGCGTGAATGCATGATTATGCAACCGATGAAATGGGTGAAATGTGTGTGTGATTTAATGATCAAGTGTAAAATCATGCCCTGGAGTAACTTTGGGCAAGTGTGCGTGTGTGCACGCGCATAGTGAAGACTTCACGAGCTCTCAGTTGTGCAACAAATAAACAAGCATATAAACAAAAGCATATTTACCACACAGATCCATAAGCGCCGGAGCCGACAGGAGCGAGGTTCTGGTACCTCTCAGGTACCTCCCATATGGTTTTATTAAGCTCCTGTCTGTAGAAAGCGGGTCTCTCCTTCTGGGACATTCCTGTCGATCCTCGGCCCCCCTTCCTCCCCCAGCAGCGCGAGCTCAGTCCGGCTGAAAAAACTTCTGCTCCCCCTCCTCCCTCCGCTCTCCGGTGGCTTTCGCTTCCCGGACCGAGCGCTCAGATAAAAACAACAAGATAAACAACAACAACAACAAATCTCCAGAAATCACTATCAGTGCATGAATCTCTCCTGCAGGTGCAGTTTGTGGTCGCGGGCTGCTCTCGCGCTCCCGATCGCGCTTCTCCGGCTGCCAGGTGGCCGCGCGTGCCTCTTCTCCGAGTGAGCTGTTTGCTGTTTGAGAGCCTTCCTGATTCGGTGCAGCGTTCAAAAGCCAAGCAATTCAAGCTGTGCGTCACCGTTTTCAACAAATCAGGTTAGGCGAGAATTCGGTTTTACATACAGCGATAACCATTCACACAATAAAGTGTTAAATAATACTTTATAGTGATACACCGATGCAATGTATATTTATATTTCCATTAAATTAACTTTAGGACATAATTTAGAGTGAATATTCAACATTATCTATTATGTAGTTTTAATAGTAAATTACTCTCACCCTTTACAAAATTATAAAGTATATTCCACATATTTCAGATGATCTGTTTATTGTCTTTTTATCTAAATTTTATTAGATTTTTAAAATATTTTGTTTTATTTTTGTTTACAATGTTAAATGCACCATGGCACAAAATCAATTCGTTTTTTATTTTATTTGAAGTAACCAATTAAATACCACATTTATATCTATTACATATCTTGCCATTACACACAGACTCAGTTTCATTGTCACTTTTATGCTGCTCTTTGCACAATTACCAAGTTATCTGCACAGTTAATACTATTTGTACTGTCACTTTACCACACATTTAAAATTGCACATCAAAGTTGCACTGTAATTAACTTCATTTCTCTTATTACTCACTCCTCGTCTAAACTTCTTTATCACGTATACAGGGTTGCAGGAGGCCTTTAGCCTCTCCCAGGAGACTTATGGCACGAAGTGGTGTACACCCTGAACAGGGTGCCAATCCATCACAAGACATTCACACAGACACACAGTCACATATTCACTGAAACACTATAGGCAATTTAGTAAACCAAAGCCTCAGGAGGGAACCCACCAAGAACGGGGAGAACATGCAAACTCCATGCACACAGACTCCAAGCAGGAATTGACCCCTCAACCCTGGTGGTGCAAGGCAAAAGTGCTAACCACTTAGTCATCGTGCCGCCGCATTCCTTTTATTAGTTCCTTCTTTTTTTAATCTTGTGATTTATATGCTTCCTATATATCTTATAGGTTTTTTTTTTTTGTTCTGAACATTGCACTAGTAACTTCTGGTCAGTTCTCACATTACGCTGTGCATACTTACTATATGTGAGATACAGTGTGCAATCACATCTACAACCTGTCTTTGGGTTAATGTCTCTATTGCTGCTGGATATCTGGAATTTCCTTAGGAATCAATAAAGTATCTATCTATCTATCTTTTAGTTTTCGTTTTGTTGTTTGCACAAACTATCTTAAGCATGTCTTAAATTGTCTCTTAAATATTTAATATGTGATTGAAATAATTTGAAAAAAAAAAGGTTTTTTTATTTAAATTCACAGAAAGATAAACAATCATTAAATGCAAGTGTTTTTTTTATATATATATTTTAGTTACACAAACAGAAACAGACATTAAATGCCCGTGTTTTATTTATTTTATTTATTTATTCCGAAACACTTCCTCACGTTTCCTGTTATTGAACTCTGCACGAGGCCTCCTGTTTGTCGTCATAGTGTGCGCGCGCACGCGATTTGCTCGATCTCGCGTGGATTGGGTGTGTGTGTGTTTGTGAACCTACAGACTGGAACATGATGTCTAAACAGAAATACTTTTGTACTGACTAGTTTTATACTAAAAATAGTAACACTAATACTAAAAACTTATTAATTAAGTAAAACTAGCCTAGTACTAGATTAGGTCATATACTACAATTTTGTACGTTTTAGTGTATTTTACACACTTTTTAACTTTAAAATTGTGTCCTTTTGAAAACATATAACTTCCCTTTCTTGTCTGCTTTAGTGGTGTGTTTGGCTTTAAGGTGACAACAGATTATCTTTGCTTGATCTAACGCTGATTTGAGTTTGTTTTTCATGTTTTCCTCCCTGCATGTACAGTATTTGCAACACGCCATGTTACAGCTTTTCTTATACGCCACCTGGTGGCAGGTTTGTGCAACTGCACAAATACCAATCTTTAAAAAAAAATGCCATAAAAATACAGACTCTGTGTTTTTAAAGGTTCTCCTGTAAGGTGTAAATATTTAGTCATATAATCTCCAACATCATGCGAGGATTCGGTGTAGTTGAAATCTGAATACAGGATTGTCATTTTGTGTATAATAGTTCTTTTTTTTTTGCATAAATACCATCCATAACATGAGCCGCTTAAAAGAAGAACTGGTAAAGCTGTGTTTCATAAGCAAACAGAAATATGATATTTGTCCACATTTAGACTCCAACATGCTAACGACCATGTACACAACTTACAAGACATAACATGCTAAAACTTTTTATTAACCCGCCAAAGATCCCTTTGTCACCACAGCAGTAATAATCCGAGACTTTTCTCGCTCTCTTCCCTTGGAATAAATTTGTGATACTTTGCATCAGGCCAGGCCACACTCCACCATCCTATTGCTGATACAGCAAGCTTTATTCCTTTTACACCATAAAAGTTAAAGAAAATCCTTTGTTTCCTGAAGTGTGGGTCGCGGCCCCCTAGTGGGTGATGGTGGTATTGCATGTGGGCATTGCGAGTGGGCATTTAAAATTTGGTAATTAGGTTTGACAATTACCATAAATTATCATATATTAAACGTTTACGTTAAAAACTAATCAAAACTGAGCCATGAAATTTAAATCATGTGTTACTCTTTACTAAAATATAGTGGGAAATGCTGTCTTTTATGATTGTCTTGTGTGTAGCTTAGAGTTGTGATCTTGAGTTTGGAAACAGCTGCTTTAGGACATGCTTCACAAACTTTACGATTATACATTCATTCCTGTTCTATACCTACTATTCTGTACAGCACAATGACCGCAGGGGGCCTGGATTCTATCCTAGGTGATTTAGGGCACACATTTGGGAACACTTATTAATACCGTTATCCTTAAATGACATTTTTGCTTTTAATATTTAATCCCAGTGAATTAGAATGTGGGAGAAAACCCACAAAGCACGAGAAGAAAATGAAACACACACAGCCGAGGTGCGAGACCACAGTGCTAACCACTATTTAAAAAAAAAATCTGTTATGACTTCTGAGCTGCTGTTATGGAGAATTCAAATAAATGTAGTATGAAAAAAAATTACTATGCAAACATGTAAAGGGCTTATATTCTTTATTTAATTCAATTTAAATACAAAGTGAACAAGAGTACTAAAACTTTCTGATGACAACCAGCAATACTGCTCCATAATGACTGCAGTGCACAGAAAAAACTATGAGCATGAGATTTACACAAGTGCACAGAATTTAAGATTTATTTCACAGTCAGCAACAGGCTGTGACTGTCCAATCCGCACGACAATCTCAGAACTATGCCCGTTTTGGCATCGTGATACGGTCTTAGTGAAAGGGTTTTAATTTGTTAAGAGTCGGATTTGAAGTCGACTGACTAAGATGACCGATTGCTTATTGCATTAGAAAAAGAAAATCCCATCCCGATTGTAAATTATCTTTAATTAATATAATGTTAGACTATTTACTATTTCTTATACAGTATATTTACAACTACCAACCTCCGACACTTTACATTGCACTGATGTTGCTGTACTGTAGAATATCTCCATTATAATATAATATAATATTCAGACCACAAAAGAAAATAGGAGAAACAAATCTGACTTATTTGCACTGAAGAAGCTTAAACCGTGGCATTAACGGGCACGAGAGGAACGCATATTAATATAACATGCAAATCCAAGCTAGTGTGGGCAAAATGGATGCGTTTAGACTTTTCCTTTTTTTTCCCTGTCTGTCCAATTTTGACGAATTGGGTGCATGACCAAAGCGATGAATCAGAAACAGAGGACTAGCACGTCATGACATCCTGTTGAACCTTTTAAGCTTTGTTAAATTACAAGATTTAACAAAATCGCAACCATATTAATCACGGTGTCCGGAAAAAACTGAATCGATTTTAAAAGAGAGAAAATAGTGTCTTTCTTCATTTATAGACAATTTCATGTTCAGCCATGACACCAAGTTAAACCAGGAAGTAGAGGCTAAATATTCATACGAGTAAGTTGTTCATCCTTAATCACAGTTCTTCCTTTAGACGCAGCTCCCTCCAATAACGAATTATGATATGAGGAAATATAAAGGACAAGATGGTTAGAACGTAAGAAACAGGTAGGAAGTAGGAATGTAGAGCTGTGTCTGAGTGCATCTCGACGCTAGGGTTCGACGGGATGGTGAAGGTGAGTCCGACGGTGCTCCGGGCCTCAACGTCCGAACAGTGTCCATGACCTGTCTTCGCCGGTGTCATTTCAAGAAGACCAAATAGAAAGCCATAGACAAACAGGACAGCGCCACGGCGACATGAAGTCGGGTACCGATTACAGCCGCTGTAGAGAAATGAGAGTCAGATTAATATACACACAGGAACGTGATCAATATGACAGCATGTAAGACAAGTTTCAAAACCATGACACAAAAGAAGCAGCATGGGCTGACTACAGTGTATGAGATTAACATACTATTTTAGTGTTCTGTTCTTAAACGGGGCCCTATTTTACTATTTCTAAAGTCTATACTAAAGGGTCTGCCAAAGTCTATGTGTTAATGCTCAAGCGGAAATACCTCTCAAATATTGCATTAGTTTTATTTATTTATACCTCAAATTTACAACCTTTATAGTCTTTTTTTCACCCCCTAAATCTCTGCTACATGCCTCATGGGGCTTCTCGCAAAACTCTCTCAACTTTTAGCTTCAGCGTCTGCTCACTTACTCTTAGTGTTATATACAGTATTACACTAATACGCATAGACTTGGTCACTTGTCACTTACATGCTATTCTTTGCCGGATGTCTACTATTTGCAATACTTTCACTTTGTCATAAATGCAACACAAGTACATCAAGGGCTTCACTTATAATTATTAATTTATTCCTTTCTTAATTATAATTACTCATCCCCGAAAGTGAGTCAAAAATCATCAACACTGGTTATATTAAAACCTCTTTTGGCCCCACTGTCATATCTTTTCATTCAAGGCTACTGTCTCTCCAGCCACTGAACATGTTACATCAGTTCATTTGCAACTGCGGTGTGAGCAAAAATGAATGCCCCAACTGAAACAAAAGAAAAGCAGCATGCAGTGATTAATTTTGTTTTGTTTTGGTAGTCTGGGGTCTGAGGGTGTACCTGGTTCCTCACGGAAGAGCATAAACAGAAGTGTTTGGATATCTACAAAACAAAATTGGGATTACTTAATACTCTAAGGAAGACATACGTTTCTTTAAGAGAATCATTACTGGTGACGAAACATAAATTCAGCACTACGAGCCAGAGAGTTAACAACAGAGTACAGAACGGAAAAGAATTCCTCAATCGCAGACCATAAAAAAAGTTTAAAAACCAAACATCAGCTGAAAAATTTATGCTTACAGTTTGCTGGGATTCTCAAGCTCCAGTATTGGAATACTATCAGGAATAATAAGGTTCAACAGTGCTCGCTACAGTGAGACGCTTATTGAGAGATGAAGCCTAAACTTCAGATTAAACATAGAGGACTGCTATCCAAGGGTGTTGTGATCTTCATGAACTGCAAAGAAGAGAATTTCTTAAACCATCCTCCCTATAGTCCTGATCTTGCGCCATCAGACTTTCAACTGGCTAGCTCCCATGAAAGCAGCCTTATGAGGATGACGATTAATTTCTGATGAAGAAGCGAAGGCAGCAGTGCAATCGCGGCTCACAGCTCAGTCTAAAACATTTTTTTATGAGGGAATACGAAAAGCCTGCTGAGCGATAGACCAGGTGTACTGAAAAGCAACAAGATTATATAAAAATTATGCATTTGTCTTTTTTAAAAGTTTACCAAAATAAATTCTACAGTTAGAGTGCGGATAATTTTTGACTCACCCTCATAGTTTAGCATTGCAAAAGTAACTTTGGTCAGCTGTCCAATGACTCTATGTAAGCTATATAGTGCAATTACATCCACAAACCTGCCTTTGTTTTACTGTCCTCACTGCTACTGTAAGTCATGAATTTCCTTCGGGATCGATCATCATACGGTCAAAACTACACACCAAAATTACAAATCTTCCCATGTCAGATTGAACGACACACACTCGCCTTTATAGAAGACGCCCCACACGCCTTTTTTCTCCGATAACAGCCAGCTGTTGAGGCGAGGAACCTTCTTCAGGTACGCACAAGTACAAATGAAGAGAAGTCCGAATACGAGGATGCCGTCGAAGGAGTACGCTGCAAATTAAATATATAAAAAATAATGACTTCTTTGCATTAAAATGCTTTAAATATCCAAATATCTTTGTTAAATATCCATTCAACAAAGTCAAAGTCAATTAATTAGTGATTACAGAGGCAGCCTACAGCTGACATGCTTATGATTATGACTATAGAGTTCGGAGTCGACCTACTGCTGAAAGGGAAACTGACTCGTTCACTAACATTAACATCATTAAATTAATAATTAATTCATTGCTGTGATGCGTGTACACAAGCTGTCCCCAGTAGTCTCCATGTGAAGTGATCAATTCAGTTATGAATCGTGATTCATGTATTTCGCCACACTGACTACAAACACGACTGACTCCAAAGGATTTATAGCATTTACAATAAAGATGCATTGAGCAATCAGCCAGTAACCGGAATTTACTGATTTTCAGGGTGATCAGCCATGACAGATTATGGTGGACATAACCGAATGCACAAGAAACAAAAATAAAATTTTATGCTGTTACATTATCAAAATTTTTGCATGTTTAAAAAAAATAATAAAAAACTACGAACTCTATGAGCGAATTAATCTTAAACACAAACAAGCACACCTGCGTTCTAAACACTGCTCGACAGAAGCACAAGACTTTGAAGATGTTTGAGGCGGTAAAACGTAACGGATTCTTTATAATCGTTTCTCTATAGAGCTTGAAACTATTCACACACTGGCATCCCGTGTGGAAGGAGTGAATTGTTTGCTTAGAGATAATAATTATGGGGGACGAAATGGATAAGTGCTGCTCTTGTTTAATTAAATTTTCAGGTTGAGTGTTAAACTCTTGGTTTTGCAGTTAGTTTGTATTGTTTAAATGCTGTGCTTGGTTTTTAGGAAAGAAGAAAAAACTATAAGTCTTGACACCTGGGGTTTGGGAATTAGGGCCTTCCGCATGGCAGATGAGAAACCTACCACTGCCCTGCATTAATAACTAGGTATCGTGATATCATATCAGGTGATCCCTGGGGATTCTCTAATCTCCATACATGGGGAAACACAGGAGTAAGGAATTCCACAGATAACACCAAATATGTTACAATTTCATTGAGTGTTAAATAAATGGCAATGGTATAGAAAATGTTTTGTAATCAATATAAAGTTCAATGTGTTCCTCTGTGTATAGAGACCTCTGGGACTCTCTTCTCTGATATATAACTAACCTGATTAACTGCCTGGATTGTTTACATTGCTGAACTGCGTCTTTTCTCAGATCGTCAGCTGAACGAGTAAGAATCTCTTTACAACCGAGAAAATATCTGATTAATTGCTTATCACCCGAGTTTACCCAGGAGTAAGTGCAAACGCTGTGTAAAACAGAGCCTAAACACAGCCACGTCCACAGCTGAGTTAGCAAACACGCTAACATTAGCATGCTAGCTCATTAGCCGGAGAGCTAGTCTGTTACTGTAATGGCGGCTTGTTAAATCGATTATGTCACTTACCATTTGTCATATTGAGAGTGTTTCTGTTCTCTTCTAAGATAATAAAGTAAATAAAATAAAATAAAATACAGGAGTCGGCTAAGTGGTTTCTATTTTCCACCCATAATAAGCGTCCATTCCAAATCACCAAGAGAAGCGGGGATGACACTTCCGGGAAGAATGGAATTGTGGGAAAAACCGCTCCTCGGGCTGCCCCTCCTCGTCGTCCCGCCTTCTCTTCTTTTTCTTGTTTTAGTTTAATGGCGGTTACTAAACAACGCTTTGGTGTGTTACCGCCACCTACTGATATTGAGAAGAAGGTTTTCTAAAACAGACTAAACGTTAAAAAAAAAAAACGACTTTTTATAGTGTTTGCTGAAAATATTGTGCATTTTTTTCCATTTCCAAGAGAGACTGATATTTATCAAGGGGTGCCTAAACTTTTGCATAAGACTATCTAGATTGCTGCTTTTCCTGTCATTTCCTTGCTGATTTGGTCATCCCTACCTACTAACTATACTTCCTTGAAAAAATCAAAGTATATTACAACCTGTCAGCAGAACCTTTATTTTCACAATGCATTGAACACGTTATCATAAAGCAGTTTATTCAGTATCTCATGGCAGTGCGGACACTATTCCAATCGTCAGTGCAGTGGCTGGCATTGAGCAGACCAGACCAGAAGATACCGTACCAGAAGAGACATTCATTATTCAAAGTTTCACACGTGTCAGTGCGTCCTGCTTCTTTCTTTTGTGATCTAACTAGCTATCCCTTCCATACAGCAACTAACACATGTTTTCTCAGAAACACATCAAGCCAGTCACCATATTCTTCATCCTCATGTAGATATAGGCCAAGAGCTCTAGGTAATGTTCAACTTAAACATCAGGGCGAGAGGAGAAATGTGTTCCCAGTGACTCTAATCACTCTGGACAGGGTGCCAATCCATCGCGGAGCACACACATATACACACTCACAAACTACGGGCAATTTGGGAATGCCTGCTAGCCTAATCTGCATGTCTTTGGAGGAAACCAGTGTATCCAGAGGAAACCCACCAAGCACTCCATCCAAACAGACCCGAGGCAGGAATCAATCCTCAACTCTGCAGTACTTATTATATTTCACATGAACATTAACTGAAGCTCTCCACCTGTCCCTGCATGATTTTACAAACTGTGCTGCTGCCTCGTGACTGCCTGATCAGATAAATGCATGAATGTGCAGAGCTACAGTGTTTCTATTAAAGTGACCAACAAGTGTGGTTGCTCTGTCTCCATCATGTTGTCTTTCCCTGCATTTATCAGTGTTATGTGTGTATCACCATAACAACAGCCATTGCTGAAAGCATTACAAGGCCACAAGTACAACAATCAGCAATTTATATTTGAATTACATAATACTATTATATGGCACTAAAATAATTGCAGCAGGCAGCTGATACCCAACAAAACACAAAGCGTTGTGCTTTCTTATGCTTAATCATGCTTTAAGACCCTGGAAAGACCATAGAGAGCTTTCCTGGCACAAACAAGATCACATACGGTGGAGTCAGCTGTCGTCTGCTTGTTTTTGCAACCCGTGGTTTCAGTGTCTAAGGCGATGTGCCAAGGTCTGTCTTAGTCTGAGCTGTATCTACGCCCTCTGTGTGAGAGCAAACCTAATGTCCAGTGCCTGCATAAAACCTAAATAATAATAATAATAATAATAATAATAATAATAATAATAATAATGATAAATTATTGGTTATTATGTATAGTAATACTGAATTGACTGAATTGTATCTAAAGTTATTTTTAGTATAACAGGATAATCTATTAAAACACAATCAACTTAGACGTTATACAATTTAAAGTACTTATCATTTATATCAATATTGATGTCTGTGAAAGAAATCTGCCCTGTATCATACTATCCATAAATCCTAAAGGGCATTCACCTGCAATCCACCATCTGCTCGGTCTTAAATCTGATCAAGACCCATTTCATGCCCTGCCAGAGGTGCGATTAGATGCTTAATGCTGTCACGCACGTCTGCTGATTAAGATTTTTACTCAAACCCTCCACTGGATTTTTCAGCAGGTGTGTTTGTGTTTGTGAGGGTGTGTGCACTATAGTGCCTGCATGTGCTTGAGAGTAACTCGCTCTTTATTAAAGAAGAGTATGCTGCTTTACTACATACCACAGGTAAGTCTGTTTCTGATTTATTGTCAGCTGCATTATACACTGGGATTCCGTTGGGTGGTTAGAAGAGGGATATGATATGCCTGCTTGGAAGAAATGTAAAACAGAAAAATGTTTTGGGTAATAGAAAGCTAAATTTGCATGTACAGCAGTATAGTTTCTAGTCTGTGTTCATTTAGTTAAATTGCAATGTGTAAAGTGACTAAACAAAATATGCAATCTATCTATCTATGATGACTTAAAGAACCGATGATCATGTTTAGCATGTGGCGAGTACCTGCCTTAGAGCAGATTTGAGTTGAAATTTTACACTGAATTATTCAAGTAAAATTAGCTATGTAATTGTACTTAATGTACTACACTCAAACGTTATTTTTACTTTGCTATATCCATCCACTATGGTATTATTGAAATCATATGCTTTTACTCTTGATCACACACACACATATATATATATATATAGCATAGAATGAAAATCAAGATTTACATTTTATCAGCTGTACAATAAAAAAAAATGCAAGATTGCAGAATGAGATTTGACATTTTTTGGTTTCGTTCCCATGCCCAGGTTTACATTTGGAGTACCTTACACACTAAAGTCTCTCTTCTTTGCCACACAATATATTGTTCTGCTTAACATAGTAAAAATCTTTTTTTTATTACTGACACAGCTTTTCCATTTCCTTATACCTACCGTGGGATCCAAAAGCCAGAAACCACTAATGAAACTTGATTTTGCTTTCTTTTCAAATTTCCCATCACTCTTTTGATTGCACGTTATTCACTGGTGTTGAGACATAAGTCAGTTTTAATGACTCTCAATTATTTTTTTTTAATACTGACAATCAACATCATGAGAATAATCTGTTATATTATACATTGAAATTGCTGTACAAAAATCAATATTTAGTATGAAATCATTTATTCTTGGCTGGGTCCAGAGTCAGAAAGACGTCTGCAGTTCTCTGGTGTCACTCGTTCAATCCATGCCTGCTTGATTGCTTCCTGAAGATCATGTGCAAAAATGTGTCACAGACGTTTTTTAAAGCACTTGGGAATTCCCTAGTTTTAGTCATTTTTGTGCAGACATGGACACCCCAGCTTCAGAAAGTAACAGTCCTGCCACATATTTGTTCCATTCATTAATTAAATCAGATGATTCTAATTAACACAACTCTTTAGCTAGATAGGTGAGAACTAATTAGTGACATCACCTGTTTCGTTCACAGGGAGAACTATAAGACATGGTCAGTGATGGTTTTTAGGATTTCAGAATAACTGGTGTGTCCTGTTGTAATGAAAGTCACCACTCAAACTGGCACGAACTTGATAAATTTGTTAAAAATCTGTTGATCAGTGTTAGAGCAGGCCAGTCAGCGTGGTGCCCAAACAAGTGGTTTAGTGGAAGGGATAAGACTTGAAAAAAAAAAAAAAAAAATCAGGCCTTTGGTACAATACCAGGTCAGTATCTCAATTGTTTTTACATGGTGACCCAAATGACAAATTTTGAAATTTTTCTTTTCTTTCGTTAAAAACCTTTTCAAATATCCAGTTCCTAATTTCTCTTTCAAGATTTGCAGTGAGGGCTCATATTTTGTATATTATAGAAATATTTTTAAAAAATTACATTGACAAGATTTTTTTTTTTTGCTAAATTATTTTATGATCATCTATCATAAAAGTAATATTTTGTCTAATCTCAAGTGTATATTATGTAGGAAATTTTATATATATTAGTCAAGCTTTAAGGATTTGGCCAGGCTGAATTGTATAAAAAATGGTTAAATTCTTAATTCTTGATGGATAACTTCCTCATTCTCCTAAACTAATGTGATCTTTTTACTGTCTCTGCTCACGGTCTGAAGAAGGTTTCACCGAGAAATGTAGAGAGAAATCATCACCCAGGTAGATTTTCAGCTTTAAATTCAAAATTGTATCTCCACTGAAAACTTAAACTAGAACATTAAAAAAAAATGTAATTAAAAAGATATTTGATTTTTTACAATTTTTATGTTACAAAAACTCAGGGTCTGGAAGTGTAGCAGAGCAGACGATGATGGAAATTCATGATCATCTTATTCGGCCCAAGAAGCTACCGAACCCAGTTCAGGAGTCACCGAGCCACCGAGTGCTCCACAGGGAACTTCGGGTCTGCCACAGATGGTGAGCTAATTGTGTTAATATCTGCTAAAATGACCATTCTAAGGTGTCATTTTGGATCTCTACAACAAGAAGGGCTAAGTAAGAAGGTCAGACCAGGTGCTTTGTTTATCCTCCTAAGACCTCAGAACATGTGCTGCGTTACTTATGCAAAGAAACTCTCACATGGATCCCAGGCATGACTTCTGATCTGGGCTGAAGTAATCAACCTGTGAGCCGCTCTACATGTGACTTACATGATTATTTTGTGTGGCAACACTTGTATCATCACATCTACTATAAAATCCCTCTAAAATAAAAATTACATACAGTATGTTTGCATTTGAGGAGCAAAATGTTACATTTTGCACCCCTGCTATAATCCTACAGGGGGTGTGCTCCAAACTATTCCACAAGTAGCTCCCTGGTGATTCCCACATCTAGTATATAATGACTACATTCTAGAAATGTGGGGAAAAAAATATATTTTTTTAATTTTAGAATGTTGTTCACATTCATGCTATGAAAAAAGTAACCACCACGCAGACAGAAATGGAGAAAAACTAAATGTTATAAAATAAACTTTTTTTGGAATCTCAAAAAAAAAAAAAACATGCTACTTGTTTTTTTATGATTTCTTTGACAGTTTGATGGTTATTCTTTTTCTATTAAAAAGGGGGCTATTGCCTGCTGAGAAGTGCGAGTTGCAGAGGGTGATGGAGCAGCGGAGGTTGGAGCAGCAGCAGCGGGAGAGCGAACAGGCTCTGAATCCCCTGACTGATCTGGAGCAGCAGCTGAGCAAGAGACGACAGAGATTACTCACAGTAAGAGGCTTATGAGAGCTTATTGTCGGTCTTCTCCTGTTCCAGTTACTGATCCTTAGTTATAGTAAATATTGGAACAATTTTTTTTTTTTATTTTGGTCATTTGGCTTCAATTCACATTGAATTTGAAATGCGAGAGAAGTCAAGGCTTTCCATTGTAAATCAGGGTGTTTGACAAAAGTATGCTGTTAACCATTTAGCAATTACAGCCATGTTCATAAATACTGTATGCCACACTTTGGGGGGGCTTATAAATAATGGAACAAACTAACCTACTTACAAACATAAGGATTTTCTTTAAGACTTGGATGGAAAATCCTTTGCAGTCAACAACTGCAACATGATCAAATGTTGGGAGTGTTCTCCCTTAAGATGCTTTACCAGGTCTTTACTGCAGCTTGTTTGTGGGTCTTTCTGCTTTCAGTCTCATTTTCAGTAAGTGAATGTAAAACATGCACTGCAGGTGATTGACTTGTTACATCTTATTTCTTTGCCTTGGGTAGCTTTCGCTGTATGTTTTGCTGGTTCCACTGTCCGCTATACACTTGTGCCATAACACTACCTCCAGCATGATTGACGCATGGTGTGGTAAGCTTTAGATCATGAGCTGTTCCTTTCCTTCTCCATACATCTCTCGATCATTCTGGTTAATATTGGTTTCCTAAGGAACTGGGAAGGTCTAATTTGTCCATTCTCAAGTGTTACCAGTGGTTTAAACCTTGTAGTGAAGCACCTGTATTTACTTTATAAAGCTGTCTTGGCTGTACACTTTGACAATAACAGACCAACTTGGCTAGATGACGTGCAGTGGTGTGCTTGACTTGGCTAGATGTGCAATGGTTGATCATGGACAGGATTCTGCAGTCATCAATCACTTTAATCAGTTGTCTCCCTTTGTCTTCCAGGCCTATTGCTGTTGCTGAGCTTCCCAGTTAATTTCTTGTTTATATGACTGTTCCAAACGTTTGTATTGGCAGCTTTCAGTTTTTTTCCTATTTCTGTAATGGGGTTGTCTTCAGCCTAATAATAAGGCCACATATGCCTGAATGATGCCTCTTTTGATCTTCTGTTGAGAGTTGAAGTGAACGGCCACCAAATTAAAAGGTACATTTAGGCATTTGGCAGATGCTCTTATAGCGACTTAAGTGTTTTTTTTGGTCACTGAATGGATCCCTACACAGGTTACTTACTCATTTCAAATTCAATGTGATGGTGTACAGAGGCCTACTTTGTTACTATATTTATGGGCCTGAAAAAGTTTAAAATCAACTGAATAGTTAATACAATTTTACTGAGTACTAAATGTAATTATTTATATATATATAAATTTTTTATACTTTTGTCCGATAACTAAATTTTTGGTTTTGCTTTTTTCCTCAGTATGAACTAGAGGAACAGAAGAGACAAGAGGATCTGCAGAATGTCCCTGAATTTGTGCGTGTAAAGGACAACTTGAGACGCATCCGTGCATCATAAATTCATCCCTAACATTTGGAATACATTTTCAATCACTGTAAATCCAATTAAAGAAAATGTCTTTTTATTGTAATATATAAAGTTAAGTATATAAATTTAACGGCACAGCAGTTAAATTCAACAAAGTGGCAAGTGATATGGAATTTCTTTAAGTTTTATTATAATAAAATAACATGATCAGATGCACTGTGTAACAAACATTTTATAAATAACACAATGGAGAGGTATAATCTGTGGGCTCAGTAGTAACAGTAAACTGATATTTCAAAATTGAAATAAAAAAATTTGACAAGCAAAAAGATATCCAATATACATAATACTGCCTGTTACAGTATTTTAATGCCAAAACTTCTGTCTGTTAGTGTACAAAAAAAACAAACATTAAATCACTTAAGGTAAAGAGCTGGAAAGAGGAAAGCACGTCACCACCAGGTTGAAATATACACTTTTACAAATCCATTTCTGTCTTGATTTTGATGCTTCTCAGAATTCTGACACTTCTGCTGTTCTCATTAGGCTTTATATAAATGTCTTACTCGTGGTATTAGCACAATCCTAATAAATATTAAGTAATATTAAATAAATGTAGCCCCATTATCCATACAATGATTTATGTTCATTCAGTGTTGCCCCTTTCTGAAAATCCAGTCAGCATCCAGGTCCATTATATTCACCCCAAAAGGTAGAGAAGAAGACTGAAATAAACCCATATAAGCTTCTGTCTTGTCAAGCACAGACAAATAAATAACACTCGAAACATGAGACCATCAGGGAAATCAAGGGATACCATCTTTGCGTTGGCAGCACTGTGAAGGTGGAACGTTCCAGTCGTAAATGTACGAGAGACGCAGTTTTACCTCCTCCTTGCACAGCCGCCCGTCTCTCTGCAGCGTCTGGTGCTTCTCGAGCATGTCCTCCAGACTCTGCTTATGCGTGATCAAATACTTATTGCTGCACCCTCTCGACTTGTACTCGGTATCGAAGCGTGGGTCGTGCAGTCGTTTCACGTCGACCGGTGCAAGCCAGGCACCCAGAGAGACGTCCTCGCTCTGCCACGTCTTCAGGTAAGCAGAGTTCAAGTGAACGTAGTGGACCAGGTCTGCGGAGAGCACGTAGCCACCGCCTAAAGCGTACGGTATGTAATAGTCGCATAACTCCCAGGCACTCTCTTTCCACTTCCCAGCTGTTTTTACTCGGCCTCTGCCGGAGAAAAATCCCCAGTAAAAGCGTCTTGGGTCTTTATTTTTGAGCTCGTCTTTGAGCAGATCCAAACGAGCATACGTATCATCGTCGGCCTTCAGGACGAACTTGAAGTCCAGTTTCTGATCGATCCACGAGTAGGCATGGATCAGCTTCAGCGTCAGGTTCTCATAGGAGTCACGGAGTTCAGGTAGAAGCAGAAGATCTCCATGACGTGTCTGCTCCGTCTCCAGATTCCGCATGTCGTCGGACAGCAAGCCCTCGGTGCCAATCGCAAACAAAGCAAGCACATCGGGCTCAGTTTTGGAGAGCCAGGTGCTCCGGATGATGCTGCGGCGCTCTGTGTATTTCGGACCTGTAGTGACGAGGACCACCAGGAAAGCCGAGATCTCCTTGGGGTCAGAAGGTGATGCTGGACGCTCGGCTCGGGGCTGGGCACGCGGTGCGGAGCCAGGCGAGTCAGGAGGTTTCAATGTCTCCGAGGTGCATTTGGCGAGGAAGAGGAGGACGGTTGCGAAGAAGCAGAGGACACCGAGTACCAGAGCAGTCTTGTGGCGACACACGAGGCGGACAAAATTCATGGTGTTACAGCTGGAGGGAAGGAGATAATAATAAAATAAAATCCTCAGTGATTCACCATGTACAGTTAAATGCATGCGGTGTATTACGGTAAATATACGGCACTGTTCTGTACAAGGAATGAGATGATGGGTGAGATAATGGATGAGACAAGACACTGTATCAGTGATGCTGGAAAACAACATTTAAGACAATTAAAGCGCACTGACACTGAGTATACTAACAAAAATAGATTCATTAAACAGTTAAATGTTTCCAAATGGAAATTAAATATAACACAAATACGTGTATTTGCTTTTTACCCGTGGGTTCAGCGCTGCACTGCTCTCTGACGCTTTTATGATTTTCTCTTGTGCATTGTTAGCTGGATGCTAACGACCTAACAAGTCACACAACTAGCATAGCTCGGCCAGGCTAAACAGGACGACGACGCCGACAGCCTTTCTTCCTCGGTGCCCGGTTTAATAAATAATATTGTCACGAATTAGCCCGTATAAATATTACGTTTTTTTTTTTTTTTTTAGCTTGTCATTGTTCCTCTCAGACACTGTGGACGGCGGCACTCTGACAGGAGGATGCTAGCTCTAGGTTAGTGATGACGCAGACAGGAAGCTCTGAACGGCAAAGAGCCTTCTACCTCAGTGCCGATCCACACTAGCACACTAATCAGGATGGACAAGTATACACCGCTATAAGCGCACTACTGTACTACCGTACTGGACAGTATAGAGGACTGAAAATATCCATCCTACCGTAATAATATACGCCGCTATATTTACACTAAAGCATACAACCGCACTGAACAGCATGGAATACTATCAGGCACTAATATTACACCCTATTAAATAGTACGTAAATATTTTTTTGAGGTAAATAAGCTCTCTGTCACATATTACTGTACTTAACAACGCAGTATGGAAAAATACACAACGCAGCAAGCACTACAACACTAGACTGCTAATGAGTGGGGACAAATACACTTCACTGTACCACACGTACACTGGATATTCATTTTTAATTCACAAAACAATTTAAATAAACAACTGGTTTAAGTATTCAATAATAAATGATTAATAAATAATTATTACTTTATTATTATTATTACTTTTCTTGACCTCTGTAACAATAACTCTATTATATGGATCCATGAAGATCCCTTGAGTATGTGATGTGGTATCAAAATGTTTAAAGACTTTCAGAAAGTTTAGTTTTGTAACATGTCGGATGGCAGCACAAAGCAGCACACACAGTCACAGGAAGCACCAACCTTCATAAGTTAGTGTGCCAAAAGACCTTGTCCTGTGTACATCGGGAGCTGTGCAACTGCTATTTCATCATGGAGAGAGCGGATGTGAAATTCTGCATAAAACTAGGCACATCTGGCACAGAGATGATTGACATGATTCTGCCAGTTTACTCCGATTCTGAGTGGCGTGCACGTTTCAAGAGTAAGAACATCAGTGGGAGATGACAAGAGGTCAAGAAGACCTTCAAAGTGACAAAAAAACCCTAAATATGTCACTCATGTGATTTAAACAAGCTACCAAGTTCGTCCCCACGCTGCTAAGCCAGGAGCAGAAGGAACATTGCGTCGAAGTCTGACAAGCACTCCTTTAGCTTGCTGTGGATGACCTGTCCTTTATGTCAAGGATCATTCAATCACCAGTCAAAAAGTCACAGGTTTGGACACAACTTCCTCTTTAATTTCTTTTTTTCTTTCTTTCAACATTGTATAGTAAAACAAGAACATTGACATTGAAATTATGGAAAAATATGTATGGAATTATTTAATAGTCAACAAGAATGTGTTAAATAACCCAGAATATGTTTCATATTTTTGATTCTTCAAAGTAGCAACCTTTTAGTTTGATGAAAGCCTTACACACTGGTATTCTCTCAGTCAGCCTCATGGAGGCTCGAAGGAGTTCCCAGAGGTCCAACTCATCCCAAACCGTCAAGCCAGGTATTCTGATGCAGCACTCGATCACTCTGCTTCTTGGACAAATACCTCTTGCGTAATCTAGAGGTGTGTTTGGGGTCATTGTCCTGTTGGAGACCAAATGTTGCAAAAGAGATGGTTTCTGAGGCTGCTCATTTTAATAAAAAATTATCCTCTGCAGTAAAGGTAGCTCTTGGTCTTCGTTTCCTGGAATGGTCCTCATGAGAGGTAGTTTCAACAGTGTTTAATGGTTTTGTTGACTGTATTTGGGACAAATATGGATTTGTACAGTAGTTGTAGTTGCACTAATAGGGCTATTGATTGTGTACCCTTACTCTGCAGATGACAACTGGACTAAATGGTTTCAAGTGCACACTTGTGAACTGAAAAGCAATTCCAGGTGACTACCTCTTTAATTTGAATGCCAAGCTGTCATCAAAGATTAATGTAACTTTTAGTTGCGTCCAAACTTTTGACTTATTCAATGGGTGTACTTTTTTCTACATTGTAAAACAAGGCTGAAGGCATCAAAAATATGCAAAAATCTAATTTGAACAGGTGATGTTGAGGTGTCTACTACTTATGATCTGTAAAGCTTTTATTTAGGCTATCATCTAAGGTGCTGTTAATTTGTGATTTTCTGGCTGGTAATTCTACATAAACATTTCCTCTGCAGCAGCAGTAAGTTTTAGTCTTGCTTTCCTGAAATGGTTGTTGCTTGCTGCACTTGACAATACTATTCTTGCAAGAAGTGTTACAGAACAGCTGACTTTTGGGTCTTAAAATAACTTGTTGCTTAATTACCTAATGCTACATGTCAATTCATAATTTTAAATCTCCAGTATTTTCATCCTTATTCAACAACAACAACAACAAAAAAAACAATGAATATGTACACACGTGGACAAAATTGTTGGTACCCTTCGGTCAATGAAAGAAAAACTCACAATGGTCACATAAATAACTTTAATCTGACAAAAGTAATAATTTTAAAAAATTCTATGAATGTTAACCAAAGAAAGTCAGGCATTGCTTTTCAACCATGCTTCAACAGAATTATTTAAAAAAATAAACTCGTGGAACAGGCCTGGACAAAAATGATGGTACCCCTAGAAAATACTGAAAATAATGTGACCAAAGGGACATGTTAATTCAAGGTGTGTCCACTAATTAGCATCACAGGTGTCTACAATCTTGTAATCAGTCAGTGGGCCTATATATAGGGCTCCAGGTAGTCACTGTGTTGTTTGGTGACATGGTATGTACCACACTCAACATGGACCAGAGGAAGCGAAGGAAAGAGTTGTCTCAGGAGATTCAAAAGAAAATTATAGACAAGCATGTTAAAGGTAAAGGCTATAAGACCATTTCCAAGCAGCTAGATGTTCCTGTGACTACAGTTGCACATATTATTCAGAAATTTAAGATCCATGGGACTGTAGCCAACCTCCCTGGACGTGGCCGCAGGAGGAAAATTGATGACAAATCAAAGAGACGGATAAACCGAATGGTAACAAAAGAGCCCAGAAAGACTTCTAAAGAGATCCAAGGTGAACTTCATGCTCAAGGAACATCAGTGTCGCACCATCCGTCGTTGTTTGTGCCAAAGTGGACTACATGGGAGACGACCAAGGAGGACACCATTGTTGAAAACAAATCATAAAAAAGCCAGACTGGAATATGCCAAACTACATGTTGACAAGCCACAAAGCTTCTGGGAGAATGTCCTATGGACAGATGAGACAAAAATGGAACTTTTTGCCAAGGCACATCAGCTCTATGTTCACAGACGGAAAAAGAAAAGAACACTGTCCCTACTGTGAAACATGGAGGAGGCTCTGTTATGTTCTGGGGCTGCTTTGCTGCATCTTGCACAGGGTGTCTTGAATCTGTGCAGGGTACAATGAAATCTCAAGACTATCAAGGGATTCTAGAGAGAAATGTGCTGGCCAGTGTCAGAAAGCTGGGTCTCAGTCGCAGGTCATGGGTCTTGCAACAGGACAATGACCCAAAACACACAGCTAAAAACACCCAAGAATGGCTAAGAGAAAAACATTGGACTATTCTAAAGTGGCCTTCTATGAGCCCTAACCTCAATCCTATTGAGCATCTTTGGAAGGAGCTGAAACATGCCGTCTGGAAAAGGCACCCTTCAAACCGGAAACAACTGGAGCAGCTTGCTCATGAGGAGTGGGCCAAAATACCTGCAGAGAGGTGCAGAAGTCTCATTGACAGTTACAGGAATCGTTTGATTGCAGTGATTGCCTCAAAAGGTTGTGCAACAAACTATTAAGTTAGGGGTACCATAATTTTTGTCCAGGCCTGTTCCATGAGTTTATTTTTTTTTATAATTCCGTTGAAGCATGGTTGAAAAGCAATGTCTGACTTTCATTGGTTAACATTCATAGAATTCTTATTTATTATTACTTTTGTCAGATTAAAGTTATTTCTGTGACCATTGAGAGTTTTTCTTTCATTGACCGAAGGGTACCAACAATTTTGTCCACGTGTGCATGTATGGCAGAATGGTGGCTCAGTGGTTAACAGAGCAAACTGAACAAAGATTAACAAACACGTGGTTTTCAAAGCACACAGGATGACCAAGATTGAATTGTGTTGTTTATTTGATGTTATCACAGCGGAGGCTTTCGGACATGTTCAGAATCTGACATTACAAAATGCACACAGTATTCATGTCTTGAAAATGTACTCTTGACTTTAAAAATCAACTGCCTAACATGGAGAGAAAGTAAGTCAAGGCACATTGTCTTACAGAGAGCAGAACAAGAAAGACCATAAAGTTCAGACAGTGTTCTATTGAGCAGAAGATCAGCGCGCTGAACCAGTGCTTGGTCACCAAATGTCATTAACCTCTCTCATCACAGAATGCAGGCTTACTTTTTTTTAGGTGACATTAAAAACATGCTCAAAAGCTCACTAACATTGTGCTCTGGACTACGACAGGTCATATTTTTTGGTGTTCGACATTTCATTCTGCAAAGCAGAGTCTCCTCTTAACAGCATAACACAAAGTCTTAACAGCACATCAATTCAGCAAACGAATCAACATGTTTTCCTGAAGGGAAATTTGTCAGTACATTTTCATTGGCTTTGACATGATCACAGTTCTAAAGCTCCCTCCAACTCGAGAGGAATTAATGGACTTCAACAAGATAAAAACGACTCTAGACAAAACCAGGAAATCGTTCGAAATCTATCATTTTACGTTCAGCACAACATATGTCCTACAGATCTACCTTGCCTTGGGATTAACTAACACTTAAGTCTGAATTTAAATATTGGAGCCGCAACGACACCATACACAATCAGCATCTTTTTCTTTTTTTTCTTCTTTTTTTTCACTCCCAATTCTTTTCAGTCATTTCAGTACACAGCTTTCACTAAAGTAAAACACAAACACAATGAGAACATAACTTAAAATTATATAAAAGAGGGCCTAAACAGAACACAAAACATTAAAACAAGTCTAAACGGGGTGAAAGTGGGTTACAAGGTTAGTGTGGAACTTTTAGTAGTAGATAGAGAACAGCAGGAATCATGCTGTACCTGACTCCTGTTTCTCTTTGAGTCAGCATCTTTAATAGTGTTCCTCTATTGCTAATGAAGGTCATTTGAACACATTTAATTCTGTGCTAAGAAAATAAACTTAACCCTAACTGATAGCAGGACTTTGTAAGAAGGATACAAACTGAGACCTGTAAAATAGAGTATTTCTAAATATCAACCTTAAAAAAAAATCTCTAAAATAGTTCAATTAAATAGGTAATAGCAATTATGGTTGCAGCAGTTTCAACGGCGAGGGGAAAGTCTGAGGAGGTTTTCATTGATACCTCAAGAGGTTTTCCACGGCAGGTCTCAGATGTACGGGTACTGAGAAACTATACCGGGACTGATTTGATAGCCGCTATAAGTTCCGCTTCCTCTAGTCGTGCTGGTGTTTGGGCCCACATACGGGTGGGATGGAAAATGTTGCTGGTAGTGGGCAGGCAAACCATGGACGACGCCATTCACTGGCTCTTTGGGGATCAGACCGGGTGCGTAGGGACCGGCCGGCGAGCGGACGGAAGGAGACGAGCCGTGGACGAGGAGCTGCTCCATGGCACGAGGGGCAGAGCTGGGGTATGGGTAAAGGCTAGGAGCACTGGTGAAGGACACTGCCTCCTGGAGGCGGTACTGAGAGGAGGATGGTGGGTATGTCTGTTGGCGCCGCAGTGATGAGCCACTAGTGGAGTCTTGAGATGATGATACTGTGGTCTGTGAAGGGGGGGGGGGGGTGGGATGGGTTGGGAGAAGAAGATGATTACATGAAGGTTTTTCTCTAACGTCCACGGTGCAGTCTTTATGGCTTTTTTTTTTTTTTTTTTACTCATGCCTACTCAACAAGCAAACTTTTTAAGATGCCCACATATGGAGATGGTTCTCACCTGGCTGAGGTTGAGTGGTTGGGATCTACTGGGCTCTTGCTGATTAACGCTCTCTCCTGAGCTGCAGGGCTGATGTGTGGCCACCCTCTTCGGTTTAATGTATGAATTCGGTGGCACTCCTTTTATAGGGCACATAAAAATATACATTTAAAATCCTAAAAAAATATTTAGAACAAAGCCATCTTCTTCAACTATGTTGTGAACATGTCTCAGAAAAGAGATCAAACTTAACACTGACCTGGAGCTGCTTTGGTAGATAAGATTTCACTGGGCTGCATTTTCACTGACGGAACAACAATCGCTAAAGACTTTGCCAGACGTGAGGACTGAACTCCCACAGTGCCGTTCCGGGGAAGAGGGGTCAGAGGGCTGGCGGTGGAGGAATCAGAGTCCAGCACCGTCACACAGCTGATGACGTTGGTTCTCTGACTGGGTCCACAGCTATGAGGAGAAAAGCAGCATTTAATAAGGAATAAGAAAACAGAAAACAAAGACCTGCCCTTAATCTTTAGTAGTTTCAAAAGAATGCTAACAAAACACTCTTATTTTTGCCTGATGCTACATTCTTTAAATCGTATTATTACAGATTAATGTTTAAAGCAAACTCAAAACCTCCCAAGCAAACATAAAAGTGACCTCACTAACCTGGCAGGATGAAACTTCCTCTCGTCCTCCTCATCCGAGTCACTGTGAATGGTAATGACACTGACTGCTGGGCTCGGTGTGTCAGAGATGATAATTGGCTGGGAGAGGGCAGCGCGGTACGAAGAACAGCTGCAGTGAACGAAGAAAATGTAACGGTTTAGTGTTTTGTTCAGGTTTAATTACTAATTGCTTATTTACACATCCAAAACTCATAAACCATGTATTATTTCACAGAGATTTGTTTAATGTTTAAATGTGTACCTGTTACTGGTGTCTCCACCTCGAGCCCTGTTCCTCTTGCTCTGCGAGGGCCGAGTGGCACTGGACACTCCACAGCCGAGGGACTGAGCAGAGTCCAGTATGCGAGGATTCTGCTGGAGAACTGTACCATGAGATGCCCTGGGAAGGACAATTAAATTAGTGCATTAAAGGGGGCGCTATAGAGCCGATCATGGAGTAGGACGTGTTTTGTCAGGCTCTCGCTGAATAATAACACTATGTTAAAATCCTTTTTTTTTAAATTTTCTAGTTTATTTCACTAACTGGTCGGTAATACGCAACCATAACTTGGTGACAAGTTTAGTAGTTGTTTTGGTGTCAGATATGGCTGCGAGCTTGAGAAAATACAAATTCAGTGGCTCATCCAGCACTAGGCCCAGCACATCCTCGGCCCTCAGCCCCATTAGCGAGCCGAGCTCAAGCCGCGCCGCTACTTCATCTCCCTCAAAATCAGAAAAAATGGACGTCGAAGACCTCAAATCCCAAATTCTCTTATCCCTCAAGAGTGACATTTTAACAGTAATTAAAGAAGAATTGAGGAGTGCACTGACCGAAGAACTGAACTCCATTAAGGGTGAGTTACAGACGCTCAAGGCCGAAAATCACCAGTTGCGTCACGACAACTCGCGCAGAAATGGACCAGATTAAGGCTTCTGTAAGGGACATGGAGGGCGGACTGTCTACATGGTCGGATGAAGTGGTTTCAATGCAAACTACAATAACGAGCCTGCAGGCAGAAATAACTGAACTGAAAGCAAGGTATGATGACATGGAAGGGAAAATGCGGCGATGTAACATTCGAATCCTGGGTGTTCCGGAGGAACCAGGGTCAAGCTCCACCGCGTCCGTCTCTAAACTACTGACCGAAGTTCTGCAGATGGACAAGGACCTCCTTATTGACCATTCGTACAGAAGTTCCGGACCCAAGACGCAAGGAGGGAAACCGCGCACCATTGTCGCCAAGCTACACTACCATCAGGACTGTGTGGAGGTGCTGCGCCGAGCCCGGTCCCGAGGTCCACTTCGCTTTAACGGGGAGCAAATACCCATATTTCCAAATTACACTCCGAGTGTGGCCAAGGCTCGTGCGGCATTTACTGAAGTTAGAGAAAACTTACGAGGACAGGACAGTGTGCGCTTCGGCATTTTGTATCCTGCGCGACTCCGTATCACCTATAAGGGCGAGGACAAGATGTTCACAGATCCGGATAAAGCCATGCATTATGTTAAGCATAGTGTTATTACTCCTGCAGAAGCCAGACCTTAACTACTGAAGGATGTTCACATTTCTTATCGTTGGCACATGGACGGTAAACACAGTACTGACCGGGGAAAGCCATAGTGGTATATTAACAAGTTAGTGTAGTTATGTTGGAGTTCCTGTTTTAGTCTCAGTACAAAGTTATTTTTAATTAACACTTCATAACCATAATAAGGATGATGTTGACTAGTTAATGTTTAGACCTGTTTATATATTGTATTGTTCCAAGCTTATAAGTTGGTTTAGTGAGAGCCTGATTTTGGCTCAGTAGGATCCAGATAAGCACAGTGTGTGGATATGTTCGTGTGGGTTGGGTTAATCATCCGGTTTTAATGGGTGATTGGGTTAGGGTTCAGGCCAGTCAGCAGTACTTTTTTAAAATCTCTTTCTCTCTCTCTCTTTTCTGCTTTTTAATTGCTCTCTTTTTTCATGGCTCTACTTTATTCTTTGTAAATCTGCAGCTTCACTATTGCTATTAACTTCTCATGACAAAAATAGGTGTTTCTTCTAGACAGGCTAATGGATGTTTGATCAATTTTGTTAGTTGGAACGTTAAATCTCTTGACCATCCTGTAAAGAGGAAAAAAGTCCTTATTCATTTGCAACATCTCAAAGCTGATATTGTATGTATATACATGTATATAGGGGGGCTGCTATTCTGATTAATAAAAACTTACCATTTGTAGCAACTACTGTAAATGCAGATACTGCTGGCCGTTATATTATCGTAGTTGGGCAAGTATACGGGCTTCCACTTATTCTGGCTAAGGTTTTTTTGCTAACTTTCTGTCTCGGATTCCAAATATGACGACCCACCACCTTATCATAGGAGGTGATATAAATTGCGTTCTTTCTACTGTTTTAGATCGCAGTCTGCCTAAAAAAAACGCCCAAATCCAAATCAGCAAAAGTTTTACAGAGTTTCCTGGAGGCCTATGGATTGACAGATGTTTGGCGTTTCCGTAATCCTACTACAAGAAAATACTCATTTTATTCTCCAGTACATAATACTTTTTCACGCATAGATTATTTTCTTGTAGATAAAAGACTTTGTCCTCTTGTAACAGATTCAGATTATAAAGCCATAGTGATATCAGACCACTCTCCACTGACTCTGTCAATCCATATACCCACTGCAGGACCTAACTATCGTCCTTGGAGATTTAATTCCTCGCTTCTTTCAGATGAGAAATTTGTGAGCTTTATGAGTTCAGAGATAGAGTTCTTTTTAAATGTCAACCAAACTCCAGGTATGTCATCCTCAACATTTTGGGAATCCTTAAAGGCATATCTAAGGGGGCAGATTATTTCATTTTGTGCAAAACAAAATAAAGAGACCAGGGAAAAATTTACAAAATTAGCAGATAAGATAAAGGAATTGGATTCAATATGCAGTGTGTCACCTAGGGTCACCTTTTCCTCTGGATCATTACCTTCAACTATGCGGCAAGCAGTTATCTCCTTAATTTTAAAGAAAGAAAAGAACCCTCTTGACTGTAGTTTATATCGTCCAATTTCATTGTTGAATACAGATACGAAAATCTTAGCAAAAGTTTTGGCCCGCCGTCTGGAGAAAGTAATGCATTGTGTTATTTCACCTGATCAAACAGGCTTTATAAAGAACAGATACTCTTTTTTTAATATTAGGCGACTGTTGAATGTTATCTACAACCCATCTCTATCTGACAATTTGGAAACAATTATTTCCCTCGACGCAGAAAAAGCATTTGATCGAGTGAATTGGGATTTTCTTTTTTATACGCTTGGTAAATTTGGTTTCGGCCCTAAATTTATATCATGGATAAAAGTGCTATACTCATCCCCACTGGCTGCTGTTCGGACAAATAACTTATCCCCTTTCTTTAAGCTTCAGCGTGGTACGAGACAGGGGTACCCTTTGTCACCTCTTCTCTTTGCTGTGGCTATTGAACCATTGGGTATCGCATTAAGGGAAAATGCCAATATTAAAGGTATCTCCCGTGGGGGGGGGTGGAACACAAAGTTTCCCTGTAAGCTGATGACATGCTGCTTTTCATGTCCGATCCTCATCACAGCCTACCAAAACTTGTGGATTTACTGAAAGACTTTGGTGAAATATCTGGCTATAAGGTTAATCTACAAAAAAGTGAAATGATGCCAATTAAAAACGATATAGCACAGTTTCCTGATTCGATCCCCTTTAAGATTAGTCCCAGAAAAATCAAATATCTAGGGATTTGGATAACACATAACCATGCAGATCTGTATAAGGCGAATTATCAGCTTCTACTTTCCAAAACAAAATTAGATCTCGAAAGATGGGGCCTGCTACCTCTCTCTTTGGGCGGAAGAATAAACACAGTTAAAATGAATCTGTTTCCAAAATTCCTTTACCTTCCTTAAGTAGTCAGATTTCTACTTTTATTTGGAATGAAAAACAACCACGTATTAAACAAAGTATCCTACAGAGGCCCCGTGAATTAGGAGGAATGGCACTTCCAAACTTTAGTCAACCCCCCGTCTGGGTAGCTATAGAGGAAGCATCCATGGGATCAATATCTCTCTCATCATTATTATGTGCTAAATTTCCACAAAAACAACCCACATCTTTTACCTCAAACCCACTGATTATACACGCCGTTAAAATTTGGAATCAGTTTCGGCGTCATTTTAAGCTTACAGATCTATCTTTGATAGCACCACTGAATGGGCACTGCATGTTTGCTCCTTCTTATACAGATAATGCTTTTGGGGTTTGGTTTGAGTGTGGCGTTGTGTCATTATACAATCTTTACATTGATAATATCTTTGGCTCATTTGAACAACTTATACAAACGTTTAACATTCCCAGGACACTTTTTTTTTTTTAGATATCTACAGCTGAGGAATTTCATTTCCTGTAATTCTGAGTCTTTCCCTTTGTCTTCTTCTCCATCCCTTTTAGATTCTGTTTTTAGCTGTAAACCAGATGCCAAACAGATGATTAGTGCTGTATACAAATTATTAAACACAAGTAACTCAGCCACATTAGATCTACTTAAAGACAAATGGGAAAATGATTTACAAGAACAAATCTCAGATAAACTGTGGCAAAAGATAATACATAGAATTTACTCATCATCAGTCTGCCTCAAACATAGAGTTATTCAGTTTAAAATTGTTCACCTGCTTCACTGGTCCAAGGTTAAACTGGCAAAGATTAGAGAGGATTTTGATCCCACGTGTGACTGATGTAAGCAGGAACCAGCTACACTACTGCATATGTTCTGGACATGCCCAAAGCTAAACAATTTTTGGAGTTTTATTTTTGATACCTTGTCAAAAATATGCCAGATACCATTAGAACCATCCCCATTTATTGCACTATTTGTTGTTGACCCAAGTGGTGCTCGTCTGAATGACGCCAAGGCCAATGTGATCGCCTTTAGCTCCCTTCTCGCTAGGAGACTGATCCTGGCTAAGTGGAAGGAGTCGTCACCACCAGTGGGCGCTCATTGGATTAAAGAGGTCTTGTATTTTCTTCACCTAGACAAGATTCGCTATTCTATAAGGGGATCGACTCAGGAATTTTATGATGTCTGGCAACCATTTATAAGCCATTTTGAAAATATAGATGCAGAGCAACTGGATCTGTAATAAAAAGATTTCTTTTTTAATCTCTGTTTCTAATACTTCCTTCAGTACATTTTCTGTTTGATGTGTAATTTATTTAATTTTCTTTCTTTTTCTTCCTTTTTTCTTTCTGCTGACTGGCTGGTTTTTTTTTCTTCTTCTTCTTTTTTTCTTTAGTTTAGATTTTTGTTGGTTGATTGTTGTTTTTATTGTGGGGTGGGGGGAGGGGTATGGGTAGAAAAAAAATAGTGTACAATGTATGCATGTATATGTAACTTGTTTATATTTCCAATAAAAAAAGACTTTGATCAAAAAAAAAAATTAGTGCATTAAATACAGACCATGAAATAAGGATTTAAATAAGTATTCAATTTACTGAAGAGGTGTGGGGGACTACCATTCAAAGTCCTATGAGAATAAACCACCTAATAAAATATGATCCACATTCGTACAAGTTCATTCATTAAAATACAGAACTGTAGCCTCTCCGGTACACGGTTATACACTCCGGTACCACAAATATATTCTATGCTGCTTTAACCACCTTTTCAGGTTACACTGTGCCTACCTCCAGGATGGTGTCTGCTTGGCCGAGCTTTCTGAGAAAATGGTCTTCAGCGGTGAATCAGTGAGGGCTGATGTCGTGCCTGCCCCGTGAAGGGCCATGCCTGGAACCTGCTGCCAGGCAGAGGGCAAGAGGATCTGCTGTGTCCCTGTCTGCCAAGCCTGCTATGAGGACACACACAAGCTCGAGGTTTTATAAAGTAATCTACATATTATATTGCTTCACAGAATGTAATGTGTCATCTTTTTAAAGTAACCCTGAATATGGTTGCCAAGTCAAAAAGAATTATTCATGTGGACCATTAGGAGCTGAAACAAAGCGTGTGTAAACACCAACTACAAAAAAAAAAAATCTAAATATGATGAGAGAAACCCGTGCAACATTGCTAGCATAATCCTATAATGTTTTTTTTAAAAATGTTTCATTAGTGCTTTAAAATGACAAAATCAGGGGTACTTTAATACTTTTCATGTACACTTCTGAAAACAATGATGTATATATGTTAGTTTTTTTTTTTTTAAAGCCTGTACATGTACTTATATTTAATAACACATGAGCATGGCATGACGTTACAGTCCTTTCACCAGCATGCAGATGGAATGCAGGTAACTTGAGCGTGACTACACACATTAAAGCACAGCCCAAACTCAACGATCCATCAAGTCCGGTGTGCTTCAGTCTTTTACAAAAACAGTCCAGAGCTTTTTTTTTGCGAAAGCACAGGCTTACTTTCATCACATTATGAAGCCAAGACCAGCACGCCGTGCAACAACCTTTCACAAGCGTTTAAATGAAGAAAGAAGGATGAAGGGCAGGACAAAAAAAATGTAAAACAGGCAGTCGAAGCCCAGTGACCTGTTGGAGGAGCACTAGCTGTAAAACAGATTAGAATATGAATAAAAACAAAAAGACGTCTTTGCATAGAGAGCATTCGGGTCATAAACAAAAAAGAGCCATGACTTTGATGTCAGAGACAAAGGAAGTCCTGTGGAACAACAAGGCTATGAGGAAGAATGTGGACATTTTTTTTTTTGCTGTGGACAAGGTGACCTTCCTTCCCTGAAAGAAGACAAGAACAGGAGGTGGGGGAAGGGGGAACACCATGACATGAAGCTGCAAGCAGCAAAAACGGGCGAGTCAGCACATGCGTCCCATGCCTGGAGCAGACCTGCGCTGAGAGAGAATGGAGGAGAGAAGAAAGAAGGAGAATCTAAGAGAGAAATGGAAGACGAGCTGAAAATAGGAAAGAGACTATAAGAAGGACAGATAGGAGGCGGGAAAAAGAAAAAGAATGATCTCAACCACCCTACAAAGACAAAATACATAAACAACACTGAACATTATAAAATGTACTCAGTGTTGAGATAAATCTGAAGCAATTTTTCTCTTTGGTCATTTTGCCTTTATTTATTTTTTTGGTATATTTTGCCTGTAATTTGCCTTTATACTGCAGAATAGAAAAAATAAAGACAAAAGCATGAAGGATTCCAAGAGCAAGGGAAAGAAAGCGGGGTGTGAAAGATGATCATGTTAGTGGTGGAGTCCTGGGTGGGTCTCTCTTTACCAGCACGGTGGCTGTCTGCTCCAGAAGGGAAGGCCTTCCTGCCCCGCAGCTCAGCGCCAGGGGCAATGGGTACTGAGCGGCCATGGGCAAGCCAGCTGCCTGCGGATGCAAAGTAGCCACCATCAGCGGCGTACAGGAGCCCTGTGGATGAGGTTTTTGCCAAAAAGTCGGGCAAAAATGCAAGGGAAGATAAAGGGAGAAAATAAATAAATAAATAAAGAATACATGGTTGTGTTATCACTTGGATGTTGTAAAGATGTGCAAGGCCTCCTGCTTCCTCTCCCTGCTAACTCCATTCATGATTAAATGAGAGAAGATCAGTAATTTTGCAGGCAGACAGTGACAGAGAGACACACACACAGTTTTACCTGGGCGAGCATGCCTGGCTGAATCTGCAGAGACTGTGTGTTCTGGCTCTGCTGGACCACAGGAACACCGGTCTCCATCCTGACAGGGTAACTGGAGGTCTTACTGGAAGATGAAAGACCTATAAAGGAGAAAAAGGGAGATGGGGAGATAAATATCAGCACAATGGATGAATTTAAAAAATATATTCCATAATATCAATAATATGCATAAACCTTGCAAGTTGAGTTTAAAGGAAAAGAGCAGAACTACAAAACCTGGGGGCAGGGCTAATTTCTGGGCCCAAAAAGTAATTAATGAAAACCCTAGCTAAATTTTCTTCAAGGCAATAATATAAATCACAGAAATTTAGCTGTCTTAGGTGAACTGATTTCAGCTTTAAGACAAAACAAGTATTCTATTGTACAGTATAGGTTATCAGTTAATATCCTACATACTATTTTATGGATGTGACATTCCACTTAAACAACATGGGGAAAAAAAAATATACATGATGTACAATGGAAAGCCTTTTACCTTGTATAGTAGTGGGTGGGCAAACAATGAGGGTCTGCTGGAACGGCTCGCTTTGGCCACACAACTGAGGTGGGCGGCTCTGAAGGGGCAGGCTGGATTGGGTCAGACCCGGGATGTTTATGGTGGCCTGTTGATAAAGAGCTGGCTGGTAATTGAGGAGAGGCACTGCTCCTGCAGCTGAGGGAACCTGAGAACATGAGCGCACACACAAAAGAATTCCAATGAGGAGTGTCTTGAAAGTCCACCAACAGTATAAAGAGAACAAGCCTTTGCACTCAAACCCCAAATGGGGAGAACAGTTCTCAATCGTTTCTTATCTAATCTCTAAACTGTCAAGATGATTAAATACAAGACCAAAGCCCGTATTTAGAATCCTCGGAGTAGGTCTACATTTTTGCTTAAGCATGTTCTCGGGTCTATGGCTCAATGTACACATAGGGATGTTAGGAAAACAACACAAAGTGAGGACATTCTGTACATTGAGAATCTAATGATGAGCCAGTTAATAGAGGAACAAAAAACACTTGAGTCAGAGAAATTGATTAGTAAATGCAACACAGTTGCATTTAATGTTGTGGTGTGCACCCAAACTAAGTTAATTACCTTATACAAAGGCGTATTCTCATTAATACAAAAATGTGATTTACTTTGCAGTAGAAACTACACTTGAAGCTGCTGTTGAGCACAACCTGGCCGAAAATAAAATTTCATATTAATACTAATTTGATCTGCCTTATCTGTGACTACACCGCACAATGTGGTGATCAGGTAATGTATGAAAAGAACCACTAGAATATGTCTGTGCCATCAGGGAATAGAGGTCATTCCCTGGTCTTTCAGTACATACAGGTCATCAGCTGACTTCATTTTATTGCCACAATGTTGCTGAGCCTAGACCTGACCAACTGAAGCAACACCAGATAATTACACTGCCTCCTGAGGCTTGTACAGTGGCCACTTTGCATGCTTGGTGAATCGCTTCAAGCACTTTCCCTTCTTACCCTGATGCACCCATTGCTCCCATCTGGGTACGTCAGACTACATGACCTTCTTACATTTGTTCCAATGTGCTTTATTCTACCTAACAAATTGAAGTCTTTTGTTCTGATTAGTTTCACTAACAAGCGGTGTAACTGTTTATCCAGAATCCTGAGAATTCTTGTCACACTATGCATGTATTAAAACAGCTGAGATTTCTACTGTAGATTTTTACAATGCAACTTCACCAAGAGTTTAAGTGATCTGCATTCATGCCTCCCCTCCAACCTTATTACTTCCACAAAACTACCTTTCCAAATCATAATCATGTGTTGGACAGTTCTCTACTAAATTTCAGTATTTTATTTACCAGTGCCATGAAGTTATAGAGAAGAAATTACTCATGGAGATCCACAATCTAGCAGAACAGAAGTCGTCCATTCTATTTTATCGATCCATGTTAATTTTAACACTTTTGTTTTTGGTGACCATGAAAAAGATCTAACAGTAGGAAGTCAATGCACTGAGGATAACCTCTCATTAACTTTGAGTGATAGTTTAAAAATACATCCACAAGTCAAGGATTGTTGACACTAAACGACACACACGTGTTTTGTCCAAGCTCAGCAGCTGAGCCATACCTGGTTGTTCTGGTTCAGCTGACTGCTGAAGGTCACAGTCAGGTTGCCCGCAGCACCTGGGACAGTATTAGCAGCGAAGAGAGCTTTCCCATTGTCGTAACTGCTGTTCCTCCTCTTACATAGCTCCATGTTTTGAAAGCATGACTTCACACTGAAAATATAAGTAATAAACCTTTGGTATATACATAGATATACATTATCATCATCATCATACATGTATGCAGGCACATACAACAGTCTCTAGCATAAGCCATTGCACAGTGTGTCCTTACTGAGAGCTGTGAGGAAAGTCCAGCAGATGGCTCATAGTGACAAAAGGATGCGCCAGGGTCTTGCTGGGAGTGATTCTTTTATCAGCGTCGAGCCGCAGCATGCGTTTCAACAGGTCGATAAACTCCCGCCGGTCAGCCTTCTCTGCCAGCATGTCAGTACCCTCCAGGTGAGAGGACAAATTGACCTGGAATGTGATCGGTATCAGGGCAAAGGTCATGGAAAGGGAATTTCAAGCAGGGAGATCTGTCTAAAACGCAGATCAAGTACTCTGTAGTGTTTTTATTTATTTATTTTTTAATACCTGCATCATGTCATCCAGGCAATTAAAGATGTACTTTCGTGCTTCTTTGGACTTAATACCCATTTCTGCCTCATGCTCTGCTGGGGTCTGTGAAGGAAAAATAAATAGACAAACTCTTGTCATATCAATAATGAGAAAAGGATTTAAAAAAAAAAAAAAATTATATATATAAAAAAAAAAAAAACACAAACAGCCTACCTTCAGCCTCCACAGTGGATAACTGGAGTCGGGACCTCTATGGAAAAAACGGCTGGTCTTTGTGCCAGCGCTCAGAAGATACTCTGCTGGCAAACCCTGAGTCTGAGAAATGTAGCGAATCTGCAAGGAGGGGGGGAGGGGGCAAATAAACTTTTATTGTTTATATTTTACTGTGCATATTTAAAAAATTATTTTGAAAAAGATTATCGTACCTGGTCGTACTCAGACGCTCCAGGATACAGGGGCCACCCGAGGAAAAGCTCAGCGATCACGCAACCCAGAGACCACATGTCAATAGCTTCACAGAAGGGCAGACCAAGGATGATCTCAGGTGCTCTAAAAACAAGATATAATAAATACAAAAAATCAATATTACAATATATATAATACAAAATATAATAAACAATTATTCAAAAGAGTTCTCTTGAGAAAAAGTGAAATTTTATAACCTTGAAAAAACTAACCTGAAGAGGGTGTCGTATCAATGTAGTTTATGTCTTTATAGAATCACTACCTCAATCAATGGAAACTATAAAGGCAAAAACACCTAAACACTTCTGGACCCACACACACCTGTAGTAGCGAGACTGCAGGTAGGTTGAGCACACGGCTTTAGAGACGTGGCTGGCTGAGCCGAAGTCGATCACCTTCACCCTGTACGGCTGCCTGGTTGGGTCCACCAACATAATGTTCTCGGGTTTCAGGTCGGCGTGGATCAGACCCAGACTCTTGAGCTTCATGAGTGCTGTGGCTACCTGCTGCAGGATGGGCCGGATGTGACGCAGAGGCAGTGGGCTGAACTTGCTGTGCTTCAGGAAGTCGTAGAGGTTCTGCTCCAGCATCTCAAACACCAAGCATGTGTGACCTTTGTGTTGAAAACACTCGTAAGAGCGCACAAAGTTGTACTCGTCTGCATTCTCTGCGCTCAGCCTGTTCAGGATGCTCACCTGAGAGGCAGGAGGATTAACAAAGAGAAGAACTTATGTTAGCAGCTGTGACTGCAGTACCAATGCTGGTGAAATTGTTAAAACACAGAACTATTATTAAATGTTATGTTTAACCATGTCTGCAGCAGACACGTTAACGTTTTATATGCCTTACTAACCTCTATCTGCCCTTGACGTGCGTATGAAGGATGGTTCTTTAGGATTTTAATCGCCACAATTTCATTGGTGCCCCTTTTCCAGCACTTGGCCACCTGTCCAAATGTGCCCCGTCCGAGGAACTCCAACACTTCATAACTGCTAGACACTGAGCATAGAATCTCATGCTGTACCAGCTGGTAGTCTCCTTCACAGTTTGAGCTGCTGCTCTTGGTGGTTGTTGCAGAATTGGCGATGGACTGGGCTGTGGTGCCAACAGCAGCAGTGCGTGCGGAGAAAGCAGGTGCTGACAGCTCCTCGAGGATCTGGACGCTCCCGCTGCCACTGTCAACACCTGTTGACCTTTCCGCCTCCTCGATCTTCCTCTTCACACCGTACCTCTGTCCACGGGTGGCGTGGAGGTCCGAGGCCTGGGTGGTGTGGGATGCCCGGCAAGCCTGAGCATGGCTGCCGGTGCTGTCGGCGGCTCGAACTACGACTTGGCAACGAGAGGCAGGTGGAAAGACCAGGCCCGAGGTGCTGAAGGGGAGAGCAGGAGCCGGGTTGAAGGCGTAGGAGCCGTAGGCTTCTGCATCCCATGCGCAGCTCTCCACCTTCATCTTCTTCACCCGGCAGAAGGCACTGGAAGACACGGACGGGGGGGAGAAGACTTGCAGCTGCGACGCCATGCCTGGAAAAGGGGGCTGATTTTTATTTATGCGTCTACAAATCTTCAACACATAACGCAATTGTGTGGAATAGAGGGCAGTGTCAACATGTACCAAACTCGAAAAGAAAGGCTTTTGTTTCACTGGAGCAGGGAGAATGAATTGACGAAATGAAATAAATACAATAAATTTGTTTGCTAATATTGTACTTCAGAGGCTCCCAGTTTTCTGGGTTCCAGGTGTACTTCATAGGCTGCAGATTTCAGGCTCTTAACTAGTCTAACATACCAACTTCAACTAAAAAAAGGACTGAAGTATCTGATTAGTTGAATCTGTGGTAAACACAAACAAAGTCAATATTCCAGGACCAGGAATGGGAAAAAGAGCTTTACTAGATTATTTTGTGGCACTGAACTGTCTTCCAATTTTCATGCACATTATGAGATCTTTATCACAAATTTTCACTTTTAACCTCTTGAAATTAATCCCATCCATGATTTTGAAGCTGTGACTTATAATTTCATGCACAGTCATGTCATGCCTTTTCTTCCAAATGAAAAGCCATTCAAATCATTCCGGTTTTGTTTTCGCACTAGTTCTGTCCTGGTTTGAATGTCGTTCGCCCTAACCTCGACACCACCTGACTGACACACTTCTCTAATCCTTCGACCAGCATTTGCACAATGCATATCAAACAATGAAGCTCCTTTTGCAACCCTGTGTGAGGTCATGCTTACCCACAAACCCCGAGTCTGCATATTGATGCAAATACATTTCCAAATCTATGAACCATTAACTTATTAGATACAGGGGAGGGAAAAAAATGGCGAGTTGAACACAATAACACATTTTACTGTATTGTAATATTTGCAGCATAATTGTACTGTTGAGTATCTTTCATCATGCATTTCTCTCATTGCATACTTACATACATCTAAATCTCGAAGAGGAAAAGTTTTCCTTACTTCAACACATCATCTTGCATAACACACTGCTGAGGAAATACTGCACGCATGAAACCCAGGCAGTTTCATCTGATATCAACTATATTGCACGTCTTTCGGTTTAACTTTACGGGTTAGGGTTTACAGTAGCTCTTAAACGACTCCACCCGTTTTCCTCACTATAGAAGTGGACTATCTGCCCCCATCCACGTCCACCAACAACACTGCAACAACAAGCCAGAACTCACATAACACCAGTGTAACACTGCCTCATCCAAAATTCAATCGCTGTAAGAAATAAAGTCCACTGTATACATAGATATTAAGAGAGGGGGAGAGCGAGATAGTAACATTTTGTGTGCCGTGTAATGTATTTACATAAGGCACAGGGAGCCATTTGGAGCTCAGCCCTTCGCTATGTCCGTAGCCTAGAGACCAGCATTAGCTAGCAGGCAGACGACGCTGCAGAGCAAACACCTCACAAAAACACCATATACAGCACCTGGAACAGTGTGAAATTACGTGGGAAACATGTAACCAAAAATGTTTATAACTTCGCTCGAAGGTTGACATACCTGAGTTCATTCGTCCTCTTTTCGCGGACCAGTGCGGAGAGGTTTAAATCCCACCGACGGCGGATTAGGCCTTCATTGTTAGCTCGCTAGCTAGCTTTCAACATGGAGCCGGCCCGCACGAGCAGCAGCCTATAGACACCACCACACATCAGTCATTCACAAACACTCACCGGTCACAAACAGATTCAATTCGACGCGCTTGTATTTTTAATCCGTCAAATAATTCTAAACGTGCTACGTTAAGCGCGACGGGGGGAAACGGCTGCCGTGTATCTCACCCGAACATCGCAGGTCCGCGACTATCAGCTGCTCGAAGTCAGGCTTCCTGCACGCCAAACTGCGCATGCGCGACCAGCGCAGGCTCCCCTGCGCTCCTCGCGTAGGCCCGCGCACGCGCATGGGCGTCCTTCCGGCGAAGCACGCGCCCTGTTACTAGAAGCTCGGCTGTAGTCACGCAGTGCTCAGAAGTGGAAATTACCAGAGAAACGTCATTCACCGGAATCAGCGTTCCTCCGTGAAATCGGTACATTCCGCGGTGTGACGAATGGTCGGAACTCGATGTCCACAGCTGAGAGGCCAATCAGAACGAAAATACAGTCCATTTAATACGTGTGTCAGTGTATTAAACCTGAAATAAACGCAGTCAGTTTCTGAACATGACGTAGTAAATATGACCTTTATTTTTTTGGACAAAGGCAGCAGATATACAGATTAGACAAAAGACACCAGTATAAAGTGTAACTATAGTTATGATTAATGTGTGCATGGGGTTTCTCTGTTGTCCCCATGCTTGGTGGGTTTACTCTGGGTACTTTGGTTTCCTCCCACAGTCCACAGACAGGCAGCATAGGCTAATTTGAGTTCTTAAATTGCCTGTAGTGTGTGTGTGTGTGTGTGTGTGTGTATGTGCCCTGCGATGGACTGGCACTGCATCCAGGGTGTACCCTCCTCATACCCAGAAATTAAGCGATTTCCCTCTGGGATTAATAAGAATCCTTGAATCTGAATCTTAAATGATAGGCCCCTGAATACAGAATAAAGCAATATAGAAGCTCTTAGAAAGTGAATTTCTGAATGTGACATAGTAAATATGACCTTTTTTGGTCATAAGCTATAAGAAGGCCTACATGCAGAAGCAGCAGATATATAAATAGGCTAGCAGCATGACTAAGGCCACTGTACAGATAAAAGTATAAAGTTTACCTACTGATCTCCTCCAGGATTGAGAATTCGATTCCCGGCTCTAAACGTGTTGTATGCCTTCTGCTTAGTGTTTTTTTTCCCCCAGTACACTGGTTTCCTCCCACGGTACAAAGACATACAGATTAGGCTAATTGCTGTTCCCAAATTGCCCATAGTGTGTATGTGTGTGCCCTGCAATGGATTGGCACTCTGTCTAGGGTGTACCCTGCCTCGTGTCCAAAGTCTCCTGGGATAGGCTCCAGACCACCTGCAACCCTGTACAGAATAAATGTTATAGAAGATGAGTGATTTTCTAGACAGGACGTCCTTAAAAACTTCTAATGATCTTGATCCTTCCCTGATGTTGTCTCGACTGTGTATTGAACTCTGTCTTGAACTCTTCTCCTGCTTCCACACACTTACTTCTCAACACGTTTCCCATTCAGTAACACGCATCTTTAGTTCAAGTTAAATTTAAGAGGCCAGATTTAACAACCCAGAAAGATGAGGGAGAATGAGACCTACAGTGGGCGGTAATGAAAGCAATCTACTTGTGAAACAACTAAAAAGAAGAAAAAAGAAGATAAATTAATAAACGAATGAATAAAAGTTTACACACACCTAAACTCAACACATTCAAACTAAATTCTTCACAACTCCACACCTTTCCTGTGTTAAGTCAGTTAGGGTAAATCCTTTACTTCCATAAGAGGTATTTAAAAAATAACATCTAACACATTTATTTCAGCTTTCATTTACTATTTACTAAATTTTACACACACCATTCACCAGCTACTAGTTCACTAGTCTCTATTTATTGATATTGTCTTTGAATTGCTGAATTCAACAAAGATCAAACTATTTGGTCATCTTCTCACATGATGGAATTTTTTAACCATGCTTCCTTTTCAGAACTTTTTGCCTACTTTTCAGAACTTTTGTTCCTGTCTTTTTATTTTCTTATATTTTTCTTATTGTATATTTTTACTGTACATATATTTTATGATTTTATTCTTAGTTAAATCTATTTCTACGTTCTTTCTTATATTCTTTTCGTGTAAATAGTCTTAAATAGTCTTTTATTCTAAGGTCACGGGCAGTCGCCTAAGCATTTCACTGCATATCGTACTGTATATGACTGTGTATGTGACAAATAAAATTTGAATTTGAAATGTTGCTTCAGTATTTCTAGAGCCCTGTTCCTCAATGCTTTAGTGCCTATTTACAGAAAAAAATAATACCATAATATGATGATGCCACCAACATGCTTCCTAGTTGGAACAGTGTTCTTCAAATTAAATGCCTCACCGTTTCTCTCCCACTCACATCACTGATCAAGATGACCAAATAGTTCGACCTTTGTTTCCTTTTACCAGAGAACTCCTTCCACTGAAATGCTAACACTGTGTCCTTGTGTTCATCTGGAACCTTCAGTCCGGGTGTTTTTTTTTTTTTTTTCCAATGCCAATCAGGCAACGATATTGTAAACAATGACTATTTTAGTAGATGCACACGGGTGCATTCTTAACAATTGGCCATCTGAAGATTTTAAAGGTCAAATTAATTTAAAAAAATTTAAAGACAGTTTAAAGAGACAATGAAGAGTACAGTAAGTCAGGTGATCATACAGAGGAAAAAAACAACCTAGATTTTATATCTATAAATTACAGCCTTCTGTGCTGACACATCCATACCACAGCTTCAGCAGTGATTAAAAAGCCTATTGACAAATATCACATTTAATCTCTAATTTTGTATCACGTATATGTTCTTTATGACACAGACGGAGGATGAGATAGAACTACACAAGGAACCTGTAAGTGCATTTTGTGAAAGAATATGCACAAAATGCACTTCTGCATTTTGCATAAATGCATCTCCTACCAGTGGTATTATTGAGCCCAGACTCCTGTACATGTTTAATAAACACTGGAGCGTCCCTTCAACCACTGTTCCATGAATGTTCTGTTTTGAAGAGCAACTTGAAGACAGATTTAAAAATACTCTCAAATTTCCTTGAACCTGTCGTTAAAAATAACCTTAACAGGGAGCCTTTATAAAGTCTTGCTTCTTCCCGTAATGGATCCTGGTGCCGTCTCTTCCCAAATGACGCACACATACATGGCCATCTACCTGAAATATGATTCATCAGATCAGGCCACCTTTTTCCATTGCATCATGGTCCAGTTCTGACGAACATGTACCCATTATAGGTGCTTTCGACAGATGACCAGGGTCAGCATGGCCACTCTAACCTGTCTGTGACTACATAGCCCCATATGCAGCAAGCTGTGATGCACAGTGTGTTCCGACACTTTGCTATCAAAACCACCATTAACATTATCAGGAATTTGTACAAAAGTAGCTCTTCTGTGGGATCAGATCAGACAATCTAACCTTTACTATCCATGTACATCAGTGAGCCTTGGTCATCTATGATTCGAGACACAAGACCTGCTGTTTTGGAGATGCTCTAAAAGAGTTGTCTGTAAATATACTGTGTATAAATAAACAACACATTTTCATATTATCAGATGACTATATAACATTACAGATGAACTTGACAGACAATTTTTTAAACATTGAGAAAAGTTCTAGGGGAGTATCAGTGCTAAATGTCACCTCCACTTTCACAAAATAAAAATGAAGACAGTTTTTGAAACAGCAATAAATTTATTTTAATGCTAAATAAAGGTGGGACATGTTTTATGTTTTAATCTAATCAGGACAGCAGTCTTTATTAAACCACTTTCACAAAGTGCAAATGGATAATAGCCACCAGTGACTCTGGCCTTACAATATGAGAAAAAGATAAAACACGACTAAGCAAATATCTGATTTTCATTCAATGTCATTTATTCATAGCGTTCTTTACCTCCCGCATTTATCCTTCTATAGCATTACATTTAGGGGAGGTTCCAACTAGTAATAAATAATAAATTAATGATAAAATAAAGAATAAACTGTGCCTTGTTGTAACACTTTACCTGGAATCAGATTATAGAAAAGGAGATGTGTGGTGTTTACAGAGAAAACTGTACTCTCCGGATGAATAATGGTGAAAACCATTAATGCAAAACAATGGAAAGAAAAGGGATGAATTTGTTTGAATTGAACACAGATGAGAAACCCCATGAAGAGCAAATGAAGGTGTGGTGTACACAAAACTTCCTTAATGGAACTTGGTCTGTGGTTTCCACCCTCACATTAAAAGTGACAAAAACACTGGTCCTTTCTTTTAATAACATAAGTGAAGAGACATAAGCATTTCCTCAGGTGTCTGGGCTGAGAGTTATTTTCCATCAATAATGTTTTTTTTTTTTGATTGGTCAGTGGTCATGTGCTGATCCTGTGCAGCAATCCAGAAATCATGTAGCAACCTACAGGCAAATCTTCAGCTGCATTATGGTACTTTCAAAAGCACCACGATGTTCCTCAGATTCATACAAGAATTTATCAGGTTTGTCATCTCGTTGTTTTATTAAAGGAATGGGAGCTTACTTTGGTGACTTGATACCCACGAAAAATATTTTCAGCCCAGTCCAGTAAGGTCCTGTCTCATTCCTGGGTTATGCTCCGGAGTACATACTTTACCGTGTAAGCAAAGGCAGCAAAGCCCACTATTACAAACAGGTTCGCAAGCGCTCCGCCAAGGAGTCCATGATTTCGGTTAGCCTGCTGGAGGGCAAGGTGCTGTGGAGCAGCTGCTTCTCCCAGAGGGACGTGCCCATTCATCTCTGGGAGCCCGAAGTGACCCTGCTCTCCATCTGGCACCACGTCTGGAAGCGGCAGAGCCTGCGGCCGTGAACTGAGCTCCTCCTGAGCCTTTTGCTTCTGCTTGATCTCCTGCAAAAAGAATTAAAGTCAAGTTGACCTGGCAACACAGTTGCATAAAGAAGGGATTTTGCCTTAGTGCAGAAGCAAACAGGCACCCACAGAAAGCTAACAAACACATCCATAATCTAAATTGTGATATGAATTTTATTACTATTAAAAAGATGGAATTTATTACAGGTGATACATATATTCAGAAACCTATGTGGAGCTTGACTTATGCAGATGTGAGATTCATGCTACAACTATGCAATCACAAGCTTCAATCGTCTTTGCATTGTTTTGAATTAAGGCAAGTTAAGCCCTTATTTGTCACATATACATTACCAGTAGAACATCTGGACACACCACATAATGAAATGCTTTTTGTTTATTTTCTATATTCTAGAACAATACTGGAGATTCCTAAACTATTTAATAACACATACTGTGTGGCATTAAGGAATTAAGTACAAAAACAGTCAGTAGTTATTTTAAGACACAAAGGTCAGCTGCTCTGGAACAACTCTTCCAAGAACAGGATTGTCAAGTGCATTGACAAAACCCCTCAAGCACCATGATCAAACTGGCTCTCATGAAGACCATCCCAGGAATGACCAAAACTTATCTCTGCTGCAGCGGAGAACTTCATTTAGAGTTACCACCCTCAGAAATCACTAACAAACAGCACCTCAGACTTGAGCTGTTATAAGGGCTTTATAGAGCATAATGTAGAAAGAAATAAAAATAAGATGATTTGGAAGATGTTTCCAGTTTTTTGACTGTATGTTATATGGCACCCATGAAGTATACAGGGTTAAGGGCCTTGCTCAAGTGCCCAACAGCTTGGTGGAGCTGGGACCGCTGACCTTCTGATCAGGAAATCAGAGCCTTAAAACACTGAGCTACCAGTATGTTTTTGAAAACCACAAGAGGCTAATTTTTTTTTAATTACCAATATGAATATTCAAGGCAGTGGGAAGATCCTTTTTTGTTTATTTGGCAATTCTGAGGATTTAAAAGCAGCGACACTGCACAGATAGACATACTGCACAACATAAGTGCTTGCATCCTTCGGACACACAATTAATTTATAACATCACAGAAAACATTTTAATTGTGTTATGCAAAAAAAAGAAAAAGAAAATGCAGTTAAAAAAACACACACACACACACACACACACACACACACACACACACACACACACACACACACACACACACACACACAAAAACACCCATCATGCCATATGAAGAACTATCGAAGGGACCTAGGGAAATTAGATATGCTATAATTAATTTCTTATTTACGTGAGCATGTATGCTGTCAGCAAAGAGGAATTTCAGAAACTAACACTTAATTTCAGAAATTAAGAGATCTGACCAGAGATAAGTTGCTTTCACACAACTACTTTTCACAAACTGCTATTAATGAACTACAATGAATGCAGCTTCGTTTTGTACAGTAGATTACCTTTATTGAATTAGCCTGTGTATTTAAGTGTCTATTGTGGAATATCTGTAAAGATTTTGGAATATCTGTAAAGATACATACTATTGTGCCATTACTTGCTGTCAGGCTAGATATACATGTTTGAATACCAAATGGTACATTTAATAGGTACATATCAAGTTTAAATAATAATCGTAATGTGTGTTAAATAATCAAGATGTGCGTTTTTTTGTTTTGTTTTTGCAGCCCTAATCCATACATACCTTTCTCACTTAAAGTAGGAAAATGGGTTTTGATATACAAGTGGACAGATAAACATGAGCTTACAGTTTAAAGACTCACCTCAACTACTTCTGGAAACAGTTCACAAAAGACCCTGTCCTTTAAGTTAAAGGCCCAGCTCTGTACAGACAGCTGTCTTTTCTGATGATAGATAAAGTGGAGAGAGAATTTCTCACATACAAAAATATTTCTTACAACATATTGCTTTGTTTTTAAATATTTTTCATACATTTTTCACATGCATTTAATTCTCTCCTTTCAGAAAGATTATGCTGGAAAAGTAAACCTACAGTGTAATCAGATGTCTCAATGCTTCCCAACGTGGGACCTTTCTCCACCATGAAACTTAGCAGCCCTGTGAGGATGGTGGAGACTGACCAGGCGGGGTTCCACGTGTCCGGATGGAAGTCAGTTATGGAAAGGCATAACCTGGAAGGGCGAAATACCAAAGGCAGAAGAGTATCCATGAAACTATGCTGCAGTTAATGTCCCACTTCATAGCAACATCATCAATAAAAGCCATAAATTGTGTCTCAGAAAATTTCAACATAACTAATAGACAGAGCAAATAAAAAGGTGCATAGTTTTGGTAAATAGAATAAAAAATAAGTTGCATTATTCAACATGATGGGGGGAAAATGCAAACCTGAGTACATCATCAGACAAGAGAAATCAAGTACTTAAGTGTTTTTTTAGTTTTCTGTTGTAATTACAGTGGAACCTCGGATTGCGAGTAACGTGGTTTACGAGTGTTCTGCAAACCGAGCAAAGATTTTTCATAATTTTTTATTCGGAAACCGAGCAAGTATTAGTTTACGAGCGCCGAGTATCATGCTTCACACATGCAACTCTTATTTTGACACCGAGCGTCACTCTCTCACCTTCCCCCCCTCCCCCCTCCCTCCCTCCCCCCACGACTTCGCAAACACACAGAAACTCTGCTCGTGCGTGCGCAATTTGACACTGACATACACACGCACAGACGCTCTCTTGTCTTTTCACCCCTCCCGGCTCCACAAACTCACAGAAACTCTGCTCTGTCGCGATTCTTTTCAAAGGTAAGGTGCTGGTTCATTTGTTTTTTTTTTTTTACTTTACAGCAGTGATTCCCTTAGTATGCGCTCACGCCTGGTCAGAGAGATTTCTTTTTTTTCCTGTTAAAACGGTGTTTCCGCTATGTGTTTATGCGCTTGTTGTGAAACTTAAAAAGTGAGTCCGTTAATATACGCTCATGTCAGTCTCAGAAAGATTTCTTTTTTTCCTGTTAAAACTGTGTTTCCGTTGTGTGTGTGTGTGTGTGTTTGTTGTGAATCTTAAAAAGCGAGGTGGGGAGAGGGAGGAGGAGTGTTACTGTGTAAAACGAGGCGACGGAAGGGGCTAATTCCCGACACACACACACACACGGCGCCTGCACGCACCAACGGAAACACTTATCTGTCGGGATTTATTTGTACTTTTTTTTAAAGGTAAAGTGCAGATTAATTTGTTTTATTTTCATTTTATAGATTGTATTCATTATTTTTATGTATTTAATTTTTGGGGCTGTGGAACGAATAATTTGAGTTTTCATTATTTCTTATGGGAAATGATGATTTGGTTTAAGAGTGTTTTGGAATACGAGCCCACTTCCGGAACGAATTATGCTCGTAATCCAAGGTTCCACTGTATGTTGTAAAATATTTTACCTTGTGTTGCACTTGAATCTCCCATTTGGTGTTATCATATAAATACTAGGGGGCTTAAAGGGAAATTCCCGCGGGAATACCAATTTTCCATGATAGTATCCACCTGAAGACAACATCTCAAATTAGGTTATGTGTTAACACGATTCCATTTATTGTATTACTATTATATATAAAAACACCATACATAAATATTACATTTTCCTAATTCAACATGTGACAGATCTATCACAGGTTTGTCCCACTTTAATGGTTTCATGAGACAAATATCTTTAACCAAATCACACAACGCTGCTTACAAATTGGTAATAAACATGGAACATAAATACCTTCATAAGGTGTTTTCTCTGGTCCCCGAACAACGTAGTGCCTAAAGCGTGAATAAAGACAAGAAATTCCAGCATGTATTAAGATAAAGCAAAAGTTTAAATACATTTAGAATAAACCATACAGAACAAAACCACCATGTCCATGTTACTACTGCAAAATGCCATAAAATGTGTTCACAGTGCATCAAGCAAAAAGAAGGAAATATGATTTACCATTCTAATATATTTGAGGGAAGTGGTTCAGCACAGATGTAAGGCACTGGGTCTTTCTTTATTCTGAGGTAATCTTGTTTTAGACGCTGTGTTGCTGTTGTTGGTGCCCTTTTATTCCCGTTGTTGTTCATCTGAAAATGAAGGGCATGGTGAATCTTACGTTAGATATCTGCTATAATATCTGAGGAACAGGTTACTCTGGAAAGAAAAATATAAATACATTATACACTAGTTTCATCAGTAATATTAAAGAGACTTCACCATGACATATCACCTACTTTATATATTAATAGTAACACATGGTTACTGACAGGTAGATCACAGAAAAGGGGGTTTTCTGATTAAGTATTGTACTCATTTCAAAGTAATGCAGACCTCTTGGTGGCACTGACCTTTCTCAGTACCCCATCATAAAAAAATACAATATGATCCCAAATCTCTTTCATAGCTTTTAAATACAAGACCAGACAATATAATATAATATAATATAAATATATATATATCTCATGGTGGGAAGTGTGTATATACAGAGCTACATTAAGTCAAAATTCCTTGATCAGATAACCACCGCTACAGTTGCACTGAACAGAAAAGCCATCGGTTCAGATGGTTCAAACAGCTGAATATCAAATTCAATTCCTGTCAGGCAAGAACAGGACTCAAAGGCTAGTTTAATCTGAAATTTGACAGTTGAAGATGCAAAGATGTAAAGCGCCTGGTCTTTTTCTGCTTTCCCTCAGTTGTATGTAACAACATTACATGACGATGTTTCATATCATAGTTGTGGTATTTTTCTACATTGGTGTTCAAGTCAAAGCAGGACTTTTGACCGTGCAGGACTTTTTATTTCTCTATATTATACCCTGCTACAGTAATGCACTTACGTGCACTTACTAGTGCTTGGATACCATCAAGGGAGAACATTTTCTTTTCTACCTTTCAGAGCCATGATTGGATACATGCTTCACGTCTGAAACACTGGCCTCCCAGGAACTCTTTTAATGGTGAAACTTTGCAGAAATGGATTGGAGTGACGTCAAGTCAGTACAGGGGATGTGAAGATAACGGTGTGCACAGTTCCCACAGACAGATTTGCCACAAAGTTCCTACTGAGGCTGAGTCTGTGTCAAGCGGTTTTACATCTTCATTCATGAGAAATTTCATCACAAATCCCTTTTGACTTTGACATGAACGCTTCTCTTATATGCAAAAAAATGCTACAGGTATTGTATGACATTTTTCATACACACTATAATTTTTGTATTAGAAACACATGGAAAATGGACCACAATAAAGCAAAACCTGCTATTGTGTTGCTTGACTTATTTGGTAAAAAAAACAAAAACAATAATGTAAGGAGTGAATTTGCGATTGAGAAATGTACTCAGTTTTACACATTAACATACAAGAAAGTCCCGGTTTGACTCGAACTTAAAATTAGTGTTAGATATGATGTATGAAGCAAAAATCCAAACATTTCAAATAACAGAACAAATATTAATAAATAAAAAAAGAAAGAAAAATATAATAGGCGACGTTAACTACTTTTTATATATTTGTAGGTATTTCAGTTGTATTTATTCATAAACATTCCTATTTTCTAATAATGATTAAATCACTGGGTCCACCCTGGACACCTGAGACCCAAAGGTTGGGTCTAAATTCAGTGCAATAACGAACTAGAACTTAACAAAAAGACTGAAATCAATTATATATAAATAAATATATATAGTCAATCTTTAAAAAACAAACAAACACCAAAATCTGACACCAGCTTCAACACCCCTACAGTCTGGAGATAATCCAGGTCACTCTGACTGACAAGTATATTCAAATTTTCCATGATGGATCACTTAATCCCAGCCTGATTCAGGGTCTACTGAATATTTGCCCTGTGTGTCAGATCTAAATGAAATGGAGTTTTAGGGATACTTGCATACGGAATTAATGTGATCAGGTTAATCTCAGGTTAGAGCCTGGTATATGTCCTGCCCGTCCCTCACTCCTATTTCCGCCTCAGCTAGTTCCTCACTTTCACAATGGAAGAGCATATATTTTAAAACTATATTTTTAAATTAATGAAAACAAAAAGCTAGCCATTTGTGCTAGTCGTTTTGTTTTTCCTGAAAACACTAAACTAACAGCACTGAAGAAGTTAGCATCCGTGCTAACGTTAGTTAGTTAGTTAGCATGCCGCTAGCATCCCTGGCTAACTGTCAAACAGTCTCTCTCCGCACGAGCCACATTACTATAATATTCCGCCACATTTCATGATACATACTTACCTCTTAAAATAGTCACAAAGGTTATTTTTATGGTTTGACAGACGAACCGGCGTTTTTATATATATATATACTTTTTTTAAACCGCGCCGAGAAAAGAAAACACTTGGCTAATATGTTAGCCAACTCGGTATTTACATCACGGCTGTCAGCCGCCCTACCTTTCCCACCACTATTCCGACAATCCCCGCCTCCTTAGGGAGGACGCACACAAAAGCAGCACGCTGATTGGACTATTTTACTGTCGTTATTAAACAACAGCCTATTCTAAAATCCTAACAGCGCAGGGTCGGCTTTGTCAGAAAATAGGTAGCCTGAGAGTGCGGAGCTTGGTCACATGATCTCTTTAGGGCGTGTGCGCATGTGCAACCCAAGTCACATGGCGAAATGAGACGCGGTCAATGAGGAAAGTAATGGTAATTGAAGAACTGGGAAAATACTTCAGAATGGGAATTAGATTAAAAAACTAACTCTTCATAATGGGAACTGGACAAATAAAATACACTTTGTAGTTGGAAAAGAACTGGGGAAAAACTTTGGAGGTGGCATGGTGATGTAATGATTAGCAAGACATCCAGGTTAGGTTAATTGGCGTTTCCAAATTGCCCATTGAGTGTGTGTGTGTGTGTGTGTGTGTGTGTGTGTGATTAATTGGTTTGGTACCCTTAGTCTCCAGGGATAGGCTCCAGGTCCCCAGGTGACCCTGTTCAGGATCAGCAGTATAGACAATAAATTATTGTATAAAAATCTAGATGAACCCTAAGCTAGTGGCTGTGAGTGTTTTCTCAATGTAGGCTCTCCTCAAGGTTCTCTACCAAAATAACATTAATATGACATGTGATATGGGGTTGAAGTTGAGCCATGATTAAGGCTTTACTGTTCTTACTGTTTTTGTTTTTCTGTATGGTACAATTTCTTTGTAATTTCTTACTCCATTCAGATGCATCTGCCTTACAGATGAACAATGCAGCAGTAATGCATATGGCCAGGCATACTATTTCCTAAATGTCTCTGTGGATCATTTAGGCAAATATCATGCTCCGTACTTGTACGGTTTTATAAAATGATGAGAACCCTCTCATTGTGCTTCATTGACTCTTTATATGGTAACACTTCCTATAGCCCATATTCAGACAAATATACAGTACATCCAAACAGTTCAGGTCTCTCTATGTCTTACATGTTAATGACTGGTTCTTTTCATGTACATGTATGTGACACAGGGCACCTGGCCAAAAGTTTAAATATACTCTGTTTGCAGACATCAGCTGGAAGTGTATTGAAGTGTGGTGGACACAATAAGCAATGATTTTTTCTTCTTCTATTAATTCATTCAACATTTATTAATTCAACAGTTTAACCTCTTCTTATTCTTAAACTTAACAACAGTTTAAATATAAAAACGTTTCAGGTTAGAAAGTCACATATTAATACACATAGTTTATTAATCTTCCATGACAGTGGAGTTTTCCTTAATATGCCATTATTTATGTGCACAAATGCAGTTCTTTATTCAAGCATAACAATTTTTTTTATCATTGCACATTTATAATATTTTTAAACAAACCATTTTAGAAATTTTGAAAAAAAAAGAAAATACAGTGCATAACATTTCCTATTTCCATTAAAAGTTTTTGAAAATGCTTTTATCCACTCATTAAAAACAGTTTCTTTATCTGATTCTTGCTTTCATGAAGAAAGAACAAAGCAAGATTGAATTCTGATTTTTCTTAGATGGAACCTCAAGGGTTATACAGTTCATCTGTTTTTCATCAGTTTTCAGTAGCGTAAAAAAAAAGATTTATAATTAGTACAAATGTCTCTTTAGGCTTATTGAAGCAGTAACATTCATGAACGTCTGAAAATCACAAACAGCTCAGCTTGACTCGAGGACCAAACTCTGCTCACGTTTTCGGATTTGTGTTAAGCCACATACGGAAACTCCCGAATGACTTCACTGCCCGTGGTGATATCTAAAACAGGACACAGAATTAGTATGTGAACCGTATATACTTTGTGAAACGCAGGTACGAAGGTATATGTGTAAAAAAAAAAAAAAATATATATATATATATATATATATATATATATATATATATATATATACACGCTTTCATGCATTCATGTAGACTCTGTCTTTAAAATGAGAAGCTCTGAGAAAAGAACCAGCTTTGGGTAAGTCATATGTTAATATTAATGGCTTTTTTCCTAATATGTTATCGTTTCTATGGTAACAGCTTGTTCATATGGAGTGATAAACACACAACCAGGTGTGTTTGATATGACAAGGCTTTCTGTCAGGAGATGGTTAGGTATCTGTTTTAGAAAGTGCTTAACTGGTAAAACAGAGTAATGTTAGGTTTTTCACCATGGGAAAGTTTTCTGGCTTTCAAAGGTTGCACCATGCAGTTTCGTAACATGACAAAAAAAAAAATTTTTCACATTGTCACAGAATGCTCCACAACACTGTAACTTTAAAAATGAATAAAAAGTATGATGTGTTATTTTAATAAATAAAATATTGCTAGTGCTGGCACTAAATGACATAACACTCAGTGTGGTATGAATACTGAATGTTTCAGAGCTACCACTACAATAACCGGGTTTTTTTTTTCCCCGATTTTCTCCCTAATTTAATAATGTCCAATTCCTCCCCGTCACTAGGGGGCTCCCACATTAAGGCTACTACTACCACTCAGCCGGGAGGGCCGAAGACTATCACGTGTTTCCTCCGAACCACGTGACGCCAGCCGACCGCATCTTTTCGAACTGCTCGCTCGCGCACCGTTCGGGGCGGCGTAACACACTCGCTCCCTCCGCGAGCTCACAAACGCCCCTGATTGGCTGTAGAGCCGTGATTAATGTGGGAGCACTAAGTACCTCTCATCCCTCCCCACTGACAGAGCTCGGCCAATCAGCTCTCTCTAGACCTTCGGCTGCGAGAGGTTACAGCACCATCCGGGATTCGAACTGGCGATCTCCGGATGATAGGGCGAGCGCTTTAACCACTGCGCCACTCGGAGGCCGCCGCCGCCGCCGCCACAATAACTGTGATCTATAACGTGTGTAGTAATTCTTCTTAAACACCCTTATTGGGAGGCCTAATGCAGTATTATTATCTATCAACACAATATAAGTTATTTTGTTTTATTCCTTTTGTAGGACGAACCAAGCACTCCTTAGAAGTACATGGATGCATGAAATTATTGTTTAATTAATCCACAGCCCATCAGATTTCTAATGAATGAATGAATGAATGACGATGATAATAATGATCCAGACAGGAATCACTATTATGATCTTTGGCCATGCATTTTATATTATATTTAAAAGAAATCAGAGACATTTTTTTTTGTTGAGTTTTGCCATGTTTCTGATTACAGCTTTTATGTTCAGCTTATATGTACGACAATATACAGCTTATATGCTCTCATTAGAAGCATTCTCCATGTAACTTCTTAGCACCAGTATCCCCATCTAACAAGTTCCCAAGAAAGCAAGTGGCACATATAAGATTAATGCCTTTTGTATCATTGAGAGAGGTAAAGGAGAAACACAAGATCTGATAAACCCAACACCACTAAGCGCTCCATTCCACCCAGTAACCCAACAAGACCAAACCAGTCCAGTCCAGACCAAACCAAACCAGGTAACATCACTCACTCTTTCCTTTTGCTTTACCCGCTGAGGGCTCAAAGAAATACTGGGATCTATAAAAAAGAACAAAATCAAGATAAGACAAGGAAAACTTGAAAATATCTTGTTATATATGTGTGCTGTTATATGAAGGGTGTTCAAGTCAAACCGGGACTTTTGATTGCGTATAATGACAGAACACAGTTATGAGAGTAAAAACGACATTTATTTCTCTATATAATCTCCTGCTACACTAATGCACTTATCCCAGCGTTTCACTAGTGCTTGGATACCATGGAGGTAGAAAGATATCTCAGGATGCCAAATCCATGATCGGACTAATCGATCATTTGGTAATGGCTTAGAGTAAAGTCAGGAGTGTACGGATGGTGCGGCAAATTACTTCCAGCCGAGTTACTGTAAAGTGCACTGGGCAGTATAACGTTGTGCATTGTCCTGCAACACCTTTGATGATCAAACCAGAACATTTTCTTCTTGAAAGCATTCCACTCGCCAAATGTTCACAGGATGCACTGCAGCCGGTTCCAAGCCAGCTCGGCCAGAACCGTCATTCACAGACGTACGGCCTTCTTTAAAAATGTTCCCACCATTCAGATGTTCAGCGGCTAACAGACGGTCTTATCACCGTACTGTGCCTGAAGTCTTCTGTAAAAGTCAAAGCCTTTATTCATGACAAACATCATCACAAGTCTCAATTTGACTTGAACACCCAGGAATATAAACAGCACAAACAGGAAGTGAACCTTACACCAGCGTAGTCATGAGCGAAAAATCTAGCACCTGACATTATACAGAATAATTACTCAAATTGTATTTGATAAAAGGCAGTTTGTGAGATCTAAGCATCTTGTTTCCACTAATGCATAGTGCACATTGCAGAGCATTTTTACAGAGCACAGGTCAGATGAACATAGAGCATCCCCTTGACACACACACAAACACACACAGAGCCCAGCCTGTACGTCTCTCTGTAGTACATACAGTAAGAGCCTGTTCAGGTCAAAATGACCCATGCCATTGTCTTCTAAAACTTGATGATTAATATATATAATGATATAATATATATTTTTTTCCCTACAGAGAGACGCACTGAAAACAGAAATAAAGACCAAGCGCAGGACAGAGCAGGGAGTCCAAAAGCATAATAGTTTTATTCTTTCAGCTTTTCATCTTTACAGTGACAAATGTGATTTCTTTAAGCTTTCAGTTGCGTTAATAATATCTCCAAATACAGGACTTTACAACAGATTGTACAGAAAGAAAAGGATCCACAGTAGAATGCAGAGCGCAGGCGGACAGGGAGAATAATGCGTATTTACACCACCTCACCACAGAGGAAATTGTACTGTACATGTTCACAGTAAAACACACTCCCAAAGACAGAACATGTTCACTAGTTATTATTTTGTCCTTTTATGCTATAAAAAAAACAAACAAAAAAAAAAAACAAATGAAATAAAAGTGCATTTTTAAACAGGAAATTTATCAGTTTGCCCCCTGCAGTTTCTTGAAAAACAAACGTCTCACGCAAGTCCACTCATTTGTCTTCAAATGTATGGATTTGATAGCTGACCACCATAACTTATCATTATATTCCCACTCCTGACTGCATCATGTCAAGGGCCGAGAGGTTAAAATAGAGCCGAGCTTCATGCTGACGTACGTAAAACACTTCGGTCCACTGGGTTTCAAGCTACACAGCATCAGATGTCATCGAAAAACTCATGCATTTCTAGAAAACGAGGATGGTCAGCCTGGGAAATCATGCGCGCATGCAGAAACGAACTATTAGCAATTGACCTTAACAAAGAGCTCTGGAAACGAAATCGCACAATTGCATCATTTTCGGGGGCTTGTACAAATATACAAAACTTACTATTAACGTAGCTTCTATAAATAATTTAGCTTAACTGGTATCGACAACTTTAAAAGAGCCCGGGGGAAAATAAACTGTACTTCTAGGAGGTTAGAATGAAAACCAGACTTATTGAGAGAGAGAGAGAGCTAATCAATCGAAAACTGAATTACATTAAGCTTGAAACTGAAATTCTGAAAAATAAACAAACCAAAAAAAAAAAAAAAACATGGATACAGATTTTCTGTATTCAAGTTTCCATTGCACGAGTCCTCATAAATTAAAAACAACCTAAACACACTAAACAACACAAAAAAAACAAAACACAAATACTAAAAAATACTGTACGGTAGGAAAAGTGCACGCAGTCGTATTTGTACATGATGGCAACATACTGTAATACCCCAGAAAGTCTTCGTTCTGATTTGAGACATCAGATTTCTGCAACTGGAAATTCAGTATGGTATGAGTACTGAATGTATGAATCTATGACGTGTTCATAAGAATAATTCTTCCCAAATACCTTGTGGACTGAGACAAAAGCCTAGATCTAAAGCGCAGGACAGAACTATCTGGAATGTGATCGAAGAAGTGTTCCTTAACGAGACTCAATTGTTCACGATTTGCTACTGCTGGACCTCTAACCCTAGCCCTGCTCAGGAGCTCCCCCTAGCACTCGTCTATGGTAAGGCAGATAAACTCCTGAATGCACTTCTTGTACTGCTGCTCAGTGGGGCTGCTGCCGGGGTATTGACCTGGCTGTCCGAGGGGGCCGTCCGCCTCGCGCATTTCCTCGTTCATCCGAGCCAACCGCAACCTAACACGCAAGACAAGGTCAAATGGTTAAGAAATGCACAATGCATTAACAGAGCTACAACAAACGTCATCGTCTTCAGACTTTGATTCTGATGCTCACAGAGTCACGATGTCTGCGTTCGCCGCTTGCACAGAAATGCTCAAAGGGTCCTGACCGTCCTCGTCCACCTCCATCTGAGATGCTCCTCGCTTCAGGAACAGACACACCTGCCTGCAAGACAGGACAGCGCAGAGAAGAACTCGTCACGTAATCCGTATGCAACCAGGTATTTCAACCCTTTAATTTTTCCCAGATTTTCTCCCTAATTTAGTCGTGTCCAATTCCTCCCCGTCACTAGGGGGCTCTCACATTAAAGTTACTACTACCACTCAGTCAGGAGGGTCGAAGACCATCACGTGTTTCCTCCGAACCACGTGAAGCCATCCGGCTGCATATTTTTTTAGTTTTTTGGATTTTTCCCAGATTTTCTTCCTAACTTAGTCAGGAGGCTAGTTAGGCTACTGCTACCACTCAGTCAGGAGGACCGAAGACTATCATGTGTTATGCACCATTGGGGAAGGTGTAACACACTCGGAGGACAGCGCTATCCGCTCATTCCACTAATCAGCCCTCTTTAGACCTCTTCCTGCGAGAGGGTTCAGCATCACCCGGGAATCGAACTCGCGATCTCCAGATGATAGAGCGAGTGCTTTACCACTGCGCCCCTTTTTCTAACAACTGAAGCTCTGACAGTAGTACCACCTGCATTTCAAATCACAGAACTTCAAATGACACATTATTTAAGGAGTCCCCAGTTTGAGCACTTTATATATTCCATCACAGGAACATTCAGGACCGGGGAACTGTTCTTTCATAGTTGCTTCAGGCGCATCCAAATGTCTAGTATAAAGCCACGACATGGATTACCCTGTGTGTCCCAAAGACGTGGCGTGGTGAAGCGGCCCCCGTCCTCTTGCGTCTTTCTGATTGACGTCAGCTCCGTTCTGCAGCAGGAATTCACAGGCTATTAAGGAACCCTGAGACAGAAGGACAAAGAACTCAGTCAGGTATACATATACGTATACTCAATAACTCATCACGGATTCTGAAGCAGCAGCAGCAGTGAAGGCCACGGTGCGGGTTCGACTCACCCCTGTGACAGCCTGTATTAAAGGGCTCTTGCTCTCGTTCTCTTCGTTTATGGAGTTGACGTCTGCTCCGTGTGCTAACGCCTCAGCCATGACAGGAAGATTCCTGGCTTGTGAGGCTTTATAGAGCAGCGCGCTGGGATGAAGTTCCCGGACATCCTCCAGGTCTGAGGTCTCTTGCTCAACTTCCACCTCCCCGCTGGATTCCTCGGAGTCTTCACATTCTGTAGCAGGACATACAGGAAAACCATTTGTATGACTGGGGTATGACTGACATTTCTGTTGGTCTGTATCATTATTGCAGCTGAACTGGAATTGTAAGACGTTCATACGGATGTGACGATCGGGTATCCACAAACTTCAAGCCAAACAATGTATATGCTATAGTGTAGAAGTTTTGTACTCACCCTCTTCTGTGACACTGTCCACCACTGCGCCGAACACCAAGATGTCAGTGCTGCCGTCTGTGCTGCCGCCAAGACCGCTGTCACTGCTGAGACCTGTGGGGCCAAAGAGGGCCAAGCCACGGACACGTTACTCACTCCATCACCCATCTACAGCACCACAAAGCTTAGTGATTTCCCATAAGAGTGGAACATGGCTGTTTTATGCCATTAAAACACTTCTCACCAAATTCTGATGCATTAAGTCATGTGGGGTCTCAAATTTCTGAAATAACTGCTGGTTCGTGCTCACTTTTCACTTATGCACTATGTACTTATTGTGCTCATCATTTATTTGTTTTTTTATGTTTCTTTTCAATGCATCCAAAAGTCCATTAATAAGTGTCTGTATAAAAATAGTGTAATGACTTACTGCGGGGCCCAGAGCCGGTATCGAAATAGGAGAAAAGGGAGTCCAGTTCATCGGGACAGAAAAGGGATTCTCTGCGGAATTTGGCAGCTGCAGCAGCTGCACATAAGAAGACAAGATGAAACAAGCAACAATTAAATGTCTTCTACTGAATATACCCGATCATCACACACATTAAGATTTCTGTTTTCGACCGCCTTTTGCTCACAATTTGGTACAAAAATGATTCCTCAGGCTCCCAGAACCACTCTTTCACAATCTGTGTCCTGGATTTTAGCCATGCAATCAGGGGAGACAAAAACTCACTTGACATGTTAACCAGGTCATTCAGGTCATCAGCTGACTTCATTTTATTGCCACATAATGTTGCTGAGCCCAGACCTGACCAACCTGATCTGTCTCAACCTGTCTCAAGAGGCTAGGACAGCGAGCACTACACGGTACATGATAGGTGCATCGATTCCTGTGCTTCCCTTCTTACCATAATGACCCCATCAGACCACATGACCATTGCTCCATTGCTCCAAAGTACAATCTTTATGCTCTCTAGCAAATGGAAACCTTTTTCCAATTAGTGGTTTTCTTATGGCCACACAGCTGTTTAAAGATTTCCAGATCTTTCTTGTCTAATTTCAAAGTCTCGTTTTTTTTTTTTTTTTTTTTTCATGCAACTTCACCATGTGTTGATTTGAGTGATTCCCGGTCATGATTTTTTTCTGAACACATTCAGTTCCAAAAAGTTGACCGTTCAGCACTTTTCATATAGGTGATGTGATAAAACCAGATTTCGTACCCAGAGTCCATTTTAAATCTTCTTTAAACAAACACATTTCTGGCAAACTGCTATAGAGAACAATTAAGAAAATAGTTGCATCGTAGTGCAATAGTGGCATTGACTATTTTCCTACAGAAGCACACCTTCTAGTGTTTTATTTCTTACGTGAACACGGAATTGATTGTGGCATGAATGTATTGGGCTACAGGAGACTAGCTATTACTATATGTTTTTTTTTTGTGTGTGTGCAGTACCTGCAGATAGGTTCGCCGGCGACACACTTCCACCATCGTGTCTGTACTTGTGTCGAGCTTTTGGCGCTCCGATGGCGCTGTTATTCCGCCTACACTTCTTCACATGCCAGTGATGAGACTTCCTGCCACCTTCGACCAGCGCCTCTAAGCCACACATTTTCTTCAAGAACTTCTTCTCCACATACTTAGCTTTGATCCAGGCCTCTTTCTCTTGCCTGAAGGGAGAAAAGTGGAAATCTTTTCTTTTAAGGAATCCTCAACTGAAAAAAACCTGAGCTCCTTACATGATGTTTGTGCGCTAACTCACCTTGAGCTGTTGGGTCCGGGTTTTTTCAGGCCTCTTTCTTCGCAGGCACCTTCATAAATGTGATTAATTACTGTGTTTCCAAGCTCACACATTAACTATTTTCAGAGAGAGAGAGAGAGATTAGTTGGGGAAGAGGAAATTGTAGAGAAGTGTGCAGAAAATTGGAAAAACAAGAAAAGCTGACAGGGGTTTTATTACCTTCATTAATTCTGGTTCCCAGGAGTCCAGCGTTAAAGAGCGCACCTTCGAGCAGTGTACACCCAAACTCCTACGCGGAAGCATATAATCGGAAATGCACGATTAAACACTGGCATTTTTGCATTTCCTTTCATGACTTCTACTTGCTCTGCATGATTTGGATTTGCTTTTTGTGCATAGTGATAAAAAGATGAATTCTTGGCATAGAGCCAGGTGCATTACATAGAGGTGTATTTATCTATATTTCTATCTAAACTACTTTGCGACAGTAGGTCCTCTTCTTTCCGCTTTACAGTTTCTGTTTTGTCTAAGGCTGCTAATACTGAATGCCTCTCAGCGTCTGTGTGTCTTGTCTGCAGCCATCGGTATCTTTAAAAACGCAGCGAAGATTTAATCTGATTAGCCTGTGGCGCCGCTAATCTACCGAGAGCATGCTAAGGTAGAAGAGACGGCGTCAAAGAGATGAGTCAGCCGTAGTCATAACTATAAATCTCGCTATTGTTTGTTTCCAATGAAGTGACACATTGAGATTTTTTACAATACATACAGTAAGTGGCTGTGTTTTATGACATTGACAATTTATCTACAATTTCTACCATAAAAAAAAGTACAAAGTCAATGTCTTGTGATATGTATGTGTGTGAACTAGGAGATAATCTGATGAAAGATGATTGAAATATGGTTTACCCTGTGGCAATACAAATGAATGCAAAATGTATAAGGGGTGTTCAAGTCAAACCGGGACTTTTGATGACGTTGTAAGACGGATCGGCATTTACCGAAAATTTAAAGCAGAGTGCGGTGAAGAGACTCCTAGCCGCAGTAAAACATGTTTTGAAGAATGTTTTAAAGATTCCGGCCGAGGTGGCTCGGAGCCCGCTGCAAGTCGTTCCCGGGAACAGTTGTTGAGTGAGTGTCTGTAGGAACTGTACATACAATCATTTAAAGGAGTTCCTGGGATTCCAGCATTTCAGACGTGAAGCGAGCAGTCTGAGCATGGCTCCGGTGTACTGAGAAAACGTTCAAGGAGTTTTTACTGTCAAAAACCTCGTTCTGTTATTCTGCACAATCAAAAGTCCCCGTTTGATTTGAACTGTTCGAAGCTGCTATAAGACGTCATGAAAGTTCCAGGTCTGTTACCTGTGGATGCCAGAGCACTCGATGCACAGCAGGATGCCCAGGTTGATGCTGGCCCAGCGTGGCTCAGCTTGGCCACAGTCACAGCACACCTCATTTCCCGGGAGATGCTGCACTCTGTGCAGGACGCTCTCCCCCCTCACGCTCCTCTCCCGCGGCTCGCTGGCCGAGTCGATGCTGCTGGTGGAGGGAGACGCTGTTCTGTCCAAACGCTGAGAGGAGAGAGTCATACGCTTCACTTAGGAGCCTAATGGTCAGGTATTCTTCAATATTTTACCCATAAATTAATAATAATAATAATAATAATAAAGAGATAAAAATATGAATTGTCTTAATTTCATTCAGGTGGTGCACACTAAATTATCATAACATTTTTACTTCCCAATTTTTCTCTAAGCTACCATATTTGATGAATGCATAAAGATGATAAAGATAATATTTTCTTTTCACTTTTTTTACACAATAGATGGAAACGGATCAGTGGACACAATTGGCAGCAGGTTATCACCTATATAAATACTGTACTGTACATTATTTTACCTACGGTTTATTTGATGTAATTCGATGTCCCAAAATTACAAGGACTGAAAGATGATGTTCAGTATGCATGTTTATAAGGTTAGAATAAGGTTGTTGTTGGTCTTTCGGCGGCACCCATAGAGGGGTCGCCACAGCGGACCCAACATCATTTTACCCCGGACGCATTTACTGATGAAACCCTACATTTTTATCCAGGATTAGTACCGGCACTTCATCCAGTGGCTGGGGTTTAGGCAAGAGGTGGGAACCAAACCTGGGCCTTCTACATGGTAGGCAAGAAACCTACCACTGAGCCACCAGGTCAGAGTAATATTTTATTCTAAAATAACCAAGACAAATCTGGCTTGACCCTTTTGGGACCTTCATGGAAGACTGATTATCTAAAAGCAGCACTACAATCTGTGATTTTTTCTATTTAAAGCACAGTTAAAAATATGTTCATGCTTCATTTTATGTTTAATGTGAACACCGCCATGCTGCTCAGTGTCAACGTGGCTGCTGTTGGGAATAGGTTAAAAAGCAACAGACATGTACCTCTATATAGTAGTTATCTGTGATCTCTCTGTAGGCTGAGGCGATGCTGGCCTGCACAGCCTGAATCCAGGCCTGACGCAGCTTCTCAGACTCGGCCTGCAACATGCAGCTTCTGCAACATCAACATATGGTGGCTATAGATCACACACCCTCACTGATACAGTCGCAGATATCCACATCTATACAGGCATGCGGGGGGGGACCCTTTGTATGGCACGTACTTTGTAGGCGACACGACTTCGAAGCAGAACCTCCGTTCTATGTCCTCGCAAGGTTTGACGGAACAAAGCCTCAAGTCCTCCACAACGACCGTAAGCGCATCCTGTCGGAAAAACAGTTAACCATTAAGGAAGCTCTCATAAGGAAAGATATCCTTTTATTGCCTGCACATTCACCCTTTATAATAAAGAACTATTTTCAATTTTAAGATTTAAAATATTACACTAATGTGCAGACATAATCATGAAATTGTTACCAAAGTTACCTTAAGCCTCTTCTGATAGACAAGCTGGCTGTTTTGTATTGAGAACCATCGCCTGAATAGAGGAGCATAGAAATCTTTTATTACTATTATTATTATTATTATTATGTTTTTTTTTCCTTTAGGTATTGATGATTTGAGATCACCTGTTCCACGTTTTGAAAGCATTTGTAGATCGCTTGAACAGATATCCCTCCATCACAATCCCGTTCGGGGCGTCCACATTAAATTCCACTTTCGAATCATCACAGGTGAAGTCCTGCGGATTACAAAATAAAAATGTGTATGTGTTATTGATTCGCTCATGGGATTAGCCTGATTCGTGGTGTTCTTACACAAAAACACACAAAGTCTACAATGATAACTTTATAGCCATCATTTAAGTTATGAGAAACACATGAATATCATCAGCTATTTAATTGGATATTATATATACAGTACATTGTTTTGCTTAGATTAGCTAATAAAACTATAGGGCATCATTTACTCCATGTACAATTTCAGGGATCATTTTATAAAATGTGAAATATCTAGAAAAATACTCATTTTATGAGGAATATTAGGAAAATTGAACAAGTACTAACGGCACACACACACATGCATATACAGCATAAAAGCAAATCCCAACATAACTGTAACCCACGTCTACGAAGTACAGTAATAAATGGCTTGTTTGCCGCTAATATCTAAATGCACTATAAGAGACCTCATTACAAGCCCTAAGCATGTTTATGTTCTTGTGAATTACCTACTTAAGCTCCCAGGATCCGAACGTTTTTTTTTTTTTTTAATACCATCTAATTAGCTTTATTATAATCACTTGAATTGTTCATCAATATACTTTAACTATATAACTAGATAATAAGGCGGTAGTTAAAGCAGGTAAATTAATTGAGCAACATATATAGCTATCTAGTAATAAACCTTGCAGCCTTTTCTCCCCACATAGAACACTAAGTGCCCTTCATGAAGAATACAGACTAAATAATGCCCTTATTAGCATAAAATTCAGGATTTTGTTTCACTTTTAAGATTAAAATGCTGCAAATGTTTAATTCACGATCTTATGAGACACACGATGCAGGCGTAGCTCAGTGGTTAAGGTATTGGACTGAAGATCAAAAGTTCCCTGGTTCGAGCCCCAGTGCTGCCAGGCTGCCACTGTTGGGCCCGTGAGAATGGCCCTTCACTCACAACTGTTCAGGTCCAATTGGGCATCAAGCTGGTAATCCGACCCCAATGAAATGACTCCAGGGGTGCGGACAATTTGTTGCCTTGCTGTACGTACAGTAGACAGACCCCTACCACAACTTCTATTAAGTTACTGTATTATATCATACAAATATGAACTTTTTTTTTTTTTTTTATAATTTCTACAAAGCCACCTGAACCTGAAAAACAATCCCTTTAATTTTAATTCTCCACTAAACAAGCTTAAAGCTTAAAGAGTGTTTTTTGAGTGGTAAACCTCTGTAAAGCAGCTGTCACACTTATATTGTGATATTGCGCCATATATCAGTTATATTACTTAGCAAAAATGTATACATCAGACTATTATGTCTATAATGTGCTCTATAGACATAATACATCAGACTATTATGTCTATAATGTGCTCTTTATATTTTAGAGCACCGAAGATCCTTGGATTATTCAATAAAAAATTAAAAAAAAAAAAAAATTGTTGCTGTTGAAAGTTGAAAAGTTGTTGTCAGTGTGTGACATCTGATTTCTAACAGTGATGACAGGAGTATTGGGACTTAATATGACAACTAAAAGGAGACATATGATGCTTAGAGCATATAAAAGTGGATAAGGGTACGTAAAATCAAAGGATGGTCATACACTTCATACAATACTATCTCCATCACATACATCGTATTGGTACGAGTTAAATTCTCTGTCATTTGCATTTAGCTTATACACAGTATATGCATACTGTTCTCTTTTATAAAAAAAAAAAAAAAAGATTAATATACTGCTGAACTCACCAAAGCATAATCAAACCTCCACAACTTCCCGAATATCTTCATCTTTTCAAAAAGTTTTTCCAGCAGCATTGGGAAAACAAAATATTTCCTCCAACATACAGCTAATAAACATCAATGTCCTTATCTCCTTTACATGCGCATGAACCTTACAGCAGCGTGGCTTCAAAGCGACTGACGACGCCACCCTCGTGTGCAGCCCTTCTTCTTAGCTGCCACATGCTCCAGTGCAGCGCCTCTGCTGTCTTCCGGAGCTCAGTCTCCACTGTGATTAGCATACAGCTGTCTACTTCTGTGCGAGCAGCCCCTGACCTGACCACAGACATTATTTCACAGCCACGAGCAGAGCCACCGCTTGCTCCTCGAATTTACGAGTGCCCTCTTGCTCAGAGTTCCTCCCCCGGCCTGCGGGCAAGGCTTGTGCTTAAACGGGGCTTGAAGGACCTGGGATAGGGGTGAGGGGGTGGAGGCACTTGGTTCTGGAATACTGGAATAGCCAGCGTCCATCTGTCTGGCGGTCGACAGAACAATTGCTGGTTAATCAAGCAAACATTATTGCTCCGTGCAAGTCCCCCCCACCCCACGTGTGAGCACATCCTTCCAGCACTGATACCCTCGCAGGTATGTTCCCACTGCCATGGACTTCAATCAGATAAAAATGCTCACAAGTAGTGCCACTCTGTACAACACCTACATCTTTACAACTGAATTCCTTTCAGCTAAGTACACTCGAAGGGTAACAACACAATGCCACTCCTTTATCTGGATCTTTGCTTAGTGCTCCAAAGATTTTTTTTTTGTTTTCTGTATAATTTTTCTAATCTGGAAAACATTTTAAGAAATGAGGCTGAGTGATTTTTCATTCACAAATTATAGTAACGGCAACTCTCAGAACGTAACCCTATTCAACTCCTGAACCAGATTTCCAGCAAGATATCTCCTATGTAATGTGCTAGAGCGCGCAGGTTAACCGTCTTTCAGCACAATAATGTCTTTTTGAAGACTTCAGCATAGACATACTGCTTGTGCACAGCATGTGGTTCGGGTAGGATGTACTGTAAGAAGTGGCGGCTCCGAAGTAAAATCCTAAATGAGTGCACACCACTATTTCCCATGCAAAGAAAAAGAAGATAAAGTGTAATCCTTTATAAAATGTTTTTTTTTTTATTTTTTTTTTTAAGTTAAGGTCTATCCGTATTTGTCTTCATTTAAAACCCACCTTTAATTCTATTCAGTACAAATACTATATCTGGTCAATCCATATACTGTATGCATGTACTGTATTTTATTACATCCCTAGTATCCACTATTTCCTATTGAACAAAAATAGAAAAAAAAAAAATCTGAAAAAAGTTTTTTATTTCCACATCATTTTTTTTTTTTGTCTTGCATGTTTGCACAGCACTCGTTCACACGTGTTCACACACAGCTGCCAGACCTCACTGAGCATACCATAACTCTGTGGGAGAACGATGAAAAAGGAGTCCCAGGGGTGTCACAATAAAGTTAGGCTCACAGAAAAGAACCGGCGTGTTCATTATACTGCGCGGGAGTGTGTTTATGTCCGTGTGTATGGAGCGGCAGATGTAACGTGGGGCAGGGACAGGAGAGAGGCGATAAGACAGCCGGAGAGATCGTAACTCTGCCAGCGGAGACATAAGAAAGTGAGAAAGAGGGAGGGATGCAATGAAAGGCTTGTGCGAGAATCTGATAAATCGGTTGAACGTGAAGCAGACGGACCGCCCTCTCATGGCTGAGTTCAGGAAGCAGAATTAACCGAGCGAAGATGTTAATTGTTCGAACATGTGCCATCAGAGGAAATTTTCATGTCCAATCATCAACTGTGATATACATCACATATTCAGGCTTCTTGTTTCAGCTCCTCGAAGATACATGTACTTTTGGTTTACTTAAGACATACTGAAGCTTAAAAGCCACCTGGGCCTCTAAAAGACGTTTTGCCAACATCCAAGCTCATTCATCTCCGTCTGATATAGGAGACTGTCTCTAAAGAGTCTACTCTTATTCTACTAAATATGGTACAGGGTCAGGGGCCCACAAAGTCAACATCAAGCTGTTCGGGGTCATGAGGTCAGTAAAGGTGCTGATCCCTCCACACTTTCTTTATAAAAGAACCCTGAACTCATGGTCCGCTCTGTTCTGTGGTGGAAACTGGAAGGGGGCGGGGCAGATGTGTCAAAGCTCCAAGAAGACAGAGATGAGCCTAATGTTTGACACAATGTTTCAGCACTTTCTTTCGTTCTTTCTTTCGTTCTTTCTTTCACATTCTCATCTTGGAATAAAAGTGGAAGTAGTTGGCTTTTTGTACATGCTTTATATTGCTACCAAACAGCAACTAGTGGTGGGTCTTGAGCCATTGATTGTAGCGGATAATGGCTCATACAATACACAACACCAAACATATGATGCGTTGGTGAAATCAAGAACATCATCAATTTATTTGCTCATATACGATGAAATTCAAAATTAAACTAGCGCATTTTTTTTCTTACAAATTTTCGAAACAAATAGCAAATGCAAAAAAAGAAACATTTTATTATAATATTTAGGCTGTCAGTTTAAAAAAGGTACCTAGTCTGTACCGGATGTTACATACAGTAATATCAATTAATTTTAACTACTTATAATTAGCTATTTAAGTCTGTTCTTAGGTCAATTTGTTGCTTAACTGATGCTGAAAAAAAGGGTTACTTGAACTTGAACTTATTATAGTAACTATAGTACTAAATTGCGTTTTGAATGTGAGGTTCTAAGCACATGACTGTGTACATGAATCATTCTGCCCTTGTCCGGCTGTTCGTCCTCCATTCTGTATGGCACTCGGGATTAAAAAGGCATCTGAATGCCAAATTCATCACCATTTTGTCAAAGTCGACACCAAACCTCCTCTAAACCCCCGTCCTTTGTGCAGACGCAGATGGCTCATTTCACCTGTAAGCCTTATTCTCATGGATGCAGACCTAGCCTGGGGGACGACTCCGCTGTGTGTGTCTCCACATGTGTGTGTAGACAGGGATGGGCTTGAACAGTTGGTGGCACTAATTTAACGGTGATGTTTTTTTGGCGTGACACCTTAATTTCTCTGGCTCGATTAGCTCGGCGCCAGCGCCATCTGCTCCAATTAGTGGAGCTGGCCGCGGCTCGAGCTCTGACTCAGATCCTGAGTGCACCTGGTGCCTCCTCACCTGACCGCAGTGCACGGGGCGGCTGACACCACCACTGTGTGCTGTACAAGGATGTCACAAGTCAGAAGTCTCTCTTGGAAAGATGCAGATCAGCGGATCTCCTTATCTGGATAATGATGTTATCCATATAAGGTATGGATAATGATGGATAACGAAGGATGATGGATAATGATGGATAATGAGTTTGTGCCTGTGTATATTACAATAGTTATTATTAATTAGGAGATTAATTATTATTAGATCAATCAGAAGACAGCCTATATGCTTGGGTTTAAATCTATTATTTGTGTGATATGTTGTGTAATGTGTAATTTGTGTATAATGTAATATATCTATTATACTGTACACACACACACACACACACACACACACACACACACACACACACACACAGTATATATTTATACTAAAACCAGGCGTTTCAGTTTCATTGTCCAACCCCTGTATATACATACAGTACAATATTAATTATTAATGAGATGATTAATCAATTATTATAAGAAAATCAATAAAAAATATCAAAAGATTTACAATGCCAAAAATCTGAAAACCTACGTTCATTTACGCACTCCATACATGGTGGGCACTACTTCAGCATGAATTACTGAATCCATGCGGCATGGCTTGAAGGCAATCACCCTGTGACATTGCCGAGGTGTTATTGAAGATTAGGTTGCTTTGATAGCAGACTTCATTAAAAAAAAAAAAAAAAAATCCCACCCAGTATCTGTTGATCATTTGGTTGCTTGTCCTTGAGTTGTCACTATCTTTGCTCATTTCTCACGCACTTTATATTATTCTTGCCAAAGGGACTGTGCTAACAGTGCTCCTCTGGGACTAGAGCAAACGCTAACCATTAAATATTTTAGAGGGAGTAGTGATGCTGTTAAAACAGTCGACTGCCAGACAGGCTGAGGAAAATTTATGAACAGACTGACTTCAGATGCACATTTCAAAGGTTATGGCCGAGACGGCTTAATGCAATGCAGAGACGAAACTTTTAAGTGTCCTTCGAGATTTAGAAAAAGCAGGCAAGAACAACACATTACAGACCCTAAACCTCAGCAAAAACATTGACTAGTACCATAATAATCTTATATTCCTGTATTATTGATTTGCATATCCTCCCATATAAGTATGAAGTTGTTGTTATAAAATCTATAATAATATTTCCTTATATTCTATATTTTATTTATGTTTAAAAAATCCAGTTTAAGTTATAGAAAAGCTGAATCAGTAAAAGTTTAAGAAACATATCAATGCAAAAATATTACAATATTATATTCTACACAATATATTATCATTATGTTATATAATAGAAATGGATAGAAAGAACAATGTGTTGTTCTTTAATAAATAACTTTGGGACACTGCTTTGGTACAGGGGAACAAAACATGCGGGAACACGAAGTTACAGGAAAATTAATCAACATTCCACCCACCCTATTATTGATTGCATTCCAATAACAGCATGTTCTGTCATGTTTTATCACTTCCTTACTCACGTTACATGTTGAAGCTAACAACAAAAAAAAAAGTATACTAAAATCTAAGCGAAGGTGGTTCGATGGTGTTGCCTATTTTAATTATTTCTTTTTCACTAAGAAATATGAGAATATTAAGGAAATACATGATAGCATCACAATACGATAAAAAAAAAAAAACATTTGTGGATGTATTCAGAAGAATGGCACCACTTATGTATTAATTCATGTCATAAAATGATTTTTTTTTCTTCCAATTTTAAGAATGTAATAAAGGCTACAACCTTTAACTTTATTAAAGAAGAAAATCTCTTTTTCAAATCTCCCAGCACCCGTCAAGTCTTTTTATGTTTGTGTTTTTTCACAGACAAAGGCCGGGTTCACTGTTACTAATCAGTAACTGAGGATCAAACTAAGAAAAGGCAGACGGCATCGTAAAAACTTATTCTAAAGCACACACCACCTCCTGTGTTTATTCACTTTTAAACATTCAGAATGAATACATTCATGGCCCATGTGTTGTTGGACCGTCTCTGTGTATCATCCCACTTCCCACACTCAAGGCCAAACCCACGCTCACGCACTAACACGCACACACACACACAGAATCTTAAAATCAATCAAAATTTAAATCAATATTTTATAGACTGAGAATGAATCACCCATATTTAGAAATTATATACATATCTATCTATCTATCTATCTATCTATATATATATATATACACAGACACACACACACACACACACACACACTCTATATATACACTGTATATACACTGCATATATTTATGTTTGATGTATTTATGTATTTATTTATTAATTTTTGCGAGCTCCCAAAACATTTCTTTAATATATATATATATAAAATAAAAATATTTGTTATTAAAATTCATGGAATGGAAGGTCACTCACCTGCATCAAAGTCTATAGAGGCAGGATGGAGGTAAATCATATAGAGAGGAGACAGAGAGAAAATCTTTTTAAGTACGCATAAATTTTGATTGATTAATGGCATCATTTGTTGGCAAACAGCATCATTCAAGTATATAAGAGCTGTATAGAAAACCCATAATCAGTGAACATACTGTTTTTAATTATAACATTTACCTATTCTTGTAACCATCTCAGACCATATTTGACGGATAAAAGATGGAAAATGTTGACATTTCTCTTTAGTACTATTTTTAAATAGTTATCGGTATATTATATAATTGTACTTTTTTTTAAAAACCGTGATTTACATCATTGTTATGGAATGAATCTGAGTAGTTTATTCATTTGTAGTTTCTGTGTATATTTCTGGCCTGGAAATGAGCTGTTGTTCCCAGCATATGTAGTTCCAACAAGGGAGTGTGAGGTCAGTTGAGGAAGGCTTGATAATGTTACATTCAATTGCACTTTGCCTCGCCAATGCCAGATCTCTCTAAAATTGCAAACGGCCCCTTTAAATGAGCAGCATCACTATAAGGCGACCAATGAGGAATTGCATATGAATCTGTCATCTTTTGGAAAGTTTCAGGGACAGGAGATTTTTAAGGGCAGTTTATGAAAATTAAGTTAAATTTCAAATGAATCATTTATAATAAAAGGCAGTGAAGGGACATTTCTGAATACAAACTCAGGACAGCTGGCGCAGTACACCAATGCCCTGTTGGCTAGCAATGTGCCAACAGATGGTGAGTGCCTGGGTGGCAAATAGTGTGGGCATGTGTTTGTTGGTGTGTGTGTGTGTGTGTGTGTGTGTGTGTGTGTGTGTGTGTGTGTGTGTGTGTGTGTGTGTGTGTGTGTGAGAGAGAGAGAGAGAGAGAGATGAGGCTCAAACAGGCCAGTCAAGTAACTGTACCTTATTATACTGATAACAAAATTTTACTTCTAAGACCTTTAAAACAAATACTGCAGTCACATATATGCCAAAATGATGAATTTCCCCCTAATAAACATCAGTATAATCATCGAAGATGAAATGTCAAACGAATGCTGCAGATCTCTATTTGTCTGAAGTTAGTTATGCAGCAGTTTCTCATTATACTGTATATGCTCAATCCAATATCTCACGCTGCCTGAATAGGGTCTTCCCAACGAAGCCACCAGAATCCCCCCTCCTCACCGTGTGGTACTCAATCAGTGAGCCCAATCATATCAGATTTATTCAATTGATTTATTAATGTTTTCAACTTATATTTAAGATAGAAACTGGTTGAAATTAGAGCAAAGATCATGGCACTCACTCGCTGCTGGATGATGGCGTGCTGATGTTCCATCACTCTCTTCTCCATGGCCGAATCAATCACCAGCTGATCCAGCTGCAGTCAGGACACACATACCTCATACGTCATACATTCCACCAGAGCTCATACATACACTTATAGATGTACAAGGGCTTTCAAAGTAACCAGGTGCTGGACTTGGACTTACTTCTTATTTATTAATAACTTATTAATAAGGCTTAGACTTTGACTTAGATTTAAAAGTATATTTTATTACAATTGGGACTTAAATACTCATGGTATTGTGCAAAAGTTTCAAGCCGCCCCTCATTTCTTCATATTAAATGAAATACAATTATATAGATTAAATTAAAGACATGGGAACCAATGGCTTACAGTGACAGGCTGCAAAGTGCCTAAAGATACAATAAAAAAAATTGGTGGTTTCTTTAGCAATCTCAGCAGCAACCTCATTTCCTCTCTCGTCTATTTAAACCATGCAGGATTGATCAGCATCAGTATATTAATCAACTGCACTTGTTTCTCACTTCTACTTCAATTCAATTAAACATTCATCATAATCTCATATTATCATAATCATATTTTGGGGGACCTGCCTGTAGTGCTAAAGGAACGTTAAAACTTTATAAGCAAAACTTAAATTATACAGAAGACAGAAACCAAAAAAAAAAAAGGTCATGGATGAACAACGTGCCCTTTTTATTGAGGGCTTGAATGCACGTCAGTCAGTTTAGGAGTGTGAAATAAAAATAAAAAAAATACACATCCTACTCCATTTCTTGTTAACTTTTTTTTTTGTCTTGTCATTGTTTTGTTATGAAAGCTCTGTCACAACAACAACAACAACAAAAAAACTTAAAACTGATTCTGATTCTTTCCGATCTTTCCCAACTCATGACATATAAAAGTCACATTGAAAAAACGGAGTATGAACACCATAACGAAAGAAATCAGATTCAGGCCACTTTTGCCTGCTGTGTGAACGCAACCAAGTATTATTTGAAATCTCTCATAAAATGTCTATTTTGTTGATTCAGTTCAAATCTACATCTACATCTAGGCATTTGGCAGACGCCCTTATCCAGAGCGACTTACATTTTTTATCTTATTATACATCTGAGCAGTTGGGGTTAAGGGCCTTGCTCAAGGGCCCAACAGGGACAACTTGGTGGAAGTGGGACTTGAACCTGGGACCTTCCGAACCGTAGGCCAATGCCTTAACCACTGAGCTACCCCAAAATATAATTTGATGGTGTTGCTACTAATATAAGAAGTAAAAAAAAAAAAAAACTGTCAGCAATCTTATAGAAAAATCAACAACAAAGTGTTTGTTTTTTTTTATCTTATGCCACAGCAAAATGTCTACACAAACTGTTTATTTACTTAAAAAAGACTGACACCTTGATTTCTCTATCCAGTCTTATGGATATCTTAAAAGATTTTTTTTTTTCCATCCGTTACTTTTTTCCATGGTGTTTGTTACTTTAAAGTCTGCGTAAGTGAGTTCCTGTTATCACTTATTTTATAACCGCTACCAAGAACCTACAAAACCCTTATCAGATTAGAAAATTGTAAACAGTTTTAACTCAAACATTCCAAAGAATATTATATTATATAATAATACTTCATTATTTCTGGATCATCTTTAGTGCAAAATCCTCTTCTTACAACAATTACACTTTTCTTGATTCCATTACACATTTCGCTGTGAAAGTTGTTACTATAGAAACAATAGTGTACTGTATTAAATAAGCACATTAATAAAAAAAAAAGTGCAGCTGTAACTATTATAGAAAATTGAAAATGATACATTTATTATAAATTCTAGCATTTTAATCAATGCCTTCTAATCAGGCAGATCCGATAATTCAACAACACCGTGGTGTAATATTAATATTGCTGAATTATTCATAAAGCTGAATTCGAAACGTTCTGTATTGACACACACACACACACACACACACACACACACCATATGCTTCATTTTCTTCATCAGTTTTCAGCATCTACAGTACTCATAGTACCGGATTAACAGATCTACTTTTAATAACTACAGTCTAATCCAGCACACATGGTCTGAAGTAGCCGCCAGCGAACAGATTCCTTTGAGCTCATTAGGCCTGTGTTGCTGATGTACACCACATCATGAGCAGCACCTCACCTCAGCAGCAAGCTTCTTCATGTACGGGTCGAGCTCGTCCAGGAGGTTGTATCCCTGCTGGAACTGCGTGTACTGGGCGTGCATGAAGGACAGCATCTATGAAAAGCCAGGAAGGAAGGAAGGATGGATCACGGAAAGAGAGACGACTCAGGTGTTGTAAAGTACAGAAACGGCATCCACATTATACACATTCATGTTGCAGTGTTTCGATTCTGTTCTAGCAAGCAGGAGAGACTAATGCACAGAGCAAAGCAAATCACTCACCGAGTCCAGGATTTCAAACTTCTTTTTGGCTTGTAAAACGTTGATCTAAGGAGAAAATGGGTTTCGTTTAGACATCTTAGCAGCATGCAAAGAGTAATGTGTGCGAAAGCACCAGAATACAAGTTACAAATACTACTGCGCCTCTCAGTGGAGCTTAGGAATACTGCAGGAATAATGCTGCGTTTCCAAGATCGCATCTTTGCCAGCCCATATTATACAACAGTTAGTTTTGACCAATTTGATTGGACAACAGGCATCCCATGTGTGCTGATATAGAGTACAACAGCACTGTGACCGTATATATCGTACCTACATCCGCATCACAGCAGTGCTGATATTCATACGACAGCACTTCCTTTCATTTTCCCTTTTATTTCTTCAATAAAGAGGAGCATTGAAACTTTAACCCCAAGAACACCTTATTACAGACTTACAGCTAAGAACCTTAAAAATGTGACTTTTTTTTCACTTGGATAATTTTTTATTATCCAAGTGACTCATGTATGTCTAAGTATTTTAATCTTAAATGATTATAGTTTGATGAAGTATGTTATATACTGACAGATAAAAAAAAATACTGTAGTTTCCTGTTCGTTCATCACTATAAGTACATTCTAGTCTGCTGTACACCTGCATGCACTGCAAATGCTGTAGATAGAGATTAGGTTGAAGAATATGTGAGCATTCCATTAAGGTAACTCCACCATGACACGTTTTAAAATGAGTTCTATTCCCCTGGGAGTAGAGTCACTGATCAGAGCTGAGTCACTGCAGTCCCTGCTAACCTGGACAGTCCATCGCAGGACACACACGCACACACACACACACACACATACGCACACACACACATACGCACACGCACACACATACGCACACGCACACACATACGCACACGCACACACATACGCACACGCACACACACACACACATACACGCGCACACGCGCACACACACGCGCGCACACACACACGCGCACGCACACAATCACACACACACACAATCACACACGATTGGGCAATTTGGGAATGCCAATTAGCCAAATGTCTTTGGACTGTGGGAGGTAACCGGAGGGAACCCAGCAAGCATGGAGTGCAAACTTCCTTGTCTACTCTTTTAATTATCCCTTTGCTTGTATGCTCAGTTAGACCAAAGCTATATTATTACAATATTGAGCTTTGGATGATGTTTTCTCTTTGTTAATACTGTAAATAATGTAAAGTCACTTTTTTTCTGTATTGAAAGTCACCTGTAATACATAGTCAAGGGCAAGCTGTCGGAAACACTTCCTGGTCACAAGAAGTGTACTGCTGGCTTCCTCCACCTCGTGCGGTTTGTTGCGGGGAGCCTGGGCGTTTTTCACCTGCGCTATCTCCATGTCCTCTCGCACCTTGTCGAATTGCTTCTTCGTCTCCTTAAACTTGCGCACATCCCTGCATGGTGAAAATCAAGACGGGTTAGACAGTGATTATGGAAAAAAGGTAAAGGTAATTAAAAGGAAAATATTCTACTTACTCCTTGACAAATGTGTGCAGTTGCTGCTTGATCGACCTCTGGGCCTGGTCAAAGAGGATCTACAGGATTAAGGGAACAGTTCTTGGTATCATTTAGTCGAAATTAACCCGTAATTTGTGTTAAATGCCTGTAACCCTAAAGCAAAAGAGTTTTGGAGCAACCATGGTAAATCCCTCCCAATGCACCTGACTGAGGGTGGGCTCACCAGTCCTAGGCTGTACAGGGGATCTACACAGTATATGACCAAATTTGACCACTAGATGGCAAAGTTGCAATTGCAAAGTCAAAACAGAACCAACCATGACACACCTCCTTATACTTATTTAAACCCCCATCTCGCTCATTTCTTTTTATCAGCTTTGTATCACTCTCTGACATTGACATTCATGCAATGAAGTGGATGCGTGGAATAAAAGGGAGCTGCGTGCTGGAAAACAGTGTCTGGGGCTTTTGTCTAAAATAATGTCTCAGTCTGGGAAAATAGAGAAAGAACCAGACAAGAATCTACAACGAGCTAAAAGGAAGTGAAGGGAGGAGGAAGTGTGAAACCCTGACATGTTCAACCCATGAATTCCTATCAGAGATATAAACAGGGGTCATAAGACAAGCAGACAGCAACAAATTGTGAGGCGTTCAAGTCAAACCGGGACTTTAGATTTTTTTGATTGTGTGGAATAAAAAACACCAGAACTACACTAATGCACTTTTCCCTGTGTTTTCATGATCATACTGCCTGCTACATGTCTGGAACTCCTTTAATGGCTGATGCACATATTGGCTTGGAGCGAGGACAGGACTGTATGGGAATGTGACAATAACTCCCAGCCGAAGGAAAGGACTATTAAAAGAGTTCCTGGGAGGCCAGTGTTGTAGATGTGATGATGAATACTCATTAAACTTTCTACCTTTCTATGGTATCCAAGCACTAGTGAAATGTTTCGATAAGTTCATTAATATAGCAGAGGATTATACAGAGAAATAAAGGTAGTTTTTACACTTAGAATTCCTGCACACCCCTCATAGAATCATGCATAAATGAATAAAATGAATCCTGGGCCAAATGCAGAAAATAATTCACATGGAACTAGAACCAGAAAAAAGGATTAAACGGAACGCTAGAAATGCATCATAAAACTGGAAAAACATAATATGACAAAAATGGCGTATAAAGACGCAAATGGACTAAAGACAGAACAGGTGAACACAATAGGATATCAATGGAAGAATAGCAGGGAGAAGTGCAATCAATACACAGAGCTGGACTGCATGCTGTCAGGGGATTTCTGGCACACACACATCGCTTGATTATACATAAATGAGACAGGTACAAGGAAAACAGGATGGAAAACACTATGTTCATATTTATGTGGATTTGGTGAAATCATATAGGAGATCCAGCTCACACCTCAAAATAGCAATTTAGACATAGGTCATACTAGGCTGCTGTGTATTTTGATTGTCTTTAGGGGTGTTAACGTGTTGCATCTTTCGTACGTGGGCACACGTGACAAGCACACTCACAACACCTTGGCGACATCCATAGGTTTTCCCATGCGCGTTCAAGCCGCAGGAATATTTTTTAAAAAATCCCAACTTTTCAGAAAGCCGCAACTAATCCGCTTCCACGCTTTCTGTCCTCCTGGCTCAGCTGGTGAAATTCTCTGCGTTATCTTCATGCTTGAAGGATGGCGGGACGTACAGTACCACGACAGACGCCACGAGAGCGCTTTGGAAAGAAGGAGAAAGTGGTACAACTGCTGGTTTCCACGCGCTTTTAAACATGACATTTGATCGCCCCCTTAGGGCAGCCATGTAACTTTCACTTCAAAATCATTTTGTTATAACAGAGACTTGTTGTGTTGTCCAACATCAATTTGTTTAATCATTTTCTTCAGGCATTTAGTTTGTTTAGGCATGAAAATCCATCCAAGATGTTTCTATTGTAGTTCATTTGTTTTCCTAGAACACGGATTCAACAAATAATGTTGACAATTGGAGCTGTTGGAGGTTCATAAGAAACAATTTGCAGGGAAACAGTGCCATTTCTTTTGCACGCACCTGGAATGTACTGTATCGTGAATCTTCCTGACACTTAAATGTACTGTAAGTTGCTTTAAAGTTTAAGAATCTGACTGCAGTCAAAGAGTAGCTTTTTTTTCACTAGGATTGAATTATGTATTTTGTCTCACACTGCCTGTTCCGGACCTTTGACCTTGAATCGAAATCGGATCTAGACCTTCGAATATTAAATGTGAGAATGGCTTTCTTTTCAAGAAAACTGTAACAGACGTATAAATTGCAAATAAAGCTGAAAAGCTTATGATTATCATCCTTACACTGCATCCTAACCATTTCCATTCCATTCCTTTAATACTCGTTAAATAGAATCAGCATTTTCCCTTCCACTAAACCCAGAAACAGCTACTAAACACCCACCCATTACACACCGGCGATCTGAATGCGGTTGCTTTGCATTTCATTTAATTAGCCAGTGTGGATGTGAGTAGTTAACAGCTATCTACTGCTGGGTGATTACGTCAGACAGTGTGGACTGGGTTTCCGGTGCCATTTCAGGCTCTATAATCTGCATTCGCCAGCATTTGCTCTCTTTCGTTCATTTTCACACCCTCCTCTCAGGATATATTGTGCATGCTTCCTTTCTCTCGCGCTCTCTCTCAAAATCTGCATGCCATATTCCTCTAATTATTAGAAAAATAGAGAAAGAGGAGGTCCACTGGACCACGTCTAGTATTCGGTGGTAAAGCTCTAATTAAGTTAGTGAGAGAAGAGAGAGCATGAAAGTAAACGCAAGCTAGAAAGTGAGAGCTTCATCGTGGCCTCAACCCTGAAACGTTTCGAAAAAGGACGACGGCCCCTTGATGTACTGCCAAGAGTTAAAAATGCAACAGCAACCGGTTGCTCAAGCATCACAGTTACAAGCTCTAAAGTTCCTCACCTGAGCCTTAGATAAGCTCCAAAATGAATAAGGAGATAAAGAAAGAGAGAGGAATAGATAACTAGAGCCATAAAGAATGAGCAGGAACAAGGCAAAGGAGACGGTGGAAATGGTGGAAGTGGAAGATCAATAATTGTTTCAAGATGTTGTGCAGAAGTGCTACCCACATGTGTAACCTCTAAATGAATTTTTTTTTTTCTCATGGAGAGAGAATCCAAATGAGACACATGTACAGTACGACAGCCTTTTCAAAAAGAAAACAAGAATCATGAAAGTCTTAAACACATGAATGACTAAAACAGTCAAATTTTGCTTCTCTGTTTCATTCACTGTTTTGTTTTATTTGGTTCTGGGAACTGCTTCATAAAGCTGAAAAATGGCCTTGTGCTGCCGAAGTTTACAACATGCGCCATATGGTCACAGCCCTGCCACCTTGAGCTTGTGGAGAAAACACAAGAAACGGCTACGAAAACAGAACCGCAGGACTCCCTGTGGCATCAGGATGTGAATTCCAAACCTAGAAAGGTCACGAAGGTCCAAGGTCAAGGTCATGCCTCGGCTAACGCTCATGCCAGCGTCTTTCTGAATGTTTACTCTGAGAAATCCTAAACCTTTCAGTAAAGACCTGTGATATAAATATGGGCCTCTTTGAAATACAGAACTCGAAGATGTTTTGTTATTTTGTGAGGCCTCTGTGGCGCACGATTTCCGGTGACATTCAATATTGATTTGATTCGAACTGCACAGCAAGCTGTCACAAGAAAAAAAAAAAGAAAAGAAAAAAAAAAAAACACCAGCTTGGATTGTAGGAGTCTTCCTGTTAGCGTGAAGATGACGGCCGCGCGGGTGAGTAAGAGCCGATGTTATGCAAGCCGGTCCCTCCGCCGCCGCAGACAGTAAATAAACGAAGATCGAGCACCGATTCCAGCCATGATCCGGGCTCATCTTTCATCTCTCATCTGGGAATGGAAGCGCCTACACACTTGATGGCATAAATAAAGGTCGGGTTGAGTCAGCGTGAGAAATCTGAAGCAAAGTGTTGCGCAACGTTCCTGAACAGCATTAATGATTATGGGAAAAAAGACTGATATTGAGGCAGAAACCCAATCCTAGTGACTAATCCCGTTACACTACCAAAACGGTCTTTCATCCGCAAATCATCCTTCATCCTTTTTTCATCGACATGGTGCATTAATGTTTCCACTGAACCACAACATAAGCATGTGAAGCTAAAACAACAGATCTGCTCTTGTACAAATGAACTACTTCAGCATTTACACAAAACATAAAAACATAACCCAAGATACAATTATTATTATATACAAGATGACAAACAAGGATATGTACCGTATTTTAATGGTTTATATTTGGCCTGTATCACCTCAGAGCCATTTTGCTTAGTGTTAGCTTTGTAACGCTTATTTAATTTGCTAGTCGATTGTTTAAATGTTGCTAATTTTTCTAGAACAATTGTCATTACAATTACCCCTATATTGTCATGTATCTTAAAGGTCATTAAAATAAATGACGTCAAAGCAATAACATTGAAATTGTTAGAGCTAGAGAAATTGTATAAACAGTGCACAGCATGTACAGCCCAATGACATAGCATTCACGCTCGAATTAGCCTTAGTAATATAGCTAATGCTAAGCTAGTTCCAACATCATTTGGACAAATTTGAGGAAAACAGAGAATGTTTCATTCTGGCTTCAGTTTAATTTTAACTTTTTCTAGGAAAAATGGTGGAGGCCATTTTAACTAGCATTAAAATTAGCATTAGCAAATATGTCTAGCATGGTAGCATGGCTCTTCCTAATCTTCAACAGAGCTGAAGCATGTTTTACTTTATTTTATTTTATTTATTTTTTATCTCCTTATAAACTAAAATGTAGAGCTATTATTTTAACATCTTTTAAGACTGCACATCACTGAATGTACAGTAATAGCATTGCTGCTAATCACTTTCACCAGTCAAAGAAAACAGGGCTGCTAGAAGCTTAAAACATGATGGGTGTTATTACGGGTAATCCTAAATAAACATTAATGTGGTGGCACAGTGGCATAGTGGTTAATACTGTGGTCTCACCTCTCCAGGGTTCAGGTTCAAATCCCGCTTCAGGGTCTGTGTGCATGGAGTTCACATGTTCCCCCATGCAGATTAGGCTAATTGGCGTTCTCAATTTGCCCGTAGCGTGTGAATGCGCATGTGAAATGTTGACCGGAGGGCCTAACACGGTTTTAAAATGGGAATAAACACAATGGCATCAAGTTTGCCCTCCACTGTCCCTAGTTGGACTACAAAGGTTCCTAGATGGATGGATGGATAGATGGAAACATGAATGTACCATAAGACCAAATAGTCAATTGATTCTGTTTAGACAGTTCATATTAAGGCAGTCATGTACTGTACATCAGCTGGGCAGCTTGGTGGCACAGCATTTGTGTTGCTGCCTGGCATTTCCCTGGCCCCTGGTTCAGTACTGAGCTCTGGTTACTGTCTGTATGGAGATTCTAGTTCTCCACATGTCCACATGGGTTTCCATTAGGTTCTCAGGTTTCTGCACTCTTCTCAAAAACATGATGGTGGACTGACTATGCTAAATCGCCCCCTGGACATATTACACAGAGTATATCACATCACATGCCCAGTGTTTCTGCAACAGACCTTCATCCCTAAAAATTAATTAAAGTTAATAAATTACTAGATTTGTTGTTGTTGTGCTTCTAAAATAAAGCTGACTCACAGCGTTTTGATCTCTAGCTTTTTTTTTTTTTTTTTTTTTTTTCCTGGACCAAACACAGCGGCAATCTTTTTTACACTCAAGGTGAGAAACACAGATCTCTATCACCTCGCCAACAATTTTCTCTCCTCACAGGCTGACTATGTGCCAGACAACAGCAGTAGTTTTTAGCCAACTAGGTGGAAGCAATTTAATTTTAGACATTCATGAATGTACCAATGTTGCCAAAAAAGATCTGCTTCACTAGTTATTTAGAGGAAGGACACATTCCCTTTGTTGTACGTCTTATACAATAACTCTCGGTGTGGACATGAAGAACACATGAAAAAAAAAAAAAAAAAAACAGCATATGATGCAACACAAGCTGTGATCTATATCTTATATTAGTCACGCACACATACATGTTCAGCCGCCATGGTGCAAAAGAGATATCTGAGTGCAATGAAGGTCTCTGCATTTATGAGGCAATGCGATTAGATCTATCGCAACCTGCCAGGCCTGTGATTTACAGAGTGATAGGTTAACTGCTCTGACCCAGACACAGAGACAAGAGTGAATTAAACTGATGGCCTTTCTGCTCAGGAGTGTCTTCTCCGGTCTGGACGGTAAATAGAAAGGAGACAAGATTAGGATAATCGTCAATCATTTTGTAACTCATCATCACAAATAGCGGTTAGAGAAAAGCAGTTAGCAGTGAGCAATGAAAAAAGGTTGTGAAGCATCTCAAAGGAAGACAATCCTGTAAGTGTAAATACGTGACATTTTCTTCCCGAGGATATGACCTGAAAAACATCATCATGGCTACATGTTCAGTCCCAGGAATGCACCATTTCCACCGCATATCCACACAACAATTTATCACAGGAATAAACTTCTGCCATAAAACCAGCACAATGGTGGCAAAATGTCACAGGAAAGTACAGCGCTAGACTTGAAGGAAAAGGATCAGCAGTTTTTGGGCAGATAATTAAAAAGCCACAGGCCCCAACCAAGGAATTTCCTCTGCTCCAGAAAGCCAGTCAGCTCTGCTGTGCTACAGGTACTTATTCTGTGTCTGATGAACAGCACAAAAGCCTTATTAGGGATAATGAGTGATTTAGGGACATTTGAGTAGAAACAATAAACGCCCAATAGATTCAGAGGAGAAATCAAAAAAAAAAAAAAAAAAAAGCAAAAGTGATAACCCCATTTAAAACCTATATACAATGACATCTGGCTCCTTTCTCATCATTTTTTCATTTTCACTCTCTCTCTCTCTCTCTCTCTGTCTCATGTGTTATGTTTCCAATTATAACAGCTCTCAAAAACAGGAAAAGGACTTGCTTGGTGTCAGCAATATATCCCATATCATACTTGCAGATTAAAGCCTTTCCTCTATGTGACTTTCACTCGACCTGGTTGTACACATAAAACCCTGATAAACTGCTGAAATAAATGAAACATAATACATGATCTTTCTATCAAGGTCATCAAAAGAAATTCATGATTTATTGAAAACATGACCAAAAAGATGAAGCGATCAAAATTTATTATTATTATTATTTTTACATTTTTATTTTGGTTATAACTATTGCATTCTGGGTAAAAGGTAGCCTTTTAGCTTTATCGAGGATCAGCTTCCTGTAGTCAAAGTTGACCTTAAATTTGCAACTCATACTGGGGATGTGGCAATAAATCCTGCAATGTGCAGGTGGTGTTGGTGACTGATTGTGTGTGCAGTTCCCACAGACACATGTTGACGGCAACAAGTTATCCATCGATTTTCATGGATCAGACTGTTCACAGGAACACTTCGGCCCGGATTGTCATTCACCCACCTACGCTTGCACCATGGAAACCTTTCGCTGCGGCTAAGGGTCTCATCACTTTACTGTGCTTGAGGTCTTCTGCAAATGTCAATCGTTTTTTACGCCTTCAATCCAAGTCCAGGATTGATCTGAACACCTCTCTTATATCATCCCTTTCTTTCTTTATCTCTCAAAACCAGAAGAAAAACGATGCACAGGAAATCTGAAAATGGATTAGTAAAGAAAGCCTTTATTCTCCTCATCCTCTTCAGTGAGCACGTTGGCCGTTTGGATTCAGAGCATATCCGGGTTTATGAGGTGGGAAGAGACCACCAAGAGTCCATTTCAGGGCACCACACACAGATTCGCTTCTACACTATGAGCAATTTATCAACCGAAATACTGCCATATTTTGGGAGCATGGGCATGATAGAACATGAAACTTACAGAGGATAATCTGAACCAAAGAATCTGGAGCTGTTTCTGTGAAAAAGCTACATTTGAGGCAAGTACTGTATAAGATGTAGGCATATATGTATGTAAAAAACAAACAAAAAAAAAAAAAGGTACAATGAGTTGTTTTTCAGCCTTGACAACATTCATTTAAACCAACCCAAGGCACACTGCGCATAACTAACACTGTATCAGCATAAAACGGAGCCATGTGGAACAAATCAGGCAGATGTGAGGTGAAACACTGCATGTAAAGAAATTAGGCTTTTCAGGGCTTAAATTTCAGCCTGAGCAACATGTAAAGTAGTTCGTAGTAAAGTACCCAGGAGACAGGCTTGCCTTGCAGGAAACTATGGACCATTATGCTATTCGGGTAGGAACATGCTGTATATACTGTATGTATGGTATTGTATATATATATATATATATATATATATATATATATATATATATATATATATATATATATATATATATATATATCGGCACAGTGGTTTTATTACGGACGCATGTTGCAACCAGGGCAAGGGAGCGCTGATGACTCACCGTGTGGTAGTTGACGATTTCCTGAAGGCTCTCTCCACATTTCTCTAGAAACTCCTGCAAAAACGCACAATTAGATATGTAATATTATACACCCTGACATTACAGCCTCTCAGGACGAGCCGGTTTAGATCATTCTATTCCATTAGGGAACAGAACACAGATGATTATAGTAGTGAGATTAAACTATTATATTTCTACCAAACAGGTGTTCTAAATAGTCACCACAACAAATTTTTATTGTGATTATGAATAACTTACAGAGATCATCTCCTCCTTGCAGTGGTGCGACAGGTCCCGGATGCCATTGATGAGGAGTTTATTGGCGTTGGTGTACGCCCGGCCGGCCTCGATCATCCCGCTACACAGCTTCACCAGCTGATGGGAGGAAAGAACGAGACAGACTCTTGACGTCACAAGGTTTAATGTTAGAATGGTAGAAGAGAATAAGAATTAGGGCTGACACTGAAATTATAGCATTCCTAAACGGGTTTGCTCCTGGAACACCCAGCAATTATCACCTCACAGCATGTGCAAGCACCTACTGTACATAAACACAAACCAGGCAACGCTGATTAGGCGCTAGTCTGGACTGTGGGTTAATACACTCATACACGTACACACGCGCAGCAGGAAGGGTTGTTCACACTCATACACAGGTTGTGTCCACGACAGAAGGTGGCCGATGATAATTACACTGTTGTGAAAATGAGTTTATTAGATGATGTCACAAGCTGTTATAAACGTCCCCACTATAATGTAATGTAATGAAATTTACCTTGTTTTATGGCTGTTCCACAAAATGAAATGTACTGTACATATATTTAATCAGATAGGACATGAGATATATCATGCCCTAATGAAAAAAAAAATGTTAAAAGAAAGCATAGGAATAAATCCCTATAGGATGTGTAGTTATTGGAAAATAATCACCTTCGGGGCAAAAATTGTAACTACTGTATGCTTTACCCTGTATGCACATCCTCCATTTATTATTTTGCATGTTTTTATTCAATACAAATATTCATTATTGCATAGTGACATCATTCAGCTTAAGTATAAAAAGCTAGTGTTTGAACAAAAATGACAAAGTTAAACAATTAATCTGTCAATCACAGTTTATCCATAAAAGACAGTTCTACTTGTGTAAACAGTTTGGTTTTAAACCATTAGAAGTGTGCTATTTTGAATACCAACCATGCACTCGCATTGGTTCGTTATGTCTTCTAAAATAATTTTCATTTAATCTGAAGAGCTAAAAAAACAAAAAAAAAACAAGCATCAGATCCCTGAAAAACCGTGGCTCTGTTTATCATGATTTTAAATGAGGTTTATTTTTAGAGCATATTCATAAAAGCACTTCAATTAGCTCACGGCATACTGATGCGATTATTTCACCCATAAATCGTTCTAACCATGGGCGCTGGAAAGCAAAACCAATTACACTGATGTCACTCCACGCAATCCCTATATGTTCACCTTCTTATAACCCTATAAATTAATAACATGGATGCAGAATCACGGAAAGCTCTCAGTGGAGCACCTGCGTCTTTGCAATAGAATACGGACTGCAGCTGTAGAGTGGCTCTAATCGCGTTAGTGGAAACTGGAGCGTATAGGACATGACGCACATGCGTGTATGTATATATGGATTCATGTTAGTTAAAATGGAGAGGCGGAAACGATTGAATAGAGAAATAAGGGGAGGTAAATAAAGAAACGGAAAGAATGGCTACTCGCACCTTTCCGTGCATGGAAGCGACGAAATGGAACGGTGCATTTCGTCGCTTCAGATTAGATATGAGATCAATTAGGCACAGATTCATGTAATCAGGATTTATAAGAATTGAAGCTCTCTGCTCGTCTCCATTCTGATCCTCGCTAAGCTCCTACAATCTGAGCTAGGATTTAAATCCTGCCTGACGCTGAACCGTTCCAATTTCTGATATTATCAAACATGAAAGAAAAACTAAAATTAAAATCAGGTTTGCATGCTGTATAAATATCAAAAGCCAACACGATCCAAGGTACCTTGTCGAGCTTGGCCTCGATGTCGACCACATCTGTCTCCACCTCATCGATGTTCGCTCTGGAAGCACAAAAAAGAAATAACACACTCTTGTTAGGCATCATTACGATCCTGAAAAAAAAAAAAAAACATCTGTACACCCACAAGGACTTGCTTAATTCACCATGATCACAGTTTTACTGTGAAAATCTTCTAATAATAATAACTAATGATGAATCATCATGAGATTCACACCACGTGTTTTTTTTTTTGAGAGAAGAGAAGAGAAGAGAGGAGAGGAGAAGAGAGGTTATTAGAGGTTATCTCCTTTTATACAATTCCTATACAGTCAAGTCGTATAATTAGTGCTGTACAGCTATAAGAATCAGCCCCAACTGGTACCATGCATGAAATATAATGCATCACTTCACCAGCACAACACAGTTGCACATTTGCAGCTGCTCAATTCGCCCTGTTTGTGGAGCCATTATTAAAAAGCTTAGCATTTTATATCTCACTACGGAAACTGTTTGCTACTAAAAAAAGCTCAGCTCGGATTCCATGCTTTGCATCTGACTGCCAGGCTCGACTGATCCCCTTAGCTTTCAGTAGCTCCAAAAAACAAAACACGAGCCACATGAGCAACGCATGACTCAGTAGCTTCCCACTGTAAGCATGCGGTTAGACATAATTAATATCAGTTGATGCTCTCGAGCATTTGGAGCTCAATGAATAAGACTCTGGAGGTCGTGTTTACGGCTAACAGCTCGACTGTCTCGATTTACAGTTGGGAAAAATGTCCATCAAGTAGACAGGAATGTTATCAAACATCCATTTCATTAGATAATTTATGATTCGAATATGACATACTGTATGTACAGTACATACAAATATGCATGTAGGAAACCTAGTGCAGAGTCAACCAGACAGAGTAGTTGGACCAAGGCTGATACAATGGATGTAAAAGTATCTGAAAGCCTGTTGGTCATGCCGGTGTAACGTTGGGCCAATCGACCATATTACACGAGGGTGAGTCAAACATTATCCACCCTCTGGTTATAGAATTTATTTGTATTAACTTTTAAAAAAAGACAAATACATATTGCGGAGATCGCGAGTTCGATTCCCGGGTGATGCTGTAACCTAGAGAGGTCTAGAGAGAGCTGATTGGCCGAGCTCTCTCAGAGGGGAGGGATGAGAGATACTTAGTGCTCCCACATTAATCACGGCTCTACAGCCATTCAGGGGCGTCTGTGAGCTCACGCAAGCGGAAGGAGCGGATAGCGCTGTTCTCCGAATGTGTTACGCCGTCCCCAACGGTGCGTGAGCGAGCAGGTCGAAAATGCGGTCGGGGGCGTCACCTGGTTCGGAGGAAACACGTGATAGTCTTCGGCCCTCCCGGCTGAGTGGTAGTAGTAGCTTTAATGTGGGAGCCCCCTAGTGACAGGGAGGAATTGAGCACAACTAAATTAGGTTGAGCTGTGAGCCATGAATTCACGGCTGTCTTCACGTCTTCATCAGAAGTGCATCTTCATCCTCGTAGGGCTGCTTTTAGGAGACCAACAGGTGAAAGACAGTTGGAGTGAGATCAGGACTGTAGGGAGGATGCTTTAACCCCTCAAAACTATGGTTTTGCAGAGTGTCGACAGTTTGGGCAGAAGTGTATCGAGATGCATCGTCATGCAAGATCACAACACCCATGGATAGCAGTTATCTGCTTTAATTCGAAGTTCCAGCTCAGCTTCAGCTCTTCAATAAGCATCTCACTAACAAGAGCTGTTTATTGTTGAACCTTTTTCTTGAATTTTCCACTACTGGCCCTTGGGAATCCCAGAAAACTGTAAGCATTGATCCATTTTCCAGCTGATGGTTGACTTTTGAACCATTTCTTTGGTGATGAATCCGTGTCTCATCACCAGAAACGATTCTCTTTAAGACACCTTCACCTTCCTAAGAGTATCGGTCCAAATGTTGTTTTATATTCTAACGCTTCTCTTCCCTGAGTAGTTTCGACACCAGGTACACCCTCAGACCACAAAAATGACCAAACCACTGCATGCTACTCTTCGTTTCCGGAAATCACAAGTGTGGCATCCATTTTCTCACCGCAATTACAAATGAACTGGTGTAGTGACTGGGGAGACGGTAGCCTTAAACGGAAATCACTGATAAGACAGTGTGGCCAAAAAAAAGTCATAATATGACCGGAATGTGAATCAAATTTGGTCTACCCTTATAGCCGTCCTAGCACCAAACAGAAGATCTGATGCTAGCCCAAATGTCAGTTTGCTACTTGGGATTAGACTAACACAAAACCCTGATGTACTGCTGTTACACAAATTGCCAAGGCCTTAAAAGAACAAGAACCAGAACAGGTGAAATGTCTGTGTTTATGTTTTACGGCAGACCTTTAGTGTGAGGTAAGGCAGGGACTAGCTAAACTGCTAGCTATGTTTATTTTATTGCAGGTTTGTATTTCGCTTGTCCCAAGGTTTTTGACTGATATTCTTAATATCACACACTACTGTAGTTGAAACAAAAAAAATCTACCATAGGTTGATATACAGTATGAAATATTATTATATTTCAGTTAGTAAATTAATTGCGCCGATACGTTCCCTTGTTTAATAAAAGAGTGTTATGTAGCACTGGAAGAGCTGCAATATTCATAAAGATAATAAGATTTACCTGGACTTTGAAACGTATTCTTACCCAAAAAGTACACTTTATGATTATATGTAATCTTGTTCCTGATATTGCTTTTGTGTATTTTAAATAATGCCTTGGAATCTCAACTCCCGGTGTTATGTGCATTCGTGAATTTCGTCTTTGATCATTTCATGTAGTCCTAATGGTGGCGACACCCTCTGATGTTTTCTTTCAAGCTCTGAGGCCAGAGATCAAGTGTAGTCACAGCTGTCCTCATTACACCCCATTATTAACCCCCAACATGGACACACACTTAACAAAATGAAATACCATGCGCACTCGGGGGTCGAATAGCACGGCAACCCTAATGGTCATGGTATGGTGGGAGTCTCCTCCCTGCTGAGTGCACTTATAGCGTCATGGCCAATCAATGTGACAATTCTTCCCGGCTTCGCTGTGTAACTTTTACGCGTAGCATTCTTGCACTAACCCCCAATAAAAACAACCTTTTTTTTCCCGGGTTGCATGAATTATACAGCACAACACGCAGCGATAAATCCATTTAGGCACAGTTTAAATGTGTGCATTTGGGCGCTATACGTAACTGCACAGTGGGGAACAAAGGTTATGGCAGGGCCCTTTCCTCCTAAGTGCACTAATTATCCCCACAGCATGAACTCAGAAGTCAAGACTCAAGACTTAATTTCAACCGTCAGGGGAAATCTCACTGGTGGAAGTCTATGGAACATAACACCAGTACATAAAGTCAGTAATTCATTCCATGCAATAATGACCCTGGGGACAGGGTGAGTGAGCACAGCTCTGGGGTATTTTCTTTTTACCCGATTCCCCATCCAAATGCTGCATGATCTGGGTTAAATCTAATCTAAAACGTAGACGGGCGTTCAAGTCAAACAGGGACTTTTGATTGCGCAGGATAACAACAGGACACAGTAATGAGAGTAAAGCTACCCTGTATTTCTCTTTTCACAAAAAAGTTAATGCCGACCAAGCAATCTGACATTCCACGGATGGTGATAACAGACGGCTTAGACATTCAACTATTGGCTACGAGAGTCTTGTTTTGCTGGTTATCGTCATATCTGAAACGCTGGCCTCCCAGGAACTCATTTAATGGCCCGAACGTGTGGACATCACTCGGAGTGAGGTCAGGACTGTATGTGGATATTGCAATAACACCCCTAAAAGTTCTCAACATTCTTTAAAACATTTGCACCATTTGATTGTTTTACTGAGTCTCATCACTGTACTGCGCTTGAAGTCTTCTGTAAATGTCAATTGGTTTTACGCCTTCATTCACCAGAAATTTCCATTTAACTTAAACACCACATAGTAATGAGGCGCTGAACTGCACTAAATAAATAAATAAATAAAATAAATAATAATAATAATAATAAAGACCTTCCTCCCAGCTCAAGTGGGATTTAGTAGTCGTGGCCTTTGTCGGTTTAGCTTTGACATCAAAAACAGCTGAGAATGAGATGAAAAAAAGCTGCGTGGAATGCAGAGCGACTTGTCAGGTTTGAGACAAGGCTGCATGGATGTCACATTCCTGAGATTTCCCCCTTACTACAGCGCAGACAGCTGAGCTAAAATGACCTCCACGGTTAGCTCATAAAATGCCATGTTGAGATCCATCAAACGCTTTGGGTCAAATAAAAATAAAATAAATAAATAAAAATGAATCCGATGTTAATGTTGTTACAGAATGGAATCTGATAGCACCGTATAACATATGATATCTCACTCAGCTATACATTGATCTGCACCAGCTGTTGGTTGAACCATACTGATCATGTTTCACAATTATGATGTAATGCCATTTAATGCCATTCACATTAACAACTGCGCAAATACTAAGAAAACGACAAAGGGTTGATGAAAACATTAATGGTAATCATGGGCGATGGGTGTCGGGATTGCGCATTTAATACTTCATTAAGATCATTATTATGATAACTGCAATTTTCTCATTCATTTTAGGAGTGTCAAAAAAACTCTCGTGCCACTCCTTACTTCTTCATATGAAATTAAATGAGAACAAATGTTTTACTGTAACAGCTGTAACAGTGCCTAAAGATACAATAAAAAAAAAATTATGTATGCTGTTTATGTAACAACCTCAGCAGCGACCTCATTTCCCCTCTCGTCTATTCCCACCACCAGTACGCTAATCATCGGTCTGATCATCTGTCATCATCTGCACCTGTTTCTCACTCATTCATGCCTAAAGTTTTAAGTTTAGATGATTCGTAAGTCACTGTGTTGCTTAGCAAACAAACAAAAATATTCCTCTGAGACTGGTCAGGTACCGTACAGGGACTGGACTGAAAATGAAAGGAAAAAAACATTGCCAAAAAAAAAAAATTCAGTCAAAAAGCCAGAAGACTTACTGTAAGACTGCATTAAAATACAGTAAAGTCTGCCTCTCTGAAGTAGTTCATATTTTATATTGTAATTGCAATAATCTTTTTTATCAATTATGAATTTATAATTTCACATGACATATCAATAACGGTTCTTTCCCTGTTTGTGACTGCATATGATTTTTTTTTAATAAGAATAACTAAAACAGCAAGTGGACACTAAAATCCTCTACTTATCTAAGGGCTCTCTGTCACTTGTCACTTTATCACTAGTATGTTGGTGGTCCTGACTACCATGTTTTTACAGGCTGTTAGCGTGAGAGACTGAAAGCGCTCGTGTCTGTGTCCAGTCTCATCATCAACCCTGTGCGACTGACGGAAAATATATGTACGAAAGTCCTTTGGCAAAACATTTAGCCTTTAAAGCAAACAGTTTACTCGAAGCTCGAAATCGCACTTTTGCAATTTCTGTTCTGGAAAGACTACACGACTAATTCCCTACTCTTTCCACTTAATTAATCTGGCTCGACATCCTTGACCTTTTTTAACCCGAACACACACACGCACTGTTTATCAGACCCTTTCCGAGGCAAGATCTGACCTTTAATTCCACCCGGAAATGCATTGTATCCTATACATCCTCCATACTGGGAATGCTGGGAAGCTAGACTGGCACGGACCAAGGCGGAACACCTGCACGTGGTTAAAAGCGCTGCGTTGTCTTGGCACATTCCCACATCCGAGCGGCCGCTGGAACGCTGACAAAGCCCGGGCTGTTAGTAAAAAAACTCGATTGGCTAAAACAGCGGCTGATTTCATCCGCCTGATGACTGGGGCCTTCAGGGAGACGGCTGAGCATCAATCTATGTTCACATGTGTCTGCCTTTTACAGACCTCTCTTTATGAGCGGGCGAAACAAAAGTGAGTCCCTTTATCACCAAAAAAAAAAAAAAAAAAACGGACAGAGAGCGAGAACAGAGGACCTCTTCTTTTTTTTTTTTGTCAGTAGGCAGTACAGACTTGTTTAGGGAGAGAAGACTGACTGGTATAGCCAGTCAGCAATGAGACAATGTACTCCCAGCATTTGCAATCCAGGCTTTGTGGTGCAGGATTTGACGTTTAGCTGTTACCACTTGTGCCTCCATTGTAGAGCTGGCGTCTTCAGGGTTTATGGACAAAAAACTGTTTACAGGACTACACAAATAAGACGCAAGATCATTTCCTTGGTGTGGTAAAAAGAAAAAGAAAGAAAAAAAAAAGTTGGGCTCAATGTAAATAAAGTAAAGATGTCTGGTTAGGCGTGTGCTAGAGCGAGGGTATTGTCAAGCACCATTTGTGAATTGTGAATAGAAGGAGGAGGATGAGGAGGAACAGAGAACAAGCGGATAATGAGTGAGCGGTTACACCTGCGTATGTTTAAAAATGAAGTGTATATATATATATATATATATAGGCTGGTGCTTTAGAGCGTCTTTGACCTGCGACAGGGAGTGCTGCATTCCAGGGTTCTACAGCATGATGCTGCGATTTGCAATCAAATTAACGCTCCTATAAATCCACAGAGTGTGCGTCAGTGTAACTTACACCCAGTGTTGGGGGACGTTACTTTTTAACGTTACAAAATTACTGTAATTAAAAAGTAATCAGTTACATTACTGGGTTACTTTCTGATAAAAATTAACTGGTTCGAGTACTTTTTCATTGCAGAAAATTGTTCATGTATATTGTTTTAGTCAAGACCTTTATAATTATTCCACCATCATCACTCAGCGAAGTAGGGCAGTGGTGGCTCAGAGGGCTAAGGCACTGAGTTATTGATCGGAAGATCGGCGGTTCGATTCCCAGCTCAGCCAGGTTGCCATTGTTGGGCCCTTGAGCAAGGCCCTTAACCCTAACTGCTCCAGGGGCACTGTACCCTGCTGTACCCTGCGCTCTGACCCCAGTTACGCTGGGATATGCGAAGAAGGAATTTCATTGTGTGTGCTGTACTGTATATGTGACAAAATAAAGGTTTTACATACAGTATATATAAGTTTGGCCCATAATCTGTTAACTACTAATACCCCTATTTCACATACGCGATTTCGCGCGGTGGCCGCAAGTATGGTTCATCATGATTCACTGCGAGTTTTGGCGTTGTGATTACGTTTCCATCTTTCCGCACGTCGGTCCACCGCTTCCCACCGCGAGTCAAACCGCATAGGTGAGATAGGGGTATAACAGCAGGAATAACAGAGGGGGCGGCGGGTTATCGACTACGGGGGCTTGTAGGATGACTTTCACACACACACACACACACACACACACACACACACACACACACACACACTAAGGGAATCTGCTGTCTGGCTCACGGATTTCATAAATTGTCTGAATAACGGATTACAGTTTTGAAAATATAACTAAGGCGGACCTAATGCGTTAGATTACTCGTTACACCAAAAAAGTACTTTGTAACACGTTACACCCAACACTGCCCTGTTTTTACAGGCTGTTTGCGCGAGAACCCCTACCCCTACACCTACAAATTTTGAATCAATATTTTAGAGATCGAAATAACAATAAAGCTGAAAGAACAATTGCATCCTCTTATCTTTTGTGTGGATATCACTGTGGTTTATCGCTTATTTTAATTTGGCGATTAGCTGTTGTTCCTCAAATGTCGTTAGTCCGTACATCTATAGAAATCAAAGAAGGATGTTGCCTTTACATTGGTCAGAACTCAATTATATCTTCATGTTTCATAAATTGGAGGACCAGAAACCAGTCTCAGAAAAGTTTCTGTCTGTATGTCTGTATGTCTGTCCAGGAAGATTTTGTCACAGCATCACGCAAAACTGGCTGTACAGAATTGAATGAAACTTTGCCAGTTGTTAGGTATTTGCCTGAAGTTAAACCTGCACCGTAAATCAAATTAAAATAAAAAAAGAAAAATATGAGCAGTTACAGTATGTGCCAGATTACATGGATGAATATAGCTCTTTTTCCCTTGAGGTGGGCGTGACTATAATGTACATGTCACTCAACAGAGCCAATCAATCAATGTGAAAGTTTACCATGTATAGACAGAATATGTGGAAGTCACAGTAACGACGGTAATACACCCACAGGCTGCCACAATCATTACAAAATAGAAATGGAAGAGCGACACACCATGGCTTACTCCAAAAGAGAAGTAGACTATGAAACCTGAACCTTCAAAGATGAAATGACAGATCAACGTATGTTTTTTTTTTTCTTCCTGCGGGAAGTTTAAAACCAGTTTGTCTCACAGATTGTGAAACAGTGGTAGGGATAACAAGCAGTGATATGAAGTGCCACTATGAGATAAAACACGGGTCGTTAGGGCAAACATATCCGGAGCACTCCGAGGTGAGGGTGTGTTAAATACCCGAACTCAGAGACCAGAGTAACCAGTTGTATTAAAAAATCTGAGATCTGAGCAACACGAATGAACATGCCTTACTTATTGTGTAATCATTCAGGAAAAAGCTATTTTATCTTGTCATGTGCAGCCGTGTGACTTTCACAGTTTAACTCTTGATGAGAGAGTTGTACAAATACACAGATGTGTCAAATTTCTATCTTGACAGCAGTAAACTCCTGTCTAGACAGTTTTTTTTATTTTATTTTTTTTATCCATCAGCTTTTTATCCAGGCCGCTGAGACACTTGGAAGGACAACAATCACTTAGTCTTGTCTGAGGCAAAAATGACATAAAGCATCATATTAAAAACAGTGAAATATTTGTAGTGACCGTTAAACCTACTGTAGGTATTAAAAATACACAGAGTATTAATGTTTTGCAAAAATAGCATATTTTTAGTAAGGACAGAACAGGAATTCACTTGTAGGTCTGAAAATAGTTTTTCTTTTATTTATTTTTTGGCTTTGTAGATGCGACGTGCTTTTGGACTAAAGTGGATTCAAAAATAACACTACCTCTGCATATTTTAAATATCTCCACTCCCACATCACCGTCTATTCCTGGACACTAAAACAGCATTTGAACAAAAACAAGGTCAGCTAAATTAGCAATACGGAGGAGGTTACTGGTGTGTACTAGTTTAGACCCCATGACCGATTTTTAAAAACCCCAAAAAGCAAACAGTAGTTACAGTAGGTCTTTTTGATACACATATCTAACAGTCTCTTCCTGTTAGATATATATTATATATAATTTTTTTCTTTTAAATCATCAGAATGAAAAAAAAAAACATAGAGGCGTCAGCCATAGACTCGTCTGAAGAGGATTATTCACTGATTTGTGTTGTGTGTATATGTTTCATAGAGAAACTCTATGCACACAAACTAGAGGCAAGATTCAAACCCACAACCCTGTGGTGTGAGGTGACAGTGCGAACCACAAATCCTTCATGTCACACGTGTATACTATTTTTTATACTTTAGGTTGACCCGTCGGGGTCACCATTCCTGCTACAACTCAGCAATTCTTCTTGGGACTGGCACAGAGAATGCGTTCTAGACCTATCGTGTCTCAGGATAAATGCTTGAAGATGAATGAATTAATAAATGAAAACCTATCTTAAGCATTTTCAACAATGTAGCTTCAAGTGAGCAATTGCTTCGTTACCTTTGTCCGATATGACAGTGATATTCTGAGTTACAGCTCTCCTTCTCTTCACAAGTCACCCACATATTGAGGCGGACATCAAAACTACGTCGATTAGCGTCAAACCTTCTGATTTTAGTGTTACCACGAGGTGCAATTTCATACCCAGGAACCTGCGTCATGAGATAATGACAAGGATTCGAGCCCGTGCTCCTCAGCAAGAGCCTGGGAGTCTCCCTGCTGTTCGGATTACACACAAACTATAGCATGCTAACCGCAGAAGGCTATATGGGCCGGTGGAGAGAAACCATAACAGCTGTTACTCTCACACTGTAAAAAAAAAAAAAAAAAAGTGCAGTGAAGGGTGATCCCATAAAGGATGAAGATCGGGTTGCCATGTATCATATAAAATCACCATTACATGTCTCATGTAGAGTTAGGAAAAGGAATCGTAATGTGTTTTGTCTCAAGTGGAAATGAAGGTGGAGGAGAAAAAAAACAAAAAACATGACATGATATGGAATAAGTATTGCGAGTAGCTTTCATCATAGTGGAATTCAATGCCATCGTTTAGCTATGACTGATCTGTCAGTGAATTTATTGTGAGTATGAGGTGAATGGTGGAGTTCCTGCACTCCCCCACTTTTGAAATCCTAAAAAGGAAGCGAGACTTGCTAAACATTCCCACCGTCCTGAACTAAAATCCATTCTCCCCGCCTCATTCCTGTACCTAATCATGCACAAGGGCTGTAAGCGATATTTCTCCCTCCACCTCCCGCTATAGTGGAAAGAAACTGAACTCGCAGCAGGAATGAAACAAGATGAGAAACTGACGGGGTCCAAATGCGATTCACAAAATGCATCCCCTGGGAGTGGCGTATTTACTTGAGGGAGAGTCGGGAGAAAAACCTCGGGCGCTGGTCTTGGTGAGACCTAATCTGGTTTGACTTTTCCCCCAAGTAAACTGAACGTAATATCACCTTTTCCCAGAGTCAGATTACGACTCGAGCCAAGAACAAGAAAAGTTTACGAGTGTAAGATTTGCGATACATAACGATAAATCTCTTCATTAGTATCAAATCAGTAATGATCAATTTTTACAAAATGACAAAAGACTCTGTCTACTTTTGCTATGTTCCGCATATTCTGTGTTGCTTTATACAGTCTTGTGCAAACCAGGCACACCGAATCGTTCACACGGTTTGTTGAATCGCTCCTGGTTTTTGAGGTAATAAGAACTGTGGTGAAATCCTAATGCATGACATCTCGATGGCTCACAAATCTTGGTAATTCCACAAAATTCAGATCAAACTGGTCATCACTGGTTTCAGCAGTCATATGCTGCAACTCGTTCACACGACACACTGTGTGTGGTGGTGAGCTGGCTGTTTCATAATCATCGTGGCATTCCTTTCCTTGCTGATATACAGCACTCGTGCTAACACAGTGAGACATGCAGATGATGAAATCCCGACCATGGTTTCCTTACATAAGCGACCTTGTGGAAGAGTTATACAATTTAAAACATTCAGAAATATGTTTATAGACTTATTTGTGGTTTCTGTCAGATATGAAGTAAAGGCAGTGAGTGAATAGGACAGATCAGGTTGCCAAATTGGGATTAAACAAGCACGCCCTTCATCTCATTCCTGAGAACGTAGTGGTTTTTGGGTATGTGGCACTCCAAAACCACTTTTGGTCATGAGGAATTAAGTGCCATTGCAATCAAAGGCACTCACTTGTAGGAAGCCTGGAGCCTATCCCAGGGGACTTGGGGCACTAGGTGGGAATATACAGTACCCTGTCTATTGCAGGGAACAAACACGTACATATTAACTTTTGAACTGTGGGGGGGAAAAAAAACGGAAACCCATCAAGCACAGGGAGAACATGCAAACTCCATGCATGCAGGCCCGAAGGCAAGCCTCAGACCCTCAACCCTGAAGGTGCAAGGCCACAGTGCCACTTTTTTGCCACTATCCCATCGTTCCACATCCAACCAAATACAGTCAGCAGCAAATTCAGTCATAAAATCTCATTTAAATCTGCCATGATGCTCATCTAAAAGCCACTAGATACCATATGAGGTGTTGAAACAAAAAATGCAAATGGTAAATTTTTCAAATCATTATCATTACATCACCACATGCGAAAATACAAAAAACAATCTTATTACATTAAGCTCACTTTAAAGGGAAACTCATGTCATGTTGTCTTTACCACAAAAAAGCAGAATTGTCTTATTCTAAGGGTTTCTTTTTACACAGGCTTGTTTTATACTTAATGTCATTCTCTTTCAAGTAGATTCTATATATTCTAACCAAATAACATGACAGGGACAAAGTGATATTGTGCATTCTGTTCAAGAACATTTATCTGGATCATGTCATACAATGTGATAAGCAACGACCTTAACTGAAATCTCACAATGCAAAACCAGCTTCACTTTGTTAATGCATCGGCCAGATGTGTACTCGATTTAATTGCACATCATTCTCTTTTTGTTTGAGTCTCTCTACCCCGTTCAAATTAAACACTTGAGATGCTCTCCAGACGAGTGGATTTTACAAGACGAGCCAGAATTTCCCCATGGGTCATACAGTACATTGGATCTTTCCCAACTCCACACCGATGGCCAACAGAATCGACCTGAGGATACTCTTTAATCCTGGACCACACATAAATAAAATGAGAGGCAACAATTTGCATGGGCCACCCAATTTGTATTTATGACATTTGAATGATGCAGGCTGATCCAGGATCAGCTCAAAAAGTGAACGTGCATGAACGACTGAGCATCACTTATGCTTCATCCGTTGCTGCTAATAGAATCTGTTAAGAGCTCTGGGCTTTTTAATGCAATTCTGTGTTGCCTCTGGCAATGGTTAGTCCTTTCAATACAACAAGGCATCTGGAGAAACGCACAGGAGGGCGTGGTATTTGTTCTAGAAGTAAATTAGTTGGGCAAAACCATCATTCTGCAGCATATACCCAACGTGTAAAGACGGCTGCTTATACAATATAGAAAGATGTGTTTGCTGAGTTCCCAGTCATATTTTCCACACCACTTTTCAAAGTGCTGATTAACCTTTCCACCACTAACCAGCAATTACCAACTGATGCCAAACACAATTGATATCATAATGAAAAAAAAAAAACAGTGTTTGAATGCGTTCCAGAAACGCTAAGCTGAGAGCACGACATTGAAAACGTACACAAATGTACAAGTTGTCACCATCAGGGCCTACCCGTGAAGCAATTTCACTGTGAACACACGCCCAAGACCTGTGGTTTTTGCTCCATATGAAACCAAAAACATCTCAATGTGTGCATGTGGGTGTGTGCGTGTGTTTGTGTGCGTGTGAGAGAGAAAGAGAACTGCAGTGTGGTTTCTCAGCATGTGATGAGGAAGCCCAAGCCATCATCACTTCAAATCAATAAAAATGGAAACACAAACATGGGTTAGATCAATTCAGCACCAAACAGAAAAATGAGTTTAATGTGTGTTATAGTAAGTCTTCACAACGTACAGACTGAAAAAAAAAAAGATGGTGACTATCAACCTCTTTTATCAATCTTTTAGCAAAGCTGTGCATCATAAACAAACCTATAATGAGGTGTGACCGTTCTTTTTTTTATCTTTAGATTTTCAATTTGACTTAAAATCAACAGTCTCCTGTCTGTTCTTTTTTCAAGCAGCTATATCTTTTTTACTAATTTGAAAATATTAAAACTACTAAAAGTATTTAATGAACATTGAAAAGCTGTGCAGCGTCTGTTGTCGATTGTTTAAATCTCATGCCACAGACATGAGAATCAATGATGACTCAAACGACTGAGGTTCTTAGTTGCTGATCACAGGGTTCGCACCCCCGCATAAGACACTTAACCCTACACCCCATTCAACCCAGGGACTGCATGCAATGCCGATCTCAAGCCCAGTTAGAAAACGGAAGGGAAGAGCATCCAGCATAAACCTGGGCCAGATATTGCGATCAAATGAGCCTATGTGGCGACCTCTAGGATAAGAACCAGACAAAGTGCAAGAAAAGAAAATCATCTTCTGCTCCATACTCCTGTCCAGTAAGAGGCAGTATTGCACCAACCCACCCAGAATTTCAAAAGAAGAAAACATGAAACGTTGTTTCCTACGTTCTGCTAAAGCTCTGGTATATTTGTAAGGAATTACCTTACTTTTAGACCCATTAACATTTCTAAGTTAATGTTCTTCCAAACTGAAAATGGATTCTCAATCAAAACCGACCCATGGATTCAGTTAATTAACACAATTGACCAAAAAAAATATTGATTTATTTGCTAAATCAATTACACAAGCAAAAACAGATGCTCCAGTTGTGAACTGCACAAAAGAGGAGCAGCATGCAGTGATTATTTATAATTTAAAAAAAAAATGTCTTTGTTGTCTGAGGGTGTACTTTTGTGCGGAAACGACTCATGATAGGGGAAATAAACAGAAGCGTTTGGATATCTGCAGGCAAAATTTGGACTGATATTCTAAGGAAGGTGAACGCTTTCATGCATTCATCACTCTGAGAGCAAACGGCAGAGTGCGCAACGGAAACATCCTGAATTCTGGGATTCTTAAGAGCCAGTATTTGAACATTATCAGGAAAAAAAGTTCAACAGCCAACAGACATTTTCCTGTTCGTTCCCCTGAAAGAAGCCCTACGAGGAGGAACATTCACTTCTGACGAAGAAGTGAAGACAGCGATACATTCATGGCTCGCATGTCAGCCGAAAGCATTTTTTTTTTATGTTTAATATGGTAATACGAAAGCGTGTTGACAGATGGACAAAGTGTATTGAAGAGATTATGTCGAAAAAACGATGTATTCGTCTTTTCTAAAAGTGAATTAAGAAAAGTGCGGATAATATTTGACTCACCCTTGTATAATATAATTTCTTTTTTTCTAAAATTTGTGCCTGAAAATTGAACTAAATCAGTCATTTAAAGCTGAAAATGTAATCTGCATTACATAAAACAATGCAATTATGCAATGATTTGAAGCTGATCAACTGAACTGATTACTGTATGTAGCATACTGTGCATTCATTGTCTACAAAATTATTATGAAATGTGTAAACATGTCTGGGAGTCTATTCATTCATATTCAGCTTGACAAATGAGTGAAAGAGAGAGACAAAAACCAGGTAGGACACGATCCCGGTCGACATTCCTACTCTCAAGCCAAGCATCAGACACGATTGTCTGTACCGTTGTGAACCTATTACCCTGACTAAGAAGAATGTCCGGAGAAACACTCACACCGGGCCTTTGTCTTAATCCTGAGACAGAAAGACAGTCCGGAGCCCTTGTTGCTCTTAAACTACGATTCTTCTAGAAAACACAATGCAAACACAGAAGTCGCTGTCAACCGAAACCAGTTCTCCAAAAAGGCACATTCATAAGCAAGTGCTGGGAAATAATAATAATAATGAAAAAAGCGGAGTACTGGCCATCATAGAGTTCAGGGTTTCTGGATCCGTGGCTAATTGTCTTGGCGGGGGTTGTTGTGCTTGGCAGAAGGAGCTGGAGCAAACAGATAAGCCTAGACATGTAGCTCCAGAGAAGGGGTGAAAAGGAGAAAAAAAAAAGAAAAAAAAAAGACAAAGCCAGACATGGAAAGAGACGGAGAAACTGCCGGGTACAAGCACTTTCCAGGTCCTCTCTTCAACAGTCCAAGACTTTCTCATACAAAACGTGACCAGAACCCAGGGAGTCGACTTCTTGAGTCATTCCTCATTGTCGTTCATCAATAGTGTGATTTGAAAGGTTTCATTGAGTCATCTCTTGGAACGGATCACACCGTAATCACACCCAGCTTGTTTTTTTGGCCGATTCCAAGAGTCATACGTATTGCGATGACACAGTGAGGGTGACGGTACAAATGGGTGCCACATTTGTCCGACGCCCACAAACAAGAGGTAACAAAGCCGGACCTCTATCGAACGCCTCTATTATCCATTGGCACTTTTTTTTTCTTGACGCCAAGTCACTATCGCACAACATGTGCGCGGAGGAACAACCCCGTAGAGGCCACGCTTAGCTGCGGTTCTGAGCGATTACTCAAATGCAAATTTATCATTCTACTGGGAGCGAAATGTTACAAAAACATACAGATGTTCTCATGGAA